>CM067319.1:31467692-32199839 GCA_034231615.1 Meghimatium bilineatum | reverse complement strand
TTAAAGGTGTTGCAAGTTATACTTGCATCGAACTATTTAATATTGAAAAATGAATTTTCAACATGTTTATATTATTTTTGGCTAAGCAATAGGCCTATATACATCTTGTGGTGAGGTACGCTTCTTTCAATCACGGAGGTAATTCCAATTAAGTGCCGTGGTATGATGCAGAGAGGCGGCCTCATCATGCGGCACCAATCAAAATACATTAAGGGGCTGCATTACCAAGAAAAATCTTTAAAGGTGGGGCAGCATAAAGGAGACTTGGGTCATACTGAGAAAATCTATGGCACGGTCTTGGTCCAATTTGGTTATATCAGAGTTTTTTAATCGTCAATAAATTGTGGAGGTCGCGGTTCTAGAATTACATTCACCACGACCTCCAGAGCTTGTTACATCAGTAAAATACATATTAACTTATTTTAAAAAATCAAGTGAGTCTCACCGAAAGTGTCTGCATGCTGGTAATAGGGGGGGGGGGTGGTGGGGGATATCAGCTTCGGATGTTTAAGGGCTTAGCAATGTCTGAGCAGGGTTCCACGAGTGCATATAGGCTGATGATCAGGTCAACTTCACATCACCTGGGAAATTTATGATGAGTTTCAAAGAGGAAAAGCAGACTGTAGTGGTTTGGATTAGTATAGTGTTGGGTGCAAACTGGAGGCGAGGGCTGTATATCGGGCTACTCAAGAGTGGCATCTCACACAATGGTTTCGAGGATGGAGGAGTGCCTCACAGGGAGAGAGGCATTGACTTAACTACATGGCAGCAAAGGAAGTAATACACCGTCCAAGTGATGAATGGGGGTCCCACGGGGATGGGTCTTATCCCCAATTATATTTATGATCTTTGTCTATGAGTTAGTCAACCATTTGCAGAGAAGTACGTGCTGTTATATATGATGATGGTTTTGCATTGCTAGGTACAGAGGGATATGTAGGAACATCACATTTCTGCCTACAGGATACTTTCTAGACAACCTAGAAATATTTACCAAAGAATGAAATTTACAAATTAACTAGAAAAAGGGCATACTCCATTTTTCATTGTTGACACAACTTCAAGGAGCAAAACTACTCATAGTTGAAGCTCCACCGATAAGGCTGGCTCTTTAGAGATCTTGTCTTGGAATCACCTGATACCAGGTTGATTTTGAGACGCCGAATTGACAAAAATCATAGGGAAGGCGCGGTGCGATTATCCATAATAAAGGTATTGGCTGGAATGTGGGGGGTCGGCTATCTCCACAGTCACCAACTTTTCCTATAGATACCTATCAATTAAGGCGTAAACATGACCTAGTGGGACCATCTTCGCGCAAGGTAAAAAGGTAAAGGTAGGTCCTATGGCATCTGCCGTCGGGGATGAAGATAACTCTTCATGTACTAAGCCGCAGCAACTATTAGGTGGGGTGGCCAGTTCCCTTCCTTGCTGTTTTTTTACCTTCCCTAACTCATGCGTCAGGTACTCATTTACAGCTGAGTCGACTGGAGGAGTGGTCGTGTCAAGTGAGAAATCACAACCCGGATTTTTTTTTTTTAAATGTCCGGACGTGGTTTCGAACCTGGCACGCTGTAACCAGATGATAGCAAGCAAGCTCACTATCCACTAGGCTACCGCGCTCCTCGTAATTAATGTAAATTAGAAAGAGGGTGCAACTGAAAGCAGAACCCTGCGGTAAACCTTCCTCTAAAACTTATTTAGATGAGATTGCATCATTTATCTTTGTCTGGATTGTTCTGTAAATGAGGAAGTATTTTATGCAGTCATGTAACTTTTGACTAATTCCCACCTCAATAATCTTCATCAAGAGACCCTTTCTCCATACCCGATCATAAGCCTGTTGTAAGTCAAGAAGATGGCTACAGTGTGTTTGTTTTCATGGAATCCATCATGAATTTTCTGTGTCAACCTAAATAGTTGGTCTCTCTATGCAACTGCCAGTCTGTTCATGGCAGAGGATGTTTGAGCTCTCGAGGAACCAGTAAAGCGGTATGTTAATCATTCCTTCTGCCAATTTCCCAAGACATGTAGTTAGGAATATGGGGCGGTAGCTTTTGGGTTCATCTGGAGGTTTGTTACTTTTCAGGATGAGCGGGATATGAACATTTCTCCATTGTTTATGCAGTTTTACATTTCTCCAGGTCATATTTATTAGTTTAAGGAGTACTTCTTTCCCTGATGTGCTCATGTGTGTTAACATTTAATTATTAATTTTATCTGGTCCAGGAGACTTTCTTGGTTTTAGTTTCTTTAGTCTTTGTTGGAGTTCCTGCATATTGAAGTCATCTTCAAATATGGATGAGCTAGTAGTTTTGACTTTTTATTGTTGCTTCAGTAGGTACTGACGCGTCTTGTCAGAAAACTTCACGAAAACTTCACCCGTTGTTAATGTGCTATGTCCTTTTTCCGACCAGAGGTGTTCTGCTGTTCCTAATAGCCTATATCTAATATAACTAATAAAATTATTGCCCATTGAGGAATTTTTTGGTGAGGAAACCATTGTCCCAGTCAACTTGGTTATTAATTTATTTTACGGTTGTTTTCTTAACAATTATTTGTTTCTTGACAAAAGTCCCAATAGGACCTATACGTTGATAATTGTCCTTGTTCTATGTTTTATTGTTATTGTTTTATATCGATAGTTAGGTATTCCCAGTAATCTGTTTACTTTATTTTGGAATGATCTTTACCATTCTGATAAAAAATAAACGAAATGGCAATTTGGGTAGGCCTATGTCACGGTTGAGTTTTTGTTTTGGACATGCAAGAAAATTTCTTTATGTTGGACCAAATGACAACCAAAGTAATAAATACATTTAAATAGTGGGTACACAGCGTATGACTATACCCAGAAAAAGAAGCGATATATATATATATATATATATATATATATATATATATATATATATATATATATCAGAGCTGGACTTTTCTGGGTCTTTTTCTGTCTTCTGGATATTTTTTAAATGTTGAGTGGTAACGCGATGCTGTAGACCATTCAAAATCTAAGCAGGCAACCACTGTTATTGTTAATTTTGAATATTACTATAAAATAACCCAATTCCAATACATAGCCTATGTACGTTACAAGTGGATCGAATGATGCAAATTGTTGCAGTAGGCTATATTTATTTTGGAGGAACACCAGTGTAAAGAATAGTTTTGCTATTGGTGACCAGAACTAACTCGACTTGAGAGTTGATTTTACTCGGACGGGATAGGGATAGTTTTTTTAAAATAATTATATTATAAATATATTATATAATCATAATAATATAATAAATTATATATAATAAAATATAAATTATTAGTAATATTATAAATATAATAACATAATATGTCAATGTTATGAATTGTTATGTGATGTCAATTGATAAACTAAATTGACTAAATTCTATTATCTGCCATTTGGCTCTTGCCAGCTGACTTCTGCTAGTGTAGGAGACAAATTTACCAGAATAAGCCCTAATGGCTAATTACCAAAGCCAAGGTAAATGGCAAATGCTATTTGCGAAGCACCCCATGCGATGTTTAAATTAATCATATTGACTTTATTTCAATTTTGTATTGTTAACATGAAAATAGGTAAGACTTAAGTTTTGTTTTCATAACACTTGAGACCACTTTGAGTTGCTAAGCTTAATGGTAGGCCTACACCAAGTGACACTGACAGCAAACCCAGCAAAGTACAAGCTGCACAGTGACAATAGTTAATTAAGTGATGGACAAAATGCAGACTGCTGACCAAATCTAACTTTTCAATCCTTTTTTCTGGCCTTGCAGACTGATCTGAAAGGTATGCGCTGGCCCCCAGAGCTCAGAAAACATTACATTTTCAATGGACAAAAAAAACTTTTTGGCTCCATACCACATGAGAAAGCTCAATCGAGTCGACATACCAAAAACGTTGCCCACCTCTGAGATTTTATCCATTCCAAAGATTTTCATAAGTGTAAATTCCAAAGATTTTCATTCATGGTCATTCATGACTAGGGAGATTAGAATAAAGATTGGAACATCCTAAAAATAGAAACATATGCCTAATTATAGATATATTATATGAAGAGTGATAAATCAATACTTAACTGTAACTGTAAGATGCTAAACTCTGATGGATTTAGTGAGTTGGAAATTGGAGCACCTATGGACTTGTCTGCTTGTGCTGATGATTACCTACACTCATAACTCAATGTGATAGCTTTCAAGGATGTTTAAATAAGCATCCAGCATAAAAAGATTTGGCAGATATCTTCAGCAGATGAACCAGGGTGAAAGGGAACAATACAAGACAGTATTACATACTTTAATATGGAAATGGGTGTCAATGAAGACCAGCTAATTTATGTTGAGGAGGTGTGACTTGCTATCAAAGGAGTGATAGTGCTTGTCTTGACCTGATGGAATAAGGTACAGCATGTTTAAAGGCGTAGGAGATGCGATACTAGCAAAGATTGAGCTATTATTACAATAGGATTCTGAAGACAAGACTGGAACGGGAAGATTGACTACATATCTACCTCATCCCCATTAAAATATCAGGCAAAGACACAACCAACATTAAAGGATATCACATTATTACCCCGTAAATTGTATACAGAAAAGTTGTAACCCACCGAGAGAAAATTGTCACTAGACATGTCGATCACACATCTCCTGTGCTTTTCAATGTGTACACCTGAAAAATTGCACAAATGGAAACCTCAAAGCCAGGTAGGGTTTTCACACACTGATGACATTCTGCTATGCAATCTAGACAGTCAGAACTGATACAGCTGCTGGTGAACAGAGCAAATTAGACTGTTATTATGGTGCATTAACAACAATGCGGTTGTTAATCTCTCAAAGGCAAAGGTAATCTGATTCTCCATGAATAACCAGCTAGTCACAGACACACTGCTAGCTGTCAGTTGTATGGGCACCATAATTGGTAGGAAATATGACTTTAAATATCTTGGGAGAACTTTGACAGATGTCTCTTATTCAACAAACATATTGACAACATACTTTAGAAAGCAGAGAGGAATAAGTGCTATCAAGGTTATGGTTGCTGCAAACATACAACAATGGTAACTCTTAATGCTGTTGCAAACAGTATCTGTGTTTCCAAATGAAGCTATGAGTGCAGTGGTGCTAGAATGTACCAAAGATACCCCAATCACGGTCATGAGATTGTTATTAGATTTTCCCAGCATTAAGGTACATCATCAAGTGGCGCAGGTAAAGAGCATACCTTAATGTAGCCAAAATTAACCACTACCCCTTACAACACATTCTAGATCAGATAAAGGGACAACAAAATAAAACGCAGAAAGTTACATATATTGTATTGTTAAGTTATTAAGCACATTACATTGTCAAAATACTTTGGTTTTTGTGTGTGACATTTTATTAAAGTTGCTAACCATATAATTTGGGGGAAAATGGCGCACAGTTAGTGGGGCAAGATGACGCATTCAAAATGTTATGGAAAATGCAGATGTCATGGATGTTGATCTAAGGCTAGGAGAGGCTGATATATATGGTTATAATGATCAACCAACCTTACAAAAAAATTATTAGCTTTAAAACGGAACTTACGTACTATTTTTTTTAGAAATTTTGTTTTCAGAGTAAAGTTACACAACTAGGTATATCTATTTATTCTATCTATTTTTAACACACATTTACTGTGTGTTAGACATGTTGCAGAGGTGATTGCCCTCATTTTATAATGGTTTGTATCACCTTTTTTCCTGCGCCATCTTGCCCCCAAAAATGGGGCAAGATGGCTTTTTTTTACATATGTTAGAAAATTCTCATTCTAATGTCTACACATAGTTGTATGTTGTCAATAACATCACAAATGTAATATAAATGGATAAGCTATACACTGATACCAGTTTGGTCTCTCATAATTATATCTAGTTGTCAGAATATGCTAAAATGTGAAAAGTGCGCCATCTTACCCCCTGCTACCCTATATATATATATGGATGGCTCAGTTAACAGAGAAACAAATATGCAGATGGGGTTTTGTTGCCTATAAGAATGGAAAAAATGTGCTTTTAAAAAAATTGTCTGCCTACTCTACTGCAATATTGAACATAAAAATGGAAATTAGAAGCGGTAACTGCTGCACTCAGTTGGTAACTGAATATAAACTCATACAATGATATTCTCGGACTCCCAGAGCATTCTGTCGAAGGTAGAAAGGTGCATATTAAGGAACAATTGGATCACGTTCTGGAACAACTCGGTTGTCTGAAGTATTACATGAATATGCTGCTCTGGTCGTGCAGGAGTTAGAGACAACGAAAGAGCAGACTCATTGGTGGGCAACACTGTGGTTGATGACTTGAGCAGTCATTGATTTATTACAGAATGAAAAAGACGATGCTGGATGTGATAATGTGCACATATAAAGAATAACAGATATGGGGGATAACTAGGGGTGAGGGGAAGAAGTGTGTCCACTCTGGAAAGTTTCAAAGAGCACATAATCAACATCAGATTGAGAGTGTGCATACTCGTGGATGATTGCTGGAATGGAGAGCGAAGCATTTATGGTTTTAATCAAGAATAAAATTGTCATCCAGTATTGCAATTAATTATTTATATCACTGTTTAATCAAAAGCTTTTCCAACCAGACTTTCCTTTTTTCCACCAATCTAAACTGCTTTTATGTATTTGTCTTATAACATTCATTTGTGAACAGATGGCTTGTGGTGGATATCAACTTAAAAAGCAGGATAGATCAGAGTCTAGACAACCGCTGAACAGGCATGCATCAAGGCGTTCTGATTATGATGTTGTTCACAACCTAATCACTCTTGCAGGTGACATGCGTATTAACGACTGGGTGAGTCCAGTATCTAGTCCTATATTTTTGGCTTGTTTTCTTGCATCTAAGAAAAGATCAGTTTAATGACATATGTTTTTTAGTTTTGGAAATATTAAAAATGTTCTTCTCTGTTCATTTTCAATCTCTTGCACAGATATTGCTGCTATGCTGTAAGACATGACCACACATTCCGTTCCCTGGACTATATATTGCTAATTTGCAGGAGCTTGAGAAAAAACACAAAAGAAGTTAAGCCTCTTAGAAATGGTAGTACAAGAAAGTGAAAACACAGGCCTCAGCCTAAACAAGAATAAAACAGAAGTATTCATTGTTTCAAAGAAATGCACATCACCAAGATGCAGTATTAATATCAATGATGTAAAATTAAGTTAAGTGGATAAAGTTAATGTTGATATCATTTTAACATTACCGGTAAATGTCCGATGCTCCAATGAGGTGATGATGATAACTGTGAGCAGGCAGCTCTTGACAGCCCTTAACATTTCTGACAAAGCATACTGGTATGTTCTTCACAGCTGTGTAACTGAAGTGACATCCAGACTCATACAAGGTTGTCTCAAAGGCATGGTTGTGTAAGGGAAGTTATGGATGCATGTTTAATCCCCAGTGAAAGGCATTCCAGTGCAACAGTATCCTAGGACTACCACATCCTGTCAGGAGCACAGCACACACTTCTGGGTCAACTGTCTCATCATACTTTCGTCAGATTTGTTGACCCATCAGCAGTGATGGCACATAGATTTACTGTTACCCAAGAGATTGCCACAAAAGGACAAAGGTGCAATGTCTGCAGGACTGCATCTCTTCATTATCTATGGGGATTATTTGATAGGAGACAAACAATGATTTTTTTACAAGTGACAGGTTGTCAGCATATCACCCAACTTTCTTTAGTCACCTACGACATGCCTGGAAAGAAGACATTGGCTCTAATTTTTTCACCCTGAACTAGAAGTCCAGGCCCAGGTTCCCAAATGGGTGGCTCCAATCTCCAATAACATAAAGAGGAGGATAGCACAAGTTAAATCAACATTAAAAAAAAATTGAGAAACACCGCTATGCAATGGAGTACTATATATATATATATATATATATACATACATACATATACAGAGTAAATTCATTACACAAACCATACTGCAGACACTGTAACATACAAGAGGAGACCATCGAACACCTACCGGCACTACTGCAGTACCCAAAACGAACAGACATCCAACAAGAACTACTACCACCGCTTCCAGTCATACACAACACACTCTACACATCTGCACCACAGCTGAGGAGAACATGCTCATTCACCAGAAAAGCTATGGACTGTCAAGCTATGAGTTGTCTGCTACAGTAAAAGGGATTAAATCATCAATGCATATGTGAATTTGAATGCTAGGATGTTATATTGAACCAATTCTTCTATTGGATGTGAAGTAAGGATGGTAAACAAAGAAGCTAAAAGTAAGCTGGAGGCTACTGAGGTGTTGGTTTTGAGGAGGATGATAAAAATTCCATGGACAGTCAAGAAAACTAATAAATAATTCCTAAAAGATGCTGGATAATATAATATAGAGTATAGAAATTATTAATTTATTCACTTACCCATGTCACATTAGAAGCAATCTTGTTTATGTGTAATTAATGTTTACAAGTAGGCCTAATTGGTCTTTAAAGTACTGATTCCTTTTGTATTGTGCTAATGTTACATTTTTGTGGTTCACGAGAAATGTAATACTGGTACCTGTGCAGTGTGTCATATTGTTGTTGTTTGTGTGTTGATTGACCAGTTATTGTTCATAGCAGCTTGAGAATATGCATTCAAGAATTCTTGACTGAAATCACATCTATTTATAGGTATGCAGTATAGTGGAATATGGAAAACTTGTTGACTCAAGTTGTGAGGCGAGTTAGGTGTTATATGTGCAGACCTGGTTAAAATTCTGTTGCCATAGATTTTAGGGCATGTGATCAGAAGGTAGTAAAACAAACATTTAGTAACCACTGGAAAGATCATGGGGAAAAAAGTAGAGGAAGACAAAGAGAGAGGTTGCTAAATGGGTTGTCACTGTGGCATGAGAGAATTTCACCAACTGACTTATTAACAACACAAGAGATAGAGAGTTGTAGAGAAACATGGTTGCCTATGTCTCTAGGCAGCACTAGATTGTTTGAATGTTATTGTGAGAGTCTTAGCTAAGTTTTCTCTTGAGATGAAAGCAATGAGGGTACTTAAATGTTTTGTAAGACTTATGTAGTGACCATCAAGTCATACACCTGATTATGTATTCAGTAACAGAATTTGCTGTTAAATTATTGTCCCTACTATTAACTGGTGCGTTTTGATACCATGAAAACATCTATTCTCATTGCTGTATCCGGCCTCAAAGTTATGAACATCAGATGACAAGACAAGATTCCAGATACCACTGTCTTTGACAGATCTGGCATCCCTAGCATTGACACTATTCTGATGCAGATACAGATTCGTTGGGTGCATATATGGTGCATATGCCAGATCATTGCCTGACAAAGATACTTTTCTATGGTGAGCTGCAGATGGGCATTCAATCTCAAGGTTGCCAAAAAAATCGCTACAAGACTGCATTATAGACCACCGAAAGCCTTTTAAATAGACCAAGATGCATGGGAAGAACTTGCACAAAATATATCTTCGTGGCACTCCACAGTAAAAAAAGGTCCAGCATCCAGTGAGAATTGGAGAAATGCAGCAGCTTAATAGCAGAGAATTGCTACAAAGTCATGGGTAGACTAAAAAAAAAAACGCCTACAGTGGACATTTCAAGCCCAAACTGTCGTAGAACATTTGTGGCTCAAATAGGGCTTATTTAGCCATCTGTGAACTTATAATGAGGTATATAATTCAGAATTAAACTAAATTTCAAAAGTGGATGTAACAAATAGTCATCATCACCTGTGATGGACAAACAACAGGTCTCATTATTGTAACAAAGCTTCTGTTTAGACATCCTGAAGAAAAATATTATCAAATAACTGTTTGAAACATAAATTCTTCATTCTGCAAAGTGTGTAGATATGATATGCGTGAGTAGAACAGACAGTATTTATACATGTAATATGATAATAACAAAGTACCATGCCACACATTTTTAGCCAAATTTAAACAAGGAAATATGTGAAAGTAGATATGTTTTTAAAAAAATGGCCAAAAACATAAACATAGTCAAAATAAATTCCATGGTCAGTAGCCTTAAAAAATTGTGCCAACTATGGCCAAAATGGCAACCCTGTGCCAATTAGCTGTACATACTCTCCTTTCACAGTCTGCTGCTAGTTTCATTTATATTTCCTGTTTAGTTATACAAGATCTAATTAAGATGTGCGTGACTGTATTCTTCACCTGTGTGTTCCCTGGGTCTACTAAATCACTCTTCTGACTCTGAAAGGTAGAAAGATGTTTGGTAGGAGGCAGACTTCTACCGGTATATTCGTTCTTGAACTCTGGCAGATTAGCTAGATTAAGTCCAGAGAACTTAATTCATTATATCAGAAGACAGGTTTGTATCATGGTTTACAGGAGACAGACGAAGATGCAAGTGACAGAAAAACATGAAGAGATGGACAAATTGGAGTTTGGCAGAGTGTATATAATAACATACATGTGGGAGGATACAGGCCTTATCCTAGGATGAGGAAATACAACCTGAAACCAAATGGTGTGGCAGGGAAGACCATGCCCTTAGTCTTGGCAGCTCATCTAGGTTGGGAGCACCAATATTCAGACAAAAAGAGCAACGTTCTGCTTATCTGACAGTTCCTGCAGCTTACCTTGTTCCAAATGTATTGGTGTTACCTTTCCTTTAGAGTTAACAAGACAGGCCAAGAGAGGGATTATGCTTCATTGGCAACACATGGTCCCTTTATTTCCTCCAGAGCATTGTGCTGTAAAGTACACTTCATATTAGGCCTTAAAGGTCTCCAAATCAAATCGGGAGATGTCAGTTACGTGTTATAAGTCATTGTCAATTAGCGCAGACAAAAGATGTCACTGGCTATCTCTGACAGTGGGAGACAACTTTTGGTGGTATTGATCAATTAATGTCCGCCTCAAGCTGGGCAGCCTCAGCCAATAAGCGTTGATCCGCCACAGCATGTCTACTTGAAGGGTAAACTCCTGGTTTACCAGGCTTGTATCAATACCCTCCTCTATAGTAGTAAAACATGGACAACCTATATGCACCAGGAGAAGACAACTAAACAGTTTTCACATGCGATGACTACGTAGAATTTGTGGAGTTAGGCGGCAGGATAAAGTCACAAATACTGATGTATTGGAAGGAACAGGGAATACTACAGTTTTATCTGTGCAGACTCAAATGCCTAGGTCATACTAGGAGGATGGAGATGGCATTTACTTTATGGAGAATTATTCTGGGAAAAGATCTCAGTGATGACCTATACTTCAGTACAAAGACATATGCAAACATGATATGCCTGATACAGGCATCAATATGGAATCATACGCCTCGATATAACCACTATGGACACCAGTCCTAGGTTGAAAGAGGCGGGCCTTGACCATATGAGGCATAAACTCCTACTAAAAAAAAAAAAATATGGAATCATGGGAAATATGCCATGAATTGTGTTGCACGAAGGGGAAAATCTGGAATGGTATAAAGACAAAGGAGAAAGTAACAGCAGTTAGTTCAACGGCTCCACATCTAAAAAAAGACACATACCAGCACGCAATGGCCTGTGATTCCTTGTCATACAATGGAAGACTTTTTGTGGCTCAGGCTTGTCTTGTGAGTCACATCCATCTCACCATGAATTGTAGATTATATTTCTTACAGCACAATAATAATACTATCATCTGGAAAGACAGAAAGCTGCCTACTTTATAATAATAATAAGATCTGTAACCCAACAGTATTGTAGGGTTGCCACATTGGAGACATTTGCACAAAACGCTCTCCAGACAACTCTTGCCTCAGCTATTCTGATGTGCAGAAAAAAATCATACCTGGACCATTCCTTAATGGTGTCATTCTAAGATTTTCTTTTACCACCTTTTATTTTGATCCTCAACTGCAAAATAATTTTAGAAAGTGAATCATATCTTGTTACATGTCCAAACTAAACAAGTTTATAACTGTTTCATTACCGCCAAACATGGTTCTTGATAACCTACAAGTTTATGTATTTTCTGCTCAACATGAAGAAAGAGATAGAAAGTATTAGATCCATTGCAGTCAAACTTAATTTCGGATAGGACAACAGGATTTGATCTGAAAGGCAGAACATGATTATAATAAAGGAGTAGAAGCATATCATCATTAAGTGCTGTCATCCGCAATGAAGGTTGGCTGCAACAGCCCCTGTCTTTTGTCTTGGTGGTACACTCTGCTAGACTAGCAAAATATCAGACTATGTCAATATTATCGTGCGGTGTTATCATGCATGTATTGTATTTGTGAGTCAAGAAATCTGGAGATACTTATAAGAATTTTATTTCATAGGCATCTTCTGATCTTCATCTGTCAAATCTGAAAGGGGATCCTAAATATTATAAGAAAGCTAAAATCAATCCAGAATATGATAGGGAACAGTCCTTGTTGGTGGAGTCGCCACCCAGTGAAAAGAAGCATCACACACCATCATCATATCCTCGCACCAAGATCACCACAAACACCCCAAGATCTCAACGTGTGGCACTTGAAAATTTGAAACAGCACATGACTTTTAGTGATGTGGATGATGATGTAAGTTGGTTTCTACAGTATACAACTTTTTTTGGATGTATGTGTTGATTCAACTTTGTTGGATGTATGTGTTGATTCAACTTTGTTGGATGTATGTTTTGATTCAACTTTTTTGGATGTATGTGTTGATTCAACTTTGTTGGATGTATGTGTTGATACAGTGTTGTTGGATATATGTGTTGATACAACTTTTTTGGATGTTTGTGTTGATACAGCTTTGTTGGGGCATTCCCATGGTACTATATAATCACTTGGGGCATGCCCATAGTACTATGATATCATCACTTAGGGCATGCCCATGGTACTATGATATCGTCACTTGGGGCGTGTCCATAGTACTATGTTATCATCACTTGGGGCATGTCCATCGTATTATGGTATCATCACTTGGGGCATGTCCATAGGTACAAAGATATCAAATGAGACAAATATATTCATTCTGGAATAAATAGACACACCTGCAATTTATCAAGAACCACATATGGTATCAGTGAAATGGCATAAGCTTATGTGCTTAGTTTTGATAGGTAATGAGACAGTTCACTTTATCAAAACTATTTTTCAAGGAACAGTTGAAGTTTAAGGAGAAATGGTGGGTAAAGAAAATGTTGGATATACAACATCACAGAATGGTCCATGTATCATTTTTAAACTCTCATTCAAATGGCTGAGGACAGAGGTATTTGGAGGACTTTTTGTGCTGACTTCTCCAACATTGTACCCCTATGACAGTGACAAGTTATGGGTATTATTATTATTACACTTTATTCTCCAAACTGCATCCTGCAAAGTGTCAGAAGTATGAGAGTGATGGCAGAGAAGAAACATGCTCATACACTTGAAGCATGTCCTAGCTGCTGTACTTTGTTTCTGTAAATTTGTACAGTAGAATACCTCTATCAATCAATCAATCAAGTGCCATGCCGACTGGCGTAGGCGATCATGTTTCTCCATGACTCTCTGTCTCTTGTGTTGTCAATAAGCTTGGTTGGTGAGCTTCTACCGTGCCACGATACAAGCCCATCTAGTAACTTTTCTCTTTGTCGACCTCTATCTCTCTATAGAGAATACCTCTATAGCACATTCTTTTATAACAAATTTCCCCTACATAACAACAATTGTCAAAAACTCCAAGTATATTTATTCTATATTGTTTGTACTGTATGTAGCAAATTTCTGTTATTACATACATATTTTGTCCCTCTTGACCAAGATGTTAAACAGGATTCCACTGTATCTATTTTCATTGTTGTAATATTCTCATACATGAGTCAGTATTTGTTACAATTATACTGATAATGGACAAGGAGAACTTCCTGAAGCTGTTTAATAATCACATGCAGAGTGCAGATACTGCAATATATGGCACATTTAGGCTTTTATTGAGTGAATTCTGTATTATATGTAACATAAATAGAACTGGGGCCGAGTCAGAAGCATTTGAATCAATGAGAGATGGGAACCATCAGTATGCAGCTTCTACATATGATAAAATGACAGAATAACTGTATGTTTGTCTGGAGTGTAGTGATATCAGTTTATATCAAATAATTTCTGGCTGTTAATAAATCATTTTGTGACAATTCACAGCTTTAGTGTGATACTCTTGTTCAGTGACTATCTGAATCGACTGTGATGCATCTGGGTATCCAGTCTTTTTTCAGCAGATGCAGAAGGGTTTGCTGACAGTTCTCATAACCTTTTTTGATTGTGTATCTTCCTCATCCTTCTTTCTTCATCGTACACCTTGCGGTGGACCCTCTGAAAGCATTCCGCTGACTGTCCTGAGAAGGACGTATGAGGGTGATCTGCGTTGTGTCATGTTTTACAGCAAGCTGTGTTATCTGCTCCTTTCGACTTTACATATCCGTCTTCAGCCAGCATTTTTTTGGGTCGGGTTGGCATTCCCGTATCTGCGATCCCTATTCCTCATCCTAACTCTCAATCATTCCCCTCTACTATTCTCCCCCCCCCAATTCAGTTCTAAATTCCTTCAATTGATGTATAACAGCCTCACCCATAGTAATGTCTTCATTCATACATAGGGAATTAAACATGTCTTTTGTCCATTGAATCGTTATTTGTCCTGACATCTATGCTCTTAAATCTATTTTATACTTTCAACTCCAGCATGATCTGGGCAAAATGACTCATGAGTACATACCATGTTTGCTTAGAGTAGAATGGAGGTGTTGCCATAAAAAAAAAGTATGTTACAGGTGGGTGATGAAAGAATTTGGTCAAATTTATTGAGTAATTTCACATAATCTTTGTATGTGCACTCTACAGCAAGTCAGTGCAAACAATGAGCGGCAGACTCCACATATCAGACGCAGAGTTCGCAATGGTAGTTTCACCAAGACTCTCTTGGAAGGTGATCTCGGAGGAGCACAGGAGAGCCATATTAATAGGAATAATAACATGCAATACTTGAGTCAAGAACAAGTAAGAAATTGAACTGTTTTGTACAATTTATGTGAGGCAGTTTAATTTTTGTGTCATATATACCCAAATAATTAGATTGATATTTGCTAATTTAATATTTTTATACCAGTAAGCATAAGTTTAGGTTGCAGAACTAACATACTGCCTTAGCTGAAATTGACTGTAGCGATCAGGTTTTAGACAAAAAAAGACTACTTATAAATTGATTATTGTCGGTAAGTTTGTGACACATAAGAAAGACTGCTTAAAAATTGATTATGGTGGGCAAGTTTGTGACATATAAGAAATACTGTTTAAAAATTGATTACTGTGGGCAACTTTGTGACATATATAGAAGATGGCTTAAATTGTTCTTATAGTTGATCAGTCTGTGGCAGATCCAGAAGATTTCTTAGATATTACTTATACTGTGCAAGTTTGTGGCATATATCGAAGACTTCTTAGGAACTGCTTTTAGTGGATAAGTTTGTGACAGATATGGAAGATCGCTTAGAAACTATAGTGGGCAAGATTGTGGCAGATAAGGAAGACTGCTTAGAAACTGCTTTTAGTGGAACCATTTGTGGCAGATATGGAAGATGTCGTAGTTATTGCTTATAGTGGTAAGTTTGTGGTAGATATGAAAGATTGCTGAGAAATTGCTTATATTGGCAAAATTTGTGACAGATAAGGAAGACGACCTAGATACAGCTTATAGTGACTAAAACAGCAAGCCTGTCTGCACGTACGTTCATTTTCTTAAACAGCAGCTTGTTCAGGTACAAATATGAAATAGATTCTTGTCAGATTAGACCACTTCACAGACTCTAATTGCTGTCTGCATGCACAGCCATTCTCAATCCTATTTAGTGTGCTGATTGAGTCACTGAGAAAGCACACACAAGTGTAGGTATGAGACTTTAACAACAGCATTGCCCTGGTTACCGGAATGATCCCCATGGTCACATTACTAGTTGGTTTGTGAACCATCCTCTATGTTCAGGTCTTCGTTTATGTTCAGAACGGTAAAAGAAATAAACTCGAAGTGACTAACTGAACATTGATGATTAGGACTACACTCTGAATGCAGTGATATTTATTTCAGTGAACTTTGATCTATTATCATTGTTATTCTCAGAAAAAGATAGATGATGCTCAGAAGGTTCGAATGCTGATTCGAAGTTTGCAGGAAGAGCAGCAAGGCTTTAGAGGACTTCTAGAGAAAAGTTTGGTAAGTCAGGGTTAGAGAGAAACCAAAAGAGGAATATAGAAGTTTTTCTCTTAGTTTTAATAATTAGGCATGGACAAGTTAAAACTACAGGAAATTTAATAACCCAGGTCAGGAGATAAATTCAATACAAGTAAAGGTACAACTTGTAAATGAGCACTGACACAATTGTAAAAAAAACTCTTCCTTTTTGTTTTGCCACAGTTCATACTTTGATGATGACTATGCACAGAACATTCTAAAACAGTTAGGTTAGGATTAAATCTCAACCAGATATGTGCACTGTTAATAGCTATCAATTTAGCTAGAGAATCCCCATCAAGGCCAGCACCGTGCAGTGGTCATGGGGCTTAGTTCAGCCATCAGGGAAACTAAGACTGGTCGGGCAGTCCCATTCGAGCAGGACCATAGTCCTGCCCAAGTAAGCAGAGTGCTGAAGACGGAGGCATCCAGCCAAAAGGCGCATAGATAATCAGGATGCCACGCACAAAACACAATGGAAACATGTCTGTATCTATAAAAAGTTATGGTGCCTGCCCTGTGGCAGGGACGGTGCCGGGCCCTATACCTCGAAAGGGCCCAACCTCAGTTACTGAAAGTCCTTCTCAATTGCCTCGAGGAGCCAGGAGGCAAGGGAATAGAGCTGCTGGCCAAACAAACTTTAAACGACCAATAAAAATAATGCACTGGAATGCTGAGGGTGTCAACAGTAAAAGAGATGGATACAGCAAAAAATTGGAACTTGAAAATTTCCTCAGTGAAGAACAAGTTAATATATGCTGTATCCAAGAAACACACCTCAGCAGCGACATAGCCTTCAAAATCAGAGGCTACCAGTGCTACCGATCTGACCGAAAGGACAGGCGAAAGGGTGGAATTCTGACACTTGTTAAAAACAATATCAGCGCATGTCAGCTGGAAGTATATATGGAAGGGGCAGAATACCAGATGCTCCACCTAAAAACAGACAGTGCAGAATTCCATCTCCTGAACTACTACTGCCCAAATGATAAACCATTGGCACTAGACACAATTCCAGATAAAGAGAGACTTATGGTGTGTGGTGACTTCAACAGCCACTCTCAGAGCTGGGGCTACGATCATATCGACAAGAGAGGTGAGGAACTTGAGAGCTGGCAGGATGAAAATAATCTCATCCTTATTAACCAGCCAGCTGACTCACCAACCTTCTACTCGAGAGCATGGCACACCACCTCTACACCAGATCTGGCATTCCACTCACCAGGCCTGGAATGGAACATCACACGTGTCGTTGGAAAGCAGCTTGGAGGTAGTGACCACAGACCAGTATTTCTGGAAATCCACAATGAATTTACCAAGGACAGCAGCACGCTCACTAGGTGGAACTGTAAGAGGGCAGACTGGAAAATGTACCAGCATTTAACCAGTGTTCTAGCTAAGGACATGAACTTGGACAAAGACATCAATAGAGCAGTGAGTGAATTGAATAGATGTATACTACATGCTGCTAGTAAAACCATACCCAGGGGGGCACGCAAAAACTACAAACCCTACTGGAATGATGAACTGGAAAAGCTGCAAAATGAGATGGAAACATCTAGACAGCAGGCTGAGAACAGACCTAGCCAAGAACATCACAACAAATATCAGCAAACAAAGGCTAAATTTCAAAGAGCCAAGTTACAAGCCAGACGGAGTAGCTGGAAAGAAAAAACAGAGTCGCTGAACCTAGAAAGAGATACTAGGAAATTATGGAAACTTGTAAAACAACTAAATGATGAAGGTGCAGGGAGAAATACCAAGATCACACTTTATAAAGATAGAAACATTTTAACATGTAAACATGCAGCTGATTACTTTGCAGAAGACAATAACATCAAAGTCAGCCCAGACAAACAACAGGAGGTTCGAGAGAACCAGCAAAACATTGGACAAGGCGGACCTATACCTGAAGTCATGGAGGCACCAATCACAATGAGAGAACTGGAGCATGCAATATCCATATTGAAAATGAAAAAGTCCCCTGGAGCTGATGGAGTGTCCAATGAAATTATTAGAAACCTGGGAATTGCAGCAAGAGCCAAGCTACTGCAGATCTTTAACACAAGCTGGTCCACGGGTAATGTACCACAGGCGTGGAGAGAAGCAGTAATGATACCACTCCTCAAATCAGGAAAAGATGGCAACACAGTCTCCAACTACAGGCCCATCAGCCTCACAAGCTGTCTATGCAAAACAATGGAACGCATTATCAATCTTAGGATGCAGTGGTACCTTGAAAGTGAAAACCTTGGTTTCAGCCAGTGCTACTCTACTGAAGATCAGGCCACCTACCTCTCCCAAGAGATTGAGGATGCCTTCCAAGAAAAGAAACTGGTACTACTAGCAGCATGGATAGACCTCAGGAAAGCATTTGATAAGGTCTGGAAAGAAGGGCTCCTAAAGAAATTGCGAAATTGCAGGGTTAGCTCAAGAATGTACAAATGGGTAAAAGCATACCTGCATAATAGAAGAGCCAGGGTACAATTAGATGGTCGCAAGAGCAAGAAAGTTCTACTGCGTCATGGAGTCCCCCAGGGAGGAGTCCTGTCACCCACACTTTTCTTGGTTTACATCAATGACCTAGTTGCTGAACTACCACATGGGATCAAAGTGGCAATGTATGCTGACGACCTGGTGATATGGTGCACGGAATAACTTGCGACAGTGGCCACTAAACAAATACAAAGTGCTATCGATGCTCTAACCTTATGGGCTAATAGATGGTGCGTCACCATTAACACAGATAAGTGCAGCACTACACTCTTTACCCTCTCACCAAAACAAAAAGCCGGTCATATCAAAATAGATGGAGAACTCTTGAAAGAAGACAAACAACCCACATACCTCGGAGTTACTTTTGATGATAAACTGATATGGAAGCAGCACATAAACAAAGCAACAACAAAAGCCAGGAGGAAATTAGCTATCCTGAGAAAACTAAGTGGAACCACATGGGGAGCCAGTGGGAATATACTCAGTAAAGTTTACCAGCAAGGCATAAGACCACACCTGGAATATGGTTCAGCTGCATGGTGTTCTGCATCAAACACCACTTTACAAGATCTAGATAAAGTGCAAAACCAGGCACTTAGAATAATGTTGGGAGCAATGAAATCAACACCCATAGCAGATATGCAGAAAATGGGAAGAATGCAAACACTTGGCGAACGCAGAGACACAAAAGTACTAATTCAGGCAGAAAAGTTTCAGTGTATGCCAAGTCATCCAATGAAGGAAATATTCCAAAATCTAGCAATGGGGCGACTGAAAAGAAGCAGCTTTATCCATCAAGCTAAACGACTCCACAGACAACATACAGACCTACCTGAAATTGACAGCCCCTTAAGGCCTGTACCAGAACAAACCCTGTGGAGTGAAAGGCATGGAATGCCAATATACATTCAGACCCATGTGAAAGGAATACTAAGCGAGGACTAACAGAACAGTGTGCAGCGAAGGACAGTCACCCTCAGTTTCCTGGATGAGGAATATCCACAAGATATATGGGTCAGAGTATACACAGATGGGTCAGCACAGAATGCTGTGAGGAATGGAGGTGCAGGTGTATATATAGAATATCCACACAAGCCTAGAGATACAATCAGAACACCGACAGGAAAATTCTGCAACAATTATGATGCAGAAATCCAGGCAATTAGTGTGGCAGCTAAAAAACTGCTGAACTCCAACTCTGACCTACAGCCTGTGGTATTCCTGACAGATGCAAGGTCAGTGCTTCAAGCTCTCCAGTCTGAAAAACTAACAGACTTGAAAAAACTACTTAGCGAATTGTCTTACCAGTATAGGGTAACCATGCAATGGATACCCTCTCACTGTGGAATACCAGGAAATGAAAAAGCAGACCAACTGGCTAAGGAAGGTGCTGCTGAAGACCAACCAGATATACCAATCACCTACCATCAGAAAAAACAGATGATAAAGTCAATAAGAAAGCCACAAACATCAACACAAGATGACTATCACATTATGAACAGATCAGAACAAGTTATAATTCTGCGTCTCAGAACAGGACACAACCGACTCCGCAGTCACATGTATACAAAGTTCAAGATTGGCAACATGGCCATGTAGACAGGCAGCACAGAGTGCCAAACATATACTTCTAGAGTGTTCTGAGCATGAAACGCTGAGGCAGACATATTGGCCAGAGGAAACAACACTGGAATCAAAGCTCTATGGGACACTGTATCAACTACAAAAGACAGTGAGTTTTATTAAGGAGACAGAATTACAGATATAGACATGTTTCAAGTGAATGAAAGAAGAAGAAGCTAGAGAATTATTATCCTGATTGAACTTGAGTTTACGGATTTCTCATTTGACTTTTGACACACAATGTGGTTGAATGTTTGTTTCACTATTGTCCTTGATATGTATCCCATAAATGATAGATAAGTAACTTTGATAGAAGCTACACAATAATGGTTGCTTCTGCAAATCTTTATCTTTCCTAGATAATTTTCTTTCTCCTCAAATTATGTACAATATTAAACAATATTATAAATCCAATCATATAACAATTAATAAAATATTTAACACTAAAAGCAAGTTTCGTTATTATTAATGGTGTATTAATGTTTTATTGTAAGTTTTACAAATTATTTTGTGACATGGATTGACAAAACTATCACCTTTCTTTAGTAGTAGGTCTATACGGAGCAAGTTGTGTTCAACAATCAAAATTAATTTTCTTATGATATAAATATGGTAAATGTATAATTCCAATCATATTCATTCATTCATTTTCCTTTTGCGCTGAAGTTAGTGCATAGGGCAGAGGTCAGATCTCTCCAATTCTGTCTGTTCAAAGCTATTCTGTGCAGTTCTTGAATAGTATGAATATTGGTTGTTTTACTTTCTCTAAGTGTTGTTCTTCTAAGTGTTTCCTCATAGCCCAGTCAATTGCGATATTGAATAGTAATGGTGACATTGGGCATCCTTGTTTAACACCAGTAATCACAGGGAACCATTCTGAATTGCCTTTTTCTGTTCTAACACAGCATTTTGAGTTGGTATAAAATGATTTTATCACATTTATATATTTGTTTTGGAATTCATATATTTTTAAAATTTCCCAAAAGCGATGGTCGATGGATGCTGTCGAAAGCTTTTTGAAAATCAATGAAGTTTATTATGAGATTAGATCTAAAATCATATTACAAGGAATAAAATATTTAATACTAAAAACAAGTTCCGTTATTGTTCGTGGGGTATTAATGTTTTATTTTGGAAATTTATTTTGCAAAATAAACAAAGTTGAGACTGTAATTGAAAGTAATGTGACTACTAAATTAACAATTAAAAAAAATAGATATTACTAGTTTAATGTTCAAACCTGTCAAATTTAAGAATAAAAATCTATAAAATTCAGTGAAAACTTGTAAAACTCAGTGATAACCTGTAAGCAAAAAAAAAACAACCAAAAACACTCTTGTCCTTATTTATACATTTCACTGTAGAATGACACATTTGATAACTGTTTTTAGAAAAATGCTGGAATTGGGGGACCCTTTGACAAAGTTTCTGGTACTATGTTATGTTCTGATTTGCCTAGGGAAGAGGGTTTAACCCCTCTTATCTGTGGCCTTGTGATCCTCCTAGAAAATTAAATATTGGCCCCATAATTAAAACAATCAAAAAGTCCAACGTTTTTTCTGCAGAAATACTGCTGGAAAATTTAAAAAGAAAAAGGATACAAAGTGAAGCTGACTGTTAAAAAAGCAAAACATTCAAACCTATGTCCATTTCAATGGGTTAAAATGATAGTCAGGTCCTAGAGGATGTTGGTTTTAGTTTTGTTCTTAAATATACTTAATTGATAGTCAAATTTGCCATTAGCAATCTCCTCAAAGTTGTACTGTACTAGTCAACATCAGATAGTATGTTACTGAAATTACAAATATGAATTATAAATTATGTATGTCCTATAATACACTTTTGCTACAGGACTATTTTAGTCAATTCACTACACATTTTATTGGTATGATGTTTGTTTGTTTGTTTTGCGTTCGCTCCATTTGTTTTGCGTTCGCATCACGGATATCCGTGCGATTTCCGCCGGGAGCGTGATTACGTTGTGCCACCGTTATGCGCCTTGTAGGCCTAGCACATCCGATTTCAGCATGCCTTGACAATTCAGGTGGGCTACCCTTAGCCTGTGACAGCCTCTATATCTGACTCCAGGCACGCGTAGTGGCGACTCTTCGCCCAGATGATTTTTGCTCTCGTCTGACTCGTACGAGGTGTTCCACTGTCTATGAACTTGCTTCATGTAATTGGATGTGCTGTGCCTGTGCCCATTGGGTACTGAACCATTTCTCATCCGTTAGCCTGGTTCCTTAAGGGGAAGAACTCAACAGAGGAGTTGGACCCTGGCTCTTTCGCCCTCTTAGCCGAGGTGTCATTCACTGACATCTTGTACCCCTTGTCCAAGTTCGAGTCTCACACCACCAGTTTGAGAGCAAGGCGTTCTCAAGCTGATCGTCCTTGTCCCAATAGCGCCTGAGCCCATCAGGTACTGAACCCTTTCTCTCTTCAAGTGTATTTCCGGTGTAGGAAAACCTGACAGTAGAGTTGGGCCAGGGCTAAATCATTGTCCCTTTTGTGCTTGAGCCCATCGGGTACGGAACCCTTTCTCTCTGCAAGTGTACTTCCGGTATAGGAAACCTTGACAGTAGAGTTGGACCAGGACTACCATCGTTGTCCCTTTCTTGCCTAAGCCCATCGGGTACAGAACCCTTTCTCTTCGCGAGCATATTTCCGGTTTAGGAAGGCTCGACATTAGAGTTGGATTAGGTCTTCTTGCTTTACCAAATGCCAATGAATGGGTCTGGGTCTCTGCCTGTAAGGAACTCAGGTAACTAGATGCTCGTCTCGAGCTGACGGAGCTTGTAGTTCCCCTTTCCTAGAGACTTTTCACTTTCTATTTGCAGTTCGCGCTGCCCTCTAGCGCTGTTCTGCCCTTTCATTGTTTCATTGTACTCAGTATGAAATCTATTTGTCTCTCACCATGCATCTACCTTTACGTGCATTTTACATTGGCCGCCCCTCCAATGTTCGGACTGGACTGACTAGCTTCACTGTATGTTGACAGTGTTGCTATATGTGGTGATGCTGGTGGTGTCGGAGATATTGTCTGTCTCTTGTGCAGTCAAATCTCTTTCCATCTGCTACCTCCACATTCTCGGACACGATCCCCAAATGATTTGGCCAGAATCAGCTCGAGCTGCTGTATTTCTGTTTCCAGGGTGCACCGCGTGGAGGTACATTTGGGATCTTTGTTATCTGCTAACCCTGGGTCCGCCTAGAGCAATGTGTTCCCTTTGCACCCCATTGGTATGATAAATAACAGTGCTATGCTCTGAGGTCAGTATTCATCTCATGCTACTGGACCAGGAGAACTATCTTGTATCAATCTTCTATGAGTGCCATTACTTGAACTAGTACAATGTAGGTCTATCGATGTAGATTTATCTCTATTGCTTGCTAAGAATTCCAATCATTTTATACTGGGGTTAGGGATATAATCAACTAGGCCTACATCATCCATTTTGAAGTGCCCATCAAAAAATGCAATAAAAATATCTGACTATTCTCCACACAAAAGTCATATTAACAGAACTAAAATAGTCATCGAAGTGCAAATTTTCTGTATTTATTAGACAGGCTGTCAACATATCTCCTAACTTTCCTTAGTCGTTCCCTATTACATGCCTGGAAAGAAGACAGTGGTTCTATTCTTTGCACTCTAAACTCTAAGGCATTGCCACACTGGCAACCGTGGCCAAATTTTTATAGTAACAGTTGCTATTAGCACTCTTCTTGATAGTCCTACTATACCCGTCAAGAGTAGGAGCCTATGTTGTGTTAGCAAAATTTTAAAAAAATAAATCATCAATTATGTAGGCCCTGTAGCAATATTTAACACATTTTCGCTGTCACACTATGTTTTAGTTAAGTCTTGTTCACTGATAAAACATTTTGTGTGTATGAGTTTTCCTACTAGCACTGGTAGTGCTATAATTGCTTTTTGAGGTCTGTATCCATCACATGCTCCTGGACCTAGAGGAACTATCTCATATCAATCTTAGTGAATCTTCTGTGACCACTGTCATTAATTAAACCACATTTCAATTTTGTATCATATTTTCTGTTTGTTTTATTCGCTATTGCTTGCTAAAAAGTCATGAGTCATTTTTGACTACGGCACTTCGAAAACAGTGCCCAACATATCCAATGGCCCAACATATCCAACTTCAGCAGAAAAGCAGCATATATTAAGAACATTTTGGTCAGCCCAGTATATTTTGCTGTAGTAATTTTGTAAGTGTTTATGCTTAGTAAATTAGCATTGCTTTTTAAACTGTCTGCAGCTAATTTCAAATCTGTTATGTTGGAATTATAAGAAATGCTCAATTCCTCTCAGACTTAAAGCTGGGCAGCTTTTCTGGACCCATGATAAATATCAGTGACCAATAACTGTTCTCTCCAAGAAAATTGGAGTATAATCCCACAATAGCAACTCTTAGATAACAGGTTCCCAGTATTTATTGACTCAAGACCACATTTCATAGAAGACAAGTGAGCAGAGACCCCAATACATATTTAACAAAAAAGGATTTTTAATAGGGTGAAAACAAATAAATTTCATATATATACACACATATGTGTCATGTGTTGTATTCTTTCCAGAATGTAGTCTTCCTTATGAATCTCCTGAAATCCCAGCGGTCTCTGGCAAGTTGTCCCATCTCCTGTCCTCTAGTGACGTGCATACATTCCTGAATATATCTTGACCAGGGACGTCTCTGTTGACTGTTGACCTTTCTATCCCCCCACCAACAACACTCTTTCCATGCCATCGTGTCTCTTCACATGGCTGAAAAAACCCAACTTCCTTCTTAATATGGTGTTTAAAAGCCAGCCTTCTTGAATGTTGATTTTGTTTAGCACATCTTGGTTGGTCTTTCTTGCTGTCCATGGTATTCTCAGGACTCTTCTATAGCACTTCATTTTGAAAGCCTCTATTCTCTTGGCTGTAGTTTTGTTTATTGTCCATGTTTCGTATCCATAGGTCGCCACTGAAAACACACATATACGTAACCAGCATACCTTAGTTCCTGTGTTTGTACTACGCCACAGATTTTTCAGTTGCTTTAATTTGGACATCACTATTGCTGTTCTCCTGCTTATCTCTATTGCACAGTCTTCTGCACTGTTTCTGTTAGCTCCTAAAATGTAAAATTCATCACTTCTTCTAAAACACTGTTATCAATATTAATTGTAGATCTTGTTTTCACTTATATGTTCCCTGCATATATGTTAAACAGGTATGGAGACAAACTTTGATCATCCTCATATTAAATATGTGATCTCTAGTGCCTCTTCTGGCTCTAAACTCTGCCTGAGCTTCGTGAATCTCTTCTTCCATTTTGTTTCTTATTCTCTTCATTATAATGTGTATTATCTTCAATATATCATGTATATATATGTACATACACAAGATATAACACAACAATCATCAGTCTACTCTATATATTTGTCAATGTCATTTTACATAATATCTGAATTGTGTATTTCTTATAAGGACAAGGATGAAGTGACAGATTCCATAGATCACCATGAAGTCCTGTCTGAAGAACAGAGAAATCAGCTTCATATTCTGAGAAAAAAACAGGAACAGGTAACCTTTTGTTTTACTTTGTTTAAATTCAGGAGATCAACATGTAAGTACTTATTGCAGTTGCTTAGAGACTGCTTGTGGTAATTAGAAAATTCAATGCGGCAGTAATAGGACTCAAAAGGTGTAGAAGAATGACTTGTTTGTACTTGGGTTTCCTTATTTGTACTCTGTCTCAATGAAGCAACATGCAGCCTGCCAGGAGTACGACTCATTGCACGTAACACTGTAGCTTCAAGTGATCTTCTTCTTCTGCGTTCGTTCTCATACTCCTGCAGATCAACAGGATGTAGTCCGGAGAATGGAATGCGTTGTGTCATGGTTTACAGCATGGCTGCGATATATGCGCCTTTCAGCCTGACACATCCGACTTCAGCATGGCTTTGGGTCACTGACCTTATATGGGATGGGACAGCCAACTCCATCCCATAACCACCTTAGTCGCCTCATACGACATGCATGGAAGGTAGACAGTGTTGCTATTCTTTGCTCCCCTTTCGGGCCCCGACAACACACGGGCGGCTTCAAGTGATAATCCATGGGATCTCCCATACAAATCACAAGATCTCAGGACCAGGATCAAACCTGTGACATCTTCAACACAAAACAAATGGTTTAACTACAATGCCACAGAGATCTCCAGTAGGACTAAGCATTTGAAAACTGAACCAGCATTGTACAGGAAATATCAGCATGCATACTTTTGACATCTGGGGAAGACTGATCACTTTTAGGCCACATAAAAAAGATTGCCTTTTGGCTGCATGAGTATGTTGAGTTCCATTCCATGTTTGTGGATCTTTTGATGACTGACTTCATTTATGAAAATGTTACTTTATCTGCTATATAAAGTCCTCTGATTTGTGAGTGACCTGGAAATCACAGGAGAACTACTTCTTTTACTTGGTTGTTTAGTTGAGATAGTAGTAATTAAAAGGCATACATGTAGAATGTGTTTGGATTCTGGAGGGCTTGCAAAGCATATTTGGCATTGTTCAGTATCACTATCCTTTCTTCCTTCAAGTGGGATGATCCCATCAGCGAAAGAGTTGACTTCTTGATTGCTTTACACTCTACATTGAAATTTGTAGTATGTGCACCTGTGGCTATTGATCACATCTATTAGCATGGCTTCTGGGTCACTTTGACCTTCTGTGGGGTGGGATTATCTTGTCCTACCTTTAGCTATCATTCCCAGCTTTCTCCATGTTCTATCCAGCCTTTGCATCTCAAAAATCTTTCCTGCAGGTATTTCTTAGTCTTCCACTATTATTTTTCTCTGAGGGTTCAAGAACAATACATTGCTTATGATACTTTAATTTGGTCTTCTTAATGTATGTTCTATCCATCTTCAGCACCGTTTCCTTAGTTCTTCCTGCATTGGAGTCTAGCTCTTTGAGTTTCTTATTTTTGATCTTATCATAGCATATCAACTCTATTCTACACTGGCATCCATTGATGATGGTTTGTAGTTTCTTGGTTGTTCCCTTTTATAGTACCCCATGTTTCAGAGACGCACAACAGCAAATTTTAACATTTCAATTAAATATTCTGTGTCATTTGAGGTCATTTTTTTAGATGTCCATATTTTTCCTAAAACATGCACTCACACACATGTACTTATGAGTGTCTGCATGCACACAGACAGATACACACACACAGACATACATGCACTTACAGAAAAAAACACACTCATACACTTAAAACACACACACACACACATATATAGACTATTAGTATCTAAATGTGTATATGTGTGTGTGTGTTTGACATACACAGAAACACACACTGACACAAACATAGGCAGACACACACAGACATAACACACACAGACACATAAAAAACACAAACACGCTCACAGAGAAAAGAGAGAATCTAGAGTATGTTTACCTTATTTATATTGACTTGTGGATATGTTTATTGTACTCAGCTTCAAGATCTGATGAACTGGCAGAAGGAATTAGACATAAAATACAGAGAGACATTCAACGAACTTATGAAAGCAAAAACCAGGGCCAAGATAGGTATTTAAGTCATTTAACCTTTTAGCTACCACACTTTTTGTCTTTCAGCCTGGCACATCAAACTTCTTGGCCATTTTCATAAATAATGACATTGGCAAATTTTTCTCATTTTTTCCATATTTTTTTTCAAAAGAAAAAACTTAAAATTACTCTTGAAGGAGCTCAAAGAAATCTATAAGAAAATCCAATATACCTAGGTATTCAGCTAGACAGGATGCTAACCTTCAACAAATTTATTAACAATATCACAGAAAAAGTGTCTAAAAGGTTGAACTTGCTAAAGCGACATGCAAGAACATCTTGGGGAGCTGACATGACAACACTTAGACATGCATACATAAGATACGTCAGGCCCATATTAGACTATAATCTCCCCTTGCAGGCAACATCATCAAAAAGCTCCTGCACATACTTGGACAGAGTATAAAACCAGGCTCTTGCTTCATTTGTGGTGGCATGAGATCAACACCAGCAGTAGCTTGTGAAATCGATGCAATTATATAGCCACTAGACATTAGAAGAGAAAAGGCAACTATAAAAGCTGTGGAAAGATACAAACGACTCCCACAAAACAACCCTAACAAAGAAGTAGTCAACAAGTGGACACGCAAAACAAGACTAAAACAAATATCCCCAGTACAGCTAGCAGAAGAACTAAACAAGAAACATCACTTTCATGAAGATAGAAATCTTCTTCTTCAGCGTTCGCTCTCAAATAACCACAACGAATATTCCACAACCCTGTTGGCCACTTGTGGTCAGGACGTCTGAGGTCCAGCACATCCGTTTTCATCATTCCTTTATTTCGGGTTTGGTCCCTAGTCCGTGACAGCCTGTGTATCTGTCGCTGGGCACGCTGGTGTGAAGTGCCTCTTCGCCAAGACGCTTGTCGAGCGCGTCTATCTGGCACGAGGTGCCCCACCGTCTATAAACCCATCTCGTGCAATTGGACGAACTCTGCCTGTGTCCATCAGGTACTGAACCTTTTCTCATCCGCGAGCCTGGTTCCGAATGAGGAAGAACTCGCCAGAAGAGTTGGACACTGGCTCGTTCGCCCTCCTACCCGAGGCGTCGTTCACAGACATCGTGAACCCCTTGTACAAGTTTGAGTCTCACACCACGCGTATGAGAGCAAGGCGTTGTTGAGCTGAACGGCCTTGTTGCAATAGCGCCTGAGCCCATCAGGTACTGAACCCTTTCTCTCTGCAAGCGTATTTCCAGTATAGGAAATCTTGACATTAAAGTTGGGCCAGGACTGCTATCGTTGTCCCCATCGGGTTCGGAACCCTTTCTCTTCGCGAGCATATTTCCGGTATAGGAAGGCTCGACATTAGAGTTGGTTTAGGTCTTTTTGCTTTTCCGAGTGCCCACAATTGGGTCTGGGTCTCTGTTTATAAGGATCACAGGTAACTAGAAGCTTGTCTCGAGCTAACAGAGCTTATAGTTCCCATTTCCTAAGAACTTTTCATTTGCAGTTCGCGCTGTTCTGCCCTTTCATTGTGTCATTGTACTCATTATGACATATATTTGTTTCTCTCCATACAAACCCCTTTTCGTGTCTTTTACATTGGCCGCCCCTCTAATGTTCTGACTGGACTAACAGTCGTCACTGTATGTCGACAGTGTCGCTGTATGTGGTGATGCAAATGGTGTCGGAGATATTGTCTGTCTCATTCTCCAATGTTCTGACTGGA
Source organism: Meghimatium bilineatum (assembly GCA_034231615.1). NCBI lineage: Eukaryota > Metazoa > Mollusca > Gastropoda > Stylommatophora > Philomycidae > Meghimatium > Meghimatium bilineatum. The sequence goes on along the minus strand of CM067319.1, from coordinate 32,170,162 downwards.
CTAACAGGCATCACTGTATGTCGACAGTGTCGCTGTATGTGGTGATGCAAATGGTGTCGGAGATATTGTCTGTCTCATTTGCAGTCAAATCTCTTTCCATCTGCTTTCTCCACATTCTCGGACACGATCCCCAAATGATTTGGCCAGAATCAGCTCGAGCTGCTGTTTTCTGTTACCAGGGTGCACCGCGAGGAGGTACATTTGGGATCTTGATTATCTGCTAACCCTGGGTCCGGCTAGAGCATAGCGTTCCCTTTGCACCCCGATAGAAATCTGAAAGAGTATCAAATATCCCACTAAATGCATCCCTCATACAGCCCCAAATAAACACTATACTAATTGACAAGTCAGTAACCAAGGCAACAAACCAAAACATCCTTAAGTCCATTGCACTGGAGACTATCGACTCCTACCCCAAAGACTGGATCCAAGCATACACAGATGGGTCACCCTTCAAAGCCACCATCAATGCAGGATATGGCTCTCTCATAGTTCTCCCTGAAAAAATATCAATAGAGTTATCTGCTCCCAGTGGAAAGTCCTACAGCAATTGTGATGCAGAGGTGAAAGCCATATCAGAAACACTCTCTTACATCATCACCAAATACAAAACTTATCAACACGTCCAAAGAACCTAGTAATATTCATAGACTGCTCTGCAATTGATCATCATCATCAACAATCACCACTGCTCTATAAGCCCTTGAAAACTGGAATCCAACAGCAGAGAAAACCATAAGCAACATACTTCAAGTTACAAACATACTTACATTCTATGGCATCAGTACTACACTACAGTGGATACCAGACCACACAAATATCAGTGCGAATGAAAGTGCTGATAAACTGGCAAAAAAACAGCAACTATGCACCAACCAGGAATTCCCATAAACCTTAGAACAGCTAAACACATTATCCGCAACAACTGTAAACAACAATGGATGGACCGCTGGCTGAAAAGGAAGAGTGCTATATGCAGACATATCCCAACCAAATCCACATGACTGCATAAATAGATTACACTGCAAAGATCAAACCACAATTTTTTAGACTGAACAACACATGTTCAACTTATAAACATCTATAAAGGATTACCGCACACCATATGCCATACTGCAACCACTGCAACAGACAAGGAGAAAACAGTAAAACATCACCTTATTGAATGCCCTGCACTACAAGACCTATAAAAACAACTGTTACCACCAAACGCCTCCATCAGTAACACCTTTATACAGAAACAACACAGCCGAAGAAGACATTCACCTACCACCACCTGACACATGAAAGAAAGAGAAAGCTCGCAACCCCGGGGATTGGTTAAGTATGACAAAGCAGTCAGATTAGCAAAGAAGGGAGCAAGACAAGAACAGCCATACACAAATGATCATACACACACTTAAATTGAAATCTGGGAAAAAAGATCTTGGTTGAATAGATTGGCCATACACTGGGAAAGAAATCTACAAATATTATCATCATCAAAATCATAACCTTTCAGGGTCATAAGGGTTCCACTTTGGAAACATCAGTACACAAATTTTGCCTTGCCTTTCTCTTCTCAATTCTTTGTTTAAATGTGGAGAATCTTAATCAAGTATGTCAAACTTATATCAAGTACGCAGACTTCCAAGAATCACTTATATCAAGTACGCAGGCTTCCAAGACTCGCTTATATCAAGTACGCATACTTCCAAGAATCACTTATATCAAGTACGCAGACTTCCAAGAATCACTTATATCAAGTATGTAGGCTTCCAAGACTTATATCAAGTACGCAGACTTCCAAGAATCACTTATATCAAGTGCGTAAGCTTCCAAGACTCACTTATATCAAGTACGCAGACTTCCAAGAATCACTTATATCAAGTGCTTTGGCTTCCAAAACTCACTTATATCAAGAAAGTTGATGTGGTTTGATGTGATGGGGCATATAACTTGACTCCACCTCCTGTCTAAAACTATCCTGCAGGTAAAAGTGGTGTGCAGAAGTGGCGACAGCGGGGGGAACAGAAAATAAATTATGAACTAACAATATCAAGAAATGGACAGAACTTGAAATCTAGGACCATTATCCTGCTACAAGAGAGAATCTGAGGGAGTATGAGAATGAATGCTGTAGAAAAATAAAAATTCAACACACTTTCATCCACATCATAGAAGACAGGAGAAAATGAAGATATCTATCCGTCCTCCTCAACACCCCCATAACCTAATAGGTTCTATCATACTATATACTGCTAATATGGGGGAGCCGCGTTAGCGCAGTGGTTAGCGCACTGGCTTCGCATATGAGTGGTCCTGGGTTCATTCCCCAGCTGAGGCGGAAATGTTTTCAGATCGCAACGGCTCCCAGGTCGACCCAGCCTTAAATGGGTACCGGATTAATTCGGGAAGTAAAGACTGCGAGGGAGAGGAGATGGCTACCGCCCTCATTTGCAGAGCCTGTGAAATGTGAGATCGCTAACATCTCACACCCCTACGGCATTAATAAATGCTATGGGTTACTTTACTTTTTTTTTTTTTATACTGCCAATAATAACAACAACCATTGGCTGCATTTTATTTGTGGTGGTCTTTCACATTTTGCTGTAGTGACATTTAGTGATGTCTTTTCTCGCTCATAGCTGACCACAGAGTTGTGTAACAAACTCATTCATTTTTAGCTTGTCTGTCTGCAACTTCATTCATTTCATTGAAAGTGATATCCTAAATTTGAGAATAAACTTTCAGAATAACTATTTTCAGACACAAACTTGCAGGATGGCTCCATACAATCGGCCAATTCTTCTGTTTCCAATTTTCCAAAAACTCGACAGCAGAAAAAGCATTCTGGGAAACCTGCATTGTCCAATCTTTCTAGTCACTTGAGAACAATTGCAGATGTCAAAACAGGGGTGAATAAAGCCGTAACAAGTGCTGTGGATAATTACATAGCATCAATTGGAAATCTGGCGAGAGAAACTAATTGTCAGCAGGAGTCAGGAACAATTGATCTTCAAATAGATCCAGAAGTTGAAGACAAATTAAGGTATACATTTTAAATTGACAATTTTTAAACTTCATAAAAAGTGATATATAATGACTTATTCTCATATGACATAGTCTATTGTATCTATCCCCATTTATATCTTAGTATTTTGTACCTATACTTATTTATATCAGTATACTGTACCAATCCTCATTTTTTCTTAGTATTTTGTACCTATATTAATTTATATAATAATCTGTTGTACCTATCCTGATTTATATCATAGTCTGTTGTACCTATCCTGATTTATATCATAGTCTGTTGTACCTATCCTCTATTATATCATAGTCTGCTGTACCTATCCTCATTTATTTCATAGTGGGGTGCAAAGGGAACGCATTGCTCTAGGCGGACCCAGGGTTAGCAGATAACCAAGATTCCAAATGTACCTCCACGCGGTGCACCCTGGAAACAGAAATACAGCAGCTCGAGCTGATTCTGGCCAAATCATTTGGGGATCATGTCTGAGAATGTGGAGGTAGCAGATGGAAAGAGATTTGACTGCACAAGAGACAGACAATATCTCCATCACCACATATAGCGACACTGTCGACATACAGTGAAGCTAGTCAGTCAAGTCCGAACATTGGAGGGGCGGCCAGTGTAAAATGCACGTAAAGGTAGATGCATGGCGAGAGACAAATATATTTCATACCGAGTACAATGAAACAATGAAAGGGCAGAACAGCGCTAGAGGGCAGCGCGAACTGCAAATAGAAAGTGAAAAGTCTCTAGGAAAGGGGAACTGCAAGCTCTGTCAGCTCGAGACATCTAGTTACCTGTGTTCCTTACAGGCAGAAACCCAGACCCATTCATTGGCGTTTGGTAAAGCAAGAAGACCTAATCCAACTCTAATGTCGAGCCTTCCTAAACCGGAAATATGCTCGCGAAGAGAAAGGGTTCTGTACCTGATGGGCTTAGGCAAGAAAGGGACAACGATGGTAGTCCTGGTCCAACTCTACTGTCAAGGTTTCCTATATCGGAAGTACACTTGCAGAGAGAAAGGGTTCCGTACCCGATGGGCTCAGGCACAAAAGGGACAACGATTTAGCCCTGGCCCAACTCTACTGTCAGGTTTTCCTACACTGGAAATACACTTGAAGAGAGAAAGGGTTCAGTACCTGATGGGCTCAGGCGCTATTGGGACAAGGACGATCAGCTCGAGTACGCCTTGCTCTCAAACACGTGGTGTGAGACTCGAACTTGGGCAGTGGGTACACGATGTCGGTGAATGACACCTCGGCTAAGAGGGCGAAAGAGCCAGGGCCCAACTCCTCTGTTGAGTTCTTCCCCTTAAGGAACCAGGCTCACGGATGAGAAACGGTTCAGTACCCAATGGGCACAGGCACAGCTCGTCCAATTACATGATTCAAGTTCATAGACAGTGGAACACCTCGTGCGAGTCAGATGAGAGCAAAAATCGTCTGGGCGAAGAGTCGCCACTACGCGTGCCTGGAGACAGATATAGAGGCTGTCACAGGCTAAGGGTAGCCCACCTGAATTGTCAAGGCATGCTGAAATCGGATGTGCTAGGCCTACAAGGCGCATAACGGTGGCACAACGTAATCACGCTCCCGGCGGAAATTGCACGGATATCCGTGATGGTTACAATGGAGCGAACACAAAACAAACAAACAAACATATCATAGTCTGCTGTACCTATCCTCATTTACATCATAGTCTGCCACACCTATCCATATTTATGTCATAGTCTGTTGTACGTATCTTCATTCATATCTTTGCCTGTTGTTTTTATACCAATTTATATCTTATTATGTTGTGTACTTATTCTTTATATCATGTTGTATTTAGCCTCATTTATATCTTATTATGTTGTACATATCACAATTTCTTTCTTTCCTAATTGCTTATTCTTTTGTACAGAGTCTCAGCCAGTGGCGATGCAACTTGGGGAGGGTCTACCATGGAAACTCTGGAGAATACCACTGATGATGATGGTGAAGATGAGAATGATGATGACGGTATGATGTTAAATGTCTCATTTGTTTAATAGACTATCTTGACACCCATTAACTCTCTCATCATCATCAAGGGCCATCTCCGCAGCGAAGGTTGGCTGCAACAGATCTCTAACAGTCCCTGTCTCTTGTCTTGGTGGTGCACTCTTCTAGACTGTACCCTGTCCATCATGTGATGTTACTCTCCAACTTGTATCTCTGCCTACCTCTTGCTCGCTTCCCTTTGACTTTACCCTCAAGTAAGGTCTTCAATAAGGTGTCATGTCTTTTAATGTGTCCAAAATGTTTTATTTGCCTGATCTTTATTTCTCTTAGTAGTTTTTTCTTCATATTAAGGGTTTTTAGCACCTCTTTATTTGTTTTCTTCTTTTCCATGATGTTCTCCCTATTCTTCTATATACCCACGTCTCAAAGGCATCAATTCTGTCTTCTAATTGGTTATTTAGTGTCCATGTTTCTGAGCCATACATTAATATAGAATAGATGTAGCATTTTATAATTCTCATTTTTTAACTTTGTAATTTGTTTAGATGTTAATATTTTTCTTATGTCATTGAAGGTACTTTTAGACATTCCTATTCTCCTTGTAACTTCTGTTTCACATCTGCCATCATTTGTGACTATGTTTCCAAGATATTGATACTGTTTTACTTGTTGTAGTTTCTTTCCATGTATGTTTATGTTTAACTCTTGTTCTTCTGTGTCCTCGCTGATTATCATGGTTTTTGTTTTTTGAATATTTATATCCAGCCCATATTCATTACTTGATTTATTGACTTGATCTATTAGTCTTTGTAGTTCATGTTCACTTTCTGCTAAAAGAACAGTGTCATCTGCATATATAAGGTTGTTTATTATTTTCCCATTGATTTTGAGTCCTGGAATTTCTTTTATATTTTAAAAATATTCTCTTTGTAGATATTAAATAGGCTTGGTGATAAAATGCAGCCTTGTCTTACCCCTCTTCTTATTTCTATGTATGGTAAGTAACTGTTTTCACACCTTATTGATGCAGTATGTTCCCAATATATATTTATAATCAGTCTGATGTCTTTTCCATCTATGCCTATTTCTTGAAGACATTTGATTAATTTTACATGTTGGACTCTGTCAAATTTCTTGCTGTAGTCTATGAAACAAATATAGATACTTTTTTGGACTTCTATATATTAACTCTCTACAGACCTTAAATTCAACATTTGTTGTGTTTGTTATGTCCACACATACCCTCAAATTCAAACCTTTCCAGATTGTCTTTCTTATTGACCACAATGTTTAAAGAGTTTTCCTGGTACAAGAAAGAATAGTTGATTAAACAAGGGAGGATTTGGGAAAAAAATGATCAGTCAACAAGATTCTATTTTTGGACACCAGGTAAAATAAATTAACAATACAAAATAAATACATCCTACCCGTGAAAGTCCAGAACATCATTCTATTATTTCAACCTCAAATATCACGAAAAATCTATATTTAAAAAAAAAATGTTCAATGCAAAATGTTCCTGAAATTCTGTATTTTGACCCAAAATCATGTTGCTAGGTAAAGATAAGCAGAGTAATAAACCAGCTCCATAGCACATGGTTTCCCATAAGTGCTCAGCTGCCTAGCCAGTGATTGACCAAAAACTGTCTAGTGTTGCCTTCACATATGTTCAGTCACAATATCGCCATTCTCAGAGCATGAGCCCTTGTACCCTACTTCGACTGAGTGAACCACTGGAGTTTTTTTTAATTTCAAGCAACAAATTATGAATGGACTCGAAACCTGGCTCTGCTGGTCAGTGGACGAAAGGCATAACATTAACAGTACTAGCAACTCCCATACAGTTATTTAGCAGATGTATGTGTTTAAGTAGAGTTTGTTGTAGAATGAATCAGTCAATGCTGTTTTGCATTGACTTGCTTCACGTGTGTGTCATTTGTGTTCTAGAAATTGATTCAACAGTTTCTGCATCTTTGTGCAATCCATCCTCCATGCACCTTGGTCTTCTGCCACATATTCTCAGCTATAGCTATTGTGGTAGTCTTTGAGGCCCTGCATACAGCTTTATATCTTATAAGAAGTCTGCCTCTAAATCTTTTCCTTTCTGAAACTAAACAAAACAATATCTGCTGTGGGATACAGTTGTTGTTCATTTTTCGCACATGACCCAGTCGTCTTAATTATCTACTGCTGAGTGTTCTAGTGTATAACATTTGTAATTGTGTTGCTTTTCCTTGCACTTTCATGTTTGATTATTGCAGGTTCTGTGTCACATTACACAGATGTAAAGGAACCAACAAGACATGCAAGCACCAGAAAAAATGATCACAGTCAACAAGATTCTATTTCTGGACACCAGGTAAAATAAATTAACATTACAAAATAAATACATCCTACCTGTGAAAGTCCAGAACATCATTCTATATTTCAACCTAAAATATGACTAAAATTCTATATTTCAACCCCAAATATCACGAAAATTCCTTATATCAACCCCAAATATCACTAAAATTCTATATTTCAACCCAAAAAAATCCAAAATTTCTGTATTTCAGTGCAAAATGTTCCAGAAATTCTGTATTTTGACCCAAAATCTTGTTGATAGGAAAAGGTAAGATGAGTTATGAACCAGCATCATAGCACATGGTTTACCCTGATGTCAGCTATCTAGTTAATGGTTGACCAGAAACTTTCTAAACAGTGTCACCTACTGCACTTGCTCAGTGGTGAAGACATCATTTTGCACCTCCAGGAATCATTTCAGGGCAACTCTGACTTGATTACTCACATTACTATTGTGAAAGTGCTCTGTAGCAGATAATTTCAGCTACTTAAAGTGACTGATCACTTGTGGAGAGAATATTTTATCTTATTGAAGTGGTACTTTATTTACAATGGCTAAGGTGGACATTTTGAATTCTGTCTATAAAATATGTATCTTCTAGATGAGGACACCATGATCAACGCTGCTGTTAAGATATTTAAGGAGCTTAGAATAATTAGAATGTCTCAGAGAGAATTGGGGGGGGGGGGGTGATTGCGGATGGCAAATATAGTTCTTGTGGTACTATCAGCATACACATTCTTCAACATATTGTGAAAGAGATGGAACACCTATATGGATACCAGGAGTGTACCACATTCAGTTTAAAAAAGCACTAATCACTAGAGGTATTGATTTTTTACATCTTTTCATCAAATTTTATGTCTTAAAATATAACTTTTAATGAACTGAAATGTGTGAGGAAATTAATGGTTGGTCATCTGAAAATATAACTTTTAATGAACAATGAAATGTGTGATGAGTGTGAGAAAATGGTTGGTCATCTGAAATGTTGACAAATTTATAAATCAAGTGAAAATTGCTCATGTTTTTTCTTCTGTTTTTGTGTTAGTCTCTAAGTCAGAGAGACAGTGACAGAGTTTTTGATGTACGAACCACAGAGTCATATAGAACCATTACAGACAGACTCATCAATCTTACCGCAGCTGTCAACACATTACTAGAGAAGTCTGAAACACAAGACAAACAACCTAATGTAACTGTCAATCAGGGTATGTCTTTCAAATAGTAAAATATTGAATTTAAATTTCATAACTGGAATGAAATTAAATCTGAAACATTTCATTCTGTGGAAATGAACATGATCATCAAGTGCCATCTCTGCATGAAAGGTTTGCTGCAATAAACCTACAGCATCATCTATATTGTCTTGGTGATGCACTCTGATACTGTATTTTGTCCATTCTTCCCATTTGTATCTCCTACTACCTCTTTCTCAGTGCGCCTCAATTTGACTTTAAAATAAGGTTTTTATCAGAAAAGTCATGTCTTTTTATGTGTCCAAAATTTTATTTGTTTGATCTGTTTGTTTGTTTGTTTGTTTTTCGTTCGCTCCATTGTAACCATCACGGATATCCGTGCGATTTCCACCGGGAGCGTGATTACGTTGTGCCACCGTTATGCGCCTTGTAGGCCTAGCACATCCGATTTCGGCATGCCTTGACAATTCGGGTGGGCTACCCTTAGCCTGTGACAGCCTCTATATCTGTCTCCAGGCACGAGTAGTGAAGACTCTTCGCCCAGACGATGTTTTGCTCTCATCTGACTCGAACGAGGTGTTCCACTGTCTATGAACTTGCCTCGTGTAATTGGACGTGCTGTGCCTGTGCCCATTGGGTACCGAACCGTTTCTCATCCGTGAGCCTGGTTCCTTAAGGGGAAGAACTCAACAGATGAGTTGGACCCTGGCTCTTTCGCCCTCTTAGCCGAGGTGTCATTCACCGACATCGTGTACCCCTTGTCCAAGTTCGAGTCTCACACCACGCGTTTGAGAGCAAGGCGTTCTCGAGCTGAGCGTCCTTGTCCCAATAGCGCCTGAGCCCATCAGGTACTGAACCCTTTCTCTCTTCAAGTGTATTTCCGGTGTAGGAAAACCTGACAGTAGAGTTGGGCCAGGGCTAAATCGTTGTCCCTTTTGTGCCTGAGCGAATCGAGTACGGAGACCTTTCTCTCTGCAAGTGTACTTCCGGTATAGGAAACCTTGTCAGTAGAGTTGGGTCAGGACTACCATCGTTGTCCCTTTCTTGCCTAAGCCCATCGGGTACAGAACCCTTTCTCTTCGCGAGCATATTTCCGGTTTAGGAAGGCTCGACATTAGAGTTGGGTTAGGTCTTCTTGCTTTACCAAACGCCAATGGATCTCTGCCTGTAAGGAACACAGGTAACTAGAAGCTCGTCTCGAGCTGACGGAGCTTGTAGTTCCCCTTTCCTAGGGACTTTTCACTTTCTATTTGCAGTTCGCGCTGCCCTCTAGCGCTGTTCTGCCATTTCATTGTTTCATTGTACTCGGTATGAAATCTATTTGTCTCTCGCCATGCATCTATCTTTACGTGCATTTTACATTGGCCGCCCCTCCAATGTTCGGACTGGACTGACTTGCTTCACTGTATGTCGACAGTCTCGCTATATGTGGTGATGCTGGTGGTGTCGGAGATATTGTCTGTCTCTTGTGCAGTCAAATCTCTTTCCATCTGCTACCTCCACATTCTCGGACACGATCCCCAAATGATTTGGCCAGAATCAGCTCGAGCTGCTGTATTTCTGTTTCCAGGGTGCACCGCGTGGAGGTACATTTGGGATCTTGGTTATCTGCTAACCCTGGGTCCGCCTAGAGCAATGCATTCCCTTTGCACCCCGTTTGATCTGTATTTCCTTTAGTGTTTCTTTCATTTGTATTGTTTCCAGAATTTCATTGTTTGTTCTCTTCTATGTATCCAGACAGAAAGCATCAATTCTGTCTTCTAGCTGTTTGTTCCTGATGCATGTTTGTTTCTGAGCCATACAATAATGTAGAATAGATGTTTGACTGTGAAATTCTTATGGATGGTTGGTTGTTGATCCAGCGGTTCATAGGCTCATGCCCTTTGACCCACTGTCATTGTGTGATATATGCATGTATTTGTGAGCAATTTTGCTCCATATAATATGTTCCATTTACCTGGCCTTGGAGGGAGAAGTATTTTTCGGACATGATGTAGAGCTTGAAGGAAGACAGAATTCCATGACAAGTCTTCATGTGGACACCAGACGGGAAAAGAAAACGGAAGACCAAAAACAGTGCTCAGAAGAGCATTTATGAATGAATTAAAATCAACAGACATAAATGTACAAAACCTGCAATCCTTGACAACTGACCGACAGGCATGGAGAACTATGACATCTGCCCTATGTGCCAAACTTGGCAAAATAGGAACTGATTGACTGATGTAGAGCTGGACATTAAAAAAGGTGGTGGTCAACAGTTTCATAGGGATAAGTACACAGACAGCAGTGTGTTATATTTGTATTCTGTTCAGGTGATTGCTCAGCTGTACATGGTGTGTGCAATGTCAGAAAATGATACTCTGGTATTTCCTTCCCAGGAGGTGTGAAATTCTTATAGTTTAGTTTGTGATAAGTTTGAATGTGAGTAGTCTCCTCATGTTATTGAAAGTACTTTCAGCCATTCCTATTCTCATGTAAACTCTTCTTTCATATCTACCATCACTTGTGATTGTCTGTCCCAGATATTAGAAGAAACAGTCAGAGGCTAATTATAGTGCAAGTATAAATGCAGAGTCAACTCCCAGTTGTGGAGGGTGATATTTTTCCAACTATAAATTGTTCAATGCAGATTTATCTTTATCTTCAGAAAGTGGTTACCAGAACAAAAGGTAACGTGAAGGCGGCCAGTGTTGTTGTGCTTTCTACATTACCCGCAGTGTGTAATTAAATATTTAAACATGAAGATCTGCATCATTAGCCTTATGAGGTTTAACCTTAAATAAAATTGACTGTATTTATATAGCGCCACTTGAGAAATATCTATCTATTGCACAACCACATTGAGTATGAGTAAAGAGATAGAGGTAGTGTCGAAAGCACTCGGTTGGTGACTGCAATTTCAACTCATATGGTGATATTTTAAAATACAAAGATGCATGCTAAGAGAAGGATGTCACACTTCTGAACAACTTGTTGTAAAGCTAGCCCATAGCATTTTATAATGCCATAGGGGTGTGAGATGTTAGTGATCTCATATTTCAGTAGCTATGCTATATGAGGTCAGTAGCCATCTCTTTTCCCTCGCAGTCTTTAGTTCCCAGATTAATCCTGCACTAAATTAAGGCTGGGTCGAGCCGGAAGCCATTACAATCTGAAAAACATGTGACGCTAGTGCGCTAATCACTGTGCTATGCTGCCCCCCCCAATGTGAGGGTAAAAGGCAATGAAAGAACAGATTCATCATTGGGCACTGCTGTGGTTGATGACACAGACTGAGAAGAGAGGGTTGTTCTATCAATGTCAGTCTTGTATATACTATAAAGTGAACTACAAAGAAGATGATGCTGGAGGTGATAATGTACACATACAAAAAAATGATATAAATTGAAGTAACCAGGGATGAGGGGAGAGTGGATGTCATCTCATCATATAATCATCATCTGACTGGGAATTTGAGTCTGCATGCTTTTGGATAACTGCTGAAGCAGAGATGGGAGCACTTATAGGAATGTTTCCTGTGCCATGATCATGGCTTCTAATCAAGAAGAATAGAGCCACTCATGCAGATCAAATATAAAGAAAAAGAGAATCTTTCATTATACTCAACGGGGTGCAAAGGGAACGCATTGCTCTAGGCGGACCCAGGGTTAGCAGATAACCAAGATCCCAAATGTACCTCCACGTGGTGCACCCTGGAAACAGAAATACAGCAGCTCGAGCTGATTCTGGCCAAATAATTTGGGGATTGTGTCCGAGAATGTGGAGGTAGCAGATGGAAAGAGATTTGACTGCACAAGAGACAGACAATATCTCCATCACCACATATAGCGACACTGTTTACATACAGTGGAGCTAGTCAGTCCAGTCCGAACATTGGAGGGGCGGCCAATGTAAAATGCACGTAAAGGTAGATGCATGGCGAGAGACAAATAGATTTCATACCGAGTACAATGAAACAATGAAAGGGCAGAACAGCGCTAGAGGGCAGCGAAAACTGCAAATAGAAAATGAAAAGTTCCTAGGAAAGGGGAACTACAAGCTCCGTCAGCTCGAGACGAGCATCTAGTTACCTGAGTTCCTTACAGGCAGAGACCCAGACCCATTCATTGGCGTTTGGTAAAGCAAGAAGACCTAATCCAACTCTAATGTCGAGCCTTCCTAAACCGGAAATATGCTCGCGAAGAGAAAGGGTTCTGTACCCGATGGGCGTAGGCAAGAAAGGGACAATGATGGTAGTCCTGGTCCAACTCTACTGTCAAGGTTTCCTATACCGGAAGTACACTTGCAGAGAGAAAGGGTTCCGTACCCGATGGGCTCAGGCACAAAAGAAACAACGATTTAGCCCTGGCCCAACTCTACTGTCAGGTTTTCCTACACCGGAAATACACTTGAAGAGAGAAAGGGTTCAGTACCTGATGGGCTCAGGCGCTATTGGGACAAGGACGATCAGCTCGAGAACGCCTTGCTCTCAAACACGTGGTGTGAGACTCGAACTTGGACAAGGGGTACACGATGTCGGTGAATGACACCTCGGCTAAGAGAGCGAAAGAGCCAGGGTCCAACTCCTCTGTTGAGTTCTTCCCCTTAAGGAACCAGGCTCACGGATGAGAAACGGTTCAGTACCCAATGGGCACAGGCACAGCACGTCCAATTACACGAGGCAAGTTCATAGACAGTGGAACACCTCGTGCGAGTCAGACGAGAGCAAAAATCGAATGGGCGAAGAGTCGCCACTACGCGTGCCTGGAGACAGATATAGAGGCTGTCACAGGCTAATGGTAGCGCACCCGAATTGTCAAGGCATGCCGAAATCGGATGTGCTAGGCCTACAAGGCGCATAACGGTGGCACAACGTAATCACTCTCCCGGCGGAAATCGCACGGACACCCGTGATGATTACAATTAACGCAAAACAAACAAACAAACAAACATTATACTCAACTCCCATAGGTGCTTATTGTTTAAATGTATTAAGTTGGGTTATAGTGCTCATATGATGGTTCCAATTTCATTTAACTCAGATACAGGAGTTCTGATAGATTTCAAAATTTCATATAACTCTGGTAGTTAGGTATAATTTATATGCTCTGTGGACTAGTCAATTAAAATTATTCAAATTTAGCTGATTTAATCCAGTGCACTAGCATACTCTCAATAACCAATACCTTCACTTTGTTTTTGTATCTAACTGAAAATGACCACTTTGTTGGTTTGTATTTTTCTATTTCTTGATGATTGTCCTGTGCCCACTTCCCAAAATATGAATTGAAATATAAAAAAATAGACAATGTTTACTTTCCAGCTAAGATTCATTCATGCTAATCTAGCTGAAAAATAGTAACCTGGCTTATCATCATCAACTGCCAATTCCACACTGAAGTTGGCTGCAATGCACCCCCAACATCTTCCGTCTCTTGCTGTGGTGATGCACTGTCACTATCCTGTCCATCTCATGGTGTCTCCCTCCTATGTGTACCTCTGCTTTCCTTTTGCTTGCCTCCCCTTATTCTCTACCTTGAAGTTAGGTCTGTAATAAAGTGTCATGACATTTTAATATGCCAAAATATTTTGTTGAATTGTTACTTATTTTAATAGTTTTTTTTTTATCTAGTGTTATCAGAACATCTTTGTCTGTTTTCTTCTTTCCACAAAATTCTCCATATTCTATATATCCACATCTCAAAGGCATAAATTCTGTCTTCTAGCTGTTTGTTCATTATCCATGTTTCTGAGTCATACGTTCTGAGAGTGTAGACTGTAGAGGGAGGCGAGCAAGAGGTAGACAGATACAAGCAGTAGAGGAAAATAAAATCATGCAATGGATAGGTTACAGTCTAGCAGAGTGCACCATCAAAGCAATTATCAGAGAGTGTTTGAGGTCTGTTGCAAATAACCTTTGCTGCGGAGACAACACTTGATGATATGTAGACTCACTGAGACTAAATGATGAGGGCCTTAAATACTTCATATTTCTTACAGTGTTATATGACATTAAGATTACCTGTACCATTTCTAACAGAAAATACACTATGCAGTTGTGGTGGACAGAGTCCTGCCATGCAAGAATTAGTGCTTCAACTTCAGAGCATGTACATGATGAGTTTGGGTCAGCTAGTCCAGTCTCTCACCCATCAGCATGGGGACATCCAGTATTTAAAGCAGCAGATGCAGTCACTTCAACAGCAGGTATTTCATTTTGTCTAAAAATCATGAGACCAGAAAGTGTATGACAAAAAAGGTGATGGTTAAAGCAACACAGACAGTACTGTGATTAAGAATAAGATGTGATATGATCACTTACGTCACTCAAAATGGCACTTGATTGAGTGATATGTTATGAGAAAAGAAATCTGTTAAGAAAAACATATAAAATGTAATAGAAAAGGGACAAACTTCATTATTATCAAATTATCTTTATCAAGAAAAAAAACACACAACATGAACAGAAATATTTAATAACTAATAAACTAGAATGCCTCCATTGTGCACACCTCTGATAACACATATATGCACTATAGTTTGCATCTCTGATAACATATACCAGTACACATGTATGCACTACACATCATTTTCTAATATTACATGATCACATTTCTTGCTGTCATATCACTTCCTACTATTTAATATTAGACTCTTTGTCAGCATGTTATAGTTTGTGATTTTTTTTAATTGAATATTTGTTTGTGTTGTGTTTATGTTCCTTGGTAAAGACCCTTTAGCCGTAATGTAGAAGTTATCCCAGTTAATGATGTTTATATTACTTTTTGTAAGTTTTTATTATTTTTTCTTATCAGATTGATTTCTTCATAACATATCACTGTCCAGCTCTGTGGTGGCATGGTACAGAGTGCACCTGTGTGATGGCCATGGTACCATGTTGGAATCCAGTCACAGAAAATTGTGCATCTTGACCATTCAGAAACCAATGACAAACTACTGAGTATATTTATATTGTCTAGAAAATCACTACAGCCAAAAAATTCATTTTTCATCTGGGGAAAAGTTTCAGAAGGATAATACAGCTGCTAAAACAATAGTTGTGTATACAGCTGCTAAAACAATAGATGTGTATACAGCTGCTAAAACAATAGTTGTGTATATAGCTGCTAAAACAATAGTTGTGTATACAAATGCTAAAACAATAGTTGTGTATACACTTTGGGCATGAACACAATGTTTATTGGGGGGAAAAAGTACTACAAAATTGAATAGAATGATGATGAGGTACTCTTTTTAGCTCTGATCAAGTAACTCTTGACATCCCATAACCTTTCTGACTAAAGCACAAATACTCCTTAGTTCAATAATTGAGGTGACACCCATCCTCATAAAATGGTTCTGTCTCAAAGGCATGTTGTGTTAGGTGGGTTTATGGATGCGTGTTTAGTCCCAAAAAGAAAGCATAACCAGTGCAGCAGGATCATAACACCCTGCCAGCAACACGGTATATACTTCTGGACCAACTGGTCATCATTCTTCTATAAGATATGTTGAGCCATATGCAGCAATAGTACTCTTAACAATTCCCTTCCATCAAGAGTTTGTCAATTGAGAACAAAGGTGCAATGTCTATAATGGATACCATGTGACAGAAAAATGAGAAATTGAGACAAGACATGCAGTGACAATGATGATTTTTACAAGTGACAGGTTGTCTGCCTATCCCCCAACTTTTCTTAGTCACCTCCTACGACATGCATAGAAAGAAGACAGTGGCCCTGATCTTTGCACCATGAACTAAAAGCCTTGGTCACACTTTGTGTGGCAACTGAATAGAATTGATGGTATCGATAAAACACAGTTGTACAAACAAATCTGATTTATTGATGGTGTAATCCATAATATGTAATAGAAGAAAGTATGGTTTCAGTACTGTGAGACATCAGGCATAAATTAATGGGCGTCTGTGGCTTAGTCTTCTTCTTCTTCTTCTTCTTCTTTCGTTCACTTGAAACATGTCTATATCTGTAATTCTGTCTCCTTAATAAAACTCACTGTCTTTTGTAGTTCATACAGTGTCCCATAGAGCTTTGATTCCAGTGTTGTTTCCTCTGGCCAATATGTATGCCTCAGCGTTTCATGCTCAGATCACTCTTGAAGTATATGTTTGGCACTCTGTGCTGCCTGTCCACATGTACACATGGCCGTGTTGCCAATCTTGAACTTTGTATACATGTGACTGCGGAGTCGGTTGTGTCCTGTTCTGAGGCGTAGAATTATAACTTGCTCTGATCTGTTCATAATGTGATAGTCATCTTGTGTTGGCGTTTGTGGCTTTCTTATTGACTTAATCATCTGTTTTTTCTGATGGTAGGTGATTGGTATATCTGGTTGGTCTTCGGCAGCACCTTCCTTAGCCAGTTGGTCTGCTTTTTCATTTCCTGGTATTCCACAGTGAGAGTGTTTTGTGCGTGGCATCCTGATTATCTGTGTGCCTTTTGGCTGGATGCCTCCATCTTCAGCACTCTGCTTACTTGGGCAGAACTATGGTCCTGCTCGAGTGGGACTGCCCGACCAGTCTTAGTTTCCAGCCCCTGATGGCTGAACTAAGCCCCATCACCTCTGCACGGTGCTGGTCTCGATGGGGTGTGGCTTAGTCAATAGTGATGTAGTTTTAAAGCATATTGTCAAGGGTCTTGACTCCAATTTTACACGGACATTCATTTATATTTTAATCCTGTGGTAGCCATGGTTGCTGAGTTGTTAAAGCACAGGATTACTAGTCAGGTGATCTGGTTTAAATTTTCCGGTTCTTCTGGAAAAATATTTAGACAACAGCACCCCCTAAAACTCAGAATAAGAAGATGGGTACCGTATATTCTGGGAAATTAAAGGTCGTAGGCACGATTTGTCTATATTCATCAATGGTATGTAAAGGGACTACATTAATCCTATAGACGCTGTCCGACAACTTGCAATAACCAGTTTCAAATGGAAACATTATTGTTCATTAATGCTTACTATAAATATTTTACGCTTTTCTTTAACTGTTCACTGTTATCAGATTTGTAATTAACGATTGTTCTATTTTTATTGCAGAGAAATCTCAACATGTGTCATGTTGGAGTATTTGGGGACGGCTCCACAAAAGGTCAAGATCTTAACAATTCTCAGGATGACAGTCATAGAATCTCTGAACAAGCTTTCTCACAGTGTGTTGGTAGAGTATCTACAGGTGGACCAAGTAATAGTCTAGGAGTTACGACTAACTTGGTTAGCACTAGGCCAAACAAGTCTTTGCATTATCAAGGTTTGACAACAGGGTTCATCTCTGTTGCTACGAGTCAACCAGCCTTGAACCAGCAGCATTTGCAACATTACCAGACTTCCAATGATGATTCTTCAATTTTAATGGCAACTCAAGACTTTGATCACTTTTTTGACACATCAAAATCCAAATCACCTCCATTTGGCAGCATGTACAAAAATAAGAAAGATCAACGTGAATCAAAGGACCTGCTAGATCAACAAGACTGTGTCCCACTAGTCAGAGGAAATAAAATTGAAGATAAACATCCACTATCAAGAGATTGGTCATATATATTTGACAGCAGCAGAAATATGAAAAGGTGAATGAAAGTCATCATCATCATCAGGTACCATGCCGCCTGGTGTAGGCAATCATGTATCTCCACAACTCTCTATTTCCAGTATCATTTTTCAGGATCATTGTTGACTCTTTGCCCTGCCATGATGTCAGACTATCAAATATTTCCTCATATTCTCACTCTCAAACTCTTTTGTATTCTATCTTGCCTGTTGTAACTATGTTCTCTAGACCTACCTGTCTCATCATGTGTCTAAAAAATAAAGATTGTCTCTTTCTGATATTATTAAGTAACCCCTACCTCGCATTTGACTTTTTCAGCAGCTCCTCTTCTTTAGTCTTTATAGCTGTCCATAATACTCTCAACATTCTTCAATAGAACCACATCTCTGTTTCCTCTAATTTTCCCACTATCCTGTTTATTTACTGTCAAAAACTTTCATCAATATGTTAGAATCTGTGTTATGTTTCTCTGAAGAACTCTCTTCCTCACCTATATTGACAGGAATATATTAAACATTTTATGAAAATAGTGATTGGAAAAACACCAGAAAATAAGTAGAGGTTTGTGAAGGAAAACATTAGGCATTTAGAAGTTAATCTAGAAGTTTCTTTTCTCATCATTGGGAAATAGTGTGTTAGGTTCTTATTTAACCATATTAAAGCCATGCAGATACATAGGGACTGTGAGGCCAAGAGTGGACCAATGTTTATGGTTTATACAAATTGTTGTAGGTTTACATGTTAGTCAAAGATTGATGCTTTCAAGAGAGGCTGCATTATAACTCGAAACAGGGTTGACCTGAGGACCCTGTCAGGGCATAGGCAACAGTGGAAAAAATCCATTATCTCATGGGCTTTCTCGAGAAAATGGTTGCCAGGACGTCCCTCTCAAGAACACTCAGAGGTCTTCCTCTATAGACAGGGTCAAACTTGTTCTCACCTTTCACCCCGATACCTCTGCTGTCCATCGTCCTATTTTGACATCTTCATCTTTATCAGTCATCCCAGGACGGATGTGTTTTGCGACCCCCCGTCTGGTTGCTTAGAGACGAGAAAGAATCTCGGGGATATATTTGTCTGTTTGTCATTTCAAGATTGACATTCCTAATCATTTTGGCACCATCAGCTGCAAACATGTAAATGCTATGCAGCTGTACTTATGTTACCCGGCCCGATCTGTCACATTCCCCAAAGCCACCTTCACCATTGAAGAGAACTTCACATTTCACATCTGTGTCCGAAAATGTCACCTATACTATCATCTGCAAGCATTGCACCATGTCATACATAGGTGAAACTGGTAGGAGGCTCGCATACCAATTTCTTTGAACATCTGTACATCATAAAAGACCAAACTAGTACTTCTGTTGCTGACCAAGGGCCATATTCATGTGACTGCCATTTAGTCATGCTTCTCAGATGACAGGGCCGACAGATTTGAACCATATCTATCAATTTGGCATGATAGAGTCCTTTGAGATCAATTCTCATCAGTCCTACAAGTAGATTTCCCGTTCTGTTATTTTCCTGTTTATTTTGTTTTATTGATATTTGGGTGTGTTTTGTCTATTTTCTGTTCATGTTACTTCAAATCTGACCTTCTAGTTTTTACTCTTCCTGGTTATATCTATATTTAGCACTGTCATGTAAACATTAGTAGTGCTGTGCTTACTCATCATATTATGATGTGAATTTGTTCTTGATAAAGGCCTTTTGTAAAAACATTGATTTGTGTGTTTTATTATGTGGGTTTCCAGTGATTAGCAAAACTTCATTACCCTGTTCTTGTAAGTTTTGCCTGTTGGATTTCAGTTTTACTGCAGTTAATACATATTTTCGATTGTCAACCTAAGTATATCACGAAGAAAAGTTTCTATATAAACTAGAAATTGAGCCTTGATCCACTTGGACAGAAAATCAGTGGACTACCAACTTTGCTACTTCTCCACTAGATTTTAGTAGAATAAAAAGAAAAAATTATTTCCGGTTAGAAAAGTTAGTAAAAAAAATTGTATCTTGTAAGTTTTCACTGAGCTGCTAAAACTGCTATACAGATCAACCTCCTACACTAGCAATGACTTATGAATAAGTTGTTAATTCCAGATATAGGGTAAAACATTACTATTTGCAGCAGTATAACACAAGGGAAGTTCATTCTATTAATTTATCAGAAATATTATTTCTATTAATATCTTTGACCTGGTAATATTAATTCTTAGTTCATTCCCCAGTTAAGATGAAAATGTTTTTCACTTTGCAATGGCTCCCGGGTCGACCCAGCCGTAATTGGGTACTAAATTAATCTGGGAAGTAAAGAGGGAGAGAAGATGGTATTGCCCTCATATAGCAGAGCCACTGAAATGGGACATCGCTAACATCTCACACTCCTAATGTGTTAATAAATGCTATGGGTTAACTTTACTTTACTAATATAGATCTTTAAATTTCCTAGGAATGTTCAATTTACTAGTGTCTCAGAAATTCTAGGTCTGCGGTGGTGGGCTGATGTGTCTTGGGTGGTTCCGAAAAAAAATTAAGATTTTTTGTTTAGTCTAAAAAAAACTAAGAAAGAAAATTAAATTTTCTTCATTACAATTATTGTAATGTTAAAGTGGCCATCAAGACCCAAATATCCTCAGCCCATGTAGTCACTATAACCACAGTGATTTATCTTGGTAGTCCAGTCCACCCATGTATGTATGTTAATGCTTGGTCTATTCATGTTTAAGGAATGGTACAGCTGCAACGTTTCAGAAATTGATGTCTAACAATTATTGGGTAAAGTGTCATGAATTTTTTTACATATTGTGTTTGTTTGCAAGCAAACAACTGATCTTGGTAATTTCTCTATTTAGGTCAACAGGATGTGCTCCTGAAGGCAACACCCATTTCAACACATTATCTGACACTATCTATACAGAAGCTGCCTCTCTTATATTTCTCAATGAAAGCCGACCCTATTTCCTCTTGAAACTGTTTCGGTACATCCAAAACATTGACTCGGACTCCATGCGACAACAAATCCTCAACTCTATGAAAGAAGTCTCGAGGTCCGATCTGAAGGCTGCCAAGACTACCATTCCTGTGAGCAGTAACACATATTTAAGTAGTATTTAATTTGTATAAAACAAAAATTGTATGGGTGAGGGAAGTGATGAGTGTAAAAATATATATTATGATTTATATGATTTTGGCACAAAATTCTAAAACTATGATCTGCCATTCATGCCATACAACATGATGAAGAAGGTTTTTATGGTTGGGTTGGCTGTCATATAGAAGATAAAATGATCTGAAGTTGGATGTGCCAGACTAAAAGGTGCATATCGTAGCCAAACTCTAATGACAACAGATTTTGTTCTTCAGACATCATCATACTAATCTGCAGGAGTTTGAGAACAAATGCAGAATAAGAAATATCTTAACATCTGTTTGGAGTTTAGTGACATTTGACGAGTGTAGGAATGTTTATAATGACTTTTAGTCACAGTACAGTGGAAATTTTATTTTTTAGTCACAGAATGGTGGGGATTTTTCTTTGTCACAGAATGGTGCAAATTAGACTGGTAGAATGGTTGAAATTTGATCTTTAGATAGAAATTAGTGGGAATTTGATCTTTTGTCACAGATTGGGAATTTGTGAATAGAATGGTGGAAGTGTGATTTAGCCATAGAATTATGGAAGTTTTATTTGGCCACAGAATGGTGGAACTTAAATTTTTAGTCACAGATTAGTGGGAATAGGTCACAGAATGGAGGAAGTTTGATCTTTAGTCACATAAAATGGTGAGAATTGGACATACTCATAGAATGGTGGATGTTTGGTTATTTCACAGTCATATGAAACTTTTATGAATTCAGATTCGCCTTCAAGAGGAGATAAGAACAGTAGAGAGATGTCGGCTTAAGAAGCAGATCAGAAATGGTGCCATTGAGGATCTTTCCTGGGATTATGCTGAGGAAGTTGACAACCAAAGCTCATGGTGTATATCAGAAAATTGTGGTGAAAAATCTCTCACTTGTCAGGTAAGGTTGGTAGAAATAATCATTAGGTATTTGTGTTCTTTATGTGAGTGCTCACTGATGTTTATGTCATTCAATAGATAATTCCCTTTCTATATTCATCTGCCACTGCAGCTTCTGACATGTTGAGATGAATTATTTACTAGCAATTGCTTTGTTACATTCATTTCTACTGTGAAATAGCTGCTAATTCTTGAAGACAACTGGCAATGATATCTTTATTTGTAAAATATTTTGCTGTAGTCGCAAACAGAATATGTGTACTCTACCACATGCAGAAGATCTGAAGGTCTCACTACTGTCCTATAAGACCAGTTATTATGCAACAGTAAACTTTCAATAGATGATATGTAGAACGTCTTAAGGTTTCACTATTGTCCTATCAGACCAACAATTATGCAACAGTAAACTCTTAGTGGTGCTTTCCTCTTGTGGAAGTGCCACAACATATCATCTATACAATTGTTTCCCTTTGTGGTGTAATTTTCAGAGAGTTCCAGCATTGTACATAATGCTGTGAGAACCAGATGAGTTCCTGTTGCCCCAGCTATAAACAATGTCTTAGTTATATAGAGTGTGATAAAAAGCAGCTCTGTGCAGAATGTGACAATTCCCTGTGACAGCCCAGAATCAGGCAAACATGTTAACCCTGCATAATTAAAGATCTCTATTGGAAGACGAGGAATGCATCGCTGGCTGTCCCACCCATCCCTGTTACCATGGCTGGTTGCTATGGACACCTTTGACAGGTAATAATGCTTAGAAGAGGAGCTGAATCTCATGGCTCCAACTCTGCATGTTACAGAAAGATAGAAAGCCACAAAATCTCAGGAATTACCTTCTCTGAGTTGGAAACTTCTTCGATAATATGTATTTTGTGTTTTTAAAAGTAGTCAAGGCACAGTTAGATGCCATAGGGCAAATATTGGTATGGAGAAGATTTAATGAAACAATAGCGTTAGTTCCGAATAAAGTTATTAAGTTGTCGCTAGGACGGCATGATAACAGTAAAAAATAACAAGAAATGCAATGTAGAAATAGCAGTTAAATGAGAACCACGAAATCAAGAAAAGAAGTAGAATGAATGGAGGAAATAAACAAGTAAATACGGGATACCTATTTAGTTTTTATAAAAGCATAGTTAGTTGCTATAAGGCGAATATCGGTAGGGAGAAGAAAAGATGGCATAAAGAAAACGTCTTCACAAAGTATTGCAAACTGTAGAGAGTTTTTTGATTATGAAATAAAACTCTGGAGAAACCACCCCATTGCACATATGAAGCAGGAGATAATGGCTTGTAATTCATCAGGGATCGAAATAACATACCATCAATGTTTGCAGACTTTTATGTGATTAAATGTCAGCATACAAAATGGGAGAACTCTCCTTCTACATAAACATATAGATCTCTCTGAGTTAGAAACTTCTTCTCAAAGCTTAAAACATATGTATGTTTAAATCTCCAGAAATTGTGAACAATGAAGCTCTTGTATAATGTTGTGCTATTGGAGTTTCTCCAGAGTTTTATACCCATAAGATACCAATAAAAGCAATGCTTTTTTTACAAGCAACCTTGTATGTTCAGAGGGAGTAAGAAATAATTATATAGATAAAGTGCTGTGGATTTCCACAAGAGAAAAGTCTGACTATAGAGGAATGTCATCTACTAGTATATATAAAGTTGTTTTTCTAAATTTGTATTCACAGCAGCCGCATGTCAACATGGAGCAAATAGGACAGCAAATCAAAGACATCATTTCTGTGGCAGTCCCTGTTGTAAAGTGGCATTTGAATGATATCTGCTCCATTCAGCTTCTCAATGATATTAGGCTTCTCATCATTTTTCACATAAACCATACAGAAGAGTACAGTTTCGTTAGCCAGTTCAAGAGTCAGCTAGCAACAATTTTAGAGAATTCGTTGCAGAAATATGAAGGAAGAATGTAAGTTTTAGAAATATGAAGGGAGAATGTAAGTTTTAGAAATATGAAGGAAGAATGTAAGTTTTAGAAATATGAAGGGAGAATATAAGATTTAGAGGGGTGCAAAGGAAATGCATTGCTCTAGGCGGACCCAGGGTTAGCAGATAACCAAGATCCCAAATGTACCTCCACACGGTGCACCCTGGAAACAAATACAGCAGCTCGAGCTGATTCTGGCCAAATCATTTGGGGATCGTGTCCGAGAATGTGGAGGTAGCAGATGGAAAGAGATTTGACTGCACAAGAGACAGACAATATCTCTGACACCACCAGCATCACCACATATAGCGACACTGTCGACATACAGTGAAGCTAGTCAGTCCAGTCCGAACATTGGAGGGGCGACCAATGTAAAATGCACGTGAAGGTAGATACATGACGAGAGACAAATAGATTTCATACCGAGTACAATGAAACAATGAAAGGGCAGAACAGCGCAAGAGGGCAGCGCGAACTGCAAATAGAAAGTGAAAAGTCCCTAGGAAAGGGGAACTACAAGCTCCGTCAGCTCGAGACGAGCTTCTAGTTACCTGTGTTCCTTACAGGCAGAGACCCAGACCCATACATTGGCGTTTGGTAAAGCAAGAAGACCTAATACAACTCTAATGTCGAGCCTTCCTAAACCGGAAATATGCTCGCGAAGAGAAAGGGTTCTGTACCCCATGGGCTTAGGCAAGAAAGGGACAACGATGGTAGTCCTGGCCCAACTCTACGGTCAAGGTTTCCTATACCGGAAGTACACTTGCAGAGAGAAAGGGTTCCGTACCCGATGGGCTCAGGCACAAAAGGGACAACGATTTATCCCTGGCCCAACTCTACAGGTTTTCCTACACCGGAAATACACTTGAAGAGAGAAAGGGTTCAGTACCTGATGGGCTCAGGAGCTATTGGGACACGGACGCTCAGCTCGAGAACACCTTGCTCTCAAACGCGTGGTGTGAGACTCGAACTTGGACAAGGGGTACACGATGTCGGTGAATGACACCTCGGCTAAGAGGGCGAAAGAGCCAGGGTCCAACTCCTCTGTTGAGTTCTTCCCCTTAAGGAACCAGGCTCACGGATGAGAAACGGTTTAGTACCCAATGGGCACAGCACGTCCAATTACACGAGGCAAGTTCATAGACAGTGGAACACCTCGTGCGAGTCAGACGAGAGCAAAAATCGTCTGGGCGAAGAGTCATAATATAAATATAATAATATAACATAAATATGAAAGACTAACTTTAGATATAATTAGAAATGTGAATGAGCAACTGTAGTTATAATTAAATTCAAGTAGAAAGCATCATGAGTGAGATTTAAACATGCATCCTCTTGAGCAGAGAGTGAATTGCTTAATCTCTATGCCAGAGAATTGCCCAAATATATGAAGGCCTACCTTGATTTTTTTTAAAGTTAGCATTTGCTGTAAGTCAAAGTGCTATATTATTTTTACAGAATGAGGGAATGTGCAGAAGATCTCCTTGTAGACATCTCGAATGTGCTCTACAATGAGCTGGCTTTCTTTAGGCTAATGCATAATGTGGATAATTGTACAGTTGCTGGACAGATAAAGCCCAACGAACAGTTAGGTCTGGTGAGTTTTAAACCAGTCAGTATTGTGTTAGTAACTCCTTTGTGGCCTGGTTAAAACATTATGGGAATTATATAAAATTATCTGTACTCTTTTACCTTTAACACTCAGTAGGTGGAAAAATTTGTCACACTCAATGTATTTTGAGTCACTGTGTCTGGAATTTTCCACCGGTTGCTATGCACCTCTTTGAACAAGGAAATTACAATTGTAAATTAGTCATTTATCCAGACATCAAAAGTAGACATAATTTACTTCATTTTCTGTTGGTACTCTGAGCAGGGTGACTCTATTACATTTATAGTGAATAAATTTATGCATTCCATCAACATCATTCAAAATGGCATTCACTTTGAGGAATAATATTCTGATGAAGAACTATTTCTTGGTTTTACGGATGCAGATATTGTTTCTCAGCTCTCCATAGCTGAGGATTGGGACAGCAGTTCTTAGTTGAGTGTGTGTGTGTAAAGAAAGATATCATGAATGTAGTTAGTATAACAAAAGTGACACATCTCACCTTGGAGCACATACTAAAGCTCCCGTCCCTTCGCTTAATGGCAAGCGTGGGACCAGTAGTGTCACCATCTACCTTGAGTACACACATTAGTCAAACCTGTTAACTCACCTATCATACTGCAATCAAAGGGCATTTGACTCTTGACCTATTGAGTCTGTTCTTAGCAATATCCCCAACTGAACTGCCCACTCTTTCCACATGTCACGGCCTTGGGCTATACATTAACCTAGGCTACATCAATTATTCAATACCATTACACCTCCCCCTCTTCCAATCACTTACAACTCCAAACCTTCCATACATGTGTTGTTTGAGTCTATTGTGGCCTGTTCTCAATCTTCTTCTTCTTCATCGTTCATTCTCAAACTCCCACTGGATCTCTCTTGTAGCAGGACCATGGTCCTATTAGATTTCCAGAAGGATGTAGTCCAGAGAATGGAAATGCGTTGTGTCGCCATTTTATTTGTGCCAATGGCCTGACAAATCCATCTTCAGCAGAGTTCTCAATCTAAAAATTATTGTTCAGGATATTGAATATCTCCTAAATTTAACACTGGAAGAAACAGAATAGCTTGCACAGAAGAATAGCTTGCACAGAATAGACTTCTATTTTGTTTCTATCCAGAACTATGAGTTTTAACTCCATAGCAATCTATGGTCTGTGAACTCTGCATGTTCTTTTAGTTGGGATTACTCAGGTGACATATTCTTTCTAGAATGTAGTCTTCTTTATGCATGTTCTGAATCGCTCGTCTGGGCGAGTTGACCTGCCGCCATGAAAGTCATGCTTAAACAATCTGCGATGTTTTATCATGTTTGGGCAACAATTATCCAGAATACCAATAACCATCAATTATGAATTTTTTACTGCTATGTCTCTCTTGTCTATCTATCTATTTTTCTATTAGGGCTGTTAGGCGTTGTGGGGAGTTTAAGCTTATTTTTGTAATGAAACATTTGATATCGTCGTACAACTGAGTGCGAGTTTGTTTTTGCCTTGTAATTTCAAATTAAGATAACTTAAATATGCAGTAATGTCCACAGCAAACGGTAGCTCCTGGACCCAACATTCATCTTTTATTTCATCAGTTTTGTTTGTTTGTTTTTCGTTCGCTCCATTGTAACCATCACGGATATCCGTGCAATTTCCGCCGGGAGCGTGATTACGTTGTGCCACCGTTATGCGCCTTGTAGGCCTAGCACATCCGATTTCGGCATGCCTTGACAATTCGGGTGGGCTACCCTTAGCCTGTGACAGCCTCTATATCTGTCTCCAGGCACGCGTAGTGGTGACTCTTCGCCCAGACGATTTTTGCTCTCGTCTGTCTCGCACAAGGTGTTCCACTGTCTATGAACTTGCCTCGTGTAATTGGACGTGCTGTGCCTGTGCCCATTGGGTACTGAACCGTTTCTCATCCGTGACCTGGTTCCTTAAGGGGAAGAACTCAACAGAGGAGTTGGACCCTGGCTCTTCCGCCCTCTTAGCCGAGGTGTCATTCACCGACATCGTGTACCCCTTGTCCAAGTTCGAATCTCACACCACGCGTTTGAGAGCAAGGCGTTCTCGAGCTGAACGTCCTTGTCCCAATAGCGCCTGAGCCCATCAGGTACTGAACCCTTTCTCTCTTCAAGTGTATTTCCGGTGTAGGAAAACCTGACAGTAGAGTTGGGCCAGGGCTAAATCGTTGTCCCTTTTGTGCCTGAGCCCATCGGGTACGGAACCCTTTCCCTCTGCAAGTGTACATCCGTTATAGGAAACCTTGACAGTAGAGTTGGGCCAGGACTACCATCGTTGTCCCTTTCTTGCCTAAGCCCATCGGGTACAGAACCCTTTCTCTTCGCGAGCATATTTCCGGTTTAGGAAGGCTCGACATAAGAGTTGGGTTAGGTCTTCTTGCTTTACCAAACGCCAATGGTTGGGTCTGGGTCTCTGAGAAGCTCGTCTCGAGCTGACGGAGCTTGTAGTTCCCCTTTCCTAGGGACTTTTCACTTTCTATTTGCAGTTCGCGCTGCCCTCTAGCGCTGTTCTGCCCTTTCATTGTTTCATTGTACTCGGTATGAAATCTATTTGTCTCTCGCCATGCATCTACCTTTACGTGCATTTTACATTGGCCGCCCCTCCAATGTTCGGACTGGACTGACTAGCTTCACTGTATGTCGACAGTGTCGCTATATGTGGTGATGCTGGTGGTGTCGGAGATATTGTCTGTCTCTTGTGCAGTCAAATCTCTTTCCATCTGCTACCTCCACATTCTCGGACACGATCCCCAAATGATTTGGCCAGAATCAGCTCGAGCTGCTGTATTTCTGTTTCCAGGGTGCACCGCGTGGAGGTACATTTGGGATCTTGGTTATCTGCTAACCCTGGGCCCTCCTAGAGCAATGCGTTCCCTTTGCACCACTATTTCATCAGTGTTTTTACCTTTCATCTCCAAAAATAAAGTAATTTCTGGTCTCAGCAAATAAAATATTTTCTTTACTTTGTGACACGACAACCAACGGACTGCTGTGTAAAATGGAACATCGGTGAACTGACTATTCATGTCTTCTAACATCTGACTGAATTGACGATGGTTGAGAGCATTGCATTTGATAAAGTTCACTGTTTTTGTGACCACACTAAGTACGTGATTCAATTTTAAATTCTTTGAACACAAATTTTGCTGATGAATAATGCAGTGAAAATGTGCAAATAATGAATCTGGATATGAGTTCTCAATTTTTGTTCGCAACTTGGCAGCAACACCATTATGTCTGCCAATCATATTCGCAGCACCGTCAGTAGATAAACACACAAGTTTACTCACATCAAAATCATAGTCATGAAGAATCCGCTCGACTTTTTTCAAATTGTTTTCGCTCGCTGTAGTCTCATGCATTGGGCTTAGTTCATTCAGTTCTTCATAAATATTAAATTTACTTACACAGGCCCTAATAAAAATTGCAAGCTGTGCTATTCCAGTGATGTCAACGGTCTCATCAATAGCAATAGAAAAATGTTCAAATTTGGAAGATGCAGACTGTTGTTTCAAATCATCTGCTATTTCACCAATCCGTCCAACAACAGTGTTCCTGGTTAAAGAAATATCCTTTAATAACTGTGCTTTCTGTGGGCACACAATGTCAGCAACTTTTACAAGGCAATGCTTTATGAAATCTCCTTCACTGTAAGATTGCCTACTCATGGCGACCATTCGGCTGAGTTCATAGCTTGCAGTAATGGAAGCGACATTGGATTGATCTATTTTTGTAAAACATGTCTGTTGCTGTATCAAGTTAGCCTTCATTTCCTTGAGTCTTGAAACACGCATTAAGCCCACATATTTATCGCATGATCGATGGTTGGTTTCATAATGTCTTTTTAAGTTGTACTGTTTTGGCGTGGCAATGCTGCTATTGCATACTAAACAATGTATCTTTCTATTTACCATTGCACAAAAATACTGTAGTTTCAATTTTTCTTGAAATACTCGCCTTTCTTCATCAAGTGTCCTTTCTTCTTAGCTGAAAGTGCTGTAGCCATTTTAAACAGTCAGTTTATGCAGTACTTCATGAAAACAAATAATATAACTACTGGCACGATTCACAAAATACAATTTATTATTGTTTTAAAATGTTAACATGGCAATAACAACATGTCTGCTACTTCCAGTCAATTTTCATAGATAGAAAACCCTTACTAGCCTAAAACAGCCGTATTGTTTTCTTATATGTGGCACCGTGCCAGATTTATGTTTTCTACACCCAGTTTAAAGTATTAAAACTGCAATTTTCACCATTAAATGAGACAATTGCAGTATTCTTTGTGCGGGCCGCACACGTACTTGCAAAGGGCACATGCGGCCCGCAGGCCGCACGTTTGACATGCCTGGTATATAGCAAATTTCTGTTATTGAATAAATATTTTGTTTAATTGGATTTTATTGTAATAAGAAGCTGTGGAGGAATTGCTGTAAAATAAGTTACTAAATGAGGTTCACTCCTGATACAGTCAGCTCATACAATCAATTCATCTTACAACTTGAGTCAGCGAGTTTGGTAATTCTATCAATTCATATACTTAAAATAAATGCATTATGATCAACCTGTTTGAATGTTTATTCTCTTGTCACCATGTAATTTTGATCCAGTAGATTAAAAAACCAAAGTAGCACATACATAACAGGATATTCTGTTTGTTTGATAGGTATGTACTTCTATATAATTCTGCAGGTTCAAAGTTCAGTGATGACCAAAAATAGTGAGTCTAAAGAAGATAAGGATGATGAGCAACCATCCAAGATGGAAGTTGCTTCAGGTGCACCCAAACCTTTGAAGAGGTACCACTGCATAAATGTGCATTGCAAGTTTTCATGTCTTCATAATGTGTTTCAGCTTCACATCAAGTATGTATTCTCAGGGCCTGTAGGTGGAGCCAAGAATAGTAACACTGTGACCTTCCATGCATTTCATAAGAGGCAAATAAGAAGACATCATCTGTCTCTTATCATGGTGCTACATTATCTGACTGCTGTACATTTTTCCATCCCACTATAGTTTTGTTTTCCTTTTTCCTACTTGCTCTCAATAGTTCTCTTTAATATGCAGTGAAATAACCTCATATTGTGAGTACCTCCATGAACATTTTACAAAATGAGAAAAATTCAGAAATTAGAAAAAAGGTCCAAACAGAGACCTTTTTCAAGAAATACGTAACAATAAAAAAAAAAACCATAAAAATATTCAAAATTAGAATGACTTGGATGTGTTTTTCCCACCAAAAAACATTGCCTAGTGAAAATGTGACATAATGTTTTTTTGTAATTACCCATTTCCTATGTAAATACTATTTTGAAATTTTGGCATCTCTTCTTTCTTCTAGGGAATGTAAGCAAACTAAAGTCTCCATTGCTATTTTTGGGGTAGATCTCATGGCACTTGGCATGAATCACATTCCAAAATTGTGTACCTTTTCGTTTTGAAGATAGCTCCTTTTTGCAGTTCCCCATAATCCACTACTATATTCCAAAGTACTCCTAGCATAACTTGTGTAAGTTTTCTTCAGAACCCGGGAGTTGGCGCCCAGTCTGTTCCAGCTAATTTCTTCATAGGGCCAATTGTTTCACGCCTTTCTTTCGATTTTTTAAAAATCTGGTTTTTCCATCAGCTAGGGATTAAATATGATTCCAAGATAAGGTGGTGAGTCTTCTTTCACTAATAGGGTTCCATTTATGAGATGTTTTGCCTTGTGGGGTTTTGTTGATAGTGAAAATATGTTGTAGGCCTATGTTTTATGTTTTAGTTTATTGACATACCCCATACTTTGGACCATTTGTCTTCATTGTCTAGGGTATTGTGCAGAGAAAATTGTGACGTGCCTACATATTCTTCTGTACTTAGCAGTGCAAGGTCATCAGCATACATACTAGTTTGTATGTTTCTGGTAAGGGTTTGCTTTAGATAAAGATCAGGAATAGAATCAGATAGAACCCCTCCCTGTGGAATCTCATTCATGATTTGGACTATGTTATTTCTCTTACCTTGTAGTAAAACAAATGCCTTTCTCCCTGTCAGGTACTCTTCTATCCAGAATATCATTATGTGGGAGATGCCATTCTGCAGTAGTTTGAGAATATTAACTCTTGATTCCAGACTTTATTGAAGGCTTTTCCCATATCAACTAAAATACTGCAGTCTGCTTTTTTCTTGAAACCCATCCTCTATTTTTTTGGTCATGAAGTTTACTTGGTCCTCAGTTGATCTGCACTTGTAGAAACCTACTTGCTCAGGCAATGTTGTTGTTTGATTCTAGGAACCATGTGAGCTTGGAGTTGATGATTCTTTCTATCACAGCTGGTGAGACATATCTATCCATCTATTCAAAACATTTTATATGAAAGTCTATCACAACTACATCAAGCAAAATCAATGAAAGTGAACAATGACAGCACAAGACAAAAGAAAAATAGTGACAACAGAAGTGACATGTCTACAAAGAATACTCGGAGTGTCATTAAGAGATAGAATTAGAAACGATAACATCAGACAGATAACCAAAACAATACCAGTATTGGAACACATCAAAAGACAACAGATCAAGTGGTTTTTACACGCTTCCAGACTACCGACATATACAAATGGCCATGACACATAGACATAACGGTTATAAAACCAGAGGCAGACCATATAAAAGATGGATCTCAGAAATCAAAGAAGCCACAGGAACAAGCTTACAAACAGCGTACAAGAAGGTCATCTCCAGAGAACTCTTCCATCCCTGACGCCGCAAGGCAAACAAGGGACACAGCGTATAGATAGATAGAATGAAAGTGAAAACTTGCAGCTCTGGATAGAAAATTTAATTAGTATATAATTGAGCATTTTCATTTCTAATTTTGTCTATAACTCATTTATTTACATGCATTAATTAATAAATGTCATTTGTCATGTAGATTTCAGGGTGATGAAAATGATGATGATGATGATGAGTGTATTGTGAGTAATCCAAAAGATATATCTGTCAGACACTCTTCCTTGCACTTTGGGCTGTCTCAACAAGTATTCCCTTCTATAACACAACTAGAAACAGAAAAAGTTTATAATGGGGGATCAGAGAAACGATATATTGAGCCCACATCTCCCATGCAGGTGATAAATTCCAAGGGAGAAGGTGATGATATATCATGTTCTACATCTTTGATTGCTGCAGGTGTATCACAGGTAAAGCAGTTTTGTTTAGTTTGTCACTTGCGCTAATGTCTTCATGCTATATTTAATACCTGAATAATGAAAAATCCAGGTGCTTGACACATAATATTGGTCTCTGTACCAATTCATCATGTGGTTTTTTAGAAGAATTATGAAAATTCCATGAACAGCCCAGAAATTTAAAGTCCTTAGATATGCTGTAGTAAAGAGACTAATTATATAAAAAATTAGAAGTCAGACAGCCAAGATTCTTCTTCTTCTTCTTTCGTTCACTTGAAACATGTCTATATCTGTAATTCTGTCTCCTTAATAAAACTCAGTCTTTTGTAGTTCATACAGTGTCCCATAGAGTTTTGATTCCAGTGTTGTTTCCTCTGGCCAATATGTCTGCCTCAGCGTTTCATGCTCAGAACACTCTTGAAGTATAAGTTTGGCACTCTGTGCTGCCTGTCCACATGTACACATGGCCGTGTTGCCAATCTTGAACTTTGTATACATGTGACTGCGGAGTCGGTTGTGTCCTGTTCTGAGACGTAGAATTATAACTTGTTCTGGTCTGTTCATAATATGATAGTCATCTTGTGTTGGTGTTTGTGGCTTTCTTATTGACTTGATCATCTGTTTTTTCTGATGGTAGGTGATTGGTATATCTGGTTGGTCTTTGGCAGCACCTTCCTTAGCCAGTTGGTCTGCTTTTTCATTTCCTGGTATTCCACTGTGAGGGTTACCCTATACTGGTAAGACAATTCGCTAAGTAGTTTTTTCAAGTCTGTTAGTTTTTCAGACTGGAGAGCTTGAAGCACTGACCTTGCATCTGTCAGAAATACCACAGGCTGTAGGTCAGAGTTGGAGTTCAGCAGTTTTTTAGCTGCCACACTAATTGCCTGGATTTCAGCATCATAATTATTGCAGAATTTTCCTGTTGGTGTTCTGATGGTATCTCTAGGCTTGTGTGGATATTCTATATATACACCTGCACCTCCATTCCTCACGGCATTCTGTGCTGACCCATCTGTGTATACTCTGACCCATATATCTTGTGGATATTCCTCATCCAGGAAACTGAGGGTGACTGTCCTTCGCTGCACACTGTTCTGTTCGTCCTCGCTTAGTATTCCTTTCACATGGGTCTGAATGTATATTGGCATTCCATGCCTTTCACTCCACAGGGTTTGTTCTGGTACAGGCCTTAAGGGGCTGTCAACTTCAGGTAGGTCTGTAAGTTGTCTGTGGAGTCGTTTAGCTTGATGGATAAAGCTGCTTCTTTTCAGTCGCCCCATTGCTAGATTTTGGAATATTTCCTTCATTGGATATATTTCCTTCAGTGGCATACACTGAAACTTTTCTGCTTGAATTAGTACTTTTGTGTCTCTGCGTTCGCCAAGTGTTTGCATTCTTCCCATTTTCTGCATCTCTGCTATGGGTGTTGATTTCATTGCTCCCAACATTATTCTAAGTGCCTGGTTTTGCACTTTATCTAGATCTTGTAATGTGGTGTTTGATGCAGAACACCATGCAGCTGAACCATATTCCAGGTGTGGTCTTATGCCTTGCTGGTAAACTTTACTGAGTATATTCCCACTGGCTCCCCATGTGGTTCCACTTAGTTTTCTCAGGATAGCTAACTTCCTCCTGGCTTTTGTTGTTGCTTTGTTTATGTGCTGCTTCCATATCAGTTTATCATCAAAAGTAACTCCAAGGGATGTGGGTTGTTTGTCTTCTTTCAAGAGTTCTCCATCTATTTTGATATGACCGGCTTTTTGTTTTGGTGAGAGGGTAAAGAGTGTAGTGCTGCACTTATCTGTGTTAATGCTGACGCACCATCTATTAGCCTTTAAGGTTAGAGCATCGATAGCTCTTTGTATTTGTTTAGTGGCCACTGTCGCATGTTCTTCCGTGACCATATCACCAGGTCGTCAGCATACATTGCCACTTTGATCCCATGTGGTAGTTCAGCAACTAGGTCATTGATGTAAACCAAGAAAAGTGTGGGTGACATGACTCCTCCCTGGGGGACTCCATGACGCAGTAGAACTTTCTTGCTCTTGTGACCATCTAATTGTACCCTGGGTCTTCTATTATGCAGGTATGCTTTTACCCATTTGTACATTCTTGAGCTAACCCTGCAATTTCGCAATTCTTTAGGAGCCCTTCTTTCCAGACCTTATCAAATGCTTTTCTGAGGTCTATCTATGCTGCTAGTACCAGTTTCTTATCTTGTAAGTCATCCTCAATCTCTTGGGAGAGGTAATTTGCCTGATCTTCAGTAGAGTAGCACTGTCTGAAACCTGCTTGCTGTGATACCAGAAGGTTTTCACTTTAAAGGTACCACTGCATCCTAAGATTGATAATGCGTTCCATTGTTTTGCATAGACAGCTTGTGAGGCTGATGGGCCTGTAGTTGGAGACTATGTTGCCATCTTTTCCTGATTCGAGGAGTGGTATCATTATTGCTTCTCTCCACGCCTGTGGTACATTACCTGTGGACCAGCTTGTGTTAAAGATCTGCAGTAGCTTTGCTCTTGCTGCAATTCCCAGGTTTCTAATCATTTCATTATACACTCCATCAGCTCCAGGGGACTTTTTCAATTTGGATATTGCATGCTCCAGTTCTCTCATTGTGATTGGTGCCTCCATGACTTCAGGTATAGGTTCTCCTTGTCCAATGTTTTGCTGGTTCTCTCGAACCTCCTGTTGTTTGTCTGGGCTGACTTTGATGTTATTGTCTTCTGCAAAGGAATCTGCAAAATAATCAGCTGCATGTTTACCTGTTAAAATGTTTCTATCTTTATAAAGTGTGATCCTGGTATTTCTCCCTGTACCTTCATCATTTAGTTGTTTTAAAAGTTTCCATAATTTCCTAGTATCTCTTTCTAGGTTCAGCGACTCTGTTTTTTTCTTTCCAGCTGCTCCGTCTGGCTTGTAACTTGGCTCTTTGAAATTTAGCCTTTGTTTGCTGATATTTGTTATGATTTTCTTGGCTAGGTCTGTTCTTGGCCTGCTGTCTAGATGTTTCCATCTCATTTTGCAGCTTTTCCAGTTCATTATTCCAGTAGGGTTTGTAGTTCTTGTGTGCCCCCCTGGGTATGGTTTTACTAGCAGCATGTAGTATATACATCTATTAAATTCACTCACTGCTCTATTGATGTCTTTGTCCAAGTTCATGTCCTTAGCTAGAACACTGGTTAAATGCTGGTACATTTTCCAGTCTGCCCTCTTATAGTTCCACCTAGTGAGCGTGCTGCTGTCCTTGGTAAATTCATTGTGGATTTCCAGAAATACTGGTCTGTGGTCACTACCCCCAAGCTGCTTTCCAATGACACGTGTGATGTTCCATTCCAGGCCTGGTGAGTGGAATGCCAGATCTGGTGTAGAGGTGGTGTGCCATGCTCTCGAGTAGAAGGTTGGTGAGTGTGCTGGCTGGTTAATAAGGATGAGATTATTTTCATCCTGCCAGCTCTCAAGTTCCTCACCTCTCTTGTCGATATGATCGAAGCCCCAGCTCTGAGAGTGGCTGTTGAAGTCACCACACACCATAAGTCTCTCTTTGTCTGGAATTGTGTCTAGTGCCAATGGTTTATCATTTGGGCAGTAGTAGTTCAGAAGATGGAATTCTGCACTGTCTGTTTTTAGGTGGAGCATCTGGTTTTCTGCCCCTTCCATATATACTTCCAGCTGACATGCGCTGATATTGTTTTTAACAAGTGTCAGAATTCCACCCTTTCGCCTGTCCTTTCGGTCAGATTGGTAGCCTCTGATTTTGAAGGCTATGTTGCTGCTGAGGTGTGTTTCTTGGATACAGCATATATTAACTTGTTCTGCACTGAGGACATTTTCAAGTTCCAATTTTTTACTGTATCCATCACTTTTACTGTTGACACCCTCAGCATTCCAGTGCATTATTTTTATTGGTCGTTTGTTTGTTTGGCCATAACAGCCAAGATGTTATGGGGATGTGATGTGAGGAGTAAAGTTTGAACATTTAGTAACTGCTAGAAAGATCAAGGAGAGAAGAGACAGACAAAGAAAGAAGTTGCTGAATGGGTTGTCACTGTGACACGAGAGAATGTCACCAACTGAACTTATTACCAACACAAGAGACAGAGAGTTGTGAAGAAACATGATCGCCTACATCACTCAGCATGGCACTTGATTGATACTTATGATATCCCATACATACTCCGTCCCTCTCAGCGAAGAAGTGCTTCACCTGCCGAGAGTACCACTCATCATCAAACTCTGTAGCTTCAAGTAATAATCCCAGGGATCTCTGGTTAAGAAAGTACTTAGTAAATATGTTACTAGCAAGACTTAAATCTGCAACCTCTTGAGAAAAATGATTTATTAACCTAGCCAGGGAGAAAGAAATGTGTTGTGCCATTATTTACAGTTTAGCTGCAATATCTGCACCTTTTGGCATGACACATCTGACACTGACATGGCTTATGGGTTAATTTTACCCTCTGGGATTGAACAGTCAACTCCATCCCCCAAACCCCCTTAGTCTGCTCTTATGATATGACTGACAGGAAGTGGTGTCACTATTATTAGCTCCTCTTCAAATTTGCCGTCTATGGTTTTTTTTAGATTTAGGATAATTTTATTGGTTTTGCTCAATCAGGTCAGGTTTTTTTATCTAGCACCACATGATGTTTTTTTATAGGTGGATCATATTCCATGTCAAATCAATCAGTAAAACAACAATTGATTTCCACACATTCGATCAAAAGTGGTTTTTTTCCTATTTAAAGGACAAATGATATAGAAAGCAAGTATTTTATTGACACATGTATGAGTATTTTCACGCCATATGTTGCAAAATTTCTTAATCTATCTGAGAATATACAAATTATGAAGATTTCACATGTTTAAACTTACTAGTGTTGCTAAATTTTTTTTAGGGTTTCAAGTGATTCAAATGGCTTCAACTAGAAGATCTTGCAGAAATAAGCCTAACATCTTCTGCTACATCTGCGGTGAATACACCCTCATTCCTAATAAGAATCCAGTCACAACTTTCATAAAGCAAGCATACCATGCGTATTTTGGTATAAAACTTGGTGACCAGGATAAAAGTTGGGATCCTCACATGGTGTGCAAGTCATGCATTCAATACCTGCGTCAGTGGATTAAAGGCAAGAAAAGCAGTCTGAAATTTGGAATACCCATGGTTTGGAGGGATCCCACAAACTATGTCTCTGACTGCTATTTCTGCGCTATTGATGTGACTGGGATCAATAGAAAGAATCTCAATGTATCAAAAATGTCCTCAAGTATCCTGATCTTGAATCAGCACGTCGTCCTATAGCTCACTCTGATGAATGTCCTGTATCTGTCTATGCAGAACTTCCTGACAT
Organism: Meghimatium bilineatum; assembly: GCA_034231615.1. Lineage (NCBI taxonomy): Eukaryota > Metazoa > Mollusca > Gastropoda > Stylommatophora > Philomycidae > Meghimatium > Meghimatium bilineatum. The sequence continues at coordinate 32,131,928 of CM067319.1, read as the reverse complement.
CAATGATGAAGATTCTTCCAGTGTTCTAGGAGGTCAGAAGAGAATGAAGAAGAAGAGTCTTTTAGGGATGATGCTTTTTACCAAAATGAGTTTGAAAAATCAATGAACAAATTGGAATCAGAGGCATGGAAGTCCTTTCTTCTGGTTGTGAAGAATTTTTTGGGCAACACCAAAGCCAGTAATTAGGAAGAAGTTGTCAACAATAATATGCTGACTGCTTTCAAAAACCTTGGATGTAACATGAGCATAAAAGTGCATTATTTATTCTCGCATATGGATCGGTTTCCCGAGAATCTTGGATCAATGAGTGACGAGCAGGGAGAGAGGTTCCATCAGGACATAAAAGATATGGAGACCAGGTATCAAGGACATTGGGATGCAGTAATGATGGCTGATTATTGCTGGACTCTGAAGAGAGACATCCCCGCTGCTGAGCATTCGTGAAAATCGAAGAAATTGAAGTTTATGTCTTGAATTTTGCTCAATGATGACATAAGTTACATGTCTTTACCTTTTTCAATGTCTTCTCTTCATTTATATAATTCCATGTTTGTAACATTTAATAAATACATTTTGTTAAATACTTTTTACGTGAGAAATGTTACACATAAATCAATTACTAATATCACCAGAATGTAGTTATGAATAGAAGGCTATAGTTAGACAATATAATTTTTTTTAATCAATTTAGAAAAATAACCTGACCTGATTGAGAAAAATGGATGTCATTTTTGGCTTCAGTGGCACAAAATGCTCCTAATTCAGTTAAAAAATTATAGACAACTTTCAACTTCATTTTTTATGTAAACCAGTGTTCAATACTAAGGGAATTAATTATGAACAGGAATAACATGTTAAAATAACTATGTGAACTCTCTAAATGAGGATACAAGACTGGAAGAAGATATGATATTATGACTAAAAGAATTTGGAATTATGCTCACAGCAAGCAGAACAGTGTTCTGGAGAGGGCAGTTAAGAAATGTGTGTCACCAGTTAGCTATATGAATTATCAACATGCACTCTTCCTTGTATGCTGGGAGATCTTGCTACAAGGGATATCCAGCAGGAGTTTGAGAATGAACGATGAAGAAGAAGTATGCTGGGAGAGACTTAACACCTATTGGTTTGTCTAGAGTTTGGCAGCATTGATTCTGAAAACTAAACTAAATCTCCGTGTGCATTATTTCAGATGACAGAGGCTATAAATGGCATGAAATATAGCAGTTGTTGTGAAGACAGGGTTGTAGATGAGATATTATCTACGCCACCAGCATCAACAAGTCATAGAGACAGTGTGAGTGCCCCATCATGTATCATGTGTAGTGTGCTTGTGCTGGGTGCATCAGCAGCTGCTGTCTTGTTTTTGGTGGCAATTGTGGCCAGACATTTACACCAGTCACCTGGATAGAGCAGGAAGAAGTCTGTGAATCGGTTAGCACCTGAATTATGTGGACTTTATGTTGTCCTGCTTCATTGTGCCTTGAATATGTTAACATGTGGCTTAAAAGGTTATGGACAAAATAATTCAGTTAAATAAGGTGAACCTAAGTAAAGCTGAATATAATAAAATAATTCAAGTCTAAGATATTGTTATTCAGTATTGTGGAATTTGTAGGTGCCTTCTTATACATCCATATCACCAGCAATTTTCCTCTTCTTCTTCGTCTTCTGCGTTCGCTCTCATTTAACCACAATGAATATATTGTGTGATTTCTGCCAGGGAGCGTGAAGTATGTTGTACTGCAAGTTCCACAGTAAAACTGTTATTTGCACCTCGGTTGGTCATATTGTGGTTTGGACGTCCGAGGCCCAGCACATCCATTTTTGTCATGCCTTTAATTCGGGTAGTAGGCTTCCCTATTCCATGACAGCCTGCGTATCTGTCGGAACGTGGGTGTATAGTGATTCTTCGCCAAGATGATTTTCGTTCATATCTATCTCGCATGAGGTATACCACTGTCTATGAACTTGCCTCGTATAATTAGACATTCTGTACCTGTGCCCATCGGGTACTGAACATTTTCTCATCCTTGAGCCTGGTTCCGGATAAGGAAGAACTTGACAGAAGAGTTGGACCCTGGCTCTTTCGCCTTCTTAGCCAAGCTGTTTTTCACTGACATCGTGAACCCCTTGCCCAAGTTCGAGTCTCACACCATGCATTTGAGAGCAAGGCGTTCTCGAGCTGAGTGACCTTGTCCCATTTGCACCTGAACCCATCGGGTACTGAACCATTTCTCTCTGCAAGTATATTTCTGGTATAGGAAAGCTTGACAGTAGAGTTGGGTCAGGGCTTCCACCGTTGTCCCTTTTGTGCCTGAGCCCATCGGTATGGAACCCTTTCTCTTCACAAGTATGTTTCCGGTATAGGAAAGCTCGGCATTAGAGTTAGTCCAGGTCTTCTTGCTTTGCTGGGCACCCATGATTGGGTCTTGGTCTCTGCCCGTAAAGAGTACAGGTGACTAGAAACTTGTCTCAAGCTAACAGAGCTTGTAGTTCCGATTTCCTTGGAACGTTTTTACTTTCTGTTTGCAGTTGGCGCTGCCCTCTGGCGCTGTTCTGCGCTTTCATTGTACTCAGTATGAAATCTATTCGTCTGTCGCCATGCATCTAGCTTTTCGTGCCTTTTTCATTGGCCGCTCCTCCAATGTTCGGACTGGACTGACTAGCGTCACTGTGTGTCGACAGTGCCACTGCATGTGTTGGTGCTGGTGGTGTCTGAAATATTGTCTCTCTCTTATGCAGTCAAATCTCATTCCATCTGCTATCTCCACATTCTCGGACACGATCCCTAAATGATTTAACCAGAATCAGCATGATCGACTGTATTTCTGTTTCCAGGGTGCACTGCAAGGAGGTACATTTGGGATCTTGATTATCTGCTAACTCTGGGTCCTCCAAGAGCATCGCGTTCCCTTTGCTCCCTAATGTTCCTCTAATACATCCAATCATATCACCCGCAATGTTCCTTCTAATTGTCTTCTCACTTGAGCTAATCTGAAGATGTCTGAGCTCTGTGAATATTTCCGTGTGAACAGGAGGGTTGTAGATACCATGTTTTTTTACCTAATTTAAAAAAAAAAGTTAATTTGCTCATTCTTTATGTGTGTTGGGTGTAAAATTGTGTATGTTGTGTGCAGTACCTTCTAATTACATTTGCGGCTGCTCACCCACATACATACATGAGAAGATATATTGAATACCAGTATAATGTGGATACATGACTTTCAAACCATGAGCTAATTTGAGTTGCTTTGCAAGGCGAGCTTAGTATCCACTCTACCGCTGAGTCGGCAAGAGCAAGAGGTGCAGGCTTAGGTCAGTGAGAATGGCAAAAAGGGGGATGTGACTATATACACTGATGGATCTGTTATTAGACATGTTCAGGTAAAACGATCAGGGAGGAGAGTGGGATCTTTGCTATGACTACAAGTAGCATGACCATGGAGATTATGGCGGTGATCAGGGCATTTGAGTGGGTAGGCACACAAAAGGTAATACAGGTCTGCATCTTGAATGATTCTATGAGTATGATTATGAAGGTACAAGTGGGTACCTTTGTGAATCATGAAAAGGTACTCTTTCATGAACAGTGGATTGAGGCCTTGAGAAAGACGAGGTTGAAAGTAGTTATCTGTATTTTTGTACCTGGGCATATGGGGTGTTTGAGACAATGAAAGAGCAGATCAACTGGCATCATGTGTGATTGTGGCACAGGGAGATGGGGCAATGGCTTGAGCTGACATTTTGAACTCCATAAGAGATATAGCATGCGAGAGTGAGACTAGTATGGATAATGATTCCTTTTCGATGGCCAGGATTAATGAGCAGGGTTTGAAATCCGGTATTGCTAGAAGTGAATTTTTTTTTGGAGGGTGCAGAAGAATGATGGTTAGCAGTAGAGGACCAGTACTGTCAGCAGTAGTGTATGGTGTGGCAGGGCAAACCAGGCATTAGCCTTGTTGGCAGCTCATTTATGTTGGGAGCACCAATAAGCAGACAGATAGAGCAAAGCTCTGCTGATCTGGCAGTTCTTGCAGCTTGCCTTTTTCCAAATGTATTGGTATTACCACAGTATTTTCTATTCTCAGTCTGAGCTGACTCAGATGGCTGGGATACAATAAGAGGATGGAGGATGGTAGAATGCCAAAATATCTATGTTATGGAGAATTAGTCTGTGTAAAGGTCTCATGGTCAACCTCTACTTTGGTTCAAAGATGTTTGCAAATGGAGGAGAAGATCAGGAGTGGTATAAATACAAATAAAAAAGTGATAGCAGTTAGTTTAAAGGCTGCACATCTATAAGAAGACACAACAACACGATGGTACAAACCGGCCTGTGATTTCTTGTACATACAGTGGAAGACTCTTTGTGGCTCAGATTGGTCTTGTGAGTCATATCCATCATCGCTCTGGATTGTAGATTATATTTCTTACAGCACAATAATAGTAATATCATCTGGAAAGGTAACTACTAATGTTTCTATAAATTTCGATATACTGGTATTCAATATACGATAAAATTTCTAGGCCTATTTTATTTCTGATGTCATTTCATAATTAAACTAATATGTTCATATAATATCGTCTATGGACAAAAAACGAAACATGTCAATTTTACATTATCTTCTACACAAATAAAAATTAGACTTTTAAAAAATGGATGCGATTTCGAATGATTTGACGTTTCACATCGGCTGCTAAAAATATAGTCACAAATTATCTATATCTCATCCTATTTTGTTTAACACTAGTGGAAAAGGAAATTGATTATGTCTTATCATTTCCTCTGTTACCCTGATGAATGATGTTAGTTTACAACCACGATTTCCTTGTTGAAAGATGTGCACAGCAACAGGCAATTGTAGTCGTGAACAGCTGCTGAAAATACATTGCTTCTTTTGTCTATAGCCGCCGACAGCATGGTGAAGGTTAATCAGTGACCATATGGAGCCAATGTAGTGTAATGTTAAGCAATTCATCATTGACCAGTAAACTTTGGTTTTGAATCCATTCATTATTCATGGTTTGAAATACAAATTACTTCAGTTTCAGTGGGTCACTGGAAAGTCAGACAAGAATCAAAACAAGAATATGTATCCACCTATATTAGAAAGCGTTGCTGGAATTACATCGGACACGCACTACTGAAAGACTTCCCTGTCAAGCTTTTATGTGGTCACCAAAAGGCAAGAGAAAATGAGGAAGACCAAAAGAAACTACGTAGAACTATTACAAGGGAACATTTCACCATCAGTATCAGAAACAATGAATATCTAAAGCAAATTGCAATGAAACGAGAGACATGGAAATCTATGACATCCGCCCTATGTGCCGTCTTTGGCCATAGAGGAATAACTAACTAACTGGAAAGTAGAATACCAGGGTTCATGCTCCGAGAAGATTAAGGAATGATACCATCGGCACTGATTAACTGCGATAGTTGATGCTAGTCAGATGGTTTCTAGTCAACCACTGACTAGACAGCACAGCACTTATGGGAAACTGTGAGCTGACACTGGGTCATAGCTCAGCTTATTTTTACCTATTTCCTTTATGATTGACAAATGTAGCAATCAATGACAATTGTGCCTGATGGAATCTTAAACGGTAATAGCGAACTCTCACTGGCTGATCTCTTATACTGGATGTATAGATAGTGCCTAAAAATTCAAGAACTGTTGAATAACAATGTCATATACAGGATATTCTTGACTTAGAATTATATTTGTACGGGTACACTATAGCTTTCACAATTCTCTTTTGTGGCTTTCATCACTGGCAGTTATGTGAGTATTGCACTGGATGTCTACCGGTATATCACTGATAAATTATGTAATTTCTTACTGCTTCCATAGCAGTTCATGTTTATTAATTTCTTGAGAAATGTCCCATTTAGATTGCAATGTAAAAATAAGTCCTTGTTCATTTGCATATATTGTTATTTATTTTTTACATTGATTGTTCTATTCAATAGTTAGTATTGACAGTATTACTTTATATATTGTTTATCAATTACTTGAATAGTAGTCCAATTATGTATATCATTCCATTTTATGATATTGCTTGCTAAAATGTCAGAACCAGAGTCATTTTTAACCTGTGTATCATCAGCTACATCCTCATTTTGAAATATGCATTAAAAATTTGATAACATTATTAACTTAGCCCAGATATTTTGCCGGTGTGTTACTTGGGTCTGAAAAGGAGCAAAATAGCAACACTAATTACTTTACATGCATGTCGTAAGAGATGACTAATGAGGTTATGGGGTGGAGTTGGCTGTCCCATCCCATGTGTGGTCAAAATGACCCAAAGCCATACTGAAGTAGAATATGTCAGGCCGAAAGGTGCAGGTATTGCAACAAAGCATGAAACACCACATTCCATTCTCTGTACTACACATACTACATCCTGCGAACCTACAGGAGTTTGAAAATGAATGCAAAAGAAGAAGAAGATTAGGTGCCCATGGAATTTTTGTGGTGGATTTGACTGTCCCATTTCATATAAGGTCCATGTGACCCAGACGTCATGCTGATCTCGGATGTGTGAGTCCTAAAGGTGAAGATATCCCAGCTGAGCTGTAAATCATGGCACAATGCATTCCATTTTCCAGACTGCATCCTGCTAATTTTCAGGAGTTTGAGAACAAATGCAGAAGAAGTCATTGGCGGTTAAATGGATACTACTTTGATACTTCTGTTGTCCATGACAGTGAAAGTGTTAAGGCATATCAGGTATCAACATAAGTAATTTCTTGTTTATTTATTTGTTAACAATTTTTCAATCACTGCAACTGTACATCATTGATTGTTGTTTTATGCTGTTTATATGACTGCAATTGTACTGTTTCAATTGCTAGATTGTATTTGTGTGAGTTTGCGTTCATTCACAAACTCTCACCAGACTTCTCATATAGTAGAACAATGGTCCAAGATTTCTGACAGGATATAGTCCAGAGAACGGAAATGTGTTGTGTCGCCATTTTATTTGTGAAAATAAGACACATATAGTCAACCCAGAAAAATCATTCTGCATTTCAGTCTAAATTAGCTCCTAAATTCTGTATCTTGACCAGAAGACATCCTGATAATCTGCAGGAGTTTAAAACAAACCACAAACAATCCTATCTCTGGAGTACATCATGCTAATCTGCAGGAGTTACAAATAATTCTCTCTTCAGAATACATTATGATAATCTGCAGGAGTTTAAAACAAATGCAAAATAAGATAATTTTTCCATGAAATTACTTTGTTTAATTTATTTCAGGCGGAGTTGAAAAGGAAGTATGAGGAGGAACAGAAGTCACTGAATGGTCTCGATGCAATTTTAGCTTTCCTAGGAGGTATGGAGGAGCTAGCAGGAGATGAATCATCAGTCTTGGACCCAGATTTCTTTCTGAGATGATCACTGAGTCTTGGATAGTATTCAATGGACTTTCTGAATCCTCTTGGTAGTTACACAGATTAGCATCTTTTTGTCAGTTGTTACACTTCTTTATTACTATGGTACAGAAACATGGGCACTGGCAAATCAACTAGAACAGTGATTATTAAATTTTTTTTCACCTGTAGCCAACTTGTAATCAAATAAGCAAGTAAGAGAAGACATCAAACAGCAATATGTTTCAACAATAATAATAAGAAAATGATGGACTATATTGGACAAGTACTTAGAATGAAAACAAATTGCTGCTACAGGCATTAAAATGGGTACTAGATGGCAAAAGAAAAAGAGAAAGACTAAGAGAGACTCTTCGCAGAACCACTATTAAAGAGAATATGAATATAGGTCTCAATAATATGTAAAAATTACACACAGTAGCATCACATTTGCTTGAACTGGAGACCTCTGGACCTTTTCCCTATGAACTGTATTTGGCACAGAAGGATAGATGTATATCTATTTCTTGCACCATCTTTCCATGTGTATTAGTTTATGTGATTTGATTTGTACTATCCTGTTAGATTATACTGCTTTAAAAAAAAATATCCTGTTAAATGTGGTTTTCAAAACATTCCAAACTTGTGTTACAATTACTAAATTTACTACATTGTCATTGATGTATAATATTTATTCTTGATAATAAAATAGTGACTGGCTCCCACCCCCTATAGTTTGATTCTCTATACATGCTTCTGTTCTATAAAATAATAATTTTTTAAATTACAATTTTGATATCACAGTTTCTGTAGTTTACTATTCAGCTTTTCTGTTTGATTGTAATTTTGTTGTTGATGATTAATTGTGTTTACACTTCATAACCCCTTATATTAGCGATAGTCTGTCTTGTTCAAGTGAAACTTTGAAATATCTGTGTTCTATGTAAGTACTATTGTTGTTACGTTTCATGCAGTATTACATTATATTGATTGATTTTTGTGGAGGCACCACAAATTATAGGTTGAATATTATTATGAAGACCTAGCAGTTTATATAACTGCGCCTTTTTGTGTTTTTGTCTTTGGTTTGATCTATCGGTCCATATTCATAGCGACTAATGATGATGAAATAATCCCTGTATGTGTGAGAATGTAACCATTGACAGCCCATAGCCTTTCTGACAAAAGCAGAGGTCCTCCTCAGTTTATTAACCGAGGCAATACTGGGACTTGTATATGATTTGTTGCTTCTAAGGCATGGTAGTATTTAAGTGGGTTTATGGATGAATGTTTAGTCTCCGAAGGGAGGCATTTCAGTGCGTCAGTATCCCAGGATCATTACATCCTACCAGAAGCATGGCATACACTTCTGGGCCAACTGTTAATTTTTCTATCAAATTTGTTGACCTATCAGCACATATCTAGCATTCCCTGTCACATAGGAGTCTGCTATAAAAGGACAAAAGTACACTGTCCACTGGCCTGCATCTCTTCATCATCCATGGAGATTATTTAATAGAAGACAAAAGTAAGAGATTGATACAAAACATGCAGTGACAATGTTTTTTACAGTTGATAGGTTGTCACTGAAAAACAATTTAAACAGTTAAATGAAGATATAAGAAAAGAGAATCTACTAGAATTGCGTTATATCAAATGCGTTGAACCACCTAACAAACATCTAAAAAAATAACAATAAGTAAATATACTAAACTACGACTGTTAAACTTGAATGTAATGTTCATATTAACATATAACTGCGAAAGTTGAAAAATAACAAAATCACTGGATAAGAAATTAAATTCATTTGAAATAAATGTTTTTGAAAACTCTTAAATGTTAGTTGGGAAGAATTCAAGTCAAATAAGCAAGTAAGAGAAGACACCAAACAGCAATATGTTTCTACAACAATATGAAGAAAATGATGGGTTTCATATTGGACATGTACTTAGAATGAATGAAACAGACTGCCACTTCAAGCATTAAAATAGGTAAAGGTAGATCCTGTGGCAGCAACCTGCCATTGGGGATAAGGATAACTCTTCCTGTACTAAGCCACAGCAACTATTAGTTGGGGTGGCCAGTTTCTGTTAATTACATACATATTTTGTTTGTCCAGACCGAGTTGTTATAATGGGATGTGATTGCATGCATTGTTGAATTTGTGTTATTACATATATATTTGGTGGGTCCAGACCAAGTTAAAATGGGATTTGACTGTATTGAATTGGTGCCTTTAGAACATTTCAAGATAGAATATGTGAGAATTTATGAAGTTAGTTTATTTATTTGTGATTCATGTATTGAATTATTATAATTTATAATAAATTTATACACAATTTATTTGGTTATTGTAAGATTTTTTTAAACTTGGTTTTTTAATGCATGTTGTCATCTAATGAGGCGTCACTGGTGTGCAGCAACTGACTTTCCTATAATACTTCCAACAGCATCATCATCAAATTGCATATCCTGGACCTTGAGCTAATCTTCCTGCTTCTGTGAGTGTCATGTTCAGGAGGTCTTTGATATCTTGTGTCCATCTTTGTGATTTCCAATAAGACTGAACTGAAAATATGATTTTGTTAACGGGAGAAAGTTTTCCATTAGCCATAAAAAATCATCTGCTCTTTGTTGCTACAAATCTTGTCTTTTGGGAGCAGAAGTAGTGTTAAGTTACCATTAAAGTAAATTTATGAATTTAATATCTAAATATCTCTAGAAATCTTGTCTTTTGGGAGCAGAGGTAGTGTTAAGTTACTCGCCATTAAAGTAAATTTATGAATTTAATATCTAAATATCTCTACAAAAAATCTAAATATATACTGTTCAAAAAGAAAAAAACCGCCAAAGGTGGATGTGTTGAGCCATTGGCGCAAATAAAATGGCGACACAACGCATGTCCATTCTCTGGACTACATCCTGCTGTAAATCTAGTAGGACCATGGTTCTGCTACAAGGGAGATCCAGCGGGAGTTTGAGAATGAAAGCTGAGGAAGAAGAAGAAAAAAAAGAAAAAATGTGACTTTTTTTAGTTACTTTTATAAAGTCAAATTAAAATTTTATGAAATCACTGATCGGACATTATTCAACCTATCTACTATGTTAACCTGGTCATTAAAGTCTCCTGGTTACCTGAAATTTACTCACATCATGATTCGTGAAGTAATGAAAGAGATCACAGTCAAATCATTTTTGACAATAACTTGTGACAGGATCTTGAGAATCCTGTGAAATTTTCTGAACCCAAAACTCTCTGACTATATTATTGAATGCTATAAAAGAATGCTGGTCCTCAAATAAATCGAGTTGAAAATTCAATGCACAAGTATGGCTCATTCATAAGTGTCAACTAGTATGATTTTTTCACATTGATACGAATTTCGGGCCATCCCCAAAAAAATTATTTTTTAAAAAGTCACTTGGTGTTTAATTTCCTAGTAATTATTGCTGATGTGGACGTTTTTATCTCACACACTCATATTAAGGGGCCCAAAAAAAAATTTAGTGGAGTTTTTTTTGGGTGCTAAATTCAGACGTTTTTATTGAAATACAGAAATAAATTGTTAAAAATACTAATTAATGTAAAATAAGTTGACACTTATGATCTCACTACAACTACAGAAAAAGGATACATTATCATATTACGTTTACAGACTGGACAATCACAAAGTGTAGTGGCCAGACAATTTAATATAATGAAAAACAGCCTTAGTTGCCTTTGGAGGTGATATCAACATACTTGTTCAGTGGCAGCCTGGCAGCTCAGTGGAAGATCCAGAGTCACAACTACTGTCAAAGACAGCTTCATACGGTTGTGACAAAGTTCTGTGATAGTATCTACACCAAACTCATTTAGAGTTTTTATTATGTCTGTTGTTATGTTGTCGGAACCTGCAGCCTTTCCACATTTTATTGAATTTATTGCATGATCTACTTCTGATTTCAGTATTGCTGGTCCATCATTGTTGTGTATTGTTGGTTTTTTATTCTGTTGGTTGTCAAACAGTTCTGTCAAATAATCTGCCCATCTTGAAAGTACTTCTGTTTTATCAAATATAATTTTTCCATTTTTATCTTTAATAAAAATTATCATTAATTTAATTTTATCTTTGGATTTCCACACTCAAACAATTAAACGCATGTAGAGAAGTGTCAAGTGGCGGAACAAGAAGTGCCACGGAACATAAAGACACCACTTTAAAATCTATGTGGCAATCTAGGCTATAGTCCAATGTTACAACATTTTACACAATACTGGAGGAAATGAGAAACTACTGACCACCTGCCTAACACAACAATACAGTCCTACCTCCCTAACCACAGTCTGTTCCCACACATACAACCCTCCAAAATGAATCTCCACTCCCCTCCACTCCTCATTTCTTGTCTTTAAATAATAATAAATACAAATCTATCTGTGGTTTGAAAAATATAGTCAGGGTAAAGAATAAAAATTGAAAGAGCACAGCTTCTGTCTTCCTTTTTTATGCAATACTTCTTCAACATTTCTGGAAAAAGTAGCCCCTGATGTGTGATTGAACCCAGATATAATACCTTAATTTGATATAATACCTTGATATAATTTGATATAATACCTTAATGACTGTGCATCTATAATACCAGATCAATACCTTAATTTATAAATATCTCAATATCAAAATTTGGTAATATCTCAATATCTAACTCTCAATATCTGAATATTTCAATAATCAAATAATCAATATCTCACTAACTGATTATCTAAATCATAGGTTCCCAAAGTGGGCGGTACCACCCCCACTCAGTGTGCGCTGAAGCCTTCTAGGGGGAGGGGGGCGATAGTGGGCCCAATAGCCATTGGGGCGGTCTAGGAGTCAATGTTCTCTTATAGAAGAAATTAATAATATATATATTTAAAAATTAATTATTTTCATGATTTTGCGATATATTTTGTAATATATTTTATGGTCTTTTAATTATTAAAATAAAATTCTACTAATGTAATGTAATCTCTCAATATGTATGGTAGCATGGGGGGTTAGATGACGCACTTTTCACGTTTTAGCGTATTCTCAGACTTAGAGAAACCAAACTGCTATCAGTGTATAGCTTATCCATCCATCGTGAGGTCATTGAAAACACAGCTACGTGTAGACAGTAGAATGAGAATTTTCTAACATGTATATATTTTAAAAAAATGTTCAATACAAGTGATATCGAGTGCTAGGAGGCTCTCGTTACTAAACGTGTAGAACATTGGCTGTGTCGGAATATGTGTCTTCATCGGAATTTCGCTCCGTTTAATTATGTTAGCTTTTTGTTCCGTAGAAACCTGTCCACTGATTCTTGTAGAGTACCAAAAAAAATGTTTGTTAAACACCATCTTGCCCATTTGGGGGGGGGGGCAAGATGGCGCAGTAAAAAAGGGGGGAACAAATAAATACGAAATTAATCGAGAATTGACAAAAACAGCAAAATAATTGGGAAATTATAGAACACAAAGAACACAGACTAGGTCTTTGTACGACAAAGATCGTGTATCTATGACTGGTGGAAATTGTGCATCAATGAACGGCAGAGATCATGCATCTATGAATGACGGGGATCATGCATCTATGATCGGCTAAGATTGTTATTGGTTTTGACTGTGCGTCTATGAATGACGGAGATTGTGCATCTATGACCGGCTGAGATTGTGATTGGTTTTGACTGTGCATCTATGAATGGTGACGTGCATAAATGACTAGTGGAGATCGTGCTTCTATGACCGGCGGAAATTGGAGATTTTTTGCATCTACGGATGGCGAAGATTGTGCATCTATTACCGGCGGATATTGTGAATGGTGGGGATTGTGCATCTATGAATGGCGGATATCGTGCATCTATGACCGGCGGATATCGTGCATCTATGAACTGTGTTCAAGATGAAGCACATATTGGCCACTACTTTTCTAATAATGTGACGGCATAAACAGTAATGTATCATTATTTGCTATTTACGGCTAAAATTTCAAATAGACTGAATACGGAAAATGTATTATGGGGGGGGGGCGGGGAGAAACATTCTCAATGTTTGAATATCTAAATATCTCAGTATCGAAATAATTCAATGTCTCAATATCGAGCGCATCTCTTTGAATGCACTATGTTGCACATACTTTAAGAGATGCGCTCGATCTGATACTGGGCAATGACGTTGGAAGAGGAAACCATTTTACAGTCATCTTGATGATATATTTTTTACGGTTGCGTTTTCTTATTTGTTATGTGTTGCTTGATAAGGTCCCATTAGGACCGACACGTTGATAGGTGTCTTTGTTCTATGTTTTATTGTTATTTATTATTATTTTGTATTGATAGTTTGGTATCTACGGTAACCTGTATACTTTATTTAGTATTTTTCTCTCGGCTGGGTAACACAGGACAAATATCAAAATAGACAAAAATAAAATAGGTATAAGTGTTACCGAAATTATTGGTATTCTTTGATATTCTTGGTATTTTCTGTTCAGTAGTTGGACAATGGAGTAAGAATCGCAAGGCTCTTACATACGTGTTCCCCGCGCACCGAAGATGCATCGCCTCATTCTGGATGTAATCTTTTAGTCTGTGTCGGGCTGAGCGTAGGAATTGCCAAAGCATACTCTATCACAGCAACAACTAGGCCCTTGCATACAAGAAACAGCCACACGTTCAGACTGACCAGCAGCCATAAGTTTCAATGCTGCAAGATTTTGCATGCATTCACAATGATATGGTTTATTTGATATTTGAAATTTTGAATCCTATAAAAATCCCCCTCCAAATATTTTATTGGCAGGTTATTTCACGTTGCCGCACAACGTAACATATGGGAGTGAACGTATTTACCATGTGGTTATTAAGGGAAAACCTCTTTATAGATATAATAATCATAATAATAGTAATAATAATACACATAACCCGTCAGGGGCGTATACATGCTAAACTGGAGACACCAGCACACAAATTCATCTAAACATCTTCACCTCCACTTCTCCTTCCACCCTCAACTCAACTGTTCCTTGCAAAATAATTTTAGAATGCGAGTCGTGTCTTGTTACATGTTCAAACCAAACACGTTTATGCCGTCCCACCAATGCTACAGTGGTTCTTGATAACTTGCGTGTTCAAAGCAAATACGTTTATGCCGTCCCACCAAAGCTGGTTCTTGATAACTTGCGTGTTCAAAGCAAATACGTTTATGCCATCCCACCAATGCTAAAGTGGTTCTTGATAACTCCGCGTGTTCAAACCAAACACGTTTATGCCATCCCACCAATGCTAAAGTGGTTCTTGATAACTTGCATGTTCAAACTAAACACGTTTATGCCGTCCCACCAATGCTAAAGTGGTTCTTGATAACTTGCATGTTCAAACTAAACACGTTTATGCCGTCCCACCAATGCTAAAGTGGTTCTTGATAACTTGCATGTTCAAACTAAACACGTTTATGCCGTCCCACCAATGCTAAAGTGATTCTTGATAACTTGCATGTTCAAACCAAACACGTTTATGCTATTCCACCAATGCTAAAGTGGTTCTTGATAACTTGCGTGTTCAAACTAAACACGTTTATGCCGTCCCACCAATGCTAAAGTGGTTCTTGATAACGTGCATGTTCAAACTAAACACGTTTATGCCGTCCCACCAATGCTAAAGTGGTTCTTGATAACACCGCGTGTTCAAACCAAACACGTTTATGCCATTCCACCAATGCTAAAGTGGTTCTTGATAACTTGCGTGTTCAAACCAAACACGTTTATGCCGTCCCATCAATGCTAAAGTGGTTCTTGATAACTTGCGTGTTCAAACCAAACACGTTTATGCCGTCCCACCAATGCTGCAGTGGTTCTTGATAACCTGCGAGACATTATAGATGCCTTTTTTTAATATACCATTGTTCCTGCGTCGCTGCACTAATCTCCTAAGTGGACCAACATACTGTATAACTCATCAATGGTAATATCCCGATTTATGTCCTGCCTAAAATACATGGAGAGAAACTACAAGAAGTAAAATATTATCAATATCTTGGACACATAGTCACACATGACGGCAGATGTGAAACAGAAGTTAAATGGAGAATAGGAATGACTAAACGTACCTTCAATGACACGAGGAAAATAGTAATATCTAAACACATTACAAACAAGTTAAACATGAGAATTATAAAATGCTACATCTATTCTATATTAATGTATGGTTCAGAAACATGGACACTAAATAAACAATTAGAAGACAGAATTGATGTCTTTGAGATGTGGGTATATAGAAGAATAGGGAGAACATCATGGAAAGAGAAGAAAACAAACAAGGAAGTTCTAACAACACTTAATATGAAGAAAGAATTATTAAGGGAAGTAAATACCAGGGAAATAAAATATTTTGGACACATTAAAAGACATGACACCTTATTGAAGACCTTACTTGAGGGAAAAGTCAAAGGGAAGCGAGCAAGAGGTAGACAAGAGATATAAGTGGGAGAATAACATCACAAGATGGATAAGTTACAGTCTAGTAGAGTGCACCACCAAAACAAGAGACAGAGGATGTTGGAGATCTGTTGCAGCCAACCTTCGTTGCGGAGACGACACTTCATGATGATCGGCAAGTTTGCCAACTGCTTTTTGCTAGGTAGCTAGCTTATATCCATTTACCGTTTGTATGATCTTTACCAGGTTTGAATAACAGAATCAAGTAACCATACAACCAGTAAATATTTAATTATAGCAATGTACAGTTTGAAAACGTCTATAATTATTGATTATGAGAAGGTAAATAAACATTCATGTGTATTAAATACTTTATAATTCTCATTCGAGTTAGTTAACAGGTTAATGCGAATAGCATATAAGACACAGATATACATGTTTAAACAGCAACGTTGCTTTTTAGCGTTACATTAACGTAATTGCTTTTAAATATTGCTTCGTATAGACTGATCTCAACTCCGTCTGCAAATATTAAATAATAATATTATATAAACACAGCGGTTATGTCGTGCAGTTAGAGTAGGCCTACATTATAGGTTTATGTGATATGCATTTCTGTACTTTGTCCTCATTTGTCTACATTTCGCTATGTCATATAATTCACTTCACACCCTTGTTGGGGCATGTTTACTTAATAATAAGTAGCAGCAGTACTAGAAAACCTGTAGTTTGACAGTGTACTATACACAAGTAGGAAACTGTACAACATGGCTGTAGTCGTAAACGTACTCCTGGTTCTTACTGTTGCAATACTCGTAAATAAGTATTACAATTTCTATACAGGGCCACCTTTGACAGAAAAGTTGAACTCTAGTTATGACTACATAGTAGGTAAGTTTATTTTATTTCATCTAATTTAGTTTATTGCGAACCCCAATGGAGCAGGGGATTGTCTCTGGTTTCCTATGCTGGCGGTGGAGTTTTACTTTCAGCGCCAGCTTGTTCTCCTGCAATGTTACTTGTTTTGGAGGCTACCAAGGTTTTGTAGTGCAGGTAACTTTGTAGGTTGCAGTGACATGAGCAGAGAAATCGTTGAAGTAGCTGTGAAGAGGAAGTTACTGTGACTTTAGTGCACCATCGAAGCAGCTGCAGATAAAAGGGTTGATTCCAATCCTAAAATTTCAGGCATGGGTCTTTAGCTCGCCCGTGTGTTGCCGGGGCCCGAAAGGGAGCAAAGAATAGCAACACTGTTTACCTTCTACGCATGTCGTAAAAGGCGGCTAAGGAGGTTATGGGATGGAGTTGGCGGTCCCATCCCATATATGGTCAGTGACCCAAAGCCATGCTGAAGTCGGATGTGTCAGGCCGAAAGGCGCAGATATCGCAGCAATGTTGTAAACCATGACACAACGCATTCCGTTCTCCGAACTATATCCTGCTAATCTGCAGGAGTTTGAGAACGAGCGCAGAAAAAGAAGAAGGTCTTCAGCTGCCTTCATCACAGTATAGACCATGTTGATCCTTGATTCTTCTTCTTCATCGTTAATTCTCAAACTCCCATCGGATCTTTCTCGTAGCAAGACAATGGTCCTACTAGATTTCCAGCAGCATGTAGTCCAGAGAATGAAAATGCGTCGCATCGTCGTTTTATTTGTGCCAATGACCGGACACATCCTTCTTTGGTAGGATCCTTGATTAATTAGCCAAACAAGTTAAGGACGCATCGCAATGTGAAGTACTGGCCTGCGTGAGTCTTCACCCTGATCGGTATTCTTTCATCTGTCATTTATAATTTAGTTATATTTCGAACTTACATAGTTATTCTGGCAGCAAAGACAAGCATAAAAAGTATTCGTTTAAAATAATAAGTATTTACCCAGTAACTCTTTTTTCTATATTGGAATGTGCAAGTCGTCCAGAAACAAGTCTTATCTTATCAAGTGTGTCTCCGCTCCGAGTTCCAGATCCAAATACTGCATTTGAAAAACCGCCTGCTGTTGTCCTACTCTTGCACTTAAATCTCATCCTCTACATTGATAAGGCAAAAGATTTCAGGATCATAAGGGGCAAATCGTGACTGGGGCAGGCAGAAAGTTTTGTCTAACAAGTGTATTTTTTTTACTTTTTTTTTTTACTTGCATAAATCATGGACAGAAGTTCAATTGCATTATGTGATACATTTTCTATAGCCATCACACTCAAAAGAGTCTACAAGTGAAAAATTACGGTGGTGGCGGATGAGGAGGTAATGGTGCTAATCGATAACAATACTGTAGAAAGTGATCATCTACAAGGATGGATCGGTCATTTATCAACTTTGTACTTGGGTCTTTTCTGTACGATCCTGTAGAGAAAACTAAAACTGCTAAGAAATCAAGCTAGTAGTGTTACAACGTAGGTGAAAGCTGTGACGGAGAAACTGTTATAGCTGGTGTCACCTGACTATTTTCACACACACGTATTAAGTATCTCAATGAACATGCTTAGCACAGTTGAAGCGAGCGTTGTCTGCCGTCAGAATGGATTAGCCAATGAAAACAACTAATTTAAAAGCATAGTATCTTTAGTGATCAGTGCTATATCATTTCAGGACAACTTACTTGGAATTTTTTTTATCATTTTCTTTTGATCAATGCCATATTTGACAATATTGAAGTTTGGGATTGCTCTTCTAAGTAATTTATCTTCCGCAGGTCAGTGAGGTTCAGAGTTCGGCCTCTGATAAAGACTGGGTTTTTTTTTAAATATGTCGGAGTGTAAATTAAAAATAACTCACCCTCAACATGACGTGGCGATAGCAAGAGCATGTGGCCTTTATCACATAAGCCACTCGAATACTCATTGTAACTCCCTCACGGGAAAATACAGTTTGACAGAACAGTTTTCATTTGGTTTTGTGCAAGCTGTCTTTCCTTCTATTGTCATATTTAGAAAACCTTAAATGTCACGTGTCCAAATAAATGTGTGACTGCTTCTATTTCGTTTTCTGGACGCTTCAAAGATTAGTGTTTTCAACACGTATCATTTTTTTGTGTACCTAAAATAGCTTACAATTTTATACTGTTTTTTTTTTCAGAAGACTCTATGCTCAGGTCATTGAGAACCCCTGAATTGGATCAGTGCACTACTAAAGAGTGTATACGTTATAGATACATCGCAATATTAACTATTTTCATTCGAGTCAGAAATAGGACTTTGAAAATATAATAAATTGTAGGCCCCTATATGAACACTTGTACTGAAATCTTCCTGTGTATGATAAATTGTAGGTAACAATTGTTCAGAAATTGTACTGTGTATGAAATCGGAGAACAGGAGCTATTGAGCTAAATGAAAGTATGATGATTATAACATACGGGTTAATCCAACGTGATTGCACATCGTGTCAAGAAATACGTGCCTAACACAAATTTCGGTCCAATCACTATCATGCGTCTACCCCTCACACAGTTTTTAATGTCATCTCCGACTGCAATTTTTTAGTAGTTTGTGACGTCATTCTGCCGATTCATTTCTATTAGCGAAATGGCTGCAGTTTCGATGCCTTCGATTGATAAGGAAGCAACACAGCTTCTGCCTCTTTTGAGACACAGATGTATTGAGTTTTGGGAGGGGAGTGTTAAGGTTAGAATTAAGTTTACCCTATCCTTAATATCCCCACTTTAAAACTCTAGGACCATTCCTTCTCCTCCGATGCGCATTCGTGACATTAAATCTTGGAATAATTTAATCTCCTCTAAAAGTAGCCATTTTTTTAAGTTGACACTGTCTGCTAATGACGTAATTTCATTTACGGCGCGATAATTATGCGCACTATAACAAATTTGGAGTGAAATTGTGCATACTATCTAGCTTCGTTCACATTTCGCAAATTGGCGAAATAAGCTGTAAACACATGATTTGTGTTGGACCCATATAATAGTTTCTAAAATATTCCTATAGTAATCGTTTCTTTAAAATATACAGGTACCTCTTTAACCGCGAACGTACAATTTAGCTATATCAGACCATAAAAATAATGGAGATCGTGGTTTTTTTATACTAATATTATATACTTGGGTCTTTGTTACCTCTAATATTTTATGGTAGTGTGTCCTGATATAGCCTAATTGGACTTTGTCCATTGGTTGAAAGGGGCACGCCTCTCCAAAAGAGAGGCAAACTCATTAGCCTACCAGAGATCGTGGTTCATGCGATGATGTTCCTCCATCTGAAGTAAAAATGAGCATTGCATTGAACATAAGTCAATTAGGTTTTGTGCTTGTCCTTATATGGCACTGAGGTCCCGTTCTGAACTGAAAAATCCGATGCAGTGTGAGCAGGAAAAAAGAAAGTCTTGAGATGGAAACACTTTCATCTCACCTTTCGTTTTTGTCTCTCCAGTGCTCTATTCTTTTCAAACGTCTTAATATCTTCACTGTTCTGACCATGCCATGCTGGACGGTAAAGAGTTGTGAATTCCCAGGACCTTGGGTCAATGCTGCAGTGCATGAAGGGTATCTGAATTAAGTAGTCCTTGATGTTTTTTTAAAATTTTATTTTACACATGAACGTTTATCTACATATAGTTCAATATAGAACAATCTCTTTGGTAGACGCTCTTCTTGCATGAGGATGACATGCCGGCCCAAAGAAACTGAGAACTGATAAATAAATCATAGATGATTTCCATCTTATGTCTTTTAGAGAATCCCGTGTCATGAATCTGATTCTGCGATCTCAAACCAATAAACTTTTAGAGGATCCCGTGTCAGGAATCTGAATCTGCCATCTCAAACCAATACAATTTAGAGGATCTCGTGTCAGGAATCTGATTCTGCCATCTAAAACCAAGAGACTTTCTGAGGCATTGAAGCTAACAAGAATTACACGGCCTTACATGTCCAGCATAGAAATTCCTGGATTCAGCAGCATGTAGCAGCGAAGATAGAATGACTGAACCGTTGTTTTTCGGTTTGGTTTCCAGGCTCAGTTCCCTAAATATGACTGTCCAGACGGCTACCTGACTGTAGAAATGCATCAAGTCGCTTAACAACGACCAGGGCTGTTTAGTTTTGTGGGCTCAGGTTGTCCTACCAATACGGCTTACTGCGACCAGGGCTGTTTAGGTTTGTGACTATCCTTATCAAGGTGGCTCAGGTAGTCTTATCACTACGACGTTTGAGATAGTGTGAAAATGTATTATATTTTACTTACTCCATCTTTGCGAATTATTAAACCAATGATAACATTGCAATTATTCTTCCCGATAGTTGGTGCTGGAAGTGCAGGATGTGTTGTTGCCGCCCGACTGTCGGAAGACCCTAAAGTTAGTGTACTGTTATTAGAGGCAGGAGGAAGTGATTGGTCAAATGAAAATATTACCGTCCCTGGTCTTAATTTATTCACTCAAAGAAGCAATGTTGATTGGGAATATTATAGTGAGCCACAGAATGGAATGTTGGAAGGTTTCCAAAATGGAGTAAGTACACACATGTGATAGAATATTAAATTATCATTTCGCCCGTGTGTTGCCGGGGCCCGAAAGGGGAACAAAGAATTGCAACACTGTTTACCTTCCACGCATATCGTAAAAGGCGACTAAGGAGGTTATGGGATGGAGTTGGCTGTCCCATCCCATATAGGGTCAGTGACCCAAAGCCATGCTGAAGTCGGATGTGTCAGGCCGAAAGGCGCAGATATCGCAGCAATGCTGTAAACCCTGACACAACGCATTCCGTTCTCCGGACTACATCTTGCTAATCTGCAGAAGTTTGAGAACGAACGCAGAAGAAGAAGAAGAAGAAGAAGAAATTATCATTTTACCTGTTTTGTTCGTTCGGATACTCGTGAATTACGACCATTTAAGCTCTTGTCGCCTTTGAATGTCCTTAATAATTCATTTATATTCTTATACTGCAGTCTTTCAATGGCTTAGTCAGACAGTTTACTGTTAATTTCTATTGTTATAGTGAGCCTCATTCTCATTGCATGCTGCATTGACAAGATCTGGTGAGAAAGCACATTGCCAAAAGACTGATCTCATTAACAAGACATGGAGAGAAAGTAAACTGCATAGAGATTGAACTCGTAAACTCCGCCGAAGTCGGATGTGTCGGGCTATTGGTGAAAATAAAACGGTGACACAACGCATTTACATTCTCTGGACTACATCCTGCTGGAAATCTAGTAGGATAATAGTCCTGCTACAAGGGAGATCTAGCGGGAGTTTGAGAATGAACGCTGAAGAAGAAGAAGAACTCATTAACAAGACCTGGGAAGAAGGCAAATTGCCGATTGATCTATATATATATTATATATAGCACAGTCATATCAGTTAATACGTGGTATCGAAACAAGAGAGATTCAGAATGCTGCTAAAACTGGAAGAGATGTCTTAATAGTAAACAAAACATGGCCTTCAAGCGCGATCGATAATTTAATCAACTTCACTGCAATGAACCAACATCAATGGTTTTAGTTAACGAAGATGGCGAACCACCCTTTCATCACGACATTCGTATTTATTAATTCATAAAATATTGGTTATGGACTTTATTCGATGAATTGGTTATGGACTGTATTATGTCATACTCGTTTTTGTTCCCATACGGTGAGCTAGGTTGGCAAGCACATTGGCAATGTGAGGCATATCAGGGTAAGCAACTCAATAAATTTCGTCCCGACGGGACGGCGGAATCCGACGGGGTCCGAGCTAATCTAGTATCACAATTTGAGACGCGTGATGAGATGAGAACAATGTGAAAAACAAGGTATTTTTCAAATTGAAAACTTACAGAATATAACTTATAACTGAATGAATGCCTTCTCTAGAAATGAATTATTGCTTGTCGCACATATCCACTTTGTTGATCAAATTAATCAAGAAATGATTTTTGTCAGAACAATGCAAACGAGTGCTAAACGAGAATCGGTATTTTATAAGGTCCAATAATTATTTCTTATCAGTGAAATATCTATGGTAAACATACTGGCTCGGCAATGCATGAGCCTTTGTCCATGATTTGACCTCACATGGTATTACTGCATTTGGTTGTATCCAATGTTGACAAATCACTGAGTAGTTCATCGATTTATAGTAACAAAGAAGATCAGTGATTATCTGAGCGTCTCTCAATATAGTTATTTCTGCTATTAATAAACTCAAAGCCACTCACTAAAACTCGTGTATTTTCCGTCAGTTATGTCCTGATAATGATGAAACATGTCAGATTCTTTGCAAACACTGGAATAAGGTGGCGGTTTTCATAAGGTCTTTTCTCTTTCTATGGAAGTACGGTTAGTTCTTGAGATCAGCACGACTATTAATCATGACGTTGGTATTTTCTAAGTATTCAGTGAGCTCAACTTGCAGCTGCAACGTCTTGAAGTTAATCTGATCAAAACTAAATAGGTCGTCACAGCATTTATTTCCAAGTCTGCAACATTTCGTCTGGATATTGGTCGTAAAGGAACGTACTAACATGAAGAATCTCTGTCTAATGATGATCTCTGTCTTTACTGATCACCCGATCTACATGTAGCTAGGTATGAAGGAACTCTCCCATACTTTTATTGAACTACAGTTGAAAGATTGGATCATATGAGTCAGACATACATTAATTTAAAAAAATTCAAACATTGTGGGAAGTAAAAGTATTCTTTGTCGATGTTCTCAAAACATACATAGTGGAGAGGGTCTTCAGTGCTGTATCACTGCTTCTTACGAAGACAAAAAAACCTTTGGACATTATGCAGATCCATGTCTTCGTCTTACCAACATGAACCCAAATATTGAAAACCCATCTCCAAGCATCAGTTGCATTCTGTCCATTAAATTAAGGTACATGTTTAAAGAGATACTGAAGAGATATATGCTATAATCTCTTATATCATTATAGTATTATGTATTTCTCGATATATGTTCACAAGTTTAAAGTATTACTTAAAGTTGCTCTAAATTTATATCTTCACTTTCCCCCAGATTTTTTACTGTTAGGGTTTAATATGTGTCGAACAAAAAGTAAGAAATTGTGTTTGTTATGGACTGCGCAGCAGATTTCATGATATAAAATCTATGCCAAAAAAGGGGGGAGGGAGTGTCATGTCATGAATAATTTTGAGAAACACTGGCTTTAAAAAATGTTTGTCAACAGAGAATCGAAACTGTAGTGTAATGGTGGATCACTCAAGTGGATATCGGATCATCTATGGCGGTATCCGGGCTCAATGATGATGATACGACTTAACTAACTAATTTCTTCTAAATTTAATTACGGAAAGACGGAGAGATTCTTATTGAGATAAACAGTTGATTCGTGTGTATATTCGATTTGTTGTCTCTAAAACATTCATATGATAAACACTGCATGTCTTTTTGCAGAATGTATATTTAGAATATTCAATAAAACTTGCTATCTCATCCTCAAGCGGTCTTACTGGCCACGAGGCAAAGTTCTAGGAGGCAGCAGCAGCCTTAACGCCATGCTATATGTCCGGGGCTCAAGGCACGACTTTGACAGATGGGCAACATTTACTGGAGACAGTAGCTGGAACTACAGGCATGTCCTGCCATATTTCAAGAAGGCTGAGGGAGTACAAATTACACAGTTACGTAACTCAAGTAGGTACTCTGTAGATATGCAAAGTAGGACTACTCCAATGATATGCAACGTTCTTTATTTCACTGATGTCCAAAGCCCTTCACTACAGTGATGGCCAATGTCCTTTACTATAGTGATAACCAATTTTCTTTACCCCGATGATGAACAGGTTCTTTACTACACTGATGTGCAATGCCCTTTACTTCATTTATTTACAATGTCCTTTAATCCACTGATGTACAATCTTTTCTCCACTGATGTACAATGTCCTTCATTCCACTGATATCGCATGTGTGGCCTATATTTCTAATTGCAGATGCACAAAATATGACCACTGTCTTATTATCCAGGCATGTTGAAGGCGGCGGCTTTGGAATGTTGAAGACAGGCTGATAACCTGTCACATGTGAAAAACTCTCAGTTTGTCTCCTTCATGTCTTACTTTCTGTCTTCTATAAAATTATCTCCCATGGATAACTAAGAGATAAAAGCTAATGGACATTGTGGCAGATAACGAAGAGGTACAGGCTAGTGGACATTGTGGCAGATAACGAAGAGGTTCAGGCTAGTGGACATTGTGGCAGACTCCTTGTTGCATGCCCAGGAATGTTATATTTGCTGATGAGCCAACACATGTTACATGAAATTAGATAGATGACCCAGACCGTTATGCTGTGCTCCGAGCAGGACGTAATGATCCTGGGATACTACCGTACTGGGATACTACCGTACTGGGATACTACCATACTAGGATACTACCATACTAGACTCCCGAATACTAAACATAAATCCATATCCCCACCCCAAACCCAACCATGTCTTTGATACATGAAACATTATACGAGTCCTGGTGTCGTCTTGGCTACTCAACTGAGGAGCAACTCTAACTTTGTCAGAAAGACTATGAGTTGCCAGAAATTGCATAGTCATTGTCATCGTGATGCTGGTTTATTCTTCTTCTTCTTCAGCGTTCGCTCTCAAATAACCACAACGAATATTTCGTGTGATTTTCGCCAGGGAGCGTGAAGTACGTTGTGCTGCAAGTTCCACAGTAAAACTGATTATTTTCACCCCGGTTGGCCACTTGTGGTGAGGACTTCCGAGGTCCGGCACATCCGTTTTCGTCATTCCTTTATTTCGGGTTTGGTCTCTAGTCCGTGACAGCCTGTGTATCTGTCGCCGGGCACGCTGGTGTGAAGTGCCTCTTCGCCAAGACGCTTGTCGAGCGCGTCTATCTGGCACGAGGTGCCCCGCCGTCTATAAACCCATCTCGTGCAATTGGACGAACTCTGCCTGTGTCCATCGGGTACTGAACCTTTTCTCATCCGCGAGCGTGGTTCCGAATGAGGAAGAACTCGCCAGAAGAGTTGGACACTGGCTCGTTCGCCCTTCTACCCGAGGCGTCGTTCACAGACATCGTGAACCCTTCGTACAAGTTTGAGTCTCACACCACGCGTTTGAGAGCAATGCGTTCTCGAGCTGAACGTCCTTGTCCCAATAGCGCCTGAGCCCATCAGGTACTGAACCCTTTCTCTCTGCAAGCGTATTTCCGTTATAGGAAATCTTGACATTAGAGTTGGGCCAGGACTGCTATCGTTATCCCCTTCTTGCCTAAGCCCATCGGGTTCGGAACCCTTTCTCTTCGCAAGCATATTTCCGGTATAGAAAGGCTCGACATTAGAGTTGGTTTAGGTCTTTTTGCTTTTCCGAGCGCCCACAATTGGGTCTGGATCTATGCTTATAAGGATCACAGGTAACTAGAAGCTCGTCTCGAGCTAACAGAGCTTATAGTTCCCCTTTCCTAAGAACTTTTCACTTTTCATTTGCAGTTCGCGCTGCCCTCCTATCGCTGTTCTACCTTTTCATTGTGTCATTGTACTCATTATGACATATATTTGTTTCTCTCCATGCAAACCCCTTTTCGTGTCTTTTACATTGGCCGCCCCTCCAATGTTCTGACTGGACTAACAGGCGTCACTGTATGTCGATAGTGTCGCTGTATGTGGTGATGCTAATGGTGTCGGAGATATTGTCTGTCTCTTTTGCAGTCAAATCTCTTTCCATCTGCTTCCTCCACATTCTCGGACACGATCCCCAAATGATGTGGTCAGAATCAGCTCGAGCTGCTGTTTTCTGTTACCAGGGTGCACTGCGAGGAGGTGCATGTGTGATCTTGGTTATCTGCTAACCCTGGGTCTACCTAAAGCATAGCGTTCCCTTTGCACCCCGCTGGTTTATAATCAACGCTTATTGCACGAGCATACTTACTTTTTGTAAAATATCTGCTTGTGTAGCTAACTTAACCACCGCAGCTGTAGCCTATCTTGCTGCATGGTCGTGCTCCTGGCAAATTTTCATGCACTTCAACTGTAAAAATGAACGATCACCAGAACAGATATACAATTGTGTCAATTATACCATTCACGGGGTGCAAAGGGAACGCATTGCTCTAGGCGAACCCAGGGTTAGCAGATAACCAAAATCCCAAATGTACCTCCACGCGGTGCACCCTGGAAACAGAAATACAGCAGCTCGTGCTGATTCTGGCCAAATCATTTGGGGATCGTGTCCGAGAATGTGGAGGTAGCAGATGGAAAGAGATTTGACTGCACAAGAGACAGACAATATCTCCGACACCACCAGCAGCACCACATATAGCGACACTGTCGACATACAGTGAAGCTAGTCAGTCCAGTCCGAACATTGGAGGGGCGGCCAATGTAAAATGCTCGTAAAGGTAGATGCATGGCGAGAGACAAATATACTTCATACCGAGTACAATGAAACAATGAAAGGGCAGAACAGCGCTAGAGGGCAGCGCGAACTGCAAATAGAAAATGAAAAGTTCCTAGGAAAGGGGAACTACAAGCTCCGTCAGCTCGAGACGAGCTTCTAGTTACCTGTGTTCCTTACAGGCAGAGACCCAGATCCATTCATTGGCGTTTGGTAAAGCAAGAAGACCTAATCCAACTCTAATGTCGAGCCTTCCTAAACCGGAAATATGCTCGCGAAGAGAAAGGGTTCCGTACTCGATACGCTCAGGCACAAAAGGGACAACGATTTAGCCCTGGCCCAACTCTACTGTCAGGTTTCCTACACCGGAAATACACCTGAAGAGAGAAAGGGTTCAGTACCTGATGGGCTCAGGCGCTATTGGGACAAGGACGCTCAGCTCGAGAACGCCTTGCTCTCAAACGCGTGGTGTGAGACTCCAACTTGGACAAGAGGTACACGATGTCGGTGAATGACACCTCGGCTAAGAGGGCGAAAGAGCCAGGGTCCTTCTCCTCTGTTGAGTTCTTCCCCTTAAGGAACCAGGCTCACGGATGGAACCAGGCTCACCCAATGGGCACAGGCACAGCACGTCCAATTACAAGAGGCAAGTTCATAGACAGTGGAACACCTCGTTCGAGTCAGACGAGAGCATAAAATCGTCTGGGCGAAGAGTCTCCACTACGCGTGCTTGGAGACAGATATAGAGGCTGTCACAGGCTAAGGGTAGCCCACCCGAATTGTCAAGGCATGCCGAAATCGGATGTGCTAGGCCTACAAGGTGCATAACGGTGGCACAACGTAATCACGCTCCCGGCGGAAATCGCACGGATATCCGTGATGGTTACAATAGAGCGAACGAAAAACAAACAAACAAACCATTCACGAGCTGCGTTTCCACCATTTCAGCAATACAGGCTGTATATTAATTGTTTATTATACCAGTTTTGAATAACTCAGTGGTTTTTTAAAACCATACACCGTAAGTCTAACAATCACAGATGTAGGAGAAAAACAGTTTAAATTAGAAAAAAAACAAATTAATGAGAAAAGCCATAATCGTTATACGATTAATTATTGGTAGACAAATATATATGTTTCAAAACATATGCTTCATAGGTGCTGTCCATACAATATGAAAACATTGTCTTCTCAATTTTTGACACCTCCCTACCTTGTCAAAAACAAAAAACGTTAAGAATTAAGGAACTCCGTGCCCCCCCCCCCCCCCAATTTATTTTTAATTATTTCAAAAATTACTATAACAAATTGTATTTTCATAAATAGTATGAAAACATATATACGTAATTTTTAATCTGTTCTTTCCAACAAAATTTCAAATTCTAAAAATTTAATTGGTACATAAAACATTTTTTTGTTGTTGACATAAACTTTTGTGACACTCCCCTTCCCTTGTCAACAACTGTCACAATTTTTCAGACAGCTTGCCAGAGATCGCCGGGATTTCATGAGATTCATAAGGAAAACTACGTCCTGGAAAGTATACGTCACATGACAACATTAGATTCTCATAGAAATCTAGTCTAGGTTTTATTGTAGTTCAGCGGGCATTCTGGAACATAACACTTTCTAGATATTTGAAAGTTACAAACACGTCAAAACCAAAGTTGAAATATGTGCGTACTTACTGGTGCTCATTTATATATCCCTCAGTGAAATTCGGATATAGAAATCTGGCTCACGCTTTCTTGCCTGACAAGACCGCCCCTCCAGTCGACCCAGCTGTAAATGGGTACCGGACGCATGAGTTGGGGAAGGTAAACACAGCAAGAAAGGGACTGGCCTAACAGTTTCTGCGACTTAGTACATGAAAAGTTATCTCCATCCCCGACGGCGGGTTGCTACCATGGGATGTACCTTTAACAGTGAAATTATAGTAGAATTTATATCCAAGAAAACAATACGTTTTGCACATTTAAAAAAAAATCACAACAACCACGTTATATACTAATCAATTTAAAACATCAAAGTATTCGACTCCGATCGCAATCCAGAAATAATATTTTCTTGATCTTGTTGATGCTGTAATGTGGGAGAACTTTGCAACTAACTTGCCACATCCATAAATAGCCATACATTAAAACTAAGTTTCTAAATTATGTTTCCCCACACATGTAGACATCTATATTGTTTCCCGCACATATAGTCTAAATTGCATCCCGCACATGTATACGTTTATTTCCCGCACATGTAGACGCCTAAATTACCTCAATAATGGATAAGATGTTAGTTGCCTTCGAGAATAGATGCCTCAGAAAAATCACAAATACTAATTGGAAAGACTTCAAATCAAACGACATACTAAGAGAGGAGACAAAACAAGAATATGTGACGAACATCATCAGACAACGCCGCTGGACATACATCGGCCACATACTTAGAATGAAGGAAGATAGAATTCCATGACAAGCCTACATGTGGACACCAGACGGTTAAAGAAGACAGGAAAGACCAAAAACAACGCTCAGAAGAACTTTTATGAATGAACTAAAATCAACAGGCATAAATGCACAAGACCTGCAAATCCTTGGCAACTGATCGACAGGCATGGAGAACTATGACATCCGCCCTATGTGCCAAACTTGGCAAAAGAGGAACTGACTGATTGACTGATATGTAGACGTCTAAATTGTTTTCCTGCATATATAGACAAATAATATACCTACTTTTTGTACTTGCAAAAACTGGTTAATGTTGAAACATCTGTGCAGATTACCATGGACAAGATGGGCCTCTGACGATCAATTATAACTGGCATGGATCCTTGACGCAAAAGTTAATTGACGCCTTTGTATCATCTGGTGTGCAATACAACAATGACTACAACGGGAAAACAATGGAAGGTCTAATGTGGCAATATGTTTGTCAGTCTATGTGTTATCATTTTACCATCTGTTTGTTAATATGTATATTATTT
Organism: Meghimatium bilineatum; assembly: GCA_034231615.1. Taxonomy (NCBI): domain Eukaryota; kingdom Metazoa; phylum Mollusca; class Gastropoda; order Stylommatophora; family Philomycidae; genus Meghimatium; species Meghimatium bilineatum. Next base: position 32,101,815 of record CM067319.1, on the reverse strand, counting down.
GCTCTAATCAGTGTGCCAATCTGTCAGTTTTGTGATCCAATATCAATATGTCTGTTATCTATTCCATTCTGTATACCCAGGGAAAAAAACACTGACCCTATCTGACTAACGATCTATCTGACATCTAGCTATTTGTTGAAAAACATATCTGTAAATCTATGTGATAATCGATATAGTTGACTATCAATATATCTTATTATCAATCTATTTGATCACCAATCATAACTATCAATCTATTAATCTGATATTATTTGCTTATCATTATATCTGTCTCTGCTTATTTTTATTGTTCACAATAGTTTGAACGCGTTGCTTTTATCCGTTTCTCAGGAGTGGCCTACGCACAAGTCAATTCCTTTAACTCTGAACGTATGAACACAGCTCGTGCTTTCCTTCGCCCAGCTCAAGATAGGTCAAATCTGCACGTTGCTATACATTCACACGTTACACGGGTGAGCTACAGTTTTACTATTGTCTTGTCATTTACGTAGCTAATCTTTGTGGGGAGTTAATGACAGCAAACACGATTTGAACTAGGTCCGTTGAACTGATACTAATTCGCCAAATAATTATTCAGAACATAGGTCCTGCGAGCTGCTCTCACAAAGCGCCATTCATCTTGGCTTTTGTTATTGATCATTGGTAATTTTTGCGTACAGACATCAAAATACAAGAATGCTTGTATATCTAGATGACCGGTGTTGCCATTCATGAGAAGCATGAACTTGGGTCAGTCATCCACGAGAAGCATGGACACAGGTCAGTCAACCATCAGAAGCATGGATACGGGTCAATCAGCCATCAAAAGCATGGACACGGATCAGTCAGCAACGAGAACCACGGATATGGGTCAGTCAGCCACAAGAAACAGGACACAGTCAGACATCAGAAACATGAACACAGGTCAGTCAGCCATCAGAAGTATGAATACGGGTCAGTTAGCCATTAGAAGCTTGGGCACTAATCAGTTAAAATGAGTGATGCTTTGTAAGTTCAGAACGCAAAATTGATTTTTCTGAAGTGCTTCTTAACCACCGGGCTCCGGACGGCAATATCATGTTTACCAGGCCGTGAAATTATTTATTTAAAATTTAGTTTTCTAAAAATGTGTAATGAGTCAGAATTACAAGCGTTTACTACAAGACTTCAAATATCTAGGAAAAATCTTGGCCTGGATACAGAAAAATCGCGACGTTTGAAACAAATGAAATAGACATGTCTTGAGTATGTTACCCCGAGAAATTAAGACCAATGTGTTTATGCATGATAGAATCAATTTATCAGCGGGTCAACAAGAACTAGTGTTAATAATCGTGAAACTTCGTATACTCCGGTGGTACGGGTACGTGATGAGATATTCATCGTTGACAAGCGATGTTCTGCAATGTATGGTGAAATGTGGAAGAAGACGAGATGCCCAGAAGAAGATATGGCTGGATAATATCAAGGACTGGACACGGTGTAAAGTTTCCACATTCATCAGGATGGTAGAGGATAGTAATGCGTAGAGATCTATCTGCGCCAAAAAGTATCAATGTGATTCCCCTAAAACGCCCCACAAGTTATAGGTTTTATTATTATTATGAATGAATATTTATAAATATAGATCCTTTAAAAATGTTACAGATCAGTAGCTGGAAATTAATCAATACTTAAAAACAGAAATCTATTATATATATATATATATATATATATATATATATATATATATATATATATATATATATATATATATATATATATATATAGGCCTATATATATATATATATATATATATATATATATATATATATATATATATATATATATATATATATATATATATATATATATATATATTCCTATATTCCATAACCAATTAAATCTGAAATTGATATAACTCGAACAAGCATTTAACACGTAATCCATGAGATATATCCACTAATTTGGTACACTACAGGCTTTTCGGATGATTATTCGTCATTCTAATGTGGAGATATCTTATTATAGTATGTCCTGCTTTATTTTATCGATAGAACAGTTAAACAGTTTTATCGATCTGACTAGTTAAACTCCGCAATCATGCAAGATAAATGCTGATGAATTAAATGCTGTTGAAATAAATGAAGCTGAGATGCCAACATTTAGGTGTTTTTTAAGCATGTCTAAATGAATGAAACACAAAGTGCTAATCTATAAAAAATTTTAAAAAGCCTGCGGCATTTTGGGAATGCTGTACTTAACAAAAATTGTCTTTATATGCAACACAACTACCACATAACCGAAAATTGAACTCCAGAAGCCGTGGTGGACGAATTACCTGAACCACGATCTTCACTATTTTTTTAATTGTTGTAAAGCTTTGAAATAACAAAAGGGGACTAACGTCTGCGGTTGAAAGCAGTATACCTTACTATAACAGTTGCGTTTTATTTAACTACAAAAATAAATAGTGCTACAGAAAATATAGAAGTCAAGGCAGACAGAATCAGTGATAAACTAATAAAACGATTTATAGTTAGGTCTAAGATCTAAATATGAATCACTGAGGTGTTTCAGGACACGTTAAAGTATGAACATTGTATCTAGTGCATGTCATTCCGTAAAACTAGACACAATGTATACTGTTTAAGACCTAGGCCTAATATTAGGTCCTACTATGAATAAAATGCATACACATTGTATGCATGAATAAGATAAAATGGCTATACGAAATGATATAACCTAGATTGACTCTTTGTTCTCTATTGATGTCCGTGGTTGAAAAGGCGTGTTTCGCGATAATGAAGTTTTACTCTCCAAATTTGAATAGAATTGCAAACCTGTGCGCAACAATATCTCTCAACGACCAAAGTTAAGTATTGTTGATAAAGGAAGAGCCATTACGTGGTTGCAGTAAGGTGTATGAAATGTGGCTCACAGGTTTGCAGTATTTCATTCAGTTATTCTCAGACTGCTGCAGCGTCAGGCTATTGTCAGAGTACCAAGGATGGTATTGTCGTGGAAGGGCAACGCACAAGTAGTCTTGGAGTCACTACACCTTGAAAAGATCGCTTTATTCAGAGGCAAGCACTGCAAGAGAGCCGCGTAGCGTACTGGCTTCGCATATGAGTGGTGCTGGGTTCATTCCCCAGTTGAGGCGAAAATGATTTTTTAGATCGCAACGGCTCCGGTTCGACCACAGCCTTAAATGGGTACCGGATTAATCCGGGAAGTAAAGACTGCGAGGGAGAGGAGATGGCTACCGCCCTCATTTGAAGAGCCTGTGAAATCGCTAACATCTCATACCACTACGGCATTAATAAATGCTATGGGTTTCTTTACTTTTTTTTTACTGCAACGGAGAACTGCAAGTGTAAAATTATCAGAACGTTCCTCAGAGATGCTATCAACACTTTAGTTAGTGATTAGCCTATTGGGAGTCGCCTTCACAATGCCAACCTTCATGCTTGTCATCCAGCCATACAACCGGACTTGGCTACAGCACATAGAGTAGCTCCTTTAGCACGGTGTATGCAGCACGCGTATTAGCTACGTGCACAGTGTGCTGACGTGAACAGTGTGCTGACGGTATGTTCACGGATAAGTCCCGATCTGTCTTGAAGCCTACAAATGGACAAATCAGAGTATGGAGGCGCCGTGGTCAACACTTTAGTCCTTGCAGTCCTTGAATGTATTCGTGGGGATCAGTGATGATATTGGGAGGGGGGCATTATTTACTCTACAGAAACACCCCCTTTCCCAATTATGTGTTTGAGAATCTGAATGGTGACTGTAACCGAGACAGATTCTACCTCCTCTTGACATCCAGCACGGCAAGTTACTGGGCGCAATTCAGTCCTTCAAGATGATAATGAAAGACTACACCGTTCTCGTGCAGCAATTGCTTTTCTCAGCAGCCTGGTGTCAATGTAATATATAATATGTACTTACTGCGCAAAACTGAAATCCAACAGGTAGATCCAGGAATAGGGTAATAAAGTTTTGCTAGTTAGAGACAAACATAATAACACACACAAATCGACGTTTCGTTTGTGACCTTTATCAAGGCCTTTGTTTGAGGCCTTTATCAAGACAACAATTGAAACAATTAAAACACATAACAGAAAACGAACAGTAATGACATCGACGGCCACATTGGTATGTTTAGTATGGATTGACCGGAAGAGGTGAAATGACACCGGACATGGAAAATACAAAAATGACCACAAACATGTGACACGAAGAAAACAGAAACTATGGATCGATTAGAATCATACAAGAGACAGGTGCTCATTAATGTATGAACTGGAAACATAATTTGAGCTGTTTCAATTTGATAAAATGACGTTTCTCATTATTCTCATTAACCAGGCTGGCGTATCTCACAGTCATATTTTCTCACATTAACGAACTAAACATAAACTAAAACTCTGGCTTATTAGGATAGAGAAGAAATAATGAAATGCTTCAGTTGTGTTTAGATTTTATTATGCAAGATGAATGTTCATATAATTGATTTTAAGAAAATATGAAACTGCATGAGGATGTAGTTATGGTTGTTTGAAATCTCTTATCCTAAACATAAAGATATCAGGAGACAAAGATGTAGAATGTGGACCACTATCTTGAACATAAAATTCTGAGGACGCAAAGATATGGAATGTGGACCACGGTTTGAATATAAAGATCTCAGAATAAAAAGATGTGGAATGTCAGGCAAAGATGTTGCATGCGGACCACTATCTATAAAATAAATATCAAGGAGTCAAAGATGTGGATTTGTATTACTAACATGAACATAACGATCTTTGGATGTAAAGATGTGGAATGCGGACCATTTTCATGAACATAAAGAAACAACCCTTTCTCACGAAGAAACTCTTTAACTTTTTGAAACACCATTGGACACATTTCTGGACATCAGTTTTAAATCTATGAGTAAAAGTTAACCCATAACATTTAATAATGCCAAAGGGTTGTGAGATGTTAGCCATCTCATATTTAAGTGACTCTACTATATAAAGGCGGTAGCCATCTCCTCTCCCTCGCAGTATTTACTACCCGGATTAATTTGATACTCATTTATGGCTGGGTCGACCAGGAAGCCATTTCGATATGAAAAATATTTCCGCCTCAACTGAGAAATGAACCCAGGACCACTGAAATACGAAGCCAGTGCGCTAACCCCGGCGCTACGAGCTTCCCAATACTCTATGAGTAAAAAATTCTCGAAACTGCTTTTTCTGCCCACACTGTGCTCACAATGAAATAGAGTAACAACCTGAATGTCTCTGTGTTTTAGTTCAATCATTACTTCACTTCATGCCAGAATGAATATAATAACGGGCCAAAAAAACCCCAACAAAAGTATTATTAAAAGTATCATAGACTTTGTTGTATTATAATAAAACATACTTTAATTATTGCAACAATGTATAAGTGATTCGTCACAGGCATTTGAGCATCTGGAACATTCAGAAAACAATGACAAACTGCTGAACGTATTTATATTGCCTAGAAAATCACTACAGTAAAAAAAAATATGATTGATTGATGGGTACGTACTGAATAGGATACGCTACTAAAAGTTAAAGCGGTGCTATATAAAATGTGAAATTATTCACAAGTCTTGAACCAGATTTAAGATATTCATACAATACGTTTAGTTTATTCTATCAATCTCTTGCCATTTCCACTTCTGCTGTTAATCGTTTTAGGGTGGACGGGGGGGGGGGGGGGGGTTGGGGGGTTGGAGTTGACTGTCTTTGGCCATTTGGGTCGCATTGGTCATGGTCAAACCGTGTCTCTTTAAGGTTTATTTGATTATCTTTGTCCAACTAGTTCTTGATCGTTCTTGTGCCTTGTAACCCGAACTTCTGCTGAAATTTTGCTTATTAAACTGTATGTGTTTCATATGCAAATATTTAGCATGTCTATTTGATGCTACGTTTGTGTTTACATGACAAATTGACATTTTGCACTGTTTCCCATGCTCAGCTGACTTTTTATGATGATTACAATATTTAAATATTTGCATTCCGTTGTTTGTTTAACCAAACATAATTACAATCAATATATGTATCAATACATAGGTGTTCCAATAAATACGTATACCCATGCTATTATTATCTCGCAATCAATTACTACTATTTATGTATATTAATATAATATATTTTTGCTGATGTCTCCAGTGTGGCACGCCTATGACCATGACGGGATAAGAGTCATATTATATAGGACTATATAAATATATTGAAGAATTGGAATGGTTTTTATGAGTAGTCTTTGTTTGGACCGGATCCTCGTTTATTAAATTGTTTTTGTTTACCTATCCAAGGTCACAAAGTTTGAAAAGCACTGTTCTACACGCTAGTGTGCGGTGCCGGGGCCCTAAAAGCGGTGTAAAGAATAATAATAATGTTACCTACCACGTATGTCGCAAGAGGCGAAAAAGGAGATGTTAGGACGGAGTTGGATATTCTATCTCATAGAAGATCAAAAGTGACATAGAAGCCATACTAAAGTTAGGTGTGTCAGAACTAAATGTGCAGATATCGCAGCTGTTGTTCGTCCGTCATAATCGACGATGACCAAAAACTCCACCATAATAATAATAACAATAAATAATAAAAAATAATAAAAGTTAATAGTAATTATTCAGCAATTAGTGCTGTTCTTCTTTCTGGTCTGTATATCCGTAAGTGTCTGAACATTCCATGAACCAACTAAGATTGATTCACACTTTGTTCTCTTCATATTTAATTTGTAAAGATAAGTTAAATAATTGGGTTGAGAAATGACTAGCGCTGAGGTTGGTTTATGGTGTGGAAGATTTGCGCTAATCGTCAATCACACTCTCTCTCCTGAGTTTTATCTTGGTCCAGTGGCAAGACAAAGTCGAGACAACTGGGAGAAAATCAGGTGTAGTGGATGGCCAGATCGTACCATGTGTCTAACTGTGCGCTATGCTGTCCGCACAGCTCTGCTGTTAGCGCCTATGTACCCGTTGAGTTACCTGCCAACTTCTTTCGAGTATTTCGCCGCAAACAGACTTTGTAAGCCGAGGTAGACAAAGCCTTTGTTAACAATGCTAGGCTGACGTATTTCTTATTTCTTATCGCAGCTACACTGAAAACCATGGCTCAACTCATTCCGTCCTTCGGACCACTTGCTACTAATCTACCAGGGCTTGAGAATTAACGCAAAAGAATAAGAAGACACTATTGTAAAGAATGGGTGAATTCGCTTCGGATAAGAAGACACTGTTCCAAAGAATGACTGAATTCTTTTCGGATAATAAGACACTGTTAAAAAGAATGGGTGAGTTCGCTTCGGAACTTGAATCAACACGCTTTTATAATTCGACCAATCCACATTCAAAAACAAGGTTCGATTTTAGCTGAGACAGACAACATTTGTATTCTCAATTCACTTTGAATATAAGAGCGGTAGGTTAAGACACAGACAGCTTGTGTAATCTCAAGTCGCCATGAATAAAAGATCGGTAGATCGAGACACAGACAACAACATAAATTGTATAGACATGTTAATTACTCAAGGATCACAAACATTTTTGCAAACACGGACCGAGAAGTATTCTCGCTACATGGGCCATTTAAAAGTTAAAAAGTTGTCAGCTTTGTCAGTATCTAAGCACTAACGGGTTAAATAATTATGGAAACTTCAAATTGTTGTTTCAGTTGCGGCCATTCTTTCATGATGCGTCGTAGTAAACGAGTTTTAATTTTATTGTGTCAGCTGTTTGTTATGGTGGCCAGAACGGGGTGAAAGAAAGTGACACTACAGCCTGAAATGCATATCGTAAGAGGCGATTTGGGGGGGGGGGGAGTTGGTCGTTAAGCTATATGTAACATCCCATTATCTTCTCTTCGGTGAATACTGTTAAGATCCCATGCCTGGACTTCTGAGAGAGAATCTACTCTTCCATCTGCGGCATAGCTCCAGATGACAGGGAGAGAATTCACTCATTCATCTGCAGCATATCTTCAGAAAACAGGATAGTCACGACAAAGTCTGCTCTGGGTAGAAGACTGTCCACCTCGTGGCATTGTACCCTACAGTCGCACCGACCCTACAAGCACACCAACACTACAGGCACACCGACCCTACAGCTAAACCGACTGCACAGCTACATCGACCCTAGAGCCACACCGACCCTACTTGCACACCGACTCTGTAGACACACCGACCCTACAGGCACACCGACATTATAGACACATCTTCACTACCGGTAAATCAACCCTACAGTCACACCAAGTAAAACAGTCATGTGAGACTTGAAATAGCTCTGGGAAAACTTCCGCATCAAACAAGAATCAAAGAGAAATAAATATGGAGCTGAATGTGAACATTTTCTTACTCGAACAGGGAACAAGAGTGTCAGATACGTACTTCGTCAGGGTTTTATCATCATCATCATCATCATCATCACCATCCGTATCATTCTCATTATCATTCAGTTGTGAAACATGTTTATGTTGCCAGGTAATACTAGAAGACAAGAAAGCTGTTGGTGTAGTGGTGATTAGAGACGGGAAAAAGCATATCATCCGTGCTAGAAAGGAGATTGTTCTTTCAGCTGGAGCTATTGGCTCTCCACAAATACTCATGCTTTCTGGAGTTGGACCGAAGGAACACTTAGAGAAACTGAAGGTGGGTGTTCTTTAGATAAGATGAAAGATAATATGTCTTGCTTGTATGTATGACTAATTACTTCTCTGGTAAAGTCGGTGTTTTTCCCTTATAAAAAGGTATTCACTTCGTTGTTATATTATTTGTTAATAATCGTATTGATTGGGGAGATGGGGGGTGGGGGGAATTTCAGCTAAGGGAAGAAGGGGAGGTGAGGATGTTTTTGTCATGTGACGTATTCCTTCCAGAACGTTGTCTTCCCAATGAACTCTCTGAACCTCTCTCTGTCTTGGGCGATGTGGCTTGAATTTTCTAGCGATGTATTCATGTTATCTTTAATGTCGTCAGTCCATCGTCTTCTTGGTCTGCCCCTTCTTCTCTTCCCAGGTACTCTTCCCTCCATTATTTGTCTTTCTAAACAGTTATGTCTCTTTATATGACCTAACATGCGTAGTTTTCTTTTTGTTATTGTGTTTAGTAACCAACATTCTGGAATATTCAGTGTGTTTATAATATCTGAGTTTCTGATTTTATCCTTCCATGATATTCTAAGTATCTTCCTGTAGCATTTCAGCTCGAAGGCGTTGATCCTCTTTGCCGCTGTTTTACTAAGAGTCCATGTTTCACAGCCGTATGTTGCAACCGGAAAAATAAAGTTCGTAACGTTGATATTACGAAGATGTTTTTATTACCCTATAATTTCCTAGTTCTTGGTATTAAACAGCGTGTTTGGTTCAATACTTGGAGACTTGCCTACATTATTAACGAAACGCACCACAAGCTCGAAAAAAAAACTGTGCCAAAATTATTTAACGAAACGAAATATTTAACGGGCAGAAAATCACTGTTAGCATAAATATCACATTTATAAGAGAGAAATGAAAAATTATGAGCCTATTAAAACTGTATTCAATATAAAATGAGCGATGGCATGGCTTTGTGATGAAATAAAATTAAATATCAAAATCCAGATAACTTTGCAAGAGAGCTATTGCTATCGTTTCCATCTTCATATTTAGCTGAATGTGGATTTAGTGCTGTAAATTATTTGTTACTAAAGAAAAGAAATAAACTGGATATCACAGAACGGGGAGACTTGAGATTGAAGCTGACTGAATTGGAGCCCAAGGTAAAATCTCTCTGAAGCAAGTATCAAGCATAACAGTCTAATTAAAATGTAGTACATTCATTTAGAAGTGACTTCACATTGAATATTTTAGTTTTCTATATGTTTTGAAAAATTTATGTAGGGCAAACTGTTTTTTGTGTTGTTTTTTTTTAATGATCTCCTAGTGATTTCTTCCTAAATTCCAAGTCGTGTGTTCTGAACACATTGTAATTATGCTTCATTTAGGCAATGATGCAATTTTTAAACTAAAAAAATATGTATATGTCACTGGGGGGGGGGGGGGAGGATCAGACATTTAGGAAGGCTTTGGTGTGGCGTGGTACAAAAAAGGTTGAGTAACACTGCACTTTACCGTAATGAATTGTTTCGCAAACCCAACACGCCGAATTAGCTTGTGATTCGAACACCGACCATTCATATTATACTGTTGATTTAATTATATGTATTCAATGTATTTTGTCTCCTCAAAATTCAACAAAAGTTCAATAGTCTTGCACAAGATATACTTCCATGTTACCAGGAAGTTCTGATCGACCCGGATATCTAATTACCTGCACATAAAATTGAAACCTATCTTTACTCTCTGAGGTCAAGGTAGTAGAATTACCCGAAATAGCCCGACTTCCATTATTTTTGATGGTATTAAACTCTGATATAGACAATTGGAATCAGGTCCTTGGGGTGAAAAGAGCTTTCCTCACCACAGAGATGGAACCTACACATTTAATTACCTCGTTGTTGACCAGAAACCTCCTGATTAACGTCACATTCGTACTTGCTCAATAACGATGGTGACGTTGTCGACCTTATGAGAATATGAGCCCTGTAACCCTACTTCCTTGTGGCTAACGTGGCTGTGGAGGGAACAAACGGACTGACCAATTTGCTAGCCTCGCCACCATAACAGATTGTCAGCCTGGGACCGAGCAGACATATTCATTGATCTTCATGCGTCCGCACGATCAGAGGATTTTGAGATGAATGCGCATAAGTTAATATCGAGAATGCTCGAATTGGGAGTGAGGATAGACGTGACAAGTCGAGAATACCTAACAAAGATTTCAAATAGAGCAGTGGGGTGCAAAGGGAATGCATTGCTCTAGGCGGACCCAGGGTTAGCAGATAACCAAGATCCCAAATGTACCTCATCGCGGTGCACCCTGGTAACAGAAATACAGCAGCTCGAGCTAATTCTGGCCACATCATTTGGGGATCGTGTCCGAGAAGGTGTAGGAAGCAGTTGGAATGAGATTTGACTGCATTAGAGACAGACAATATCTCCGACAACATTAACATCACCACATACAGCGACAATGTCGACATACAGTGACGCCAGCTAGTCCAGTCAGAACATTGGAGGGGCGACCAATGTAAAAGGCACGTAAAAGTTAATACATTGCGAGAAACAAATGTATGTCATAATGAGTACAATGACACAATGAAAGGGAAGAGACCCAGACCCAATCACGGGCGTTCGGAAAATCAAGAAGACCTAACCCAACTCTAATGTCGAGCCTTCCTAAACCGGAAATATGCTCACGAAGAGAAAGGAGTAGTACCTGATGGGCTTAGGAAAAAAAGAGACAACGATGGCAGTCCTGGCCCAACTCTACTGTCAAGATTTCCTTTACCGGAAATACACTTGCAGAGAGAAAGGGTTCGGTATCTGATTGGCTCAGGCACAAAAGGGACAACGATTTTAGCCCTGGCCCAACTCTACTGTCAAGCTTCCTATACCGGAAACACACTTGCAGAGAGAAAGGGTTCAGTACCTGATGGGCTCAGGCGCTATTGGGACAAGGTCGCTCAGCTCGAGATCGCCTTGCTCTCAAACGCGTGGTGTGAGACTCTAACTTGGACGAGGGGTTCACGATGTCTCTGAACGACGCTTCGGGTAGGAGGGCGAACGAGCCATGGTCCAAAGCTTCTGGCGAGTTCTTCCTCATACCGAACCAGGCTCGCGGATGAGAAACGGTTCAGTACCCGATGGGCACAGGCACAGATGAGCACATAGATGGTGGAACACCTCGTACCAGGTAGACGCGCTCGACCTGCGTCTTGGTGAAGAGGCACAACACACCAGCGGGCCCGGCGACAGATAGACAGGCTGTCACGGACTAGGGACCAAACCCGAAATAAAGGAATGACGAAAACGGATGTGCTGGACCTCGGACGTCCTGACCACAAGTGGCCAACCGGGGTGAAATAATCACAGTTCTACTGTGGAACTTGCAGCACAACGTACTTCACGCTCCCCGGCGGAAATCACACGAAATATTCATTGTCGTTATATGAGAGCGAACGCAGAAGAAGAAGAAGAAATAGAGCAGTGAACCAACATAGAACCGTAACTATGAGCCATTTATACCCTGAGAGATTTACTGAAGCGGAGATCTGACCACCTATAGACATGTCCGGTGCGCGAAGAGGACATACTAATACATATGTATTAGTCAACAGATCTAATACATAATACTTAATTAAATGACCGAACTAGATACCTTGGCCATCCATCCAAGACGCACCCAGTATCTCCCAGATAGAGTGCTGGACAATGGCAACCTACTAACAGTAAATTATTAATTTGTAGAAAATAACAACAGGTAAGAAATTATGGGCTGACTACCATTTCCTGAGTTTAAAAGGGGGCAGTTACTGAAAATTGATGTAAAATGAAGGGGGAGTAAATCATGAATGAATAGTTAAACTGTTGATATTTTACCAATTGAGATATTGTTTTATTAACAGATACCCGTTGTAGCTGATCTACCAGTAGGAAAAAACCTACAAGATCATCTCATGTTTGACATGGGAATTAAAATCAAAGAACCTTTGACGCCTACCTACGAAAGTATGAAATCCATTTGGACATTGTTGCAGTACAAGATTTTTGGCTCAGGTATTGACGGATGTTAATGTCGATGATGTAGTAATATATTATAGCAATATATTGGACCGTAATAGTGGTTGATATGGTGACAGTGATGGACTTAAAAAACTTAGAAATCATGTAAGTTTTGTGGTCACAGTACACTTCATGGCTGTGCATAGATATACTGATCTGCCATTCTGTTTATTTTCAGCCTTAGTTGTTCTTGTTTCGCTCCTGCTCCTTCAGTTTGTTTTTTCTTCAGTTTTTGGGTGAACGACGAGAGTGTTACCTACTTTCTTGTGACTGAGTTAACCACAAGAGTGGTTTGTTAAATTCCAAACCAACGAATAACGAGTAGACTGAAAATCCTTATATGTTGATAGGTGAGAGAGTAAATGAACACTACACTGTCAGGAGACATTACTTGAGGGTAGAGTTGAGGGTAGGCGAGCAAGAAGTGGACAGAGAAACAAGTGATAGGGAAGCATCATCATAATATTGATAGGATGCAGTCTGTCATGGTGCTAGACCAATACAAGAGAGAGAAGATGACGTATGTTCGTGGAAGTCAAGTTTAGTTGTAGAGACGTTCTTGATAACGATGATGATGATGTGAGCTGTAAACGGAATTACTACTAGACTCCGTTTCTATCTATTGGTGTACAGTTTAAAAGCAGTTTTACCCAAAATGCCAAACTATAATTGGTTAAAAACATCAATCAATCACCTTTAAGTTTATGAATAGATCTTATTTATCCGTCTCGTAATAGGTCCCCTTAGCGCCGCCTACCTTCTAGAAACTTTGGTTTTCACGAGTACTACTAAAGAGACCAAAGAGAAAGACTGGCCAGACGTGGAGTTACATATTTGTTCAGCAGTGCCTGGAAGTGCGTTTATGAAATCGTTTAGTTACTCTGAGGAAGTAAGTATTGCATAACTATGAATGATTGTCTATTCATTATGGAATAAATATTCTTATACTCCATGTTGTGTGAAATTGGTTATCATGTCTATACATGATTTTGTCTCGTGTGCTTCTTCTTGTAGCCCAAGAAATTTATGTCTTAATTTATCGTCTTTATATACAGACTCGAAATTCAAAACAAATTCGAAAAACTACTGAAAATACAAGAAGAATACACTCCAAATGAATTGGAAAACGAAATAAGTGACATTTTCAATAACTGTGCAAAAAACATGCTTCACAAAAAAGAGCAAAAAGAATAAAGAGTATATATATCAGAAGAAACTATGAACATTATCCAAGAAAGAAGGCAAATAAAAAACAGTAGTACAAATAAAGCAAATTATAGAAATCTGTCAAGAGATATTCAAAGAAGAATTAGACAAGACAAGCAAAATTACATAAACAAAATATGCCTTGAAATAGAAGGGCAAAAAAACAAGGTAACAGTAAAATTAAGTTCGAAAATGTACGACAACTAAGAGACAACAAACTTCAACCATCATTAAAAGTGCTGAAAGATAACAAGGTAACACAAAAACGGAAGGGAAACATATCTTACATAGATGGAAGAAATACTGCAGTGAGATGTACAATGACCCAAGTAAAGCAAAAAACAAATCCATAAATGATTATGAAAAAGAACCAGAACCTCCAAAGGACGAAGTAAGATACGCAATAGAAAGTTTAAAGAAAGGAAAAGCCACAGACAATGATGGTTTAACAACAGAAATGATACACGCTGAGGGCGAGGCCGGAATCAAGATCTACCACAAACTCTGCTGCAAAATATGGTAAAGTGGCACATGGCCGGAGGAATGGAAAAAATAATTATATATACCCTTCTCCAAAGAAGGCGTCCTTCAGATTTGCCCAAATTACCGAACTATAGCCATTATAAGTCACGCAAGTAAAATAATGCTAAACATCATAATTCAAAGAATCAAACAAAAATTAGAGATGGAGATAAACGAAACACTGGCCGGCTTCAGATAGGGCATAGAAACAAGAGATCACATCCTTAACATGAGGCTTATTATAGAAAAGTGTAGGGAATTCTCAACTGACCTGCACATGTGCTTCATAGATTACTCAAAAGCGTTCGACTGCATCCAAAACCAAAAACTATGGGAGATAATGAACAGCATGGGTTTCCCAAGACATCTGTTCCATCTAATAGAAGAACTTTACCAAGATCAAAAGGCTGCAGTGAAGTTAGAGGGCGATCTCTCAGAGTGGTTGGAGGTACAGAATGGAGTACGGCAGGGATGCACACTCTCCCCATACCTGTTCAACATCTACGCAGAAAATATAATGAGGAATGTGAGAGAAAGCATACACAAAAGTTGACTATCTGACTATCACGCTTTAAACATCGGTGGTTTTGAAATCCCTAAACTACGCTACGCAGACGACATTGTGCTTCTTTCAAATGATATAAAGGGATTGGAACAATTAATAACAAACACAAAGAAATACAGCGAATCACAAAACTTATATTTAAACGCGCAAAAAAACAAAAATCATGTCAACAGATATAATAACAACACAACAAACACAAATCAGAATAGACAATACCGAGATGGAATGTATTGATAAATTCGAATACTTAGGAGCAAGCAAGTGTCAGCGGTACAGGGGACTGACTGCACGACAGAGATAAGGAAGAGATTGACAATGGCATATTGTAAAATAACACGGTTAAAAAACATATGGAAAAACAACAAAATAGAAACTTTCTTCTTCTTTCGTTCACTTGAAACATGTCTATATCTGTAATTCTGTCTCCTCAATAAAACTCACTGTCTTTTGTAGTTCATACAGTGTCCCATAGAGCTTTGATTCCAGTGTTGTTTCCTCTGGCCAATATGTCTGCCTCAGCGTTTCATGCTCAGAACACTCTTGAAGTATATGTTTGGCACTCTGTGCTGCCTGTCCACATGTACACATGGCTGTGTTGCCAATCTTGAACTTTGTATACATGTGACTGCGGAGTCGGTTGTGTCCTGTTCTGAGACGTAGAATTATAACTTGTTCTGATCTGTTCATATTGTGATAGTCATCTTGTGTTGGTGTTTGTGGCTTTCTTATTGACTTTATCATCTGTTTTTTCTGATGGTAGGTGATAGGTATATCTGGTTGGTCTTCGGCAGCACCTTCCTTAGCCAGTTGGTCTGCTTTTTCATTTCCTGGTATTCCACAGTGAGAGGGTATCCACTGCATGGTTACCCTATACTGGTAAGACAATTCGCTAAGTAGTTTTTTTAAGTCTGTTAGTTTTCCAGACTGGAGAGCTTGAAGCACTGACCTTGCATCTGTCAGGAATACCACAGGCTGTAGGTCAGAGTTGGAGTTCAGCAGTTTTTTAGCTGCCACACTAATTGCCTGGATTTCTGCATCATAATTATTGCAGAATTTTCCTGTCGGTGTTCTGATTGTATCTCTAGGCTTGTGTGGATATTCTATATATACACCTGCACCTCCATTCCTCACAGCATTCTGTGCTGACCCATCTGTGTACACTCTGACCCATATATCTTGTGGATATTCCTCATCCAGGAAACTGAGGGTGATTGTCATTCGCTGCACACTGTTCTGTTCGTCCTCGCTTAGTATTCCTTTCACATGGGTCTGAATGTATATTGGCATTCCATGGCTTTCACTCCACGGGGTTTGCTCTGGTACAGACCTTAAGGGGCTGCCAACTTCAGGTAGGTCTGTAAGTTGTCTACGGAGTCGTTTAGCTTGATGGATAAAGCTGCTCCTTTTCAGTCGTCCCATTGCTAGATTTTGGAATCTTTCCTTCATTGGATGACTTGGCATACACTGAAACTTTTCTGCTTGAATTAGTACTTTTGTGTCTCTGCGTTCGCCAAGTGTTTGCATTCTTCCCATTTTCTGCATCTCTGCTATGGGTGTTGATTTCATTGCTCCCAACATTATTCTAAGTGCCTGGTTTTGCACTTTATCTAGATCTTGTAATGTGGTATTTGATGCAGGACACCACGCAGCTGAACCGTATTCCAGGTGTGGTCTTATGCCTTGCTGGTAAACTTTACTGAGTATATTTCCACTGGCTCCCCATGTGGTTCCACTTAGTTTTCTCAGGATAGCTAGCTTCCTCCTGGCTTTTGTTGTTGCTTTGTTTATGTGCTGCTTCCATGTCAGCTTATCATCAAAAGTAACTCCGAGGTATGTGGGTTGTTTGTCTTCTTTCAAGAGCTCTCCATCTATCTTGATATGACCAGCTTTTTGTTTTGGTGAGAGGGTAAAGAGTGTAGTGCTGCACTTATCTGTGTTAATGCTGACGCACCATCTATTAGCCCATAAGGTTAGGGCATCGATAGCTCTTTGTATTTGTTTAGTGGCCACTGTTGCATGTTCTTCCGTGCACCAAATCACCAGGTCGTCAGCAACTAGGTCATTGATGTAAACCAAGAAAAGTGTGGGTGACAGGACTCCTCCCTGGGGGACTCCATGACGCAGTAGAACTTTCTTGCTCTTGCGACCATCTAATTGTACCCTGGCTCTTCTATTATGCAGGTATGCTTTTACCCATTTGTACATTCTTGAGCTAACCCTGCAATTTCGCAATTTCTTTAGGAGCCCTTCTTTCCAGACCTTATCAAATGCTTTCCTGAGGTCTATCCATGCTGCTAGTACCAGTTTCTTTTCTTGGAAGGCATCCTCAATCTCTTGGGAGAGGTAGGTTGCCTGATCTTCAGTAGAGTAGCACTGTCTGAAACCTGCTTGCTGTGATACCAGAAGGTTTTCACTTTCAAGGTACCACTGCATCCTAAGATTGATAATGCGTTCCATTGTTTTACATAGACAGCTTGTGAGGCTGATGGGCCTGTAGTTGGAGACTGTGTTGCCATCTTTTCCTGATTTGAGGAGTGGTATCATTATTGCTTCTCTCCACGCCTGTGGTACATTACCTGTGGACCAGCTTGTGTTAAAGATCTGCAGTAGCTTTGCTCTTGCTGCACTTCCCAGGTTTCTAATCATTTCATTGGACACTCCATCAGCTCCAGGGGACTTTTTCATTTTCAATTTGGATATTGCATGCTCCAGTTCTCTCATTGTGATTGGTGCCTCCATCACTTCAGGTATAGGTTCACCTTGTCCAATGTTTTGCTGGTTCTCTCGAACCTCCTGTTGTTTGTCTGGGCTGACTTTGACGTTATTGTCTTCTGCAAAGGAATCTGCAAAGTAATCAGCTGCATGTTTACCTGTTAAAATGTTTCTATCTTTATAAAGTGTGATCCTGGTATTTCTCCCTGTACCTTCATCATTTAGTTGTTTTACAAGTTTCCATAATTTCCTAGTATCTCTTTCTAGGTTCAGCGACTCTGTTTTTTCTTTCCAGCTGCTCCGTCTGGCTTGTAACTTGGCTCTTTGAAATTTAGCCTTTGTTTGCTGATATTTGTTGTGATGTTCTTGGCTAGGTCTGTTCTCAGCCTGCTTTCTAGATGTTTCCATCTCATTTTGCAGCTTTTCCAGTTCATCATTCCAGTAGGGTTTGTAGTTTTTGCGTGCCCCCCTGGGTATGGTTTTACTAGCAGCATGTAGTATACATCTATTAAATTCACTCACTGCTCTATTGATGTCTTTGTCCAAGTTCATGTCCTTAGCTAGAACACTGGTTAAATGCTGGTACATTTTCCAGTCTGCCCTCTTATAGTTCCACCTAGTGAGCGTGCTGCTGTCCTTGGTATATTCATTGTGAATTTCCAGAAATACTGGTCTGTGGTCACTACCCCCAAGCTGCTTTCCAACGACACGTGTGATGTTCCATTCCAGGCCTGGTGAGTAGAATGCCAGGTCTGGTGTAGAGGTGGTGTGCCATGCTCTCGAGTAGAAGGTTGGTGAGTCTGCTGGCTGGTTAATAAGAATGAGATTATTTTCATCCTGCCAGCTCTCAAGTTCCTCACCTCTCTTGTCGATATGATCGTAGCCCCAGCTCTGAGAGTGGCTGTTGAAGTCACCACACACCATAAGCCTTTCTTTGTCTGGAATTGTGTCTAGTGCCAATGGTTTATCATTTGGGCAGTAGTAGTTCAGGAGATGGAATTCTGCACTGTCTGTTTTTAGGTGGAGCATCTGGTATTCTGCCCCGTCCATGTATACTTCCAGCTGACATGCGCTGATATTGTTTTTAACTAGTGTCAGAATTCCACCCTTTCGCCTGTCTTTTCGGTCAGATCGGTAGCACTGGTAGCCTCTGATTTTGAAGGCTATGTCGCTGCTGAGGTGTGTTTCTTGGATACAGCATATATTTACTTGTTCTTCACTGAGGACATTTTCAAGTTCCAATTTTTTGCTGTATCCATCTCTTTTACTGTTGACACCCTCAGCATTCCAGTGCATTATTTTTATTGGTCGTTTGTTTGTTTGGCCAGTAGCTCTATTCCCTTGCCTCCTGGCTCCTCGGGGCAATTGAGAAGGACTTCCAGTAACTGAGGTTGGGCCCTTTCGAGGTATAGGGCCCGGCACCGTCCCTGCCTGAACGTCCGCCACAGGGCAGGCACCATAACGTTTATTAGATGCAGACATGTTTCCATTGTGTTTTATGCGTGGCAACCTGATTATCTGTGCGCCTTTTGGCTGGTTGCCTCCGTCTTCAGCACTCTGCTTACTTGGGCCGGACTATGGTCCTGCTCGAGTGGGAGTGCCCGACCAGTCTTAGTTTTCAGCCTCTGATGGCTGAACTAAGCTCCATCACCACTTCAAGGTTCTGGCCTCGATGGGGAAAATAGAAACGAAACTGCTAATGCTACGAACTTTTATTTTTCTGTTTGCAACATACGGCTGTGAAACATGGACCACAAGTAAAACAGCGGCAAAGAAATGAAATGCTACAGAAAGATACTTAGAATATCATGGAAGGAAAAAAAGAAAAACTCAGATATTAAAAACACATTGAAGATTCTAGAGTGTTGGTTACTAAACACAATAACAAAAAGAAAACTACACCTGTTTGGTCATATAAAGAGACACAACTGTTTAGAAAAACAAATACTGGAAGGCAGAGCACTTGGGAGGAGGAGGAAAGGCAGACCAAGAAAACCGATGAACCGACGACATTAAAGACAACATAAATACGTCGTTGGAAAATTCAAGCCGCATCGCCCAAGAAGAAGGGTTCAGGGAGTTCATTGGGAAGACAACGTTCTGGACAGAATACGTCACATGACACACATATACAGACTTCTGTTTCCTGTACTGTCAATCATTTGTTCTATATTTTTATACTTCCAATCATTTCTTCTATCTCTTGTACTGCCAATCATGTCTTCTGTATCTTGTACAACAAATCATTTCTTTTATCTCTTGTGCTGCCAATCATTTCTTCTGTCTATTGTACTGCCAATCATTTCTTCTTTCTCTTGTACAATAAATCATTTCTTATGTCTCTTGTACACAAATCATGTCTTCCGTCTCTTGTACTGCCAACCGTTTCTTCTATCTCTTGTACTGCAATCATTTATCTATCTCTTGTGCTGCCAATCATGTCATCTGTCTTTTGTACTGCCAATCATTTCTTCTGTCTCTTGAACTGCCAATCATTTCTTCTGTCTCTTGTACTGCCAATCGTGTCTTCTGTCTCTTGTGCTACAAATTATTTATTCTGTCACTTGCACTGTTAATAATTTCTTCCCTCTCTTGTACTGTTAATCCTTTCTTATATCTCTTGTACTGCCAATCATTTCTACTGCTGTCTCTTGTACTGCCAATCATTTCTTCTGCTGTCTCTTGTACTGCCAATCATTTCTTCTGCTGTCTCTTGTACTGCTAATCATTTTTTCTGCTTTCTCTTGTACTGCCAATCATTTCTTCTGCTGTCTCTTGTACTGCCAATCATTTCTTCTGCTGTCTCTTGTACTGCCAATCATTTCTTCTGCTGTCTCTTGCACTGCCAATCATTTCTTCTACTGTCTCTTGTACTGCCAATCATTTATTTTAGTCCATGTCGCGTGGCGCTGATTTACATGCCTCCCCCAACCTTAATTCTTGTGTAGTTTCAGTCATCCCTGAAACCGTTGTTTCTCCATGTCACAATGCGAAGCTGTGCTGCAGTTAATATATTCGCTGCGCCTCTTTTCTATTCGCAACCCCTCTATTCTATTCGACACCCTCTATTCTATTCGACACCCTCTATTCTATTCGCTACACCTCTATTCTATTTGCCAACCCTCTATTCTATTCGCCACCCTCTATTCTATTCGCCACCCCTCTATTCTATTAGCTACATCTCTGTTCTATTCGCCACCCCTCTATTCTATTCGCCACCCCTCTATTCTATTCGCCACCCCTCTATTCTATTCGCCACCCCTCTATTCGATTAGCTACATCTCTGTTCTATTCGCCACCCCTCTTGAGTTTCAACTTACCTATTGTAACATTAGGCTTCAACATTTCTCTTCATATGATGTGTACAAAGAATGTGCCTGCCTTCATCTGAGGAGCTTGAGATTGTTTTAATTTTGAATTAACTTCGTTCAGGATGTCTTCATTGCGCTTCCTAACTGTCCAATTATACATATTTGTAGTTAAACCGTTTTATAAAATTATATTTTGTGGGGAGATATCTGAAGATTATCGATTGAAACTGCTGAGTTACCTTCTATGAGTGATACTATTGACTGCGGCATGCCGATTAGAAAATTAGCTTTTTTTTAGGTAAACCCTGCCACGCCCCTTTTACAGACAGCGTATCTACGGTACTGTATATCACAGGACCAAATTGTTACATGATCTTTCCTTTTTACATGATCTTTCCTTGTTACGTGATCTTTCCTGTTACATAATCTTTTCTTGTTACACTATATTTGCTTGTTACGTGATCTTTCCTGTTACATCTTTCCTTGTTACATGATCTTTCCGTGTTACAAGATATTTAGTTGTTACATGATCTTTCCGTGTCAGATGATCGTTCCTTGTTACATGATATTTTCTTGTTAGAGGATCTTTCCTTGTTACATGATCTTTTCTGTTGCATCTTTCCATGTTTAATGATCTTTCCTTGTTACATTATCTTTCCTTATTACACAATCTTTCCCTACAGCTTAAACATGAAATGTCCGAAATGTTATCTTTACCTGCAGCTTCAAAGTGAAATGTCTGAAAGATTAAAAAGTGACTACGGGTTTACTTGTTTACCATCAGTGCTACGACCAGAAAGCAGGGGTTCAATCACACTCAAGTCAAACGATCCCTTTGATTATCCAATCATCCAGCCAAACTATCTGGAGAAGCAGGAAGACATTGAAGTATTGATCAGAGGTATTCATAATTTCATGTATTTGTATTATTTTGTGTGTTTACATTCGTTTACTCAATTTACCAGCAAGAATTTTTGCCCAAGTTAATGAGCAAGTGAAGTAACGTTGTGAACAGTTGAAGTTCCTTACAAGACTGTTGATACATCTTCGGTTAGGGGGAGGGGTTACCTCAAAAAAGCAAACTTCATCGTTTTGATGGAGTGTTTAATGGCCTTTTTGTGAAAACTATTGAGGAAAAAAGGAGGGGTGAGGATACGGGCTTTTTTGGCTTGTTTCCTAGTACTAAATGTTATGTTCAGACTTCATAAAATGGATGTGGGTTCAACTCCCCCTTCCACCACTAAATGTTAGGTAATTTTACATTCCTCATGAATCAGTTTTCTCATGTTTTCAATGAAGAATTATGTCGGTCTTTACTGGATAGTCAAGATTATGACATCATTAATTTCATAATCCGTGATCACGGTCAAAATGGCGATGTATCTTTTTAGCTGTGAGCAGGTAGCTTTTGGCAGCCGATGGCTTTTCTGACAAAAGCACAGGCCCCATCAGTGTTTATCCGAGATGACACGCCTGAATTCGTATACGGTTCGCTGTCTTACAGGCATGGTTGTGTTAGGAAGGTAGGGAACGGGATTTATGGATGCGTGTTTAGTCGTCAAAACGAGACATTTCTGTTCAGCAGTATCCCGGGATCATCCGACCTTGCCATGAGCACATCATACACATGTAGGCTAACCAGTTCATCATTCTTCTATCAGATATGCTGATCCATCTGCAACGATGGAATACCTAGCATACCTAAAAGTCTGTCTGAGGAATGATGCAATGTCCAGTGAACTACATCTCTTTGTCATCCATGAGGACCATTTGACAGAAGACAAAAATAAGAAATTGAGACAATACATGCAGTGACATCACATTTGACAGAAGACAAAAATAAGAAATTGAGACAATACATGCAGTGACATCACATTTGACAGAAGACAAAAATAAGAAATTGAGACAATACATGCAGTGACATCACATGTGACAGAAGACAAAAGTAAGAAATTGAGACAATACATGCAGTGACATCACATTTGACAGAAGACAAAAATAAGAAATTGAGACAATACATGCAGTGACATCACATTTGACAGAAGACAAAAATAAGAAATTGAGACAATACATGCAGTGACATCACATTTGACAGAAGACAAAAATAAGAAATTGAGACAATACATGCAGTGACATCACATTTGACAGAAGACAAAAATAAGAAATTGAGACAATACATGCAGTGACATCACATTTGACAGAAGACAAAAATAAGAAATTGAGACAATACATGCAGTGACATCACATTTGACAGAAGACAAAAATAAGAAATTGAGACAATACATGCAGTGACATCACATTTGACAGAAGACAAAAATAAGAAATTGAGACAATACATGCAGTGACATCACATTTGACAGAAGACAAAAATAAGAAATTGAGACAATACATGCAGTGACATCACATTTGACAGAAGACAAAAATAAGAAATTGAGACAATACATGCATGGACATCACATTTGACAGAAGACAAAAATAAGAAATTGAGACAATACATGCAGTGACATCACATTTGACAGAAGACAAAAATAAGAAATTGAGACAATACATGCAGTGACATCACATTTGACAGAAGACAAAAATAAGAAATTGAGACAATACATGCAGTGACATCACATTTGACAGAAGACAAAAATAAGAAATTGAGACAATACATGCAGTGACATCACATGTGACAGAAGACAAAAGTAAGAAATTGAGACAATACATGCAGTGACATCACATTTGACAGAAGACAAAAATAAGAAATTGAGACAATACATGCAGTGACATCACATTTGACAGAAGACAAAAATAAGAAATTGAGACAATACATGCAGTGACATCACATTTGACAGAAGACAAAAATAAGAAATTGAGACAATACATGCAGTGACATCACATTTGACAGAAGACAAAAATAAGAAATTGAGACAATACATGCAGTGACATCACATTTGACAGAAGACAAAAATAAGAAATTGAGACAATACATGCAGTGACATCACATTTGACAGAAGACAAAAATAAGAAATTGAGACAATACATGCAGTGACATCACATTTGACAGAAGACAAAAATAAGAAATTGAGACAATACATGCAGTGACATCACATTTGACAGAAGACAAAAATAAGAAATTGAGACAATACATGCAGTGACATCACATTTGACAGAAGACAAAAATAAGAAATTGAGACAATACATGCAGTGACATCACATTTGACAGAAGACAAAAATAAGAAATTGAGACAATACATGCAGTGACATCACATGTGACAGAAGACAAAAATAAGAAATTGAGACAATACATGCAGTGACATCACATTTGACAGAAGACAAAAATAAGAAATTGAGACAATACATGCAGTGACATCACATTTGACAGAAGACAAAAATAAGAAATTGAGACAATACATGCAGTGACATCACATTTGACAGAAGACAAAAATAAGAAATTGAGACAATACATGCAGTGACATCACATTTGACAGAAGACAAAAATAAGAAATTGAGACAATACATGCAGTGACATCACATTTGACAGAAGACAAAAATAAGAAATTGAGACAATACATGCAGTGACATCACATGTGACAGAAGACAAAAATAAGAAATTGAGACAATACATGCAGTGACATCACATTTGACAGAAGACAAAAATAAGAAATTGAGACAATACATGCAGTGACATCACATTTGACAGAAGACAAAAATAAGAAATTGAGACAATACATGCAGTGACATCACATGTGACAGAAGACAAAAATAAGAAATTGAGACAATACATGCGGTGACATCACATTTGACAGAAGACAAAAATAAGAAATTGAGACAATACATGCAGTGACATCACATTTGACAGAAGACAAAAATAAGAAATTGAGACAATACATGCAGTGACATCACATGTGACAGAAGACAAAAATAAGAAATTGAGACAATACATGCAGTGACATCACATTTGACAGAAGACAAAAATAAGAAATTGAGACAATACATGCAGTGACATCACATTTGACAGAAGACAAAAATAAGAAATTGAGACAATACATGCAGTGACATCACATTTGACAGAAGACAAAAATAAGAAATTGAGACAATACATGCAGTGACATCACATGTGACAGAAGACAAAAATAAGAAATTGAGACAATACATGCAGTGACATCACATTTGACAGAAGACAAAAATAAGAAATTGAGACAATACATGCAGTGACATCACATTTGACAGAAGACAAAAATAAGAAATTGAGACAATACATGCAGTGACATCACATGTGACAGAAGACAAAAATAAGAAATTGAGACAATACATGCAGTGACATCACATTTGACAGAAGACAAAAATAAGAAATTGAGACAATACATGCAGTGACATCACATTTGACAGAAGACAAAAATAAGAAATTGAGACAATACATGCAGTGACATCACATTTGACAGAAGACAAAAATAAGAAATTGAGACAATACATGCAGTGACATCACATTTGACAGAAGACAAAAATAAGAAATTGAGACAATACATGCAGTGACATCACATTTGACAGAAGACAAAAATAAGAAATTGAGACAATACATGCAGTGACATCACATTTGACAGAAGACAAAAATAAGAAATTGAGACAATACATGCAGTGACATCACATTTGACAGAAGACAAAAATAAGAAATTGAGACAATACATGCAGTGACATCACATTTGACAGAAGACAAAAATAAGAAATTGAGACAATACATGCAGTGACATCACATTTGACAGAAGACAAAAATAAGAAATTGAGACAATACATGCAGTGACATCACATGTGACAGAAGACAAAAATAAGAAATTGAGACAATACATGCAGTGACATCACATTTGACAGAAGACAAAAATAAGAAATTGAGACAATACATGCAGTGACATCACATTTGACAGAAGACAAAAATAAGAAATTGAGACAATACATGCAGTGACATCACATTTGACAGAAGACAAAAATAAGAAATTGAGACAATACATGCAGTGACATCACATTTGACAGAAGACAAAAATAAGAAATTGAGACAATACATGCAGTGACATCACATTTGACAGAAGACAAAAATAAGAAATTGAGACAATACATGCAGTGACATCACATTTGACAGAAGACAAAAATAAGAAATTGAGACAATACATGCAGTGACATCACATTTGACAGAAGACAAAAGTAAGAAATTGAGACAATACATGCAGTGACATCACATTTGACAGAAGACAAAAATAAGAAATTGAGACAATACATGCAGTGACATCACATTTGACAGAAGACAAAAATAAGAAATTGAGACAATACATGCAGTGACATCACATGTGACAGAAGACAAAAGCAAGAAATTGAGACAATACATGCAGTGACATCACATTTGACAGAAGACAAAAATAAGAAATTGAGACAATACATGCAGTGACATCACATGTGACAGAAGACAAAAGCAAGAAATTGAGACAATACATGCAGTGACATCACATTTGACAGAAGACAAAAGTAAGAAATTGAGACAATACATGCAGTGACATCACATTTGACAGAAGACAAAAATAAGAAATTGAGACAATACATGCAGTGACATCACATTTGACAGAAGACAAAAATAAGAAATTGAGACAATACATGCAGTGACATCACATTTGACAGAAGACAAAAATAAGAAATTGAGACAATACATGCAGTGACATCACATGTGACAGAAGACAAAAATAAGAAATTGAGACAATACATGCAGTGACATCACATGTGACAGAAGACAAAAATAAGAAATTGAGACAATACATGCAGTGACATCACATTTGACAGAAGACAAAAGTAAGAAATTGAGACAATACATGCAGTGACATCACATTTGACAGAAGACAAAAGTAAGAAATTGAGACAATACATGCAGTGACATCACATTTGACAGAAGACAAAAATAAGAAATTGAGACAATACATGCAGTGACATCACATTTGACAGAAGACAAAAGTAAGAAATTGAGACAATACATGCAGTGACATCACATTTGACAGAAGACAAAAGTAAGAAATTGAGACAATACATGCAGTGACATCACATTTGACAGAAGACAAAAATAAGAAATTGAGACAATACATGCAGTGACATCACATTTGACAGAAGACAAAAATAAGAAATTGAGACAATACATGCAGTGACATCACATTTGACAGAAGACAAAAATAAGAAATTGAGACAATACATGCAGTGACATCACATTTGACAGAAGACAAAAGTAAGAAATTGAGACAATACATGCAGTGACATCACATTTGACAGAAGACAAAAGTAAGAAATTGAGACAATACATGCAGTGACATCACATTTGACAGAAGACAAAAGTAAGAAATTGAGACAATACATGCAGTGACATCACATTTGACAGAAGACAAAAGTAAGAAATTGAGACAATACATGCAGTGACATCACATTTGACAGAAGACAAAAGTAAGAAATTGAGACAATACATGCAGTGACATCACATTTGACAGAAGACAAAAGTAAGAAATTGAGACAATACATGCAGTGACATCACATTTGACAGAAGACAAAAGTAAGAAATTGAGACAATACATGCAGTGACATCACATTTGACAGAAGACAAAAGTAAGAAATTGAGACAATACATGCAGTGACATCACATTTGACAGAAGACAAAAATAAGAAATTGAGACAATACATGCAGTGACATCACATTTGACAGAAGACAAAAGTAAGAAATTGAGACAATACATGCAGTGACATCACATTTGACAGAAGACAAAAGTAAGAAATTGAGACAATACATGCAGTGACATCACATTTGACAGAAGACAAAAGTACGAAATTGAGACAATACATGCAGTGACATCACATTTGACAGAAGACAAAAGTAAGAAATTGAGACAATACATGCAGTGACATCACATTTGACAGAAGACAAAAGTAAGAAATTGAGACAATACATGCAGTGACATCACATTTGACAGAAGACAAAAGTAAGAAATTGAGACAATACATGCAGTGACATCACATTTGACAGAAGACAAAAGTAAGAAATTGAGACAATACATGCAGTGACATCACATTTGACAGAAGACAAAAGTAAGAAATTGAGACAATACATGCAGTGACATCACATTTGACAGAAGACAAAAATAAGAAATTGAGACAATACATGCAGTGACATCACATTTGACAGAAGACAAAAATAAGAAATTGAGACAATACATGCAGTGACATCACATTTGACAGAAGACAAAAGTAAGAAATTGAGACAATACATGCAGTGACATCACATTTGACAGAAGACAAAAGTAAGAAATTGAGACAATACATGCAGTGACATCACATTTGACAGAAGACAAAAGTAAGAAATTGAGACAATACATGCAGTGACATCACATTTGACAGAAGACAAAAGTAAGAAATTGAGACAATACATGCAGTGACATCACATTTGACAGAAGACAAAAGTAAGAAATTGAGACAATACATGCAGTGACATCACATTTGACAGAAGACAAAAGTAAGAAATTGAGACAATACATGCAGTGACATCACATTTGACAGAAGACAAAAATAAGAAATTGAGACAATACATGCAGTGACATCACATTTGACAGAAGACAAAAATAAGAAATTGAGACAATACATGCAGTGACATCACATTTGACAGAAGACAAAAATAAGAAATTGAGACAATACATGCAGTGACATCACATTTGACAGAAGACAAAAATAAGAAATTGAGACAATACATGCAGTGACATCACATTTGACAGAAGACAAAAATAAGAAATTGAGACAATACATGCAGTGACATCACATTTGACAGAAGACAAAAATAAGAAATTGAGACAATACATGCAGTGACATCACATTTGACAGAAGACAAAAATAAGAAATTGAGACAATACATGCAGTGACATCACATTTGACAGAAGACAAAAATAAGAAATTGAGACAATACATGCAGTGACATCACATTTGACAGAAGACAAAAATAAGAAATTGAGACAATACATGCAGTGACATCACATGTGACAGAAGACAAAAATAAGAAATTGAGACAATACATGCAGTGACATCACATGTGACAGAAGACAAAAGTAAGAAATTGAGACAATACATGCAGTGACATCACATGTGACAGAAGACAAAAGTAAGAAATTGAGACAATACATGCAGTGACATCACATGTGACAGAAGACAAAAATAAGAAATTGAGACAATACATGCAGTGACATCACATTTGACAGAAGACAAAAATAAGAAATTGAGACAATACATGCAGTGACATCACATGTGACAGAAGACAAAAATAAGAAATTGAGACAATACATGCAGTGACATCACATGTGACAGAAGACAAAAGTAAGAAATTGAGACAATACATGCAGTGACATCACATGTGACAGAAGACAAAAGTAAGAAATTGAGACAATACATGCAGTGACATCACATGTGACAGAAGACAAAAGTAAGAAATTGAGACAATACATGCAGTGACATCACATGTGACAGAAGACAAAAGTAAGAAATTGAGACAATACATGCAGTGACATCACATGTGACAGAAGACAAAAGTAAGAAATTGAGACAATACATGCAGTGACATCACATGTGACAGAAGACAAAAGTAAGAAATTGAGACAATACATGCAGTGACATCACATGTGACAGAAGACAAAAGTAAGAAATTGAGACAATACATGCAGTGACATCACATGTGACAGAAGACAAAAGTAAGAAATTGAAACAATACATGCAGTGACATCACATGTGACAGAAGACAAAAGTAAGAAATTGAGACAATACATGCAGTGACATCACATGTGACAGAAGACAAAAGTAAGAAATTGAGACAATACATGCAGTGACATCACATGTGACAGAAGACAAAAATAAGAAATTGAGACAATACATGCAGTGACATCACATTTGACAGAAGACAAAAATAAGAAATTGAGACAATACATGCAGTGACATCACATTTGACAGAAGACAAAAATAAGAAATTGAGACAATACATGCAGTGACATCACATTTGACAGAAGACAAAAATAAGAAATTGAGACAATACATGCAGTGACATCACATTTGACAGAAGACAAAAGTAAGAAATTGAGACAATACATGCAGTGACATCACATGTGACAGAAGACAAAAGTAAGAAATTGAGACAATACATGCAGTGACATCACATTTGACAGAAGACAAAAATAAGAAATTGAGACAATACATGCAGTGACATCACATTTGACAGAAGACAAAAATAAGAAATTGAGACAATACATGCAGTGACATCACATTTGACAGAAGACAAAAATAAGAAATTGAGACAATACATGCAGTGACATCACATTTGACAGAAGACAAAAATAAGAAATTGAGACAATACATGCAGTGACATCACATTTGACAGAAGACAAAAATAAGAAATTGAGACAATACATGCAGTGACATCACATTTGACAGAAGACAAAAATAAGAAATTGAGACAATACATGCAGTGACATCACATGTGACAGAAGACAAAAATAAGAAATTGAGACAATACATGCAGTGACATCACATGTGACAGAAGACAAAAATAAGAAATTGAGACAATACATGCAGTGACATCACATTTGACAGAAGACAAAAGTAAGAAATTGAGACAATACATGCAGTGACATCACATTTGACAGAAGACAAAAGTAAGAAATTGAGACAATACATGCAGTGACATCACATTTGACAGAAGACAAAAATAAGAAATTGAGACAATACATGCAGTGACATCACATTTGACAGAAGACAAAAATAAGAAATTGAGACAATACATGCAGTGACATCACATGTGACAGAAGACAAAAATAAGAAATTGAGACAATACATGCAGTGACATCACATGTGACAGAAGACAAAAATAAGAAATTGAGACAATACATGCAGTGACATCACATTTGACAGAAGACAAAAGTAAGAAATTGAGACAATACATGCAGTGACATCACATTTGACAGAAGACAAAAGTAAGAAATTGAGACAATACATGCAGTGACATCACATTTGACAGAAGACAAAAATAAGAAATTGAGACAATACATGCAGTGACATCACATTTGACAGAAGACAAAAATAAGAAATTGAGACAATACATGCAGTGACATCACATTTGACAGAAGACAAAAATAAGAAATTGAGACAATACATGCAGTGACATCACATTTGACAGAAGACAAAAATAAGAAATTGAGACAATACATGCAGTGACATCACATTTGACAGAAGACAAAAATAAGAAATTGAGACAATACATGCAGTGACATCACATTTGACAGAAGACAAAAATAAGAAATTGAGACAATACATGCAGTGACATCACATTTGACAGAAGACAAAAATAAGAAATTGAGACAATACATGCAGTGACATCACATTTGACAGAAGACAAAAATAAGAAATTGAGACAATACATGCAGTGACATCACATTTGACAGAAGACAAAAGCAAGAAATTGAGACAATACATGCAGTGACATCACATTTGACAGAAGACAAAAATAAGAAATTGAGACAATACATGCAGTGACATCACATTTGACAGAAGACAAAAATAAGAAATTGAGACAATACATGCAGTGACATCACATTTGACAGAAGACAAAAATAAGAAATTGAGACAATACATGCAGTGACATCACATTTGACAGAAGACAAAAATAAGAAATTGAGACAATACATGCAGTGACATCACATTTGACAGAAGACAAAAATAAGAAATTGAGACAATACATGCAGTGACATCACATTTGACAGAAGACAAAAATAAGAAATTGAGACAATACATGCAGTGACATCACATTTGACAGAAGACAAAAATAAGAAATTGAGACAATACATGCAGTGACATCACATTTGACAGAAGACAAAAATAAGAAATTGAGACAATACATGCAGTGACATCACATTTGACAGAAGACAAAAGCAAGAAATTGAGACAATACATGCAGTGACATCACATTTGACAGAAGACAAAAATAAGAAATTGAGACAATACATGCAGTGACATCACATTTGACAGAAGACAAAAGCAAGAAATTGAGACAATACATGCAGTGACATCACATTTGACAGAAGACAAAAGCAAGAAATTGAGACAATACATGCAGTGACATCACATTTGACAGAAGACAAAAGTAAGAAATTGAGACAATACATGCAGTGACATCACATTTGACAGAAGACAAAAGCAAGAAATTGAGACAATACATGCAGTGACATCACATTTGACAGAAGACAAAAGTAATAAATTGAGACAATACATGCAGGGATATTGATTATTGTTTTTTCACAGTTTACAGGTTGTCAGCCTATCCCCCCAACTTTCCATTGTCGCTTTCTACCTGGAAGAAAGACACTGTGTCTTTTCTTTTTCTGTGCTGCTTCAAAGAAATTTAGAGAAAGAACTAATAGCTGTATAGAATATACATATTTTCATTAAACAATATTGGAACCCGCTCGGTTGAAAATTAATGACACACCTACGGCTCATAACAAGTCACTTAATTGTTAGATTATAGTAAATTTCATTCTTCGTGGACAAAACAATTCTAAGACAAACATCAAAGAAATGTACCGCTTCAAGAAAATTTTACATTACACAGTCACTGTGTCGTCTAAGTCACATGAAAAAAATATATGTTCATATCGGCTATTGGTTCATAACCAATTATCGGTTATTGAGATATTAAATGAAATTTAGCGCCAAACATTGTCTGACACATCAATATAGCTTATCCTATTTCAGAACTTTACAACTACCTGGGGAGAAAATTGAATCTAATTTTTGAATCTTCATCTCGAACACTCTAAATTCATTGACCGTCTGAGACAAACTCTAAAATAATTGGCGGTCTAAGACAATCTCTAAAATCAGTGGCCCCTCAGAGACACTCTCTAAAATCAATGGCCGTCTGATACCCTCTCTAAAACCATTGGTCATATGAGACACTCTCTAAAATCATTGGCCCTAAGAGACACTCTCTAAAATCATTGGCCCTCAGAGACACTCTCTAAAATCATTGTCCATCAGAGACACCCTCTAAAATCATTGGCGGTCTAAAACAATCTCTAAAATCAATGGCCGTCTGATACCCTCTCTAAAATCATTGACCGTCTGTGACCTCTAAAATCAATGGCCGTCTGAGACACTCTCTGTGCCTCTTTATCAACAGATCCGACCAGTTGTATGATAATGTTTTCACTTAACGTTCTTGACAGGTGTACAGGTATGCAAGAATGCAATAAGCTCCAGACCAATGAAAGACATCGGAGCTGAGCTGACAGAGAGAACAGGCACCCTTTCATGCAAGCAGCACAAATTCGATTCACACGAATATTGGGCATGCATGATCAAGCAAAGACCATTAACAATTTACCACCCTAGTGGCACGTGCAAGATGGGACCAAAGGGTGACGTCACATCTGTTGTAGACTCAGAACTAAGGTATATTTTATTTGAGATATGTTCGTTTTAATCTCCATGAATTAAAAACAATTAAGCTTCTATATCCTATCCTGTTGTGCATGCATTTTGGGGGCTTTCCTGAAGCTGTATTTCATAACCATTATTTTGCGGTCAAAAGAAGCTATACACAGACTATATAAGCCCCTACTGAAAGCCTTTGATATACATAATGATACATGGGAAGACGACATTTGAAATGAACATTTGTTGAACAAGTGGAAGGTCCGTTGTCTCATGCGATTACACAAAACCGTGAGGCTGATTTTCTCAGTATGATAACGATGCAGGTCTTGGAAATACCGCCCCTTTCTTTCAAATGGTTTCTCTTCGAAATTCCGCATCCGACAATGTATTTTGAGTAATTCAACCTGAGGCAAACTACTTGGCCAGATAAAGCAACAATCGTGTCATTTGATTCGTCTATATTTGGAGATTTCTTGTACCATATTTGATACTCTCGCGTTAGATACATTAACAAGGTGGACACATACAATGTTAATATCCTAAAACTGGTCGGAAAACATTACTGTGGTAGATCACTGTGATCAAAAAATATCGTGTTGAAATCTAATATCAGGTCAAAAGTTGCAGATATCGCTACAATGATTTTAACCTCAATGAATCACATTCCGCTTTTCTGACTGTGACCTGCTATTCTGGAGTTCTTCAAGACTGTTCCCTGCTATTCTGGAGTTTTTCTGACTGTGACCTGCTATTCTAGAGTTCTTCAAACTGTTCCCTGCTATTCTGAAGTTCTTCATATCGTGCCCTGCTATTCTGAAACTCTTCAGACTGTTCCCTGCTATTATAGAGTTCTTCGTACTGTTCCCTGCTATTTTGGAGTTCTAATTGTACTCTTCTAATCTGGAGATCTTCGAACTATACCCTGCTATACTGCAGACGTTTGAGATAAGAGTAAACGCAGAATAATAATACATTAATTAAGTTGATAAGATTTTATGTGAAGTACATCTATGGTTTTATGTATCACATTTTATTTGAAGTAATCTTTGGTTTTGTGCCTATGGTTTTATCTGAATTAATCTTTGGTTTTGTGTCTCTTATTTTTTTGTAAAAACTAATCTATAGTTTGTGTCTGATTTTATTTAAATTAATCTTTGGTTTTGTGTCTCTTATTTCTATAGAGTCCATGGACTATCAGGACTTCGTGTTGTGGATGCTTCCATAATGCCGTGGATTGTTTCTGGAAACCCTAATGCTGCAATTATAATGATAGCAGAGAAGGCAGCTGACTTAATTAGAGGGAAACCTTTATTGCAGCCCTTAGATATTTAATTTAAAGAATTCATTCATTTTCCTTTAGTGCTGATGTTAGCGCAGAGGTCAGAGCTCTCCAATTCTGTCTATTCAAAGATATTTTATGCAGTTCTTGAATAGTATGAATATTTTTTTAAAATTTCTCTAAGCATTGTTCTCTTGGGTGTTTTCTTTGGTCTACCCCTGACTCTTTTACCTGTTAGTAACCATGCAAGAGATTGGTGGTGTTTTCTTTTATTGGATTCTATAATTAGATAGAATTGGATTATACATATATATATATATATATATAATATATATATATATATATATATATATATATTATATATATATATATAAATAGAGAGAGAAACACACAAAGAGAGATAATGAGATAGAAGAATGCAGATTGTCATATGTATTTTGATATCGAATGTCATCTTTAATAGATTTACCTTGTCTCTGTTTTGTCTTCAACAAGTCTGTTGACTGTTCTCTGATATAGATGTTCAACATCTCTTGCCACATCATTCATTCTATTACTCTATTAATACAATGTTTTATTGCACTTCTACCATTGTCTTCCTCTTGTCCACTTAGTTGCATCTTCTTCTTAGTATGGCTTTGAGAAGTTCAAATTACTTTACTGCGTTCATTTCTTCTTTCTGCATCGCTTGGTCCTAGGAGGCTAAGCGCGAACACCAGATTCCTCTACTTCACAGAGGAATTTGTCGTCTGAATTTGGTGGATATGCTGATCTATATTCAGTACCCTACCCATAAATAGATTACCTTACTAAGCGATAGAGTTTTTCCTCAACACTACCACCTGACTGTCATCTAATTATGACCGTTTTTCGCTTCCAACCCTGTTTCCACGATGTGAGCGACTGGTAGACAATGTTCGCCATCTTCTGACTAGCTGCAGATGGCGTGTGTAACAGATATTTGTTCCCCCCCTCCCTCCCCACTCCCCCCATCTACAAAGATGTGCGAATATCCTCTACAAAGATGTGATAATATCGTTCTTTAAAAAATGATTTTGATTTTATGGAAACCCCGAACCGTCCCTTTCACTGAAGACTTATCTTTTATAGGTTCATAGGCATGTATGTATGTATGTATGTATGTATGTATGTATGTATGTATAGTCCTATATACATGTGTGTGCATTTTTATAGGTTTATAGGCATGTATATATATATCTGTGTGTGTGTATTATTATAAGTATATAGGCATATATTTATGTGTGCGTGTTTTTAAAAAAAATGTTTTTATATACATTTGTACGTATAATATATAACTTTCTAATGTATATATATATATATATATATATATATATATATATATATATATATATATATATATATATATATATATATATATATATATATAATATATATATATATACCCATCGATATCTATAATATATGTATATGTATGATATATGTGTGGTGCATGTATTTGTGTTGTCTTGGTCTTTCGTGTATGGTACGGTTATGTCATTAAATTTGTAAGTTAAGGCTATGCATAAAATCGTTGTGAGGAAAAGGTGGTGGGAGTTACACACTTTTGAGTTAAATTCTTAGTACTAAAAGTCATGTTCTGATATCCTAAGATAATTTGAACGCCCCCACACGCCGAGCTTATAGATCTACGTGCTATTATCTGCCCCGATGTGTTGAATGGTATCTGTCTCACTGTTGTGTGTTATTATTTGTCTCATAATGTTGAACTTGATTATCAACTTTATTTCACTGTATACATTAAACAGATTGGGTGATAGTCTAGTCTAACCCCTTGTTTGATGTGTTGAAATGCTCCTTTTTGGCTATCGATTCTTATGGCTGCTCTTTGTTGTCAAAATATATTCCTTATTATTCTCAGAACTTGCCATCAATGTTTAAATTCTCATATATTCTATCTCTTCATATTTCACCTTATGAAATGCCTTAGTACAGTCAATAAAGCACAAATACAGATCTATGTTAACTTCTGTCATTCTTTCTATTAATGTTCTCAAGAAGTGTATGGCGTTGTATTTGCCTCTGCCTTCTATGAATCCACATTGCTGATCTCCAATTTCTGGTTCGATTTTAGTTCTTATTCTTTTCATTACAATTCACATCTTATTTATTGTCACATGACTCTTTAAACTAATTGTCCAATGTTATCCACAATCTATGGCACCAAGTACTATTCAGGAATTTATATTGGATAGATTATTGTATTTGATACTATTCAGAAATTGTATATTTGACACATTATTTGATATTATTCATTAATTTTATATTAGATAGAATATTGTATTTGAAACCATTCATTTTATATTAGATATAGTATTGTATTTGACGAACCAAAGCAGGCGTCCACAGCGACATGAATATGGAAGAATACTGACTCTTCAAAGTTATCAAAAAAGCAAATTAACATATTTTGGGCACATAAAAAGACACAAATGGTTTGGAAAGAGTAATCATGGAGGAGAAAGTTTCAGGAAATAGAACAAGAGGTAGACCAAGACTACGATAGACACGATATATCGAAGACCTTCTGAACATGACATTGGAAGAGGCAATCTGCACAAAGCGAAGAGGCTTACAGCGATGCAGTGCGGACAACGTTTTGTGAAAGACATGTCATAAAGGTGATTGTATTTTATACTATTTAGAAACATTATATAAACCATTTATGTGTAATCAATACTGTACTGAGTGATATTCATTCACACATCTGTTCATTCATTCATTTTCACATTTATTCATTCACACACTAATTCATTCATTCATTCCCATTACGATTAAGAAATCCAGGCATGCGAGGTGGCAACCGAAAAAATGATGAGCGCAATAGTCATCTGCTTGACACTATTCTCTTAGTTGTATCGTTACATGATTACCCTTTTCGATCATTACTGTAATGCGCATTGTTTCAAGTTTCACCTAAATACACTATATCATAACAATCTCTTCTCATTTCTCTGACCTCGTGTAAATATTTGCTTCTCATTGCAACAATATGAGGCTTCTCACAAATACGTTTTCCACATATTTTCTAAAGGTGAATCCGAAACTCCATAAATAGCGGAAACTTGGAAATATCCAAAGTCGGTATTATTTCTTAACTAGCTTAATTTTCTTAAAGTCACGGTCTCATCATTGCGAAGCATATTGCAAATTTCTTCTTGAATCACAACTATTTGCCAAAATTATCAATCACTCTTGACTTAATTTTCGTGCGTAAACGACATGAATTGGATATTTTACATTTCGCTATCCAGCGCTGAAATGATCGTTAACTTATCCCCAAGTCATCAATGTCCCCACTACTGGATTTGAAATATAATGATATAGTTTTCCTCAAGTAGCTTTATTGCAGAAATACTTTAAAATCTTATTTGGGATCTGCTCTAATGTCATAAACTTTAATCGCAGACTTATCTTTCCTACTAAACTACACAACACTTGTTATAGAACACTGTTAGCGGACAATGTGAGTGCGACACAGGAAACAACCTTAAATACTGTCAGTCTTGTGTTCAAAAATACAAAATAGTGCAATTTCACGCTTAAATCCTACCAATTGTATGATAAATCTTTATTGTCTAGAAAAGGCTGCCTATTAAATGGCTGCCGTGTATTGAAAACTGTGACATAATTCATAGAGTCTATACAACTTCAAAATCACACAAAATGTGTTATCTATTGACGGAGATATATCATTTTGAAGTTGGGAAATTCTAGTAAAACCTGCTATAGCTATAAGTATTTTTTGGATGTGCTCTATAAGACTGAGATCGCCAACCGTTTGGTAGTTCTACATACAATTCATTGTGTTGCGTAGTTGCCATATTTCCAGCCATGTGCCACTTGGACCAGCGTTTTCAGAATTCGTCGTATAATCTAGTATCTATCATGTGATTTTTGCTTTAAATCGGTTATTCGGGGGAATTCCTGCAGATTTGCTTTACATTTTAAAAAAATACAATCAATAAATTGTAATATTGCTAGTAAAACTATATGAAAATAGTACTTATGTAATTGTGTTTTTGTGATAATTGTGAAATTGTGTATGTGTGTGTATTTTATTTCACGTGAACATCCGACAATGATAGTGTGTTAGTCGTCGCCCAGTAAGACTTCATGACCTGTTTCCAACGTAGGTACTATTAAAAAATACAAAATGTGTATTAAATGATAACATATTCAATTCAAGACTGATGGCTACCATCAACCCGGCACTTTTGACTGTATTGATTTTCTAAGCAATATAAATATATTCAGCAGTTTTTCATTGCTTCCGGATGCACAATTTCTCGCAGCGGGATTTGAACCACGTATCTTGACTGCCGCTCACGCGTTCTGTATGTCGCTGCCAGAGAGAAAGACAATGTGTAAATTAAGAGCAAAATAATGTGGCTATATCGCGGTCCTGGAGTGGCCGGAAATCCTTTCATAGCAATGAGATAGAAGAAAGGCTGTCATCAAATTCGCACATATATCTGTGAGTTCATGATACTCTAACCCATCTGCTGCTGATAACCGAAAGGCAAGCAAATTATGGCCAAACCGTTGCCTGTCGTGTAGGCTATAAGATGTAACTAAGAAGGTTTTTAGGTTGAGGTTGACTACTACATCCCACAGGGGATGAAAGTGACCTAAAAGCTATGCCGAATTCAGATGTGTTGGACCAAGAGGTTCAGATATTGCAGACACGCTGTAAACCATGACAAATAAATCTGTTATCTGGAGTACATCCTGCTGTGAGTTTTTTTAATGAATCTAGAATAAAAATAACATGCTGTGAAGTTTCTTCGCTAACACCTGTTGGATGTGGACATTGCACTAGATGATGCATCTAAGCCATGATATGGAGACATTACCTTTAAGTGTGACATGAACATAGATTAACTATCTAAGCCATGATGGGGAGAAGTTACCTTCAAGTAGTACATGAAAATAGATGATCTATCTAAGCTGTGATTTGAAAAAGTTACCTTCAAGTGTGACATGAAAATAGATGATGCATCTAAGCCATGCGGGAGAAGTTACCACCTTTAAGTGTGACATAAAAATAGATTATCTATTTAAGCCATGCGGGAGAAGTTACCTTCAAGTGTGACATGAAAATAGATGACGCATATAAGCCGTGATTTGAATAAGTTACCTTCAAGTGTGACATGAAAATAGATGATGCATCTAAGACATGAGGGAGAATTTACCACCTTTAAGTGTGACATAAAAATAGATTATCTATTTAAGCCATGCGGGAGAAGTTACCTTCAAGTGTGACATGAAAATAGATGACGCATATAAGCCGTGATTTGAATAAGTTACCTTCAAGTGTGACATGAAAATAGATGACGCATATAAGCCGTGATTTGAAGAAGTTACCTTCAAGTGTAGCATAAATAGGACTGGACAATTTCACACCATATATAAAGTGGATTACAGATAATGAGTTATGACTACAAGTTGCCACCTGCGCACACCGAGCACGTCCATAGGTGCTCCGAATCCGTCTCAAAAAATCAGTGTAGCAACTGACAGTTCAAGTTCAATGCTGATTTATCAGTCTCTTCAAATGTCTAGTATGTTTTTCCTTACGGGCCGTCGTATCCTTTCAACAATTTCCCGCAGTCTTGAGAGTGACCATGATTCACACTTGTGAAAATGATCTGAGCGGACGAAAAGCGTATTAATTATGTTAGATTGATTCATTGATGTACCTATTGACACTGATCATGCTCGTCAGTGTAATGACTCGCTCTTTACCCTCTACACTCTACACCAATGTTTGGGTAACGCAAAATGAGGTAAACAGGTTACTAAAACACTTACCTAGCCTATTAATAAAAATATATTTTAAAAAAACATACAATAAAACTAAACAGGACAATTCTCCACGTATCGGCTCAAATTGAACCTTTTTCAAGAGACGACAAAATAAAAAACAAAATAGATGTCTATATTTCATCAAGCCCCGTCTCCATAATAGCGCAGGGATGGCAACGCATCTAGTAAAAGTGAAAATGCGTGCATTCATTATAAACAAACCGAAAGTGGGAAATTAGAGACACTATAGATGAGTGCAAGAATAATAAAAGAAAAAGATAAGAAAAATACCCCTTTTGTCACTCTATCAGACAGGCAGGTTTTAAGAACATAGTCACATCAGGCACGACTGAAGGGAACAGAGACAGATGGGGACGTGAGAAAATATTCATGTGACAACCTCCAGTTAGATCCCATCTCCAGTCCTGCATTTCCCTCTCTTCCACTAGTCGCTTTTCGGAGGGACAGAAACCTTCGGGATCTCTTAGTTCATTCTCGTCTGCGCACTTCTGCAGGTCAACTAGGAACTGTCCCTTGTCATCGAAATTGTTTGACTTGCCCTTTTGTTATTCTCACTCCTATTTTACAGTTTCCTAAATCACACTTTGATATTCATGATTCTTTTTCATGTGTGTCCCGTAACTTAATATACTCTATCATATGTAAGCTCCTTTGAAAACAAATGCCTACGTACCATTCTGAACGTTAAGTGGAGTGACTTTAAATCTAACACTACTATAAGAGAGGAAAGCAAACAAACCTATATATCTTCCTTCATTAGACAAAGGCGTTGGACTTACATCGGCCATGTTCTCAGAATGAACAGCCTAAGAATTCCCCAGCAATCACTATATTGGGTGCCACCTGGAGTAAGAAGAAGAGGGAGACCTAGAGAAAATCTACGAAGAACCATTAATAGAGAAGGCATGTCAATGAACCTAAACAACACGCAACAATTGAAAGACCTGGCAACACAAAGACAGAAATGGAAAGCTATGGTTTCTGCCCTATGCGCCGCCTATGGCCCTGGAGGAACATAACATAACATAACATATGTAAGCGTTGTGATATGAAGTATGTTGGTGAGACTGGTAGACGTTTAGCTGATAGATTCGCCGAACATTTGAGAGATATCACGAATCATCGTGACTCCCCAGTGGCTAATCATTTTAACAGCCCGTCACATCATGGTAGCTCTGATGTCTCTGTAACCGGTTTGTTACGTTGTTATACCGGTGACCGGCAACGTCAGTCCTTGGAATATCGTCTCATTTGTCATATGGGAGTCTTGCAACCACACGGAATGAACATTAATCACCGTTTTGTTTGAGTTACCCACCTTTTCTTTATACCCTCTACTCCCGTATTGCACTGTTTCTTGTAATTATTTGTCTTTGTACACTTTCGTGAATAATTATTGTTTTTGTGTTTGCCGTTCTTCTATATAATTCCTTTATGTCTTCTTTCGTTTGTGTATGTTAATATGTGATTATTTTGTACTCTGCCATTTTGTTATTGTTAAATCATTTACATATTTAGATTTTGATTTCCTCGTTTTTATTGCAGTTGTCTCTTCGATGGGTGCCCACACATGTATAGTTATTTGTATATGCATTTCGTTTTACATGGTTCTATGTATCCACGCAATTACTTTGGGCCACACATTTGTATGTATACATATGCAGTTGTTATAGCATTATCTTTATGTGAACGAACGTTTATATTTACATTAATATATGTATATGTTTCTATGTGTACAAATGTTCATGTTATTATTTATGTGAGAAAGTGTTTATGTGCATGAATGTTCATATTTATGTATACATATATATATGTATATTTATGTGAGCGCTTTTTTATGTTAATGCACGTATCTCCATTCTGTGTTAATGTATATACCTATTCTGGTGTGAGCCCTTTCCTGTGTGTGGATACATTTACATGCCTGTGCATTTTGTGTGGGTATCCTTCACACATCTGTGTCCATCTTGTTATGTGTTTATTTCTTGACTCTTGGTGTGTGTTTACATTTCTATGTATGTTTAGTTTTGGTTTTATATATATGTTTATGTCTATATTTGGTTTCACATTCATTCCATGCGTTTTCAAATGTTGATTCTTCTTCTATCCTTCCTTCCCCAAACCCACTCACCCCACCACCACACAACCTCATCATTACTCATCTATCATTGTCATATGCCATTCTTGTTGACGTAGGTGACCATGGTTCTCTGTTCACAGTATTGTTATCAGGATCGTTGTTTCCAAGCCTTGCTAGGTTGTCACATGAATATTTTCTCACGTCCCCATCTGTCTCTGTTCCCTTCAGTCGTGCCTGTTGTGACTATGTTCTTAAAACCTGCCTGTCTGATAGAGTGACAAAAGGGGTATTTTTCTTATCTTTTTCTTTTATTATTCTTGCACTCATCTATAGTGTCTCTAATTTCCCACTTTCGGTTTGTTTATAATGAATGCACGCATTTTCACTTTTACTAGATGCGTTGCCATCCCTGCGCTATTATGGAGACGGGGCTTGATGAAATATAGACATCTATTTTGTTTTTTATTTTGTCGTCTCTTGAAAAAGGTTCAATTTGAGCCGATACGTGGAGAATTGTCCTGTTTAGTTTTATTGTATGTTTTTTAAAAATATATTTTTATTAATAGGCTAGGTAAGTGTTTTAGTAACCTGTTTACCTCATTTTGCGTTACTATTTGTTCATTAGGTTACTGCGGCACCATCCACTTTGTCGGACACCCTCTGACCATTTGGTTATTTATACCAATGTTTGGGCACGAATAAGGCGCTACTGTAATATTTCTGGTCATATTTCTGGTCAGTTACTCCACCCATTGACGGCGGATGACTCCCGAATCAACTGTATGGATCATTTTCATAAGTCACTAAATATATATGAATGGGAATAGTTCAGTGACATCAGACATGACAGTGGCCGAGTCACAGCCTTTATCTCCATTGTGAGACTACTCATGGTTGTAATGAAAGCACCGTTGGATCTTCGAGTCGACACAGCCAGCGTCACTGTTTATAAGCATTGTAGCAATACATTGCAGCTTGGGGAGGGGGTCTATGTCACGATATTTTTGCCGTCCTCTTCTGAAATCAGTGCAACAGAACCAAGTCTAAATTATGGCCACTTAGAGGCATGTTTAGCCTTTCAAGTACAAGGGTGATAAATATAAGGCACATTGGGTGATAAACCGTTATAGAGCCAATAACATATATCATGCTTGGCGATGGATTGAAAGACCATCAAAGATGAACGAGGTGAGTACGGCATAAATGCACATGTCAAGATACAGCTATCGGGCATCTTTAACAATATTGAGGATGAAAGGGACCTCAACCACGAGAGCGAAGTAACTTGACTGACACCCATTCTTCAAGACAGCCGTACAGATAGAATTCGGTTTAGTAGCACAGGGACACAGTGGGCAAGGAAGTTGTCTTCGTACATGAGAGTGGTTTGAAAGAAGAGAAATACATCCTCCGAAGATGAACGTATAGTGGGTGACCCAAGAAAAATACAGTACTAAACTCGTGCCGTTCCCGTCGAGGCTAACTCTTTGAAGTGTAGATGGGGGTTTAGTTCAGGCAACAGAGGCTGGAAAACTAAGATTGGTCGGACCATCCTCTATATTGAGCAGGTCTACAGTCCTGCTCATGCAAGAACAGGTGCTAAAGTCAGCGATACTGGAACAATAGGAGCACCCCCCCTTCCCAAACAGCTTTACGTTGAACAACATTTATCGTGATAACATGACTCCAATGACTGTCAATTTCTATGATCCTAGCCACAGTGTCACTTGTGATATCTCAGTCACAGCCATTTGGTCTTGTACATCGGATCATAGGAGTCGATTTTTGTGTGGAGAACCACCTCATTCATACCATGAAGTAACTTAAACCAAATGGTATTAGCGTCAAGCATATATATTTTTATACACATTTCTCTTCTTTTATTCGATCCATCTTTTCTTCCAGTTTTCAGAGCATATGCCTCCATTTTAGGTTACATAGTTACATAGCGTTCTTAACATACGTATAACTT
Source organism: Meghimatium bilineatum (assembly GCA_034231615.1). Classification (NCBI taxonomy): domain Eukaryota; kingdom Metazoa; phylum Mollusca; class Gastropoda; order Stylommatophora; family Philomycidae; genus Meghimatium; species Meghimatium bilineatum. Next base: position 32,057,191 of record CM067319.1, on the reverse strand, counting down.
CTCAAATTATGACACGTCAAACTCATATAAGACTTTTCTATTGTTAATATAAAAATTTTATAAATACTTGTGTTTTACACAATCGTGTATTCTCCTTGTGTGCCCTACTGTGCTTCTCATCATATAATTTTATTGCTGTGGTTATCACCTCTCTTTATCTCTGTTGATTACTAGACCTAGATCTTGTATATTATAACATTGTTTTAGTATTGTATGGAGTCTTCATTTATTTTGTGGTTCCATCCTGTGTGTGTTTGATCCGTTCATGATAAAGACCTTTTGGTTGAAACGTTGATCATGTGCATTATTCAACATAAAACATTATTAACCCTTTATATATAAAGGCCCTATATATATTTTTTAAATATTTACTTATGAAATTTGACAGAAAAAACTCATTAAAAAATAAAAAAGCATGTGGGATATATAGAGTACCAAAACATTGTTAGGGATACAATCAAAGTACCAACGGGAAAATTATGTCATAATTATGATGCATAAATCCAGGAAATCAAGGTAGCACTATTAAACTGCTAGTTGTCAATCTTGGCTCACAGTCAGCTTCCTGGCAGTATTCCTGACAGATGCGAGATCGGCACTCCAATCGCTCTATTCCAAAACATTATCAGACCCGCATATACTACTTTCTGAACTAAGCAACGTGGGCAAAGTAGATATGCAGTGCATAATATCGTATTTAGGAACATTTGGAAAGAAGAAAGGGCTAAAGAAGGAGCTGCAGATGATCAACCAAATGTTCTAATAACTTACCATCAAAAGAAATAGATGATTATAGCAATTAGCGGTAATTTTTTTCTAGGAAAACAAAAGGTATACGCTTAGTTTGCGAACAACTACCTATATTTTTAGTGGTAACATCGAACTTCCCCCTCTCCAATATATCAATAATAACACAATTCATCAGATCGAAATATTTATAGAATTGTTGCTATATGAAAAGTACCTTTAAAACGTCGATATTTTGACAGAATGAATTCTTTTTTTCCTAAACTCTTTAGTATGAACAAAATGTTATGAGTTGTGTTATCTGGAATCTAGATTCTACATATCCAAGTATCAGCACAATTAACTCGGTAGTTTCACTTTTGCAATAAAACACATTCCTGCTCTGAAAAAAAAAACCCATTTCCTAATGAATCATATGCGCTGATCCAAACAGCGTCACTTACCTCGCCTGATACATCTGATAATTGGTCATTTTGCGTATATTTTGATGTGCTAGTAAATAAAAAGCACGAAAAAGGTGGCCCAGAAAAGATAAATGACGTGTGGAAGCCATGCGAGGAATTATTCGGAAAGAAACTTCGGTAAATGTCCATACCGAAACTAGATACTGATTTTGTTTGAAATTGTGTGCAAATTTAATGGCGGCCTTATAGCAATCACTTTATGGCTGGCTAACGGTCAGCCTGAGATCGTTAAACTTGATTTCTTCTGACAGCGCGGTATTCCTATTTCTTTTCTTTTTTTTTTATGATCATAAGCAATACAATGCTTGTGGGCTAAATTGGGATTCATCCTGCTAAAGGGATGCATTTTATTTTTATGGTGATTTTATTTGGCTATTAACACAAAGTGACCAATGAAGATTACGGGAGATGTCTCATACGTCACTTTAGAAGGATTAATCCCCGATGAACCAGCAAGACTATAAATCACGATAGAAAAGATGCAATTTTCCAGTTTTTGTTCAATGCGAAATCAATTATTTCCAAACCGAAGACTAGCTTTGTTATAAATTTCCCTACCAAAGGAAAGTGGGCGATGTCAGATATGAAATTCAGAATCCGATACTTTATTTATGCCTTTACCGTGAAACTATGTTCTCGCTCGTTTATCAAAAACCGACGCAAAGAAATGAGATGACCTTTCGTGTGTTTTATGGTAGACTTTTGTTTTTATGGACAGACAATTTTCTTTAGGTTGATAGAACCGAAATAACCAAAAGTGAAAAAGGTGGGGGTACGGCGTATACCTGCGTATCCCAGAAAACAGAGCAGACAATTAGTAAGCCAGCAACAACACAAAATGATAGCCAAATTATGACCAGACCATAACAAGTTCGAATTATGACTTTGAGATGTCGATATATAGAATATTACAGTAAAGATCAATCTATTCTTATCACTGGTGCTAAGTATACTTTTGTACTGATGTGAAAGTTGGACATTCAATGCAGACAGAAAGAAAGATTCAGGTATCTGAAAATAAGTGCTACAAACGTTTGTTAATTAAAACTTCAATCAATCAATCAAGTGCCATGCCGAATGACGTAGGCGATCATGTTTCTCTCTGTCTCTTGTGTTGCCAATAGGCTCGATTGGTGAGCTTCTACCGTGCCACAATACAAGTCCATCTAGAAATTTTTCTCTTTGTCGTCCCCTATCTCTTCTCCCCTTGATATTTCCAGTGGTTATTAAGTGTTCAAGCTGTGTTCTTCTCAGCACATTCCCTAGAATCATTGTATAAATAACCAAATGGCCAGAGGGTGTCCGACAAAGTGGATGGTGCCGCAGTAACCTAATGAACAAATAGTAATTTAGTAACCTAGAATCATTGACTGTCTGCCCCTAATGTTTGATATGATTGCTCTTTTTATGCAAACATCATTGAGAACCTCTGCATTCGATTTCTTAGCTGTCCATGGTATTTCATCATTCTTCTCAGAAACCAGTTGTTTAGCCACTAATTCGCTTTGAATGTTTTTGTTTACAGTCAATGCTTCACATCCATAAAAAAGAATTGGTTCAATATAACATCTCAGCACTCGAATTCGGGTCTGCATTGATAGTCTTTCATTGCACAAAATTGTTCTCATTTTTTTGAAATGCTGATTTGGCTTGTGCTCTTCGTCTCTTTATCTCACTAGAGCATCTACCTTCTGATGTTAACAGGGTGCCAAGATATTTCACTTTTTCAACTTGTGCTAATTTTGTGTCATTAATTATTATGTTGCATCTTGGTGTTGTATGTCTCTTCGATACAACCATTATTTCTGTTTTCTTCTTGTTTAAACTGAGGCCTTTGTTTTCACTTTCCTTCACTACTTTATCTAATAGGGCGTGTAGTTCCTGTTCACTTCCTGCGATGAGTACTGTGTCATCCGCATATCTCAAGATATTTATATTGCATCCTCCCACTTTTATTCCTGGCATATCTTCTATATTTCTCATAATGTATTCTGTATACAGCGAGAAATGGTCCGGGGGCATTTCACAACCTTGCCTGGCACCAATTTCTATCTTTTGAAATCTACCTATAGTATTGTTAACTCTTATCACAGCAGTTTGTTTCCAATACATATTTCTAACTATTCTTAGATCTTTCCCATCAACGTTAAGATTTTCTAGCAGTTTTATAATCTCTGAATGCTTCACCTTGTCAAATGTTTTGCTATAATCTATGAAGCACAGATAAAGGTCTTGTTGTACTTCTATGGCCCTCTCCATTAATGTTCTTACTATATATATATATGGTATTTCTTGTGCCTTTTCCTTCTACGAATCCTCATTGTTCGTCTGCTATCTCTTGTCTTATTTTTCTTCCTATACGCCGCATTATTATGCGCAGTAGAATATTGGTCATCTGACTCATAAGACTAATTGTTCTGTGGTCTTCGCAATCTATTGCTCCAGGTTTCTTTGGTAGGGCTATGAAAATTGATTGCAGCAAATCCGATGGAATAAACTGTTATAGATGTCATTTAATATTTTGGTGATAACTTCAATGCCATAATCTTCCAGGGCTTCTAATTCTTCTTTTGTAATCTTGTCCGGACCTGATAATTTGTTGTTATTTAAGTGCTGTATAGCTTCCTTTACTTCTGCTTTTAATATACTTGGACCTTCATTTTTATAATTTAAGTTAGTATCAAAAACCTGCATGTGGTTGCCTCTGTGGGTCTCACCAATGGCTTACTAGACAAACCAACCATGCAACTGAAAACCTTAGTAGATGACAGGCTTTTATATTGAGGTTATCTTCTTATAGAAGCTTCATGGCACGTCATCTATACAATCCCGTAGTCGCAACCTTCGATAACAGTTACCATGTTGTTCCGGTAGACCGACGTTGTGCTTGAACTAGTTACGGGCACGGCGTGGGTGTGCAGAACAACAAAAAAAACCTGTCGCAAGGGCCAGAGTTGTGCCCTGATGTCGACGTAAGTTTAGGTGGCATTAGACTCGAAACACCATCAAGTCGAATGGCTGCTGGAACAGAGGGTGGAGCACTTATGGGAATGCCCTACGTGCTGTGGGGCCAATTTATAATCAAGAATCAAGAAGAATCAAGAAGTTCGTATCATTTCTGTTATCTTTGTACAGTTCTTTAATATATTCTTCCCATCTGTGCATGATTTCATTTTCTCCTATTAGTATGTGCCCCTGCTTAGATTTCAGACACCCAGTCCTGTGAGCATGCCCTCTGCCTGTTAATTACTTTATTTGTAAATGTGTCTATCACTTGTATTTCTATGATAATATTTTTCTATTTCACTGCACTTTGCGTTTAACCAATTCTCTTTAACGTCATTGCTCTTTTGTTTAATTTCTTTGTTCATCTTGTTGTATTCTTCAATGTTATTCTTCATCTGTCTTCTTTGTTAATATACACAATATATATTCTATATACTATAGCTAATTAAAACTTAGCTAGACCACAAGACATATTCCAGCAGCAAATAAACAAAGATCAAGAACCACTTTTGGCAGTGGTGAGACGGTATAAATTTGTTTGGTTTGGACATGTAACGAGACACACCGCGCTTTCTAAAATTATTTTGCAAGGAACTGTCATGGATGGAAGGAGAAGAGGGTAGAGAAACTCCTGGACTGATGACATCAAAGAATGGTCTGGGCGTGATTTTCTACTCTCCAAATGGCTGAGGATAGAGTTATTTTGAGAGAATTTTGTGCCGATGTATCCAGTGTGGCACCCTTACGAAACTAATTGGTTATGCGTCTTATTGTTAATATTATATAGAATAGGGAATATTATGTACAGCAAGAAAGACTCAACAAGACGTGGCTAAGAAAATTCAGCGTTCAAGAAGGATGGCTTTTAAACACCATATTAAGAACGAAGTTTGGGGTTTTTTCGTCCATGTGAAGAGACACGATGACATGGAAAGATTGTTGTTGGAGCGGGGGGGGGGGCGATAGAAGGCACTAGAGGCAACGGCCGAACAAGACATCGTTGCACAAGAGATATTCAGAAATGCATGCGAATTTCCCGCTAGAGGAAGCGGAACAACTTGCCAAAGTCCGCGGGGATTTCAGGAGATTCATACAGAAGACAACGTTCTGGAACGAATGCATCACATGGCACACAGAGTATGAAGAATTTCATGAAAAGGGAAGAAAGCGAACAAAGCGGTTCTAATAACACTCATCATCATCATCAGGTGCCATGTTGGCTGGCGTTGGAGGTCATGGCTCTCCACAGCTCTCTGTCCACAGTATTATGTATCAAACTCGTTGTTGTTTCCTTGCCGTGCCAGGTTATCAAACTGTCTAATATTTTCTCACGTTGTCGCCCTCTGTCTCTGTTGCCTTCAATTTTGCCTGTTGGGACTATGTTCTCCAAACCTGCCTGTCTCATGAAGCGGCCAAAAAAAGAAGATTGTCTTTTTCTTATATTATTGATTAAGTTTTGTTTCGCATTTGAATCTTTCAACACCTCTACATTAGTTTTTCTGGCAGTCCATGGTATTCTGAGCTTTCTTCTATAGAACCACATCTCTACTGCCTCTAATTTCTCACTTTCTAGTTTGTTTACTGTCCAAGACTCGCGCCCATATTTTAGTATAGGGGTTATATAGCATTGCAGAACTCTCTTTCTCACCTCTAATGACAAGATCATATTACACAATATATATTTTTATTTTTCTGAATGTTGTTTTTGCCTGTTCTATTCTACTTCTTGTTTCTGTTGCACTTCTTCCATCTGTTGTAATCGTTGTACCTATGTATATATGTATATAATATACCGCTGTATATTTGAATTGGTGGACCTGTTTTAATACTATATCATTCACTTTGATCTTGCAAGGTGTATTATTTTGTTTATTTGAAATAACCATTACTTCTGTTTTACTGATATTTAGGAAGAGACCGTTCTTTTTAGTTTCTATGACTACTACATTAATTAAATCTTGAAGGTCTTCCTCACTTTTTGCAATCAGAACAGTGTCATCCGCATATCTCAAATTATTTATGTTATGTCCTCCCACTGATATTCCTGGGATATCTACTATAGCACGCAATATGTTTTCACTGTATAAAGAGAACAGGTCTGGTGAAAGCATGCATCCCTGTCTGACTCCTTGTTTTATTTGTTGAAAATGGCCAAATTGATTTCCTACAACACTACATGTGGAAAAAAAAGAGTTACTAAAGGAAATATAGAGCGGGGTGCAAAGGGAACGCATTGCTATAGGCGGACCCAGGGTTAGCAGATAACCAAGATCCCAAATGTACCTCCACGCGGTGCACCCTGGAAACAGAAATACAGCAGCTCGAGCTGATTCTGGCCAAATCATTTGGAGATCGTGTCCGAGAATGTGGAGGTAGCAGATGGAAAGAGATTTGACTGCACAAGAGACAGACAATATCTCCGACACCACCAGCAGCACCACATATAGCGACACTGTCGACATACAGTGAAGCTAGTCAGTCCAGTTCGAACATTGGAGGGGCGGCCAATGTAAAATGCACGTAAAGGTAGATGCATGGCGAGAGACAAATAGATTTCATACCGAGTACAATGAAACAATGAAAGGGTAGAACAGCGCTAGAGGGCAGCGCGAACTGCAAATAGAATGTGAAAAGTCCCTAGGAAAGGAGAACTACAAGCTCCGTCAGCTCGAGCCGAGCTTCTAGTTACCTGTGTTCCTTACAGGCAGAGACCCAGACCCATCCATTGGCGTTTGGTAAAGCAAGAAGACCTAACCCAACTCTTATGTCGAACCTTCCTTAACCGGAAACATGCTTGTGAAGAGAAAGGGTTCTGTACCCGATGGGCTTAGGCAAGAAAGGGACAACGATGGTAGTCCTGGCCCAACTCTACTGTCAAGGTTTCCTATAACGGAAGTACACTTGCAAAGAGAAAGGGTTCCGTACCCGATGGGCTCAGGCACAAAAGGGACAACGAAATAGCCCTGGCCCAACTCTACTGTCAGGTTTTCCTACACCGGAAATACACTTGAAGAGAGAAAGGGTTCAGTACCTGATGGGCTCAGGCGCTATTGGGACAAGGACGCTCAGCTCGAGAACGCCTTGCTCTCAAACGCGTGGTGTCAGACTCGAACTTGGACAAGGGGTACACGATGTCGGTGAACGACACCTCAGCTAAGAGGGCGAAAGAGCCAGGGTCCAACTCCTCTGTTGAGTTCTTCCCCTTAAGGAACCATGCTCACCGATGAGAAACGGTTCAGTACCCAATGGGCACAGGCACAGCACGTCCAATTACGCGAGGCAAGTTCATAGACAGTGGAACACCTCGTGCGAGTCAGATGAGAGCATAAATCGTCTGGGCGAAGAGTCGCCACTACGCGTACATGGAGACAGATATAGAGGCTGTCACAGGCTAAGGGTACCCCACCCGAATTGTCAAGGCATGCCGAAATCGGATGTGCTAGGCCTACAAGGCGCATAACAGTGGCACAACGTAATCACGCTCCCGGCGGAAATCACACGGATATCCGTGATGGTTACAATGGAGCGAACGCAAAACAAAACAAACAAACAAATATAGAGCAAACAATTAAAGTATTTTGGACATATTAAAAGATACGATACGTTGTTGAAGAACTGAGCAACGTCGAGGGGAGGCGAGCAAGAGATGCAAGTGCCAGATAGACATCACGAGATGAACAGGTTACAGTCTAAAAGAGTGCACGACTAAGGCAAGAGAAAGGGAATGATGGAGGTCCGTGACCGCCACCTTTCGTTGCGGAGATGGCACGTGATTATGATAACGCTATCCTCTTATACGTGCTAGAAATTGACACAATCGACATCACGGCAATATGTATACAAGGTTCAAGGTTGGCAACACGTATATGTGGGCTAGCATCTCAGACATCAAAGCTTGGGCCTATTCTTTAAGAATGATTTGAATATGAAAAGCGGAGGAACACACACTATGCCAAAGAAACAGCACTGAAAGGATAAACTCTACGACCTCCGTATAACTTACAAAACACAATCAGGGAACGTAAGAAAGCTTGCAAAAATTAATGGAAGCATAGCATAGGACTTAGCTGTTCAATTATTATTGATTGAATGTTTAGGTACAAATAATATATGCCCTATCCAATCATATCGCACGGGTGGAAGATATATATATCATATGGAGGATTGACTTTCGAACCAAATGCTGTCATTATGTTGTGCCTGTAAGACGTGTCAAAAACAACTTAACCAAAGTGCTCACAAATTTATGTATAGGCAGTACTCTCATCATCATCATTAGGTGCCGTGACAACTGGTGTAAGTGATCATGGATCTTCATAATTCTCTTATTTCTAGTGTCTTGTTATGAAGTTGACTGGGGTGCAAAGGGAACGCATTGCTCTAGGCGGGCCCAGGGTTAGCAGATAACCAAGATCCCAAATGTACCTCCACGCGGTGCACCCTGGAAACAGAAATACAGCAGCTCGAGCTGATTCTGGCCAAATCATTTGGGGATCGTGTCCGAGAATGTGGAGGTAGCAGATGGAAAGAGATTTGCCTGCACAAGAGACAGACATATCTCCGACACCACCAGCATCACCACATATAGCGACACTATCGACATACAGTGAAGCTAGTCAGTCCAGTCCGAACATTGGAGGGGCGGCCAATGTAAAATGCACGTAAAGGTAGATGCATGGCGAGAGACATAGATTTCATACCGAGTACAATGAAACAATGAAAGGGCAGAACAGCGCTAGAGGGCAGCGCGAACTGCAAATAGAAAGTGAAAAGTCCCTAGGAAAGGGGAACTACAAGCTCCGTCAGCTCGAGACGAGTTTCTAGTTACCTGTGTTCCTTACAGGCAGAGACCCAGACCCATTCATTGGCGTTTGGTAAAGCAAGAAGACCTAATCCAACTCTAATGTCGAGCCTTCCTAAACCGGAAATATGCTCGCGAAGAGAAAGGGTTCCGTACTCGATGCGCTCAGGCACAAAAGGGACAACAATTTAGCCCTGGCCCAACTCTACTGTCAGGTTTTCCTACACCGGAAATACACTTGAAGAGAGAAAGGGTTCAGTACCTGATGGGCTCAGGCGCTATTGGGACAAGGAGCTCAGCTCGAGAACGCCTTGCGTGGTGTGAGACTCGAACTTGGACAAGGGGTACACGATGTCGGTGAATGACACCTCGGCTAAGAGGGCGAAAGAGCCAGGGTCCAACTCCTCTGTTGAGTTCTTCCCCTTAAGGAACCAGGCTAACGGATGAGAAACGGTTCAGTACCCAATGGGCACAGGCACAGCACGTCCAATTACACGAGGCAAGTTCATAGACAGTGGAACACCTCGTTCGAGTCAGACGAGAGCAAGAAAATCGTCTGGGCGAAGAGTCTTCACTACGCGTGCCTGGAGACATATATAGAGGCTGTCACAGGCTAAGGGTAGCCCACCCGAATTATCAAGGCATGCCGAAATCGGATGTGCTAGGCCTACAAGGCGCATAACGGTGGCACAACGTAATCACGCTCCCGGCGGAAATCGCACGGATATCCGTGATGGTTACAATGGAGCGAACGAAAACAACAACAACAACATGAAGTTGACTCATTGCCATGACAATGTTTACCCTACATTACATGGTGTAGTTTTTTTTGTTTTTTTTACAGCAAAACCATTTTGACTCAAACATCTTTGTCATTTTTGTGATCACAATGTTAAAGATTATTTCCTTTCAAAGTCAGATGTTTTTCAATGCAACTTTGACACTTTCAAAATGATATATTATTTGTATGATATTCTATATGCATTTAAATTGGTAGGCTAAAAGCAATTATTTCCAAAATATTGTGTAAGTACATTTTTTTCCAAAATATTGTGTAAGTACATTTTTTTCCAAAATATTATTTAAGTATATTTTTTTCCAAAATATTGTGTAAGTACATTTTTTTCCAAAATATTGTGTAAATACAATTTTTTTCATTTCTACAAGGCTTTAGTATTTAATTTGCCTGTAGTTAGTTCTCTACAATGAAATATTAAGTATTGATACCATTAGCTTATTTCTGCATTCAATTTTTGGAAGAAAAAAAAATCTCAGTTCCCTCCAAAAATCGCATGATACAGAAAAGGATACCACACCCATAGAAACATTAATATAGACCTATAATTTTTCCATTTGTTTAAAAACATACTATGCATACCTGAATATAATACCCTTGAAATATTTAGTAATCATATTTTCATCATGGAATGCCTTACAAGGTCTAATAGGGCGCTTTTAATTAATATACTCTTATGCTGTCGTCCTCGATCTATCTTGTCTATTACAACTGTTCTCCAGACCTCCTTGTCTTATAAAGTATCTAAAACAATAATGTTTCTCTTTTTTTTAACGATATTATGAACCCTTATCTCATACTTGTCTGTTATGAACCCTCATCTCATACTTGCCTATTATGAACCCTCATCTAATACTTGCTATTATAAACCCTCATACTTGCCTATTATAAACCCTCATCTCATACTTGCCTATTATAAACCCTCATCTCATACTTGCCTATTATAAACCCTCATCTCATACTTGTCTGTTATGAACCCTCATCTCATACTTGCCTATTTCAGCATCTCCTCATTAGTTGTTTCTAGCTGTGCATCTCAGCATTCTTCTTTAGAAGAACATCTCTGATACTTTGAATTTACCACTATCTTGTTTATTTATTGTGCATGACCAACAATATCTTATAATTGATGTTATGTAGATCTGAAGAACTATTTTACATGTTAGTTTTAGGCATGTTAATTATTGTCTTCGTACACCGAACATATTCATAGGTGCTCAGATCTTTTCTTCAGTAAATCTCTATGGATGTAGCTGCTGTTTGTTCCTGTTCTGTGTTGGTTGAATGTTCTCTGAAATTTTCGTGAGGTGTTCTCTATGTGACACCCCTTCTGGTTACTCCCACTTGACGCACTGCCAATACTGACTCTTGCTAATTGATATCAAAATCTTTTGTTCATGCAGACTCTCGTATTGAATCTGTCTGCTCTGTCCATAGGTTGTTTCACTGAAAACTCAAAATCTCTTAAGTTTTCAGTGATCTGTCTGAGCTCTCTTACGATTACTAACTTCTAATGACACTTTGACAGGGACATATTATACAGTGTAGGCCCTTATTCTTCATTATTTGGAGTGCTGCCTGTGCCTACACTATTGTGATTTTTGATCTGGTGTATGTCTTCAATCAAATATGTCATCGTTATTCCTAAATACTTGAATTTATGGACCTGTTTGAATATTGAGTCATTCCTTTTGATCTTTCACTCTAGTAGGGGATTATATTTTTTTACAAACAACCATTACTTCTGACTTCATGCTATTTAAAGAAAGATCATTTATTTTTACTTTCTGATTGTACTATTTTAATTGGTTCTTGTAGATCTTTTTTTTTTGGTAATCAGAATGTTGTCTGTATATCTAAATGTATTTATGCTATATCCACCTAATGATCCGATATTACTGGAGTATTGTCAATTCTTTGCAGTATGTTTTTACTGTACATAAAAAACAAATTTGGTGAAAGTACACATCCCTGTCTGACACCTTCCTTTATCTATTGATAGGGTCCAATTTGGCCTCCCCCTAGTATAGCCTAACTGCTGCTATTTGTTGCCACTATATGTTCCTGATTATTCTTAGATTTTTACTATCAATGTTCAGATTTTCGAGCACGTGGATAACTTCATTAAGTTTAACCTTGTCGAAAGAAAATAACTATTAAAAGTAAACACAGTCTGGCTGAAGAATGATGAAGAAGAAGTAAATACAGTTGAACACTGTTATAACAACTTGATTCAGACCAACAAATTGTTGTATACAGAAATTCTCTACATATCTCTATAGGCCTACAGTACAAACAATAAATTATAAATATAACTGGGGATTTTTTAAAGTGTTGTTATATAGGGAACTTTGTTATAAAAGTATGCAGTATAGAAGGATTCCACTGTACTAAATATAAATACTACAGATTAATAAGAGTGTATCTTATGAAATCTAAATATATTCAAACTTCTGATAAGATTGACGTCTTGCTAGATGGCAGCTGTTTTATTTGCTTGTCAATAATGGAGGTTTCAGAGAGGAGACTGGCACAACCAAGTAAAACTCTGTGCATTGAAATGCTTCCAATTAGTATCAAAGTAATATTTAACATATATTTCTTCTTCTTCTGCATTCATTCTCAAACTCCTGTAGATTAGCAAGATGTAGTCCAGAGAACGGAATGCGTTGTGTCAAGGTTTACAGAATTGCTGCGATATCTGCGCCTTTCAGCATGACACATCCGACTTAACATGGCTTTGTATCACTGATCCTATATGGGATGGGACAGTCAACTTCACCCCATAACCTCCTTAGTCACCTCTTACGACACAGATGGAAAGTAAATAGTGTTGCTATTCTTTGCTCCCCTCTTGGGCCTGGCAACACATGGGCGGAACATATATTTTGATGTTGATGTCTTCATTGTGGCACCTCTATGACCCTGACTGGTTATGGATTTAATAATTATTATATAGCAAGTGGGGTATAAGCTTTGGTGTTAAAGGTATGAGCTATGGTACTAAGGGTATAAGCTATGGTGTTAAAGGTATGAGCTATGGTTTAAAAGGTATGGGCTAACTCAGCAAATCTAGTTCTGATATCATTTTTTGTAATATCAAAAGAATGCTTCCACTAGTCATCACATGACCAAGTTCTAAATACTGAACTTTACTCTTCAGAAATAATTGTATAAATATAAAAGATGTTTGCTGTAACAGACTTCCGATATCCTCTCTCTCTTGCTTTGGTGGTGCACTCTGCTAGACTGTAACTTGTCCATCTCGTGATATTTCCCTCCCACTTCAATCTCTGCCTATCTCGTGCTCTCATCCCTTCAACTCTGCCTTAAAGTAAGGTCTTCAACAAGGCTTTTAATATGTCCAAAATACTTTATTTCTTTTAATAGTTTTTTTTTTTATACAAAGTGTTGTCAGAACCTCTTTGTTAGTTTTATTCTCTTTCTATGTTCTCCCTATTCTTCTATATACCCACATCTCAAATTAATCAATTCTGTCTTCTAGCTGTTTGTTCATTATCCGAGTTTCTGAGCCATACATTAATATAGAATAGATGTAGCATTTTATAATTATCATTTTTAGTTTGTCATTTGTTTAGATACAGTCAAATCAACAGCTAAAAGTACTTTCAATGACATGAGAAAAATATTGACATCTAAATAAATTAAAAACATACTAAAGATGAGAATTATATGATGATGATGACAGTAAAATCCCATTATAACAATTTGGTCCAGACTGACTAAGTATTTATGACAGAAATTTGCTATATACAGTGTAAACAATAAAGAATAAATATAATTGGGAATTTTTTTAAGTGTTGTTAAATAGGGAAATTTGTTACAGATATATGCACTATAGAGGGACTCCACTGTATTTTCCACATGTCATTGAAAGTACTTTTAGCCATTCCTATTCTCATTTTAACTCCTGTTCCACATCTGCCATCATTTGTGATTATTTGTCCAAGATATTGATAATGATCTACTTTTTGTAGTATCTGTCCAACTATTTTTATGGTAAAAGCCTGCACCTTTATGATTATGGTGGTGTTTTTTTGTGGTGTTTATACAAGTATCTAGTTCATAATATTTTTTGGATTTGTCGACTTGATCAATTAGTCTTTGTAGCTACTTTTCACTTTCTGTTAAAATGACAATGTCTTCTGCATATCGCAATTGCTTATTATTTTCCGACTGGTCTTGAGTCCTGACATTTCATCTAAATGTTTTTAAAATGTTCTCTGTGTAGATATTAACCTTTAACACACTGCATTCTTCTTCTTCTTCAGTGTTCATTCTCAAACTCCCGCTGGATCTCTCTTGTAGCAGGGCCATGGTCCTATAAGATTTCCAGCAGGATGTAGTCCAGAGAATGGAAATGCGTTGTGTCGCCATTTTATTTGGGCCAATGGCACATCCATCTTCGACGGAACACGGTATTCAAATTACACAACCTTTCTCCTGCCACTGAATTCTTTTTTGAAAAATTGTGGTATATTTTGGTTAGTGTTTGGAAAATGCAATAATTTTTTTGTTTTCATAGATTTTAAAATAATTTGTGCACAGTTAAATAGATATTTGCATACTGCAAAATTGTGTGGAAATTAGTTTTTTTGTAAGTGTCATACAACATATGTAAGTGGTGAAGATATTTTTTTGCAAAACAGAAAAAAAACACAAACAAACTTGGGTGTTACTGTTTGGAAAATGCAATAACATTTTTGTTCTTAGAGATTTTAAAACAAAGTCTGTACATGTAAATAAAGAATTGAATACTGCATATATTGGTGCAAGTTGTGTTTGTGTGATACAAGAGGTATGAGAAGGTTGGGAAAGAAGGTGAAAACATTTAAAAAATAAAATAATTATTGAAAAATTACTTACCATTATTTCTGATATGGCAACCCTGATTAAATACATTTAAATATATAAATCTATTGTCTTTATGTAGTTTAATAACCAAACAAACATAATGTTGCTGGGGAAATAAAGAAAAAGTACCTTACCCTATTGAATAAATTGTTTCGAAAGTTAGACAGTGTCTTGTCAGATCCCGTAAAATGATTAGGTCTATATTTATCACATGAACTTTCATAGCGATATGAACTTGTTACCATATCTAATATGAAGACCCACATAATTCCCAAGAATACCTTACTATCTGAATCACAATCCATAATGATTTTATGTCAATTAAGCCTATACATATTAACGGACATTGTGATCTGCTGATTGATTTTGAAATGAACAGATATCTCCTGATATTTACAATTAATTCAATCAACATTCTTCTTTCAATATGGACTGTTACTGGAAACAGAAGTACAATACTTCTCCAAACAATGATTCGTTGATTCTGGTTACATGACATTAAAGTTTGTGTGTTTTTCAGTTCACTGAATAGGTAGGGTATATCTACGGCACTGAACAGTGCCAACTGTTGTAAACAAATAAAAACAAAATTAGGCAGCTGCGCACCCATAGTGTACTAACGGTTAACTAGGCTGGGTGATAAAATATATCTTTGCCTTACCACTATTTTATTTTTATGTATGGTGAGTAGCTATTTTCACACCTTATTAATGCAGTTTGTTCCCAATATATATTTCTAATCAGTATGATGTCTTTCTCATCTATGCCTATTTCTTGGAAGCATTAAATTAAATTAATATAATAATAAAATATAACAACATACAAATAATTGTATTAGTAATAATATTAAAGTAGCACTGTGCGCGGTTGTAACAGCTGTATAATGCTGGAAGTTGATGATGTACACATCTATGTTAACAGGCAATATTTACTTTATGTAAATGAGACTTAATTATCAGCTGTAACAGACACAAATGATGGGACATATTGTGTGACATGATGTGCTACCATCACTGAATAGCATGAGTGATCTAACTGATAACAAATATAACAAAAAGTATTTTACAGGCACATAAAGACCACTACTAAAAATGATGCAAGCAATCAGGACTTAGTCATGACCAGCTTTAGATAAAACCTAAATCCATGACCAAATCTATTAGCCTACTCTTGACTGATCCACAACCTATATTTTTTTTAAACATTGGCTAGCTATAATAAATGATCAATGAAAAAAATGGATAAATTGAATCATCCAAGAGTTTTGATGTATCATGGGTTAGCCTACATGTCTTAACTAATCTA
The DNA here is from genome assembly GCA_034231615.1 of Meghimatium bilineatum. Classification (NCBI taxonomy): domain Eukaryota; kingdom Metazoa; phylum Mollusca; class Gastropoda; order Stylommatophora; family Philomycidae; genus Meghimatium; species Meghimatium bilineatum. Next base: position 32,041,197 of record CM067319.1, on the reverse strand, counting down.
AAGTCTGTCATGACTTAGTTAAGGTATTGATTTGAAATATCTGCTGTAGAAAACACTTGGTCATATTGAAGACATGTAATTATACCTGCACATTGTTGTAGATTTTCATTTCATTTAGATGTTTGCATAAAAAAATTAAGTAACCCATAGCATTTATTAATGCCGTAGGGGTGCGAGATGTTAGCGATCTCACATTTCAGAGGCTCTGCAAATGAGGGCGGTAGCCATTTCCTCTCCCTCTCAGCCTTTACTTCCCAGATTAATCCGGTACCCATTTAAGGCTGGGTCGACCCGGGAGCCGTTTCGATCTGAAAGACATTTCCTCCTCAACTGGGGAATGAACCCAGGACCACTCATATGCGAAGCCAGTGAGCTAACCACTGCACTAACGCGATGTTTGCATACACAATGGTGGAACCTTCTACAAACACACACACAGCACCTCTCTGAGTAGGAGGCTTCCTTTCAAAGCATTGAATATCACTCAGAGTTGGAGTTCTCTGGGTATGAAAAAATTTGGAAGAAATCCCTCCCCTCATTGCACATATGAAACAAGAGCTTCATCATTTGTAGGCCTAATTCATGAGGATATCAACAATCACTAGTTTTCCGTCTAACCTGATAATGATTGATAAGGTAGTTAGTAGACATGACAAGATGAATTATCAAGTCTTCAGTGTATCCTGATGATTGATTGGATAGTTGACAGACATGACAAGATGAATTATCAACAGTCTTCAATGTATCCTGATGATTGATTGGATAGTTGACAGACATGATAAAATGAATTATCAACAGTCTTCAATGTATCCTGATGATTGATTGGATAGTTGGTAGACATGACAAGCTGAATGATCACCATTCTTCAGATATTCTAACCTGATCATAATGACAAGGTACAGTGAAGAGTTATGATATCAATCAATCAAGCCCTCAACCCCCTGTGGTGTTTGCACATCCTCAAATGCATAGACCACAGACAAGGACTTCACAATTGTCTCTATCCTCCAATATGTCTCAGCCTCATTCAGATGCGTCTCTTCTCTATCAAGTCCCTCATGGTCTCTCTTCTCCATGTGTTCTCTGCTTCCATTTTCATGCTGGTTCCATGTCATTGATCTTCTAGCTATACCTTTTACAACTTTTCTGAGCATATGTCAAATCCATTTATGCTACTTAATCTTAATATCCACCAAATCTTAGTATGTTCATCGCGATATCTCTTAATTTCTTGTCTAATCCTGCCACCTAATGTTCAGTATTCTTCTTAAACAGTTATTCACAAGTGGCTGTAGCTTATGCTGTTGTGCTTTTGTCATTTTCAAGTTTTCAGAACCATACAACAGCATTGTCATCACATTTGTTATAAAGATACTGAGTTTGGTGTGTAAGTTTATATCCTGAACTCTCTGAAAGCAATGATGAGATAATTTATCACTATCTTCAGACTGTCTGATAATAATGAATTATGTTACTGATTACAATGACCAAGTATTACAATTTAATTTCTGTCCCTAAAAATTAACTTCCTTCATTATAATTTTATTCAAGCAAGCAATTTCATTCATTTTTACTGTATAAAAATAATTATCTTGACTCATTTAACTCTGGTACTTTTGGTTTTGGCATTTTAAAACATTTTTGACACAAGCACCACTCTCTTACATGACATGCAAAAGCACATAAATTAAAAAAAAATTTAATTGTTGAAAAAGTCCAGTCAAATGATTATTTTCCTCTTACTTTCCAATGAGTTGTTTGTCATTTCCTTTTTATTTTTGAAGGGGTGGAAACCCTGGAGGAAGATCTATTCATGGCACCTGCCGAAGTCTGTGGTTTTGAGTTTCCAGATGTTACTTTAGTGTGCACTTCTGAAGACTTGCCAGCAATATTATAACTACTCTTGGGGATTAGTGCTCTAGCAGCTGTTGAATTCAGATTGGTAGCACTGGATTTCAATTTCTGTTTCAAAATAAAAAACATTAAAATATGATTTGATGGTTTGAGATGATAAGTTACAATTTTATTTGTAGGTACAGAAGATATTAAATTATACATTGCTCTAATTTGAGGTACAGAACACATTAAATTATGTATTATTGTGTTTGAAGGTACAGAACATATTAAATTATGTATTATTGTGTTTGAAGGTACAGAACATATTAAATTATGTATTATTGTGTTTGGAGGTACAGAATTTAAGAGACAGCAGTTTAACTCTGGTACACATATGGTTTGGTGACAAAAATGTAAACATAGGCACTAAAGTTGCATTATACAAGACTATTATTATCCCATCACTGTGCTACCAGTGCCAAACCTGGACAATGACAGCACAAGACAAAAGAAAAATAGTGACAGCAAAAATGACATTTCTACAAAGAATACCCGGAGTGCCATTAAGAGAAAGAATTAGAAACGATAACATCAGACGGATAACCAAAAAAATACCAGTATGGTAACACATCAAAAGACAACAGATCGGGTGGTTTTCACATTATTGCAGACTACCAACAGACAACATGCCACAGATAGCCATGACACATAGATATAATGACTATATAGCCAGAGGCAGACCATGTAAAAGATAGATCACAGAAATCAAAGAAGCCACAGGAACAAGCTTACAAACAGCACACAGGAAGGCTATCTCCAGAGCTCTTCTACCCCTGACACCACAAGGCAAACAAGGGATACAGTGTATAGATAGATAGGTAGGGAGACTGCAGTAAAACTGTGGTAAGTAAACTTACCATGTGGTAAGTGAATGTTAGAAAAAAATATAAAATGAGTTAAATAGCAGTTTTATATGCATATATCCATAATCCTGTAACTCGTCAGGGTCATAAGGGTACCACATTAGATGAATCAACACACAGATTCTGCCAACGATTACTATCTTCAACAATGTGGATAAGTGAGGATAAGTCTTGTCCAGTCCAGTCTATCCAAGTTTTTATTTGTCCTCCTCTGCTTCTTCCACCTTCAATGGTTCCCTGCAATATTATTGTGCCCAGGCACAAATATGAATTTGATTTTTGTCAAATTAGACCACTTAACTGACTCCAACCAATGTCCACATGCCTAGCCATTCTCAATATTTTTTATGGTGCTCACTGAGTCGCTGAGAAAGCATACACGAGTGTAGGTTTAAAATTCTAACTACGCAATTGCCCTAGTTAACGCCAAGATCTTCACGGTCATGCTAATTGTAGTCATAGCAAATGCACCACTGTCTTCACTCACAATTCTCTTTCCAATCTGCCATGAACACTCATGAGCTGCACACATTCAAAACATCAGAACCATCAATATAAATTCCTATGTCTCCCTCAGACAAATTCTTATCAATCAAGTCTGAACTTCTTCCACAACCAAAAGGTTCTGTAGCCAACATGTTCTGTCAAGTCTGATGTGTACTGAAAAAAGCACTATGTAGTCTTGATGGCACTTTGTCCCATTCTGCACCAGGATCTGTATCCTCAGGTAGACATACATGTTTAATAACAACCTCCGCCTGACCTATCCAATATTTTCCTCTCTTGAGCCTGATCCCCCTAAGTTTTTCTAATTTCTCCATGCAGAGGATGATTTATGTCTGCACTAACTGAAGGAGAGTACATGGTTGGTAGATCCTCTATGGTTGGAAAATCAAGGAGGTAGAGGATCCTACAAACGTTGTATCTTTTGTGCAGCCAAGTATGACATGCATTGCCTCATTCTGCACCCTCTCCAGTATTATCATTCGCGTATGGCTAAGAGAGTTGGGATCGGAGTGTATTAAATAACTGAAACTACAAGTATATACTGATGATTCAGCAACCAGAGCAGTGAAGAACAGTGGTGATGGAGTATACATAAAATATCAAGAAAAAGAAAATGAATGCACATGTTCACCAACTTGAATCTTCTGTTCCAACTACTCTGCAGAAGTACAGGCTCTAAGCATTGATGCAGAAATAATTAAAAACACAACAAGCCAGTGTCAACAGGTTGCATTTCTTACTGACACAGTTGTCTGTTCTATGAGCCATTGACAACGATAAACTGCCAGACCTAAAGGGAGCCATATGAGACGTGAGCGTCTGTAGAAGGGTAGTACTACAGTAGATACTATCCCTCTGTGGCATACCAGGAAATGAAATGACAGATATGCTAGCAAAGATGTAACAACACAAGAACAAAAAGACCAAGATAATACCTACCAGGAAAATAAGACTATTCAAAGCTATTAGGAAAGTTGAACATGACTTAAAAGTTTGTCATGACAACTATCACTTTCTTGACAGATCTGAGTAAGTTATGCATGAGGACAGGACACAAACAGACTAGTCACTTAAACAGACTAAAACTGTTGCCATTATATCTTTGTCCATGTGGTCAGCAGAGCATATCCTGCAGGACTGCATTACACTAAACCAATTAAGGGAGGAGCATTACTTTCTCAATGACTTCAGAGAAAGTAATTCTGTCAAATCATACTCCCAGATACTTCATTTCATGTGTTCTCTCAATGACTTCAGAGAAAGTAATTCTGTCAAATCATACTCCCAGATACTTCATTTCATGTGTTCTCTCAATGACTTCAGAGAAAGTAATTCTTTCAGATCATACTCCCAAATACTTCATTTCATGTGTTCTCTCAATGACTTCTGTACGCAATTCCACAGTACGAACATTGTCAATACGATTGTTTAGAGAGAACTATATTACTGATGTTATAATTGGATTGACTCCTGCTCCTACTTTTTTGCAACATCTGCCTAACTGATCTAATTCTGTCTGAAGTTCTGAAACCACCTGCTCTTGATCTCTACCCTGTGCTTGTAGTCATAGCAAATGTACCGCTCTCCTCTTTGATGGTCTTACCTACAGACTGAGCTGTGAAGGCCCAAGCACTAGCACAAGTCTAACAACCAAACAGCAATGCATTTAATCATGCCTCTTTCCCTGAAATTTTCACTGATAAATGTCTAAAACTTAGATTCCACCACAATAGGTTACCACCCTTTGCATTGTCTATTGAGAGTAATTATCACAAGGAAAGAGATCTGGCAATCCACAGGCATACTTATTCATTAAGCACCTGATGCTAAGTCTTCCACTGTCTTTCTTGACATCCCCAGCATGCCCAATTCATGACTTGAGTCTTTTTAGTCTACAACTTTTCATTTTCTTAATTATATAATGTCATTGGTACTCTTTGTCAGCTGTGATTTTTAGGTAATCAGGTGATACTGTGCAAAATGTAAAAAAAAATAATACTTATGCAGAACACAGGTTTTAAGAATGTTCCACTTTAATATGACGGACTATCACTAAAATTAAGGGGTTATGAGTAGTAAACAAGCAAACATACAAATTACAATACACTGGCACTTATTGTTGAAAATATTTTGTGTATTGTAATTTGTATGCTTTCTTGTTTATTACTCATAACCCCTTAGTTGTAGTGATAGTCCATCATATTCAAGTGGAACTCTTAAAACCTGTGCTCTACATAAGTACTGTTATGATTTTAGGTAGGATTATGCTCTGCATAACTGTACTCTGTAGTTGGACAAAACTACTACTATCAACTCTAGTGCAATTTGAAAGTAAGTGTTTTAAAAATCTGCTTCTTTTTGCTAAATTTGTAAGGAGGATTGAGATGAATGAAAACAGTGGTCTGTAATTTCATGAAACAATGACAGGAAACTGAAAAATACTTACAATAGCTTTTGTATTACCAGAAGGTGCTATTCTGATTGTCATGTCTTTATTAACTGTCTTCTTGCCTAATTCTTTCCTAGAATCTTTCTATATTTTCAGAGAATGAGAAAGGCAAAATATTACAGTCATGATTATATATAACCCTATAATTTATATTTTAAAAGAATTATTTCAACTTGCCGTCTTCTACTACCTCTGCGACTATTCACAATCCCCTGCTGGTAGCAAGAAGTAGGAATATATAATACGCTGCATTATTGCTAACCCAACCCTAGGCCAACTCTGTAAAATAAGATAAATCACATGCAGCAAAAAAGATTTGAATCAAGTTTGCTCAAATGGCACCTACTCGCCTTGCATCTTGAATCAACACATTTTCCATCTTCAACCACATCACATCCCTTTCTTTTTTCTGCCCTCTTATTGCTCAAACCAATTACACTCTGAAATCACTAATTGCCAGTATCAACCATCCCATGCATGCAGTATATATTTTCTGGAGGCAATAAAATTCCTGTACTATGGAAGCTCTCCTATTTTTGTAACTCAAGAAAAATAATCAGTGCAGGGTGAAAGCATTTCTCACAGCTGAGATCACAGCAATGTAGTAGCTAAAATGTTAAAATCACAATTAATACAGGATATGGATTCATCATCATCTCCCATGATGTAATCAACCCAATCAAAATTGCAGGTCCCTGTTGACTCTAATGCTCAAATAATGAAGCAGTTGTGGTTATGATCCAGAAAAATCTACTCTTTCTTTAGTTTATTTCTTGTATTTTTCTCCTTGTTAGTTTTCTAGATACCACTAAAACAATACAAAAAAATGTGATAAACTTTTTTTTTACTTCAAATACTATTTAGGGTTTTCACTGCTTTATGCTGTGTCTTGCTGGACTGTCTATGTGAGACAGCTCAACAGCTAAACTCTTTTCGCCTTTGGTGCCTATGAAACCTCATAGGGGTATGTTGGCAGGATGAAGTACCAGACACGGAAATCCTTCAGAAGTCCTGTATGCAAAGCATCCATGCACTGCTGACTAGGTCCCAACTCTGATGGACTGGCCACATCGTCCGTGTGCCAGACAAGCGCCTTCTATTGTTCTATGGGAAGCTGTGCGAAGGTAAACGTTCAAGTGGAGGGCAGAAAAAGCGCTTCAAGGATCACCTAAAAAACTCTCTCAAGCATTGCAGCATCAATAAAAGCTCCTGGGAGACTACAGCACTTTATCGCTCAGCCTGGCACACCCAGATCACTGCTGGCATCATGAAATTTGAAAAAGAAAGAACACTGCGGGCAATCCACAAGCGCAAGAAGTGGAAGATTAAATTCGAAAATTCTTCTACCCTGAACCTTCAGCACTCCTGCATGCACTGCAATAGAACTGTCCGTGCACGAATGGGACTCATCGGACACCTACGAACTCACAAACCAAATTAGACAATTATTTTATTTTTTCCCTCATCGTATTTATTGTTTTTCATGCCATGTTCATCTTCACTTGTGAAGGAGGAACATCATCATCATCATCATGTAGGGTAAAGATTAACATGCATGTTGGAATGTTCATATACCGTACTTCAAAGAGGCAGATAAGTTTACAAAACTAGGGGCTTCAATGCCACAAGTTGAACAACCAGTACATATGGCAACAGTAAAACAAATTAATAAAAACAATTGTAAAGAGAGAGGAGTGGTTAAATGCATTGGAAATAGCAAAGACAGGAAGACAACTTTACCACCATCTATCTACACCATCTAGTGGAGAACTTTATCACCATCTATCTACACCATCTAGTGGAGAACTTTATCACCATCTATCTACACCATCTAGTGGAGAACTTTACTACCATCTATCTACACCATTTAAAGGAGATGCTATCAACTTCCATGAATGCGAACATCAAACAGAAAATATCATGAGGACTTTAGATCATCCATAAAGAAAATTACATTCTGGAAAGAATATGTCCCCTGAATGATAAAATGAAATGCAGACTGATAATCATAACTTGATTCTTGATTAGGAACAAGTTTCACAGCTCTGGGGGCATTCTCATATATGCTCTGTTTGCCGTTCCGTCAGCCATCTAAAAGTATATAAGATCAGTGTCCCAGTCAGATGCTGATTATGCATTCCTCTGATCTTTCCGGAGAGGAAGCACTTTCTCCCATCACCTCTAGTCACTCTCATTTCTACCATTCTCTGAATATGTACATTGTCTCGTTCAACCTCCTCGTCTTCTCATAGGGTATCCATGACTGCTCTAATCAATTCAATCCTGTCTCTTCTAATCTCTGTGCCATTCACCGAGCATAGTATGGAACATTACAAAAACTCCCCTGAAATCAGGCCAAATAAATATAGGCCTAAGCACATCAAAAATACCAAAAGATTGACTATAAACACTGGAAGAAATTTAAAATTAAGCAGGATGCATTTGATCAAAGATCTAACATAACAATTTTATAATAAACATTGCACATCAGAAACTTCCATAAATTGCAGTCAAATAATTAATGTGTTAAAAGTGAGGTGTGCAACCTTTTTGGGTATCAGCAAGCCGGATTGAGTTTTCTTATGTGAAAGAGAGCCAAAATGCTTTTCTTGGTTCCCTTTGAACTTCAAATAGTATTTCTGACTCCAGGTGTCACTGAATATAGAATTTCAGGCAGTGTTTCTGAGACCAGGTATTATTGAATTTTGTACATTTAAAACAGACTGGTGGGGTAGTAATAATAGCTTGGAGGGTTGGATTGACCTGCAGGTAATGTTTCCCCACACCTGGGTTAAAAGCACTGGCAGAAATTTTAGTTTAAGCTGGATGCACTTGGTCAAATATATACCATAGTAATTCTAGTCTAAATGTAATTAAATTGTGCTAACATCATCAAGTTTACAAATGCTTTGCTTCAAGAATTTTTTAATTCCTTAGTGGCAGAGTAGATGGAAAATATGAAAATTAATATAAAAAACATTAGATTTGCAGATGTCAAGATGGAACCTCCTGTGAAAACTTAATTCAGATCATGAACTCTAAAAGCATACAATCATTAAAAAATTATGCATAACAATAACATACAATTCTTTACAAGCTCACCATGCCAGGTAAAACTTTCACAGTTGATGAGGGAAGTTGACCATCTTTTACATCTTTGTGCTTCTCCAATCTTTCTATTGCACTTTCATCCTGCACATTGCCCAGTATTGTACTTTCTTTCTGTTCTCTGCCAAAGTCTTTCATCAATTCCAAAACATTTCCATGTTCTCTTTTCTTTCCCTAATTCAGAAACAAATGTTGTGTTATTCTTTGCTTTAACTATAGCTTATTACATGACTATCCACACAGAATATGCCCCAATGGCGAAACTACAAATTTTTACACCCTGTGGAAATTCCTCCAACACTCTTTAAATAAGCTAAACTTAGCTTTTCTGCTAATGGGTATTGTTTATGGTGCATCCATAAGGAGCTGCTGCCACTGTCTAGTTTCAGCACTGAAAACAGGTTATATTTGTCTATAATTATCAATTATCTAGACCCAGATGAATAACAAAGATAGACAAGTTTTACAGATCACAGAAAAGACTGGCATGGAAAAATATAGTTAACAGTTTACAAAACAGACTGAATCAATGTTTTGACAAAAATCATCGTCACTGGAAACTGGACACGTCCATAGTTATTCCAATCTATCCCTGAGTGTATCCACTATTACAATTCTGCTGACAGTACTGGTCCTATGCTGGTTGTCCATCATTCTTCTGCGCTCTCCAAAATGATCACTTCTAGCAACACCACATTTCAAACCTTGACCTTTAATCCTGGCCATTGAAAAGGAATCATCCTCCACAATCGCCTCACTCTCGCGTGCTATATCTTTTAAGGAGTTTAAAACGTCAGCTCAATCTATTGCCCCCTCGCCCTGTGCGACAATTGTGCATGACACCAGTTGATCTGCTCTTTCATTGCCTCAAGCACCCACATGTTCCAGCATGAAAATAAATGTAACCACTTTAAGGCCCTTCTCAAGGCCTCAATCCACTGTTCGCGAATGAGACCCACTTGTACCTTCCTAATCATACTCATAGAGTCACTCAAGATGCAGACATTTGTTACCTTCTGTGTGCCTACCCACTCAAATGCCCTGGTCACCACCATAATCTTTGTGGCCGTCATGCTACTCGTAATAATAGCAAAGGCCCCACTCTCCTCCCTGATAATTTTACCTGCGCATTGAGCTGTGAAGGCCCAAGCACTACAAACATGTCTAAACACAGATCCATCAGTGTATATAATCACATCCCCCTCTTTGGCATTCTCACTGACTAAAGTCATCCCTGTCTAACTTTTGATGTTACTGAAAACCACTTTGTTAAGGCCTGCATATATTCTAACTGAACATTATCTTTGTATATGGCTCCTACACAGTCTAGGAAAGATCCTCTTATTCCATAATTTTCAAATAAGCTCCAGATTTTATTTGATATTTTATTCAATCAAAGGGTTTCTTTTGATCAATAAAAGCAGTATTTATTTGGTTTTTATATTATATTTTTTTTTCCAGTAATTTGTTGTAGAGAAAATATTGCATCTGTACACCCTATTCTATTTCTAAACCGAAACTGTTTAGGATTATCCACTGGGTCCACAATAGATCTGATCTATTTTTAGAATCCTAGCAAATATTTTACAGACATGCTTAAGAAGGGAGATACCACATGTGCCACAATCTTGCTTGCTTTCTTTTTTCTTTCATATTGGTAATATAGTGGCTCTTTGCCAATCTATTGGGACAGCTCTTTCTTTCAAAGCCTTTCTGAAGATATGAAATAACCAGGTTACTCCAGTTTCTCTACATGCTTGCATTGCTTTGATTGTTATTCCATCAATTCCCACTGATTTATTCCTTGGGTTGTTCTTGATAAATTCTCTGACTTCTTGTTCCAGGATTTCAGGTTCTTCTTCATTTGCATATCTTGGTTTGAATGGCGCTATATGTTTACTTTCTGGCACATTCACGAAGTCTTTAAAATATTCTTCGCACCTCTCTATGATCTTATCTTTCTCATGTATGGGTTGCCCAACATGTCATTTATATATCTCATTGATTTAAAAGGTTCATCGTATATTACCAGCCAGCTCGGTTGCAAATACCATATCAAATATTCCTTAGTCACCTCTTACAACATGCATGACAGATCATAATGTTGCCATTTTTTACTTCCTTTCTTAATGTGAAATATTTTGTATTAAATAATAACAATACCCACTCCTTTAGTTTTCTACTTCAAGTGAATTAGTCATTGACATTATGGTCCTCCTTTATTACTATACTATACAACTTGCAGCTCCCTGTGGAGTACCTCTTTCATCTTGTCCTATTTTTAGTTACCGGGGTACTGCTTTCATTTCTTTCCATGTCCTACCGACCCTATGTGTATCTGTATTAAATTCTAAGAGTAAACTATGAACAAATATTTTAATCGACCCGTTTGGCTATAGTAAAGCCAAGCAGCCGTATGGACAGTGTGGTCTACAGTAGGAAAACAGATACCACTGAATCTTTGCAAGTTCTCATGTCAATGGATGTCTTCATACATAATGATGAATAATTTTTTCTACATATGTACTATATATTTTCTCTCATATAATTTCATACTGCTGAGAGTTAGTCTTCTGGATTAGAAAGAAAGCTCTGGAGAAAGATACTCTGTTCCCTATTGCTCACACAAAACAGGAGCTTCATTGCTCATAATTCCTGAGGAAACAAACACATCTCTACATTTGATCTTTCATGCTGATATTCAGCTCTGTTTCAATAATGACGGAACTAGTTACTTTGTCATTAGATCATTATCATGACACTCTGGATATGTTCATAAGTGCTCATATTTAATATGTCCTTCAGCACATGATAAATGAATGTTGCATTAATTTTTATTCCTATATACATCTCATTTCTAGCAACTCTACACAACATTCACAGGTCCTGCATTCTGGCTCAAAGATACAGACAAATGAACACATCTAAATTCTCAAACTGGCCTAATTCTTTAATTGCATTCAAAACATGAGCACTGTATTTTTTGCCACATTGGAAAATTTGCTATTTCACTTCCCCATGAGTGCAAGCACACACATGAAATACTAATTATTAGTGATAACATTGGGGTTCTCAAACAACAAACATCCTCAGTGTCCTTACTTCCTATTTGTGTTACTGCTGCACTATGTGTCAGATATCCTCTTGCACTTTGGTTATACATAAAGCAATTCTTATCAGCATAGACTTCATCACTGACTCTGGTTTATTAATAATGGTGTCAGTAAATGAAGTGAATAAACAAATCAAATGAGAGCACTAAAGTTATCACACCACACCTGTCAGCCTTATGGAAAATCATGTAAACATTATGAATATTTAACCTTTTCAGACTCTTACACAGTAAGAAGTATTTTTACCCATTTTTTTCCATAGGAATGTAGTATTTGAAGATTTGCAATCAAAGTAATTTGAATTTGTTAGTTTATTCATTTTCCGACATTTATTTATGAGGAAACAAGTTGGTAGAAGCTAATTTTATATATAGAGGTCTATGTTGTTTATACTATGAAAACCAAGGTATCTATAGCACATTGTTTTGGGCAAATTCACTTTATCTGGCTTTTTGTTTAATTTGCAGGCTTTAAAGAATTGACTTGACTTGTATGCCTTTTTCTTTCCCAACAAAAGTTGAACAAAAATAACTTATGATCCACTATTTATAGAAAGATAAATTATATTTCTGTAACACAATGATACAATCATCATAACAGTCTGGCTCTGTGGCAGCATGGAACAGTGCACTTCTGTGATGGCCAAGGTACCATCCTAACACAGACAATTATGTATCCAGATTCTTCAGAAAGCAATGGCAAACTACTGAATTTATTTATATTGCATAAAAAATCACTACAGCCAAAAAATACAGGGAAGATGGCTACATCCTGAATAGGATATGCTACTAAAAATACACAATGATAATTTTGTTAATAAAGCACACTGGCCTTTCCATAGCTGCAGCAATTATTAGAGTCAAAAATTAAGTTAAAAATTAGTCTAATAGTAATAGATATAGCCCTATCATGAAAGTTTGAAAACAGATTTTTCCATTCGCAGCAACTTTTTACGGTAACTAGTACTAAAAATCTAACACAACATGAAAAACCCCCAAAATATTGGCTGCAAAATCTTTTTTTTAAATATGTGATAAAGAGTCCTAGACATTATAATGATCATTGGAAACAAGTGAGCTGTAAGCAAGTCCATAATATGTCTATACTAAGGGAATAGGTATGTAACAATAATATAACAATTTTCTTAAAATTATTATTTCATTTTTTATGATTTATTTTTAGCAAAAACCACTCCATGGGAAATATGGTTATAATCAATTTTAATTGTTTGTGTCATATTCTATTTTCTTACAGAAGAGAGAGTTTGCCATACAACAAACAGTGAGTGGGACACTCACTGAATTCATGGTAAGCATGAACTGGGTCTAGAACCTTTGAGTGTGGAATGGTTTGACGAATATTGTTAATTTTTGTTTTGCCTTTTTTTAAACTGTTTCTTTAGTATTGTTTGTTTTTAAAATTACACTTTTATTTGACAACCCTGGTGAACACATTTTAAATTTGGCAACTCTTGTGAACACATTTTCATCACATCCTCCAAGTTTCTCTTTCCACCTGTAAAAATAATTAATCATTGCAGATAGAAATCCATTGCAGATGTATCCAAGATTATTTGTTCTTGCAGATATGCCATCTAAATTTGCTTCATTTCAATTGTAAATGAATTAGTATTAACTTATTTAACTGTTTAAACTTTAGAAATCTGGCTAATGAAATGAAATCCTCATGGTACTCTGTGATTAGATGCTTGTAACATATTTGTTTTAAATTAAAATTCAAACAAGGTAGGATCAGCTTTTCTGAAATTAGCAAAATGGCTTCATCTTCTACTAGTAAGAGATCTCAAAGATTTAGCAGACTTCCGACTTTATTATTCTTTGAGAGTTTTATACTTGGAGATATTATTTCAAGTGATATTTTGGGGAAAAACTATGTTTTCGATTTTAACAGTGGAGATTACTGACTTGTTGAAAATCAGAGAAAAAATAGACCTAATATTATTGGTAAGGGAAAAAACACCAGCTAAAAATTATAAAACTGTTCCACTACTATTGTTTCTGAAGAATCAGATAGGTCTAGTGACAGCAATGATAATATTACCATGCATTATACAGAAAATAGAGTTAGGCATAATGATGATATTGAGTGGAATAAAGTTCAACTTTGGAAATCCAATACTTGGGAATATTTTGTAAAGTTTCGCAATATTTTGTTCAACTCTGAAATTTGATATGAAACACACAAAAATGGCATAAAACACTAAGCAGTTGATAGATTTACTTTCAAATAAACTAATTATGATCAGGAAATGAACAGTCAATGTATTTACTTTAGTAATATTTGATAGCAGCATTTCAAGACAAGTAAAATTGAAGGTGAGTAGAACAAAATGTGTGCCCAAAAATGTATGTTCATCTAACATTCCTGTTTGTGATGTCATTTTTGTATTTTACTATTACAATTCTTATACTTGTATATTGTATATGAATTCCACATTCAATTATCTTTCTTTTGATACCTTATATGACCTTCCATAATAATAATACTTTGTCTTCAGGAAGCTTGCACCCAAATCATGTTGCTGTTAAAAAATTTAACCTAAAATTAATTACGTCCAAACCCTGGGAACAATTTCGTCCCATCTATTTATACGCTGTGGCCCTTGTTTGCCTTGCAGCATCAGGGGTAGAAGAGTTCTCTAGAGATGACTTTCTTGTGTGCATTGTTTGTAAGCTTGTTCCTGTGGCTTCTTTGATTGCTGTGGTCCATCTTTTACATATTCTGCCTCTGGCTTTATAGTCTATGTGTCATGGCCATCTGTGACATACTGTCTGTTGGTAGTCTGGAAGTGTGTGAAAACCACTTCATCTGTTGTCTTTTGATGTGTTCCAATACTGGTATTATTTTGGTTATTTGTCTAATGTTATCATTTCTAATTCTATCTCTTAATGACACTCAGAGTATTCTTCGCAGACATATTTCTGCTATCATTATTTTTCTTTTATCTTGTGCTGTCATTGTCCAGGATTGGATTTGGTAGCACAGTGATGGGATAATAATAGTCTTGTATAATGCAACTATAGCATCTGTTTACATTTTTGTTTTTAAAAATATGTGTCATCTGTCCTAGGATCTGGTATGTTTTCTTGCATCTATTTTGTATCTCTTTACTGTTTTTCCCTTTACTCGATATAATGCTTCCTAAGTAATTGAACTCCGTCCTGAACGAGTTAAAAGCAAACAATATGCCAATGTTTTTTGTAATATTTTAAGTGATTTTGTTTTACTTTTTCATCAGAAAATGAAAGTAAGGAGGATATTTGTATAACAGTTTGATAACTTTGATCTTATTACAAATTGCTTGCAAAAAAATAATTGATGCTGAAACAACAGGTTACATTATACATGGCATGTTTACAGCTAGTAAAATAGCTGATTTTCACAATCCACAACTGTGCATTACTGTGCAAATAGTTACACCTTGGCTTTAGTTTCAAGAACCAGTTTCTAACAGTTTTTCTGATGAAAATAT
Organism: Meghimatium bilineatum; assembly: GCA_034231615.1. Taxonomy (NCBI): domain Eukaryota; kingdom Metazoa; phylum Mollusca; class Gastropoda; order Stylommatophora; family Philomycidae; genus Meghimatium; species Meghimatium bilineatum. The sequence continues at coordinate 32,025,768 of CM067319.1, read as the reverse complement.
TGTGTCTGAGCATACAGTTTATCAATATTTGACCTGCAGGTATATAGAATCATCACCCATCGCCTTATTATGCCTTATAAGTCTAGTTGGATGATTTATCATACCATAGACAGATGCTCAATGTCTAAGGACTGGAATTTGTGATCTGCAGGGTTTTTATAAAGCATCTCAGTTTATTGATATATTGAACATAATAAGGTATTTTTTATTTATTTATTATGTTCATTAGGCATGAATAAAGACTGCTGCTCAATTGATTTCTGATGGATAGTTCATTCTTATTGCACATTCTACTAGCAGAATCAAACTCAAAACCCACAGAAAGTACTCAGTTAGTATCTTATACATAAACAAAAGCAAAATACCAGAACAAAATAAGGGGTACACTGGCACCATGACAAGTTACTAGTGTATGAAACATCAGATGCCACTTTGTATAGAATGGTACTATCAGTTGTAGGCCCCTATGCCAAGAACAACTTTAATAAAGACTGCCTTCAACAGCAATAAAATATATTGTTAAACAATGTAAAAAAATACTTTTCTCTATAATGATAGATGAATTCAATAACAAACAAAAAATACACTTCTAATTCCAATAGATTTATGGTGTACAGAAATATCATGTTTTTTAAATTTTCATTTGGTACATATTTTTTCTCATAAAGTTGACAGGTATGTCACACACTGATGTAACTGTACCGTAAACCATTCATGATTGAGGACTTCTCCCGAGGACAGTCTGTATGCAGGATTTACTGTCAGCATTTCCCTCAGGAGGTCTTTGGCTAAAAATATGTTAAAATCAGCAAAAGTAAATGATTCTTAAACATGGTACTGTCCTGTTTAGTTGGCATACACATTTTAAAAAAAACAAAGTACAGTGCAAAATTCAATATAATGGTACAAGAGGGGGCCATTTGAGAATATAAAACAGAACAAGGTGCAGCAATAAATTATGTGGGTGAGCATACTTTTATTACAACCAAGAGCTCCTGTATATGTGTACATATGTTACCTTTTATAACAGCCAAGAGCTTTTATTGTTTATTTGAGAACCCCAGGAATTGTGAACAATTAGCTCTTACTTCCTATGTGCAGTGTGGTGCTTTTTCTGAGCTTTCTTTCATAACCAGATTTCAGTTTTTTGCTTAATGCAATGCCTATTGAAGAAGCTTTCTACTCAGAGGGGGTCTATAGTTATTTAGATAACATGCTACAAAGCTTCCATAAGAGAACCTCAATATAAAAGCATATCATATACTAAGGTTTTCTGTTGCATGGGTGGTTTGTCTAGTGGGCCATTGGTGAGACCCACAGACACAACTGTATGCATAAGAGCTGTTATATATATGTGTACACATGTTGCCTTTTACTACAGCCAAGCGCTGCTATATATGTGTACACATGTTGCCTTTTATTACAGCCAAGATTGCTATATAGCCTATGTGTACACATGTTGCCTTTATTACAAACAAGAGCTGCTGCATATGTGTACACATGTTGCACTACTACCGTATTCTATCACTTATATAGTAAATTTTCATAGGATAACTGAAGATGTACAATTTCATAAGTGGGAGTTTTTCCTCTAGCTTTAAGAAGAGATGCATATTTCTTCTCTGTGATCGCAGGCTCACAATATTCATGGTTGTCATTGTTTTGTGAAATGAAAAATGATAATGAGCAAAAAACATGGAAATTGTATGCCCACTTAAAGAAATGTGCAGTATACATAGGGCCTATACAATGAGTTTGATAGAGGAAGAAAAGATCTTGAAACATGTAACATTTAAAGGAAAGAATCTGAAACATTAAAAGGTAAGAAACTGAAGGATATATAAAGGGAAGAAATTGAAACATAGGGAAGAAACATACAAAATAATAAATTGAAACATATTACGGAAAAAAACTAAAATATCTAATGAAGAAACTGAAACATGCAAAGGGAAGAAACTGATACATATTAAAGGAAGAAATTAAATATTGTCAAGGGATAAAATTGAAACATTTTAAGGAAAGAAAATGAAACATATAAAAGTAAGTAATTTAAACATAGTAAGGGAAGAAATGTAAACATATTTACTAATACAGCACACAATTATTTTAAAGTCTAGACAGAATTATGTTTTTAGCTCCAAAAAACGTTACATACATACAGCAGTCTGATTTAATTTTTGTGTGCCTAAAAATTGTTTCAAAACATCTTATTATATATAAAATTACAGGAAATTTGTTAAATGTGATGATTTTGATGGCTGTCGTTTGAAATGTTATATAGTATTACATTTGTAGAAAATAATGTAAATTTGGTGGACAAAACAATTCACTTGTTGAGAACCACAGACCACAATAATTGAGACAGAACATTCTAAATGGTCTTATTTTGATAGGAATCAACTTCTGAACACATACAATTTTACAAAATTGACATTTGTATAACAGTTTGTGAAACTGTCCCCAAACTCATATCATGGCCATATATTTTAAGAAATTTTTAGAATATTGCAGATAGGCCTATGCTTTATTCAAATTGAAACTATTAACTTCAAATATGATGAGAGTATCATCTGTTATATGTCCATTTAAAGAAAAGTGGAATCGTTTTATATAGATATGTAGACTGTTATAGTGAATGAAAATTATTATTAAATCTGTTTAAGCAAATAACCGCATGTACAAAATAAAAATATGAAACACAAGATGAAAAAACTAAACTTCAGCCATGAGCTTCAAAGTTTACAAAGAAAGAATTGTGGTGCAAAGGGAACGCATTGCTCTAGGCGGACCCAGGGTTAGCAGATAAACAAGATCCCAAATGTACTTCCACGCGGTGCAGAAATACAGAAGCTCATGCTGATTCTGGCCAAATCATTTGGGGATCGTGTCCGAGAATGTGGAGGTAGCAGATGGAAAGAGATTTGAATGCACAAGAGACAGACAATATCTCCAATACCACCAGCAGCACAACATATAGCGACACTGTCGACATACAGTGAAGCTAGTCAGTCCAGTCCGAACATTGGAGGGGCGGCCAATGTAAAATGCACGTAAAGGTAGATGCATGGCGAGAGACAAATATATTTCATACCGAGTACAATGAAACAATGAAAAGGCATAACAGCGCTAGAGGGCAGCGTGAACTGCAAATAGAAAATGAAAAGTTCCTAGGAAAGGGGAACTACAAGCTCCGTCAGCTCGAGACAAGCTTCTAGTTACCTGTGTTCCTTACAGGCAGAGACCCAGACCCATTCATTGGCGTTTGGTAAAGCAAGAAGACCTAATCCAACTCTAATGTCGAGCCTTCCTACACCGGAAATATGCTCGCGAAGAGAAAGGGTTCTGTACCCGATGGGCTTAGGCAAGAAAGGGACAACGATGGTAGTCCTGGCTCAACTCTACTGTCAAGGTTTCCTATACCGGAAGTACACTTGCAGAGAGAAAGGGTTCCATACCGATGGGCTCAGGCACAAAAGGGACAACGATTTAGCCCTGGCCCAACTCTACTGTCAGGTTTTCTTACACCGGAAATACACTTGAAGAGAGAAAGGGTTCAGTACCTGATGGGCTCAGGCGCTATTGGGACAAGGACGCTCAGCTCGAGAACGCCTTGCTCGAGAACGCGTGGTGTGAGACTCGAACTGGGACAAGGGGTACACGATGTCGGTGAATGACACCTCGGCTAAGAGGGCAAAAGAGCCAGGGTCCAACTCCTCTGTTGTGTTCTTCCCCTAAGGAACCAGGCTCATGGATAATAAACGGTTCAGTACCCAATGGGCACAGGCACAGCACGTCCAATTACACGAGGCAAGTTCATAGACAGTGGAACACCTTGTGCGAGTCAGACGAGAGCAAAAATCGTCTGGGCGAGGAGTCGCCACTACGCGTGCTTGGAGACAGATATAGAGGCTGTCACAGGCTAAGGGTAGCCCAAGGGTAGCATAACGGTGGCACAACGTAATCACGCTCCCGGCGTGAAATAGCACGGATATCCGTGATGGTTACAATGGAGCGAACGCAAAACAAACAAACAAATCCCAAAATCAGATTGTTAGCAACTATCATAAATTCCAATGAAAAAAACAAAGCAGCCTGACAAGATAATGTGCTTTATTACTTAACAACGCAACATATATTTCAGTTTAAACATTTACAAATTGTTACGTGCACTGATCGGAAAACTCATAGATCCAGAAAAAACCTGCTGTAACATTTTGCCCTGTGTGACATGTTTCCCCCTGCTACCCTATAAGGAAGAAACTAAAATATCTTAATGAAGAAATTTTGAAATATTTTCAAGGAAGAAATTGAAATATATTAAGGGAAGGAATTGAAACACATAAGGAAACAAATTGAAACATTAAGACACTGAACCATACAAAGGGAAGAAATTGAAATGTTTTAAGAGAAGAAATTTAAACTTATTATGGGAAGAAATTGATACATGAAAGGAAAATATTTAAACATAATAAGGGAATAAATTGTATCATATTTAGGAAAGAAATTAAAACGATATGAAAAGAAATTGAATGAATGATTAATAGCAGAAATTAAAATATCTTTAAGAAATTGAAACATATAATAAGTAGAAGAAACTGAAATATGTATAGGGAAGAAACTAAAATATCTAAAGGAAGAAATTGATATATATTAAGGGAAGTAACTGAAACATACAAAGGGAAGAAATTGAAACATATAAAGAAGACCATGGACAGATATGATAACTAAACATAGGGGCCTATTCTCTAGATGGTGTAGTGGTTAATTACCAGAACTGCAACCTCCATGATTTTTTAATGGTTAAAAGCTCTGATAGAACCAAATTGGACTAACGTCTGTGGTTCAAAGAAGTGTACCTCACTATAAGAGGTACATTTTATTTAACCAAACCATGATAACTAATGTCACAAATTTCTTGGGCTGTAAGCAGCAATAAAAGGCAGTACACAAGACAAAAGGTTGTCAACAAGACTTGTTTACCAATGCCATATAGCATGGATTATGATTATAAGGGATTATTGACAGGACAGAGGGTTGTGGAGAGACATGATAAACAATACAACAAATATGGAGCATAATAAATAATAATTATTGGCAGTACACAAGACAGAAGGTTGTTGATAAACATGATAACCAATAGCACATGACATGAGCTATAAGAAGAAGAGGAAGATTGTAGAAATCAACCTTGAACACTGACATTCTCCCACTGAGGTTCTTGAAACTGTGGTCCATCTTTAGCGATTGATTCATTCAGTTCATTGTCCTTAGGGTATCGTGTGAGTCTGAAAACATTATATTGAAATGGTATGAAGCAGTATGTCATAGCTGGCTATAAGCAAAGTAATAACATCTGACAAACGTGGGTTGCTAGGGCCCAAAAGGGGAGTAAAGAATAGTGACACTGATAGCTGCAATGCATGTTATAAGAGATAACTAAGAAGATTTCGGGGTGGAGTTGACTGTCCCATCCCATAGAGAGTTTAAATGCCCCAGAGGCCATGCCTGAAGTCAGATGTGTCAGGCCAAATGGTGCAGATATTACAGCTAAGGTGTAAAAAAATACACAACACTTTCCGTTGTTCGCTATACTTCATCCAGCTAGCATACAGGAGTTTGAGAATTAATGCAGAAGAAGGTAGCAATTTTAAACTTCAAGGAATTATCATTTTAATGTGTGTCTGTGGTTTGATTCTATCTCTAATCCATTGTTATGAGAAGATGATTACAAACCTGCTGTGTATGGAATATTTTTGGGGGATGTATGCTGTAAATATTCTTATTCTGCATTCATTTTCAAACTACTGCTGGTTAGCAGAAAGTAGTCCAGAGAACAGAATGTACTGTTTTATGGTTTACAGCTTGGTAGTGATATCTGCATCTCTAGGCCTGATACATCAAATTTCAAGAAGGCTTTTGGGTTATTTTAACCTATGGGATGGGGCAGCAAACTCTGTCCCCAATTCCTGATGTTTCTCTTATGACATACATGGAAAGTTACAGTGTTACATTGCCTCCTTTTTCCTTTCTCTGGCAACACATAAGTGTGCAGCTAGATAGAACTAATGAGCATTCTATTTTTGAAAGTGAGGTGATGCTGTAAGCTGAATGTTAACTGGATTCAAATATTTTATTTCATCTCCTGGTCATAAGTAAATATACATTTTGTCATTCTGCTATGCTAGTCATCAAAACCACAATGACACCCATATTTTCATAGTCTCAGCAGATGGTGAATGATAGTGACACTGATGGTTTCCAAAGCTAAACATCAAATTTATTCCTGTGGGAACAAAAGCATTCTCAATTCTAAATACTTGGTCCCTTTCTGTCAAAGAAGCCAAACAAAAATATGATAAAATTCAAATTCATCACTTTAGAATGATGAATCCCAATTTAGCCCACAAGTCTTGTATTATCCATTGTGGCAAAGAAATCGCTGCCAGTAGAAATCAGGCTTATCACTAGATTTACACACATTTTCAAATAAAACCAGCTCCTAGTTTTGGCATAGCCATTTACCGATATTTTTCCATAATAATTCTTCGTACATATCCCAAATGTCATTTATCTTTTCTGAGCCAATGTTTCCCGTGCTTTTCATTAACTGGCGAATCAAAGTATATGCAAAGTGGTCAATGATCAGAGGTATAGGCCCTAAGCCAAGGAAAGTGACGTTGTGTGGATCAGTGCGCATGATTAATAAGGAGAAGAGTTTGTCTTCTCCAGAGCATGTATCATGTGAAGTACCTTAATTATATTAACCTGTGTTTTACATCAGATCATGTATGTATTCTGAATGTTAAAGTAGCATTTTTCAATGCTGAGTAAGTTGCACTGAGACTTATATTAAACTTTATGTAGAATCCGGTTTCCAGATAATACAATTCAGAACTTTGTGTCCACACAGATAAGTTAAGGGGAAAAAAAGAATGTTTTCTAGCCAAATATCAAACTTTATAAAGATATGTTTCATATATCAACATTTTTATAAATATTTTCAAAGTAATGAATTGTATTTATCTGTGTTATAGCATGGTAAGAGGGTGGAGGAAGAGGTAACTACTAAAAATATAGGCAATTTTTCACAAACTAAGCCATATACCCACCTCTTTTCCTCGATATATAAAAAAGAAAGACCCTACTTACAAGTAACACATACTATGACATATTTAAACAGTAGGTGAATACTTACAGGTAACACATGCTAAAATTTGTAGCATATCCTATACAGGTTGTAGCCATCAACTGAGCATTTTTTGGCTGCAGTAATTTTCTATGTAATATAAATACGTTCAATATTTTGCCATTGCTTTTTGAATGGTTCAAATGCACAATTGCTTGTGGCAAGATTCAAACCTGGTAACTTGGCTGCCACAGAGCTGGACTACCATCAGAACAATATGACATTTAAAAAACATATAAAAACCTACTGGTAACACATGATTTGGCATAGGCCTATACATTAACAAATAACATCTCTACTGTCATATTGTTTCATTAAATATAGACATCTATTTATTTTTTTATTTTGTCGTTTTCTGTTGTTTGTCTCTTGAAAAAGGTTCAATTTGAGCCGATACGTTGAGAATTGTCCTGTTTAGTTTTATTGTATGTTTTTTGTTTTTTTTCTTAAAAATATATTTTTATTAATAGGCTAGGTAAGTGTTTAGTAACCTTTTTACATCATTTTGCATTACTATTTGTTCATTAGGTTACTGCGGCACCATCCACTTTGTCGGACACCCTCTGGCCATTTGGTTATTTATATTTGTCTTCCAGCCGCTACTTTACATGGTTTTCGTTGTCTACTTGTTTTTGTTTCTCATTTTCACTTAGCATAGGTTTTTTTATTATATCACTTCGTCACGCTTGTTAATCATCATGCCATCCTCTAAGCGTTTTCTTCGAATGATCTATTCTTCTATTCACAAAACTTTCTCTAGTTGTCTACCTCCTGATATCTCCGACATCGCCATCGCCTTTGCGTTGGACACATTCAAGAAGACCCGCTTCTCATGCCATTCTTTCTTTCTACGGCGTTGTCTTAGTTGTAATGTTCTTCCTCGTGGCTTCGTATCGCATTTCCGTCCTCAATTAGGTAACTCCAAACCGTCATATGTTTCCCGCTTTACTCGTATCGATCGACAATATGGATCTTCTTGCATGCGTGCCGTACTGAACTGCCACTCTGACCTCATCTCTGATTTGTCCTCTTCATTAGAATCACTCCGTCTACGCCTATTAACTCTCACATCAAACGTTTTCCCTGTCTACTTTCTCGTACGCTTCATCATCCATTGCCTTAATAGCCAGTTATACACTTTTCTTAACTCTTCCCATTCTCGTAAATTCTCATCCCTATTTCCTTCATCTTATTCCCCCACCTATCAACCGATCAATTTTCATCCACCTTCTACATCTCCACCTACTACTAATCCTTCCGGCACTCCTGAACCCCTCTCCTTAGATCTACCAACTAATCATCATCCTTTAGTACGTTGTATACCGCCTGATCTCCCCTTATCTGCTGATGAAATATCCGTTCTCAGCAAAGGTCTTACCTTTATCCCGCTCCGCCCCAGCTGTGATCGCTATTCCTTGGAATGTGATGTCAATCGATTTTACCGTATTCTTCGTCTTAAACAACACTTTTATTACCACCCTTCGTCCTCTGAACCGGTTTCACTTGATGACCCTTTCTCCTCTTACCATCATCACAAACATGATTGGACCCCCCCTTCTTCTCCTGAAACCAAAACACTTGATGCCTACATTGACTTTACCCTTCATGCTATACAACAGTTACGTTTTCCTAAACTACGTCGCTCTAATCTCACTAGATCAGAGTCACGGGCGCTCTCCAAACTTCGCTCACGTGATGACATCGTGATTAAACCGGCTGATAAGGGTGGCACTGTAGTTGTGTGGCAGAAGGACCTATATATCAAAGAAGCCACGCGCCAGTTAGAGGACGTGGATTTCTATCGTCCATGTGCCAAGGATCCAATTTTAGCACATAATGATACAGTGGACAAAACTCTTAAACAACTTATTAACAGCAATCAACTCCCCGTTAGTGCCCTCAAACTTCGGATTATTAAAAGCAATCTGGGTTCTCCTGCTCTGTATTTACTACCTAAAATACATAAACCATCTAACCCAGGTAGACCAATTGTTTCCGCCTGTTCTTGTCCAACTGAATTAATTTCTGATTTCTTAGACAGTATCTTCCAACCTCTTGTCGCATCTCTTCCATCTTACCTAAAGGACACTAACCATGCTCTATCCATCTTTTCCTCTATTGCTCTCGATCCTCTTCACACCTATCACATATTCCTTCTAGATGTTGTTTCCCTCTATACATGTATTCCTCATAATGATGGGCTTCTGGCGTTACAGTTCTTTCTTAACATCAATCCGCATAAGTCTATTGCTACTGCCGCTATTCTTCGACTGGCAGAATTAGTTCTCACCTTGAATTCTTTTGAATTCAATGGACACTTTTTTGATCAAATTAGCGGTGTAGCGATGGGTACTAAAATGGGACCTAGTTATGCCTGCCTATTTATGGGTCACCTTGAACATCTTATCTTTACCACTTTTCAGGGCCCTGTCCCTTCCATATTCCACCGCTACATAGACGATGGGTTTGGGGTTACTGATATTTCTCTTGATAACCTCAACCTTTTCATTGACTTTGTGAGTGGTTTCCATCCAGCTATTAAATTTACTTCTCTTATTTCCTCCACCTCTGTAAACTTCCTTGACATTTGTGTTTCCATAGGATCCACATCCCTTACCACTTCTATACATTATAAGCATACGGCCTCTCATAGTTTTCTTCTTTATACATCATCTCACCCAAGGTCTTGTCGGCATGCCCTCCCTTTCTCTCAGCTGCTTCGTCTTCGTCGTCTCTGCCAAGACGATGTAGATTTTCAGGTTCAATCTCTTAAGATGCTGGATTTTTTTCGCCGTCGCTTATACCCTGATGATATTCTGTCATCAGCTTTACAACGTGTTCGTACTATTTCCCGCTCAGTGGCCCTCGAACCATCTATTAAACATACCTCTGATCGCCCAATACTGGCTATCACTTTTCATCCTCATAATATGCCGGCACTACGTATCCTATTACGACATTTCTCTATCCTCCAGTTAGATCCCATCTCCAGTCCTGCATTTCCCTCTCTTCCACTAGTCGCTTTTCGGAGGGACAGAAACCTTCGGGATCTCTTAGTTCATTCTCGTCTGCGCACTTCTGCAGGTCAACTAGGAACTGTCCCTTGTCATCGAAATTGTTTGACTTGCCCTTTTGTTATTCTCACTCCTATTTTACAGTTTCCTAAATCACACTTTGATATTCATGATTCTTTTTCATGTGTGTCCCGTAACTTAATATACTCTATCATATGTAAGCGTTGTGATATGAAGTATATTGGTGAGACTGGTAGACGTTTAGCTGATAGATTCGCCGAACATTTGAGAGATATCACGAATCATCGTGACTCCCCAGTGGCTAATCATTTTAACAGCCCGTCACATCATGGTAGCTCTGATGTCTCTGTAACCGGTTTGTTACGTTGTTATACCGGTGACCGGCAACGTCAGTCCTTGGAATATCGTCTCATTTGTCATATGGGAGTCTTGCAACCAAACGGAATGAACATTAATCACCGTTTTGTTTGAGTTACCCACCTTTTCTTTATACCCTCTACTCCCGTATTGCACTGATTCTTGTAATTATTTGTCTTTGTACACTTTCGTGAATAATTATTATTTTTGTGTTTGCCGTTCTTCTATATAATTCCTTTATGTCTTCTTTCGTTTGTGTATGTCAATATGTGATTATTTTGTACTCTGCCATTTTGTTATTGTTAAATCATTTACATATTTAGATTTTGATTTCCTCGTTTTTATTGCAGTTGTCTCTTTGATGGGTGCCCACACATATATAGTTATTTGTATATGCATTTCGTTTTACATGGTTCTATGTATCCACACAATTACTTTGGGCCACACATTTGTATGTATACATATGCAGTTGTTATAGCATTATCTTTATGTGAACGAACGTTTATATTTCCATTAATATATGTATATGTTTCTATGTGTATGAATGTTCATGTTATTATTTATACGAGAAAGTGTTTATGTGCATGAATGTTCATATTTGTGTATACATATATATATGTATATTTATGTGAGCGCTTTTTTATGTTAATGCACGTATCTCCATTCTGTGTCAATGTGTATACCTATTCTGGTGTGAGCCCTTTCCTGTGTGTGGATACATTTACATGCCTGTGCATTTTGTGTGGGTATCCTTCACACATCTGTGTCCATCTTGTTCTGTGTTTATTTCTTGACTCTTGGTGTGTGTTTACATTTCTATGTATGTTTAGGTTTGGTTTTATATATATGTTTATGTCTATATTTGGTTTCACATTCATTCCATGCTTTTTCAAATGTTGATTCTTCTTCTATCCTTCCTTCCCCAAACCCACTCACCCCACCACCACACAACCTCATCATTACTCATCTATCATTGTCATATGCCATTCTTGTTGGCGTAGGTGACCATGGTTCTCTGTTCACAGTATTGTTATCAGGATCGTTGTTTCCAAGCCTTGCTAGGTTGTCACATGAATATTTTCTCACGTCCCCATCTGTCTCTGTTCCCTTCAGTCGTGCCTGTTGTGACTATGTTCTTAAAACCTGCCTGTCTGATAGAGTGACAAAAGGGGTATTTTTCTTATCTTTTTCTTTTATTATTCTTGCACTCATCATTAGTGTCTCTAATTTCCCACTTTCGGTTTGTTTATAATGAATGCACGCATTTTCACCTTGACTAGATGCGTTGCCATCCCTGCGCTATTATGGAGACGAGGGCTTGATGAAATATAGACATCTATTTATTTTTTTATTTTGTCGTTTTCTGTTGTTTGTCTCTTGAAAAAGGTTCAATTTGAGCCGATACGTTGAGAATTGTCCTGTTTAGTTTTATTGTATGTTTTTTGTTTTTTTTCTTAAAAATATATTTTTATTAATAGGCTAGGTAAGTGTTTAGTAACCTTTTTACATCATTTTGCATTACTATTTGTTCATTAGGTTACTGCGGCACCATCCACTTTGTCGGACACCCTCTGGCCATTTGGTTATTTACATTAACAACAGGTAAATAGTTACTGGTAACAAGTGATTTGACATATAAAGAACTTAACTGTAAAATCTGGTTATCAACTATATGGATTCAACAATAGCTGTAAATGGCTCCCATGGTCATTTGATAAAACACAAAATTTGTCCCCGATATTTACAGCTACTGTTGAGTCCATACAACATTTGTTATGACCCTATTCAGTGAAATTAAAATCCACAAAGTTAATGTCATGCGACTAGAATCAGTGAATCATAGTAGTTATATTCAACTTCTGTTGTTGGGTAAGTGTAAGAAGAATGAAGAATGTTGGACAAAATAAATTGTATTTATCAAGAGACATCAGAATCCATTGGTGGATTACAATGGCTGTCAATATGTATAATTTACATACAATCATTATGGATTATGATTCTGATAGTAAGGAATTCTTAGGAATTAAATCTGTTATCAAATGAGATACGGCAACATGTTAGGTTTCGTTATGAAATGATATGATTGAACAAGTATGGTAATGTATTGACAGGGTTGCCGACAACACTAGGCGTAACTTTATAAAGTTCAATTTAATATTTTGGCCATGATAAGTTATATTTACAAGTTGTATTTATTTCACAAGCGATATCATGTTAGTTTGGTTATAAAACTACATACTTAAAAAAGACTTAGGTGTGCTATATTGTGTAAAATGATATTTTCAGGGTTGCCAACTCAGAAAATAAATAAAAATTAGCTAATTAAAAAAAACTATTTTTGATTTGAGTTTGATGTTTTTCCATTTTTTTGTATCAAACATACACAAACAAAACTTTTACCAATATATGCAGTATTCAATTATTTATTTATATGTATAAAAATCATTTTAAAATCTCTAAGAATAAAAAAAATTGTTGCGTTTTCCAAACACTCATGTTGGTTTGTTTTTTTGTGCAAAAACCTGTCTCCATCACTTCCTCACACACACAAAAATGGCACACATTGACCAATCTGCAGAAATCAATTCTTTATTTAATCTGCAGCCACCCACAGGCGGCATATATCACATATTTCTTTTCTCAATAGAAACCCAAGGCAGATGTATGTCACATTTCAATTAGCCATTTGTTGTCATGGTAAACAGTCTCACATGATCTTTTCCAATCATGATTTTGTAATAACTCTTTACTGAAGTTATTGTCCTCAGATTTTTCAGCAGTATTTGAAAGACTAGTTAGTACATTAGGCCTATATTTGGTGTATTAATGTTAGGAAACCAAGCCACACTGTCTACTTCGCTTTCAAAAGCCACTGTTCGTGTAGGCCTATTCTTCTTGGATACAGATTTGATAGAATAAGATTTTGAAGGCTTCAGCATTTTAGTTATTGTAGATTAAGCTAAAATAATGGAAATGTTGATAATATTTAATAATAATAGTAATGTAAATTGTGACAGTAGTCTAGGTTTTCTGGCTATCCTCGTCCTTGGCTCCATGAGTGGACTAGGTCTAGATTATGTCTATCAGGAAACTGAAACTAATTTTGTGCATGTGTTTTTGTTATTGTCTATTTTTGTAGTCCCACTGACACACACAAACAAACAACTCCACTATATCCAGCATCCACTTATCTCTACTGTCTCCGAATTTGAAATCAATAACTCAATAAACAAAATAGTTATGCTAAAAAAGCAAACACATGCAGAAAAACCAGATGATGCCATAAAAAATGGCCTGGAGAAGTAGGCTATTTTTAATCTGGGTTGCTACAGGTTAAATGTGCAAAAAATATTTTAAAATCTCTAAAAATGTTATTCCATTTTCAAAACACCCACCAAAGATAGCACAATTTTAAAAAAAGAATCCAGTTGCAGGGTTTAGATAGTGTGAATTCAACCCAGCTTGCTAAAGGTTAAACACACACAGGTAAATACTTACAGGTAATACATGATAATTCCCATAGCCCAAACATCCACAGGATAGGAGTATGTTGAATTCATCTCTGGAGCTACAGGTTAAAAAAATGTTAACAAAACATTTTATCATTTATATTTTCAAAATTAACTCATTTAATATGTGTACTTCTTCTTCTTGTGCATTTGTTGCTGGCTTGAAAGAGGAGAAAGGAATAGCTGGCATATCAAAATTCGGGTTCGCTACTAGGTAACTGGGTACAGTACAATAGACGCCACTACACAGTCAAGTTATATCCATTGTCTATGTTTGTAAATTTCCTGTTCTTCATTTAAATATTAATTTAGTTTAGGGTTTTGGTTAGGATAGTTGTATTTTACATTACTAACCTTAATCTCAAATCATGTGAGATCATGTGAGAAATGAAGAGATTACAATAACTGTTGGAATAACATATGTGATCAAATATATTGAAAAACAGAGACTGAAATGGTCCGGCCACTTAATGAGAATGAACCCTTATTGGCCAGTGGCAAGAGCATACAACATGAAAATAGAAACAGCAAAGATACAGAGGAAGACCAAGAAGAAGGTGGATTGAAGGAGTTATCAACATTCTGAGATGTCACAATATTTCTGCATATCAAGCAACCAAACATGCCATAGTCTGATCATCATTCATCTTACAGGAAAACAGAGAAAGACAATAATAGATAGATGCATACTGCTTATCTGCAGAAGTTTAAGAATGAACACAGAAGAATTACAATTTTGATGGTAATAATTAATCTCCAGCTGAAGACGGATCTACTATAGTTATTATAATCAGTGGCAAACTTCTGTTAGAAACAGAAAGATCTTTCATTGCATAAGATAAAAATAAGCCGTTACACTTTCTGTGAATGTTTAAATATAAACATTCTGTTACTTTACAAAGTTTCAGAATTTATGCTTTCACTTTGCCCTAGATTTTATATGAGTTATTATATGTAATGTCCAGCTCTATGAAGAGATACAATGTGTGGCTCAGATAGCAGAGGTATCAGGTTCAAATACTGCCACAGGCAACTGTGCAGAAAGCAATGGCAACCTATAAAATGTAAAACATTGTATGGAAAATGACTACAGCCACAAAATTCTGAGTTAATATTCTTCTTCTTATGGTCATGCCATGTGGTGCTGGTTATCACATCTTTCCACAGCCTTCTATTTCGTATGCTGTCAATCATTTCATCTCATGGTCCATGGCGTGTGGCGCGGGTTCATATTGTGAAATGTTACCTGTGCAGATGAGGAAGTGCAGGCTTATACAATCTATATAAAAAATGGTACCAGCTGATATGTTGTTGTCGATATCCAAATGCTGATGAGTAATGCTACTCTTGTCAGCACAATGTCATTCTTAAAAAAAGTGCAGGTCTTCAGAAGTTGACTTAGTGATCCATACAGTAAGTTAGTGACTGTTAAGGGTGTCTGTAGAAGTTTTTTCCTGACAGTTGAAAAGTAGGGGTAACATAACACTGACACACACAAGCAAATAACACCTCCAAATCATATCCAAGATCCATTTATCTATGTTGCCCCTGAATTTGAAATCAATGACTAAATAAATAAAAACACAACGCCAAAAAATCAAACATGTGCAAAAAAACTAGAATTCATAAAAAATGGCTATGTGTCAGAGGAAATATGCGCTATTTTTAGCTAGGCTGCTACAGACTAAATATATTTTGACCAGTCAACCCATTTGCCCATCTGTTCAGCCAGATTTCCCTGGTGTTGTTTCTGAGAATCTATTTAACTGTTCCCATACTACAAGGTCTTTGCTTTTATTGTTTTGAGGTTCCTCTTTTATGCAACCACTACTATGTCTCCTGCTATATCGCTATGTTCAGGGATTCATTGCATGATCACACTGATTGGATAAGCAGAGATAAGACTGTGTGCTCCTCTTGCTATGTGGAGAATATCTTGATTTTAATATGGAGTATGTTTAAGTGCTTCCAAAACTAATATAGAGTCTGTGAAAATGACTATGTCTGATGGTTTTTGTTCCATGAGATCAAACTGTTGGTGTATTAACTCAATGATTGTCTTGATGGCATCAGCCTCTGCTTCATAATTTGAGCAATTTTCACCACAAGAGTCACAGAACTCGCAGGCAGATCCATCAGGCACCAGCCGATATAAACCATACAAAAGGGAGCGATGGCACATACAATATTAATAAAGACTGAGCTAGAAGAAAGCCAAGTACAAACCCATGTAAGACAATGTTCCGCAATACTGTTCCTGCATATTTTCATACGAGTTATTAAATTGTTGAGTCGACAAGCCAAAATCTGACACCTGGTAAATTAAAGAATCAACATGTTTGGGAAACAAAGATACTCAAAATGTTCATTCATTGTTTAAAGAGTACAGCAAGAAACATCACTAACACATTTGTCTTTATCTGCATTCATTCTCAAACTCCTGACAGTTTGTAGGCTGTAGTTCACAGAAGTCATTAGCAGTTTCATAAACAACATCTACAGCTTAATTTTAAATATTTTAACTTCACAATTGTAACACTACGATCCACACAACACCTAAAAAGCATAAATAAACTATGTATTCAGATCCACATACATTTACTTACGCTTTCTAAGAACATGGACAAAAAATAATCCAATTAAGTTCAGACAAAAAGTCACAGCTGAATTAACAATCAGAATAATAAAAAGTATTTAACTCTTAATCTGCAGCTCATCTTTTGAAAAGACAGTTGATAGTTTCCATAGAACAGCTCAGCTTTTATAATAGATGTTTGTAGCTGCTGCTAAGAAAGTCTTCACCAAAAGAAATTGTAAAAATACTGTAGTATTTCGTTAAATCACAATAATTCTAAAGGTCTTCCCTCGTGACCTTTTGTCAATCATTTTGTGATATTAGTTTGGGAGCGTATACTATCATTAGTTGAATTGTCTAAACTGACTGGCATAAAAATGAAAAAAATATCATAAGAAAAATTGAATGTCATCAAACATTCAAATAATCACAAAACTTTTTTGTGCACATAAACATTTGAAACTTTCCAAATAGTTGCAAAAATTGATATACTTTACAAAACAGTCAACTTTAGATGACAGTTACATGTCCCTGAGTCTGTACGTATTTTTGGTACAATCTCAAATAAAAAGTCTACCTTCACATTTTTTGTAAAAACTGCTTGATGTGAAATTTTGTGAAATTTTGTGTAATTTTGTGACATCACTAACTGCCAACTCTATCCTGGATACAAAATGGCTACCATATGTTTATTGAGCTTGCTTTAAACCGATAAAGATGCAGTACACATGTTACAGTTGCAAGGAATGCTCCTGGTGCAAAGATATGCACGTAGGGCCATAAGATGACCTTATCCTACTAGATTGGGAGAAGGATTCACTGGACATTAAATGTCAAGCAGCACCAACTGCAGATTTAGTTGAAAATCCCAGTGATGATGATATGCCGATTCTGTTTTTTCTGGGCTTTTCAGATGACTTCGTGCTAAGTGGTGTGTACGAGAACTGCACATGAGCAAGAATACAGTGGTGGAGTGGAATGTTTTTATGCATGAAGTGTGCATGTACAGCATTAAACAACTGCCACAATCTCAGATCAGAGGAGAGAAAGCAAGATGATGGAGGTTAATGACAGCTATTTACCAAGAGAAAGGCAAACATGGGCCTAGATTTACCTCAGAAGTGGATATTTGGAGGTCTATGTCATGAAACATACAACCCTCCTAACCTCAGTTTTTTTCTCACCCATACAGTCCTCCTAAATAAATTTCCCCCTTAGTCCTTAACTAAATAAAAAATAAACATCCACACAACAATTATACCTTGGATAATTATAGCGAAGGGAAATAATCCTTGACAAAAAGAAAGGACATATATTTGTCTACCATTATCTCTTTATTTTGTTTCTTTTTCCACAAAAAAAAGTAATTCCTTTATCTGAGATTGTACCATATTTTGTTTACAATGTAGGCCTATTGTTTTGTTTTAGAGTTTTGCTATTATCATATATTTTGCCTATGTTTAATCAGAGACTTTCCTCTAATGTACTACGTATTTCTGCTCTTCAAACAAGACAACAGACACATATTCTGAAAATGTCATTAAATTCTACATATTGTGATGTACAGTAGGCCAACATCACTGTAGGTTTACAAACAAATAAAATATTGAACGAAGACTAAATGTAACCGCACTAAATGTAATTTAGTTTACTCATACAAAGAGTTAAAAGCATTATTGTCACTAAAATTTAAATAAAAACCACATAAAATCAGTGTTGCCACTAAAATGGTAATTAAAAACTACAAACATCAGTTTTGTCACTAATATGAAAATGAAAACTGCAAAAAAATGGGAAAAACTGTGGCACTTCCATGTAAAAATCCATACTATTTATTGTATAGGGATAAACAGTCACAACTTGCAAAATAACTTAAAATTTACGGCTGAGTACTAGTTGTTGATACCTATGGAAGACTATACAGGCTTCAGTGGATAAAAGGTTCTTAGAGATGAGGCCCTTCATAATTTTTAAACCTGTTTGTTATACATTGCTGTCTTATCTATGAGAACTGATGATCTTGAAACAGTCTTTGTCCTTCTATGGAATACAAGTCCTTACACCATACAACAGCCGCTCCACCATATATTGACTGGTTGGATAACAATACTATCTCTGTGACACAATTACTGAGGGCTCATGAAACTAATTCAGTGAAGTTAGAGTGTCCCAGTACAGTGCAATGACATTGTATACTTGACTGCAAGGGTTCTCCTTGAATTATAGTTTTTTAAGAATTTGTTATGAATAAATATTTTATAGAAAAAACATTCTCAGAAGAAAAAAACATGTGGGAATAATGCAAAATGTGAAAATAAAGAAAAGCTAATTTACATCTGTATAGGTATAAACATTATTACACTAACCTTGTTTGAAACTTAAAAGCCTTCCGGAATTGTAGGTAAATGAAACAAATGATGGTTATACTTTATTGTTTTTTTTACACACCGGCCGTCTATTACAACAATAATAACTAAGGGTGGGTTGCCTTGTATTCTTGAAACTAATTTTTCTTCTTCTTCAGCGCTCATTCTCAAACTCCCACTGGATCTCTCTTGTAGCAGGACAGTGGTCCAACTAGATTTCCAGCAGGATGTACCCTGTAGTCCAGAAAATGGAAATGTGTTGTATCGCCGTTTTATTTGCACCACAGGCCTGACACATCCATCTTTGGCGATGAAACTAATTTAAATCAGTTCTTTGGTCTAAATATCTGTGACCAATCATCAATGATGTCTAAATTAAAAAATTTTTTAGGGTTTTCCACTGTCTTCTGCCTATTTAATATTTTTTAAAGTTAGTATTTAACCAGTTAATCTTATACTAAATGCCTCGGAGGTTGTGGATCGCCATTAGATGTAACCCTTCATTATTACTGATGGTAGAAAGCTATTAGCCTATATGAAAAGTTTATACTAAAATATGAGGATGAAAGAAGAATACCTCATTATAAAAGGTAATTCTTTATTTTAATGAGACCTAGTTCTGAAACCTAGTACCATTTCTTAGCAAGATTTGATCAAAGAGTATAAAAGCTTGGTTTAACATGTGTGTACTGATTTTTTAACAAATTAGTATGCCTACACATTACATTTTAATATGAATAAGAGACTTGGAACCTGATTACTTTGGAGTTAATAAACCTAGCCAACACAAGGACTCTTCATCATCTGCTATTCTTCAGTGATCACTCTCATTTATTAACCCTAATGAATTATTGTGTAATTGAGCTGGAGACTATAAATATGTTATGCAGCTAGTTTACAGCTCAGCTGTAATATTTGCACTTTTCAGCTCAGAAAATCTGATTTTGGCATAGGAATATGCAATCGTATACTCAAGTTTTAAGTAGCTGTTCACCTGCTGTATTTTAAACTAACCTTAATCAATATATCTCCATCTTTCCCAGGGTCAGTGGCAAGTAATATATTTTCCAATTTCAGATCTCTGTGCAATATTCCTGCAAGATGAAATCAGGTAGTAGAGTTAAACATGTGTGCTAACAAACACGGATTAACAAGAATGGACTAAAATACATGAACTAGTATACATGGACTAACTAACATGGATTAACAAGAATGGTCTAACTAAGATGGACTAACATACATGGACTAACATACATTAACTAAGTAACATGGACTAACATACATGAACTAGCTAACATAGATAAACAAGAATTGACTAACATATATGGACTAAGTAACATGGACTAACATACATGAACTAAGTAACATGGATTAACATACATGAACTAGCATACATAGACTAAGTAACATGGACTAACATACATGAACTAAATAACATGGATTAACAAGAAAGGACAAACATACATGGCATAACTAACATGGACTAACTAACACAGACTTATATAATTAGACTAACTAACATTGACTAACATACATGGACTAATACACATGGATGAACACACATGAACTAACATACATGGACCAACACACAGGGACTAGCATGCATGGACTAACTAATATGGATTTAATAACATGGATTAAGTAACATGGATTAAGTAACATGGACTAACTAACAGACTAAAATTCATTTACTAACATTCATGGTCTAAATAATATGGACTATATACATGGACTAACTAATATGGACTAACACACATGGACAAATTAACATGGACTAAGTAACATGGACTAACATACATGGACTACGGTAAGTAACATAGACTAATACACATGGACTAACACACATGGGCTAAGCAACATGGACTAACACACATCGACTAACTAACTAAATAAATTAGACATGTAAGCTTGTAACATGGACTAACACACATGGACTAAGTAAAAGAACTAACATACATGGACCAACACACATGAACTAACATGTACTTAAACACATGGCCTAACAGATGTGAACTAACACACATGGACAAACATACATGGACTAACATATGTGAACAAACTAATATGGACTAACACACATGGACTAACTAACATGAACTAACACCTATGGACTAACTAATTTGGACTAATACATGTGGACTAACTCACATGGGCTAACACACATGAACTAACTACCGGTAACATGGACTAACTAACATTGACTAAAATACATATACTAACACACTGGAACTAACTAACATGGACTAACATATATAAACACACATGGGCTAACACACATGGGCTAACATACATGTACTAAAAATCAATGCAATCTATAACTTATTGAAACAGAAACCTGGACATAAAGGTAAGAGAAACCTTACAGAAATTGAAAAAAACTCCTAGAGCAGATAAATAATAAATATATGTATAAATTATAATCCTATGAAACAGAAATCACAAATAAATTACTCCGTACTAGAATCAGTTGTTAAATTTTTTTAATTGATGTTTTGTCATGCAATGTTCTTTAGGATAATTTTGAAGTAGCCTCCTTAATTTCCTTACATTATAAACTTGACTAAATAATGTGTAGAATCTGCCCTTGAACATCTATATTGCCAGGAAAGAAAACTTTTTATCATAAAATTATGAGAAAAAAATTGCATCAACAATGTAAGAGTTAACTGCCAAATCTGGTTGAAAAAGTTACATTATAAAGGAAAACCATACAAGTTGGCAGGTTTGTACAATTCTAGCCATATTTCAATGAACTTTATCTATACCTTGCTGGTGTAAATACTTGATGGCCGCTGCAAGGTCCGACATAACGGTCTTTGTATCACTTTCTGTCAAATGTGATCGTTTCTGCAACAACTTAGCTAAGTCTCCACCCTCACAAAGTTCCATAATTAGATACATTTTCTGAAAAGCACCAATACAATCAGAAATTTGTGTAAATGTATATGTTTAAAAAAAGCAATAAGTATAAGTCATTCTTGTCATTTTTAACTGTTGACGTTGCGACAATCTGACCAACAATAGCATCTCTGCAAACTAAGTTGTGGTGAGCCTATAATGACATGAAACAAACAGCTCTATACATGACCAATATTTGACTTGATGCTGAGTGATTGTTCACAGAAGAAGTAAAAGTCATACCTTACCAAAAAATTAAAATATTTTAATGAATAAGATACATTTGTGACACAACTGAAGAAATAGACAGTAATTATGCTGTCAAGACAGAACTAATGTAGTTCCTGTTGGGGAAATTCTATATACCTTTTTACCTCCTCTGAATGTACTTGAGATCAAAACAATACTAGAGTCTGTTTTCACTAATTCTAATACATCTACTCTCCAGAGTCTTCCAACTGAACATGTCCCTGCATCATCCTTCCAGTTTTTCTGTGACTGAATGTTTCATTAATGTAACAAATGGGAAGTAGCTTTCGTACAAGGAGATTTTAATGCCAAAGTTGGGAAGGAAAGAGATGCAGATGTCACTGGTGGAATATGGATGGAGAGACAAATAATAGAAAATTATTGAATGGATAAGGGTAAGTACAAAACATGATCAATAGAAACACCTTCATTCAGCAACACCCTAGAAATCTTTGGAAGTTGAGATGTCCATGATCAACTATCGCAATAATATTAACTATGTACTAATGTACAAGTGAATTTTAAATAAATTGATATCTTTTAAAACAAGACCAGGGGCAGATTGCAATAGTGACCATGTCCCAGTAATAGCAAAATGAAGAATAAAATTGAAGAAATTAAAAATAGTCTCAAGAAATACCAAGCTAGAACTGGCAATGCTTGATTCAAATAAAGAAATTAATGATAAATATGCTGTACGTAATAGATACACCGATTTAAACAAGATAAGCAGTATAGCTAAATATTGGCAAATACTGAATAATCAATTGAACAAACATCAAAAGAAATAATACTAAGAATAAGACGAAATGGATAACAGGGGACATTTTATAGTTGATTGACACAAGAAGAAAAAGCAAATAAAATGAAAATGTATATGTTTGTTTGTTTGTTTTGCGTTCGCTCCATTGTAACCATTACGGATATCCGTGCGATTTCCGCCGGGAGCGTGATTACGTTGTGCCACCGTTATGCGCCTTGTAGGCCTAGCACATCCGATTTCGGCATGCCTTGGCAATTCGGGTGGGCTACCCTTAGCCTGTGACAGCCTCTATATCTGTCTCCAGGCACGCGTAGTGGCGACTCTTCGCCCAGACGATTTTTGCTCTCGTCTGACTCGTACGAGGTGTTCGACTGTCTATGAACTTGCCTCGTGTAATTGGACGTGCTGTGCCTGTGCCCATTGGGTACTGAACCCTTTCTCATCCGTGAGCCTGGTTCCTTAAGGGGAAGAACTCAACAGAGGAGTTGGACCCTGGCTCTTTCGCCCTCTTAGCCGAGGTGTCATTCACCGACATCGTGTACCCCTTGTCCAAGTTCGAGTCTCACACCACGCGTTTGAGAGCAAGGCGTTCTCGAGCTGAGCGTCCTTGTCCCAATAGTGCCTGAGCCCATCACGTACTGAACCCTTTCTCTACTCAAGTTTATTTCCGGTGTAGGAAAACCTGACAGTAGAGTTGGGCCAGGGCTAAATCGTTGTCCCTTTTGTGCCTGAGCCCATCGGGTACGGAACCCTTTCTCTCTGCAAGTGTACTTCCGGTATAGGAAACCTTGACAGTAGAGTTGGGCCAGGACTACCATCGTTGTCCCTTTCTTGCCTAAGCCCATCCGGTACAGAACCCTTTCTCTTCGCGAGCATATTTCTGGTTTAGGAAGGCTCAACATTAGAGTTGGATTAGGTCTTCTTGCTTTACCAAACGCCAATGAATGGGTCTGGGTCTCTGCCTGTAAGGAACACAGGTAACTAGAAGCTTGTCTCGAGCTGACGGAGCTTGTAGTTCCCCTTTCCTAGGGACTTTTCACTTTCTATTTGCAGTTCGCACTGCCTTCTAGCGCTGTTCTGCCCTTTCATTGTTTCATTGTACTCGGTATGAAATCTATTTGTCTCTCGCCATGCATCTACCTTTACGTGCATTTTACATTGGCCACCCCTCCAATGTTCGGACTGGACTGACTAGCTTCACTGTATGTCGACAGTGTCGCTATATGTGGTGATGCTGGTGGTGTCAGAGATATTGTCTGTCTCTTGTGCAGTCAAATCTCTTTCCATCTGCTACCTCCACATTCTCGGACACGATCCCCAAAAGATTTGGCCAGAATCAGCTCGAGCTGCTGTATTTCTGTTTCCAGGATGCACCGCGTGGAGGTACATTTGGGATCTTGGTTATCTACTAACCCTGGGTCCGCCTAGAGCAATGCGTTCCCTTTGCACCCCGAAAATGTATATAAAAGAATACATAAAGAAATTAAACAAAATGTAAAATGGAGAAAGAAGCTTGGCTGAATGATAATTGCAAGGAACTTGAAAAACAAAGAGAAGACACAATATATACACAGAAAATACATGAACAAACAGGAATTATACAGCAGGTAACAAATAGTTGTTTGAAGACAAAAGAAGGTAAAATAGTAAAGGACAAAGAAAATAATAAAAAGATGGTCAGAGCATATAAAAGAATTGTATGATGACAGCAGTAAACCAGAAACAAACATGCATGACCAATGTGAGGGAACATCAATATTAACAGCAAAAGTAGAGGATACAATACAACATATGAAGAAAAATAAATCCCCAGGCCAGATAACATCACCACTGAAGAAATTAAAACTGTTGATGAATTGGGTATAGAAGTGATAACAAAATCACTGAATGACATTTACAACTATGGATATATGCTTGAAGATCTCTTTAAATCTGTCTTCACAGCTCTACCAAAGCAACTTGGTGCCATAGATTGTGGAGAACTTCGCACAATTAATTTAATGAGCCACGTGACACAAATTATGATGCAAATTGAGTACATGTTAAACAAATGTGGCATCATCATGTTATATCAGTCCAACTTCTGTTATGCCACACAACCATGCAATTTCTGTTATAGTTTAGGCATCTTTCGTGTTGTTACAGAAATCTCATTGGACAAGGGGTACACGATGTCGGTGAATGACACCTCGGCTAAGAGGGCGAAAGAGCCAGGATCCAACTCCTCTGTTGAGTTCTTCCCCTTTAGGAACCAGGCTCACGGACGAGAAACGGTTCAGTACCCAATGGGCACAGGCACAGCACGTCCAATTACACGAGGCAAGTTCATAGACAGTGGAACACCTCGTCCGAGTCAGACGAGAGCAAGAAAATCGTCTGGGCGAAGAGTCTCCACTACGCGTGCCTGGAGACAGATATAGAGGCTGTCACAGGCTAAGGGTAGCCCACCCGAATTGTCAAGGCATGCCGAAATCGGATGTGCTAGGCCTACAAGGCGCATAACGGTGGCACAACGTAATCACGCTCCCGGCGGAAATCGCACGGATATCCGTGATGGTTACAATGGAGCGAACGAAAAACAAACAAACAAACAAACAAAAATCTCATGTCATTACCAGATGACATGACACTAAATCAACATGGCTAATGCAATCACAGACTGTTTACTAAGCTTGAAAAACATCCTCCCCCCAAAAACTAATAATTTAACACCAATCCTAACCACCACCTGTGACACTGCCCCCCAATAACTAACACTCCCTCCTTCCCTAAAAACTAAAATACACTGTATTTTAGCGGGATAGAATGTCGCTTACTAGGTATACATTACTCTGCCGTCAAACACAAGCAGCTACACAAAAGAAATCTGAATTTAGGAGCAAAATCTTCGGAAATGGGTGTAATTTCAACGGATTATATTAGCAGTTGTATCTTTGTTTGTTGTTTGTTAAATGGGAGGGGGGGGGGTTAAGGCCTTTGGCCTAGGATAGACCCTTTCAACCTAAGACAGAAGTCTATGTTGGTTACATCATGCCGTGCTAAGACGGTTGTATCGAAGGTAGTTAATGAGTTGTCCTCTCTTTTGTTTGAAGATGCACGTCCTCTCAACCAGCGGACAAGAAAGTCCAATTAGGTTATATCAGGATGCACTACCATAAAATATTAGAGTATAGTTGTGGTGTGGCCACTAGCGGAAATGGACGCTAATTAGGTCTACTTTAATTTCCTCAGTTAAGTGGGTGAATAACATTATGTTTGTTTACACTCGTGGTATTTTTTTACAAGAGGTATGGAGGTACGAAAAATCATTTTGCACTGGTAGGTAAATAACAAACACTAGTTCGGGTTTAGTTTTTAACGTCAGGGAAATAATCAAAAACATAAATAAGATTAACAGTGTTGTCTCCCCTTTGGGAGATCTCCTTTTGGGAACATTTAGTTCGTTTAATATATAGGCCGGGGATTGGACTGATTGATGAAATTGGTAAATGTTTAGTGGATTCCTAATAAAATTTTAAAAACTAAACTTCCAGAGCTGTTCTTGTTAAACTCTGAAGCAAATGATTTGGAGAGATACTTTCTTCCATGCAGACTTCCATTTCTGTACAACACATCCTCCAAATTAATATTATTTATGAATATAATCATAAACAACCACATGGGATTGTGCAATAGAAATAAAAAATGGAATTGCAGTAACACCATCAAATTAGCATTTTTTTAAAAGTATACCACACCAGCAGCAAAGCTATATTACATCGTATTAGAACAATCATATTCACAGTAGCACGGTATGGCTGTGAAACATGAAACTTATAAAAAAGGTGGCAAAGATAATCTTTTCTTGTTGTAAAATTATGTCACAGAAGGATTTGTAAAAAAAGGATGGCGAAAACATTAATCACAAAGTATCATGAAGCTGGTTCATAAACAATATCATTAAAAGATAACTGAACCACAGGCCCTATATAAAACATGTTATAGCTAATAATAGAATTTTCATGGCTTCAAGTACAAGGAAAGACCAGACCACGACAGCAATGGATCAGTGTCACTGCTGTTTGAACTTGTCCTTGACTGTCATACGTCAATTCACCCAGAATTGTGAGGAATTCAGACAGAATAAAGATTAAATTCTGTGAAGAATATATCCACTGAAGTAGGTTCTCCTCCTTCCGTATTCACCTATAGTTGGTGATGAAAGTACACAGACATACAGATATATATTACATCATTATATCAGAAAGGGTGACTAAGAGCAAGATACAATAACCAAACTTACTTTTGGGGACTCAATGACTTCTTTTAGCTTAATGATGTTTTTATGATCAACTTTCTTAAAAATAGACACTTCCTTCTCCAGTTGTCTCAATCCTGAACTACCAGCCTGAAAGATAAATTCAAAATCAAAAGCTTGCAGTGTTCAATAAATTTGCATTACTGGATACCAAAATAGTTTTTTGTCAAGTCTGGGCTACTAGCCTGAAACAGATTAGAACAGTGTTTCTAAAACTTGGCACTAGAACTCTAGGGTTCCATGAAGAAATCTATGCATTCTGAAAGAAATGTTGATGAATATGATGAATATACATTTCAAATTATCTATGTGTGTAATTTCATATTCGTAATTTTAATACATGCATCATACTAGATATGTTTTTTATTCCAAACTTTAGTACACACAACATACTACACAAGTTTTGTATTGCTAAGTTTAGTACACACAACATACTACACAAGTTTTGTATTCCTAAGTTTAGTACACACAACATACTACACAAGTTTTGTATTCCTAACTTTAGTACACACAACATACTACACAAGTTTTGTATTCCTAAGTTTAGTACACACAACATGCTACACAAGTTTTGTATTCCTAAGTTTAGTACACACAACATACTACACAAGTTTTGTATTCCTAAGTTTAGTACACACAACATACTACACAAGTTTTGTATTCCTAAGTTTAGTACACACAACATACTACACAAGTTTTGTATTCCTAAGTTTAGTACACACAACATACTACACAAGTTTTGTATTCCTAAGTTTAGTACACACAACATACTACACAAGTTTTGTATTCCTAACTTTAGTACACACAACATACTACACAAGTTTTGTATTCCTAACTTTAGTACACACAACATACTACACAAGTTTTGTATTCCTAAGTTTAGTACACACAACATACTGGATATGTTTTGGATAATATAAATGTTTTCAAAATGTCAAATTTTATTATACATAGGGCCTATTCTTTCTAGAACAGTCTTCTTTATGGACATTCTGAACTCCTCACGATTATGGGCCAGATGACCTGCCTCAGTAAGGGGAATGTTTACACAATTGTAGACGTCTCTTATCCATTGTCAGCTTAGGCTACATGCCTGCTACCAGCAACCATACCTTCCATTATTAATTTTCCCATACTGCTATGTCTCCTTATAAGACCCAAAAATTTCAGATTTCCTATTATAATGTCATTTAAGAGCCAACTTACTTCAAAATTTAATGTTCTTATCCCTTCTTGATTTGTCTTTTTTTTCTCCATGGCATTCTCAGCATTGTTTGTAGAATTTCATTTCGATGGCAGCTATTCTCTTTGTCACTGATTTAGTAATTGTCAATATTTAACAGCCATAAATTGCTACTGGAAATATGTTTACTCTAATTAGATGTAATTTTCCTTACATCTGGTGCTTTGCCAAAGAATTTCTCTTTGTATAAGTTTTGAAGGTTGCTGTTCAGTTGGTTGGTTTGTTGCTGATCCAGTCACACAAATTTTTAAAGCAATTATTGCAATTCTTTTCTTTATTTCTGCAGCACAGTCCCCTGAACTGTTTATTGTATTATATTTGAACCGAAATATTTAAAATAATTGCATCTTGCTCATGTTTACAAATTATTTCTTTTGGTCGGTTTTGACTTTATCTGTTGTCATTATTTTTATTTTCTTAGTATTTAAGAATAAGTTCTGGACTTCACTGTGCTTTTTTTATTGATAGAATCAGTTGTTTCAAACCTTCCTTACTAGTTGTTAAAATAACTGTGCCATTGCATATCTCATTTCTTGGATCTACTGTCTGATCTTAAGAGGATGAAACTCTTCATGGGTCTGATCATCTCTTACTGTTCTCATTATAATTTCTCGCCTGTGTGTTTTCGGGGCTCGAAAGGGGAACAAAGAATAGCAACACTGTTTACCTTCCTTGCATGTCGTAAAAGGCGACTAAGGAGGTTATGGGATGGAGTTGGCTATCCCATCCCATATACGATCAACGACACAAAGACATGCTGAAGTCGGATATGTCAGGCCAAAGGCGCAGATATCGCAGCAATGCTGTAAACCATGACACAACGCATTCCGTTCTCCGGACTACATCCTGCTAATTTGCAGGAGTTTAAGAACGAACGCAGAAGAAGAAAAAGAAGATTATAATTTCTGTGTAGATGTTAAACAAATATGGAAGAGAGATCATCCTTGTCTTACTCCTTTCTGCACATTGAACCAATCTAATGTTTTGCCATCAACATTTACTGCTGGTTGTTCCTAATACAGCATTGTTGTCAGGTGTATGAGGTGTTCCTGTGTATTTGAGAATCCAGTTTTCCATAAGCATCCACAGTTGGTGATGTACACAGTTGAAAGCTTTGGTGTAGTCATTGAAACAAGCATGTACATTGATATTGAATTCCCTACATTTTTCTATAATAATTCTCATATTGAAAATGTGAACTCTAGTACTTCTGTCAGATTCATAAAACTGTTAAATCATCTAGGTAAAATAAGAAAAAAAAAATTTAAATGTATAAAAAGAACAGAACCCTGGAATAATTTTATGTTGCTAACAATGTTTGACTCGTCCTTTTGTCATTCTAACTCCCACGTTTCAGTTCCCCAAGTCTCATTTTAACATTCAAGATTATTTTTTATGTGTGTCCGGTAATCTAATATGCTCAATCATATGTAAGCGATATGAAGTATACTGGTGAAACTGGCAGACGTTTGCCTGACAAATTCGCCGAACATTTACTAGATATCACTGAGCATCGTGATTTCCCGGTGGCTATTCATTTCATCAGTAATTCAAGTAGTGCTGATCTTCAGTAACTGATCTGTTACGTTATTACTCTGGTGACTGGGAACGTCTTTCTCTGGAATATCAGTTAATTATCCACCTAGTAGTCATCCTATCCCACAGAATTAACATTTATCACCGATTTGTTCCTATCTCAAATCGATGGCGTGAGGTTAATGCATACTCTAACTACTCCAGTACTAGGCAGTGTAAATAAGGAGATAGGAATATCATCATAAAGAAAATGATATGGGTATGTATCTTGTGATATGCATTGAAACAGATTGCTAGGAACATACATTAATCCGCCTGAAGATAGGTGAAAATGTGGAAGAACCAAGACTAATTTAGGGCTTAGAAGGTTTAGAATATTTACTTCATCAAACTCTGGTATTTCCATAAATGCTGCACATTTTTCAGAAATGCTGCATCGGGAATATGTAACTCCGTAGCTTTAAGAGATAATCCAGGAATATTAGATAAAAAGCACCTATAAAGAAGACTTCACTTCATGGTATTGAACCTGAGATCAAGTGAACACAAGCGAATGGCTTCACCACTATGCCACTGAGATCCCTCATATTTGAAGAAACCCGTACACCACAAACTGAGGTAAAGATTTTCCTCTACCCCTATCTCTCTTCAACTTGCCTGTTCTCACTTGTACTCTTCTCATAATGTGTCCATAGAATATGGAATGTTATCTGTAATAGATAACTCTGTATGAATTATTAATTTATTTCACCATATATTCGTTACGCTTTTATCTGTCCATCATGTTCTCAACAGAAATAAGCAGTTGTGTGCAGGCGATTATTTTTTATTGTAGTAATTTTCTACGCAATATCTACTGCCTCTACACAATTTTCTGACTATGTTCATTGTCTCATACCTATCCCTAGAAAATTCATTTTTTTAATAATCCTCCTTCCAGAGAGATATTCTATGTAGGACCTATACTTATATGGAGGAGATACATATCGAAAGTACAGCAGATGAGAGAGCCTAAGCACGCATACATCTACTCGGTCTATAGATATCTTAACCGATGTGCAAAGCGTACCTACAGCTAGATCTATTTTTCACAAGTTCTTCACAGTTTAGTGAATTATCTATTTACTCTCAGGGTCCCAAAGGGAGGCAAATCATGATGATGGTTATGTAGTCTCTTTAGCTGTGTACAGATATCCCTTGGCAGTCCATAGTCTTTCTGACAAAAGCACATATCCTCCTCCTCAGTTGACTCAAAGATATGGTTAGATTTTAGTGATTTATAGATGCATGTTAGGTCTCCGAAGGAATCCATTCCAGTGAAACAATATCTTAGGATTATCACGTCCTGCCAGGAGGAGCATAGTATATACATCAGGCTAACTTGGTCATCATATGTTGCCCTTATTAACATTACATATTTTGGGGTCTTTGTTACCTCTGATATTTTATAGTAGTGTGTCCTGATATAACCTAATTGGACCTTGTTGTCTGCTGATTGAAAGGGGCACGCCTCTCCAAAAGAGAGACATCCTATCATATATAACTACCCAACCTATCATCATCTGTCAGTTCTGTAAGTTCGTCTGCAGTAATGGTATGTCTGGCATTCCCCGTCACACATGACTCTACCGCAAAGGGACAAAAGTGCAATGTCGACTGCCCTGCAGCTCTTTGTCATCCACGCAGATTTTTTACAGAAGACAAAATTAAGAAATTAAGGAGAGTCATGAATTGAATCAATCAGCGGGGACCAACAGGTAATACATCATAAAACATTTAGTCTGGTATGCATGGATCTGATTATTGCAAAGATGTTTCTAAACATATCAGGATTGGTGTGCACATCAGAATTGGATAAGAAGCATTTTAGATGAGAACAGAAGAAAAATAAGTTGCGACCTGGTTATACCGCTAACACTACCATAGCAAACTTTGTGAGAACAGAGGTAACTCGAGAAGGTGCTGCTATGGGCAATCTGTACATGAAAGACCTTACCCTAGAAGCTTACTACCTGACCGGGCAGTAGCTTCCGGGCGATCAGCAGAATTTGTATATGTGAGACTGGGAATTCACGTCTATATCTGTGTCCTGTAGAATGAACGTCCACCAAGATTCTAAATGTTCCGACCACCCCCGAGACAACACATAGATATACTATAGTCTGACATACAAAGTTTAAGAGGTGACTAAGCCTAAGCAGAGTTAGCTTGTGGTTGGCTACCCTATCATGAATATTGTCATGGTAACCAAACAATGTCACACTTAAGTTGATGTGTATGGTCAAAAAGTTTAGCAGTAAAACTTTAACTCATGACGGAACGCAACCACTGTGCGGACTATATCCTGGTAGGTGGAAGGAGTTATAGAACGAACGCTGAAAAGGAAAAAAACGGAAACTGGCGGCTAAGAAAATCACGTGCGTCTAAATTTTCTTAGTTACGGTAGAAAGTAGAATAGTTGCCAAATCCACAGGAAAGTGCAACATTTTGCAACTAGTGAAAGGCAATGATCATCTACGGTATGTATTTTCATGAAGAAATAACCGTCTTCATTCAGTCTGAATTACTGTCATTAACATGGAACAAGTCTGCATGAAAGAAAAAAAACACGACGATAAAGTACATTCAAACTGTTTAATTATTTTCTATTGCAATATTTTCCTCAATTCCAATTTTAAGGTAAAAATTTATGTCATGTAGGTACACTCAAGCAATCCCTTCTCTAGAATATTGGTCCCACGTGCTGATCTCATACAATGTCACCTATCTTGGCTGATGCATGCGACTGATAAGTCACTTGGTATAGTTCGTGTCATCAGCCAATGTAAAACACGGAACAGTCGGAGCAGCCAAGATATGTGAAGCTGTTGGAGATCAGCCAAGCTCCTTTTCCAAATATAGTGTTGCGGACAAGTCACACGCAGTTGACCGATCTTTTACTGATCAGTGTTTTTCATTGGCTGTCAACAAATAGTATATGCAAATCGGCCAATGAAAACAAAATGGGATCAGTCGGATTAGCTAAGATGAGCAACATAGTCAGTAGGACACAGGTCTACCTGGAAAAGGACTTAGATCATCGCGTCGCCCGTGTGTTGCCGGGGTCCGAAAGGGGAGCAAAGAATAGCAACACTGTTTACCTTCCACGCATGTCATAAAAGGCGACTAAGAAGGTTATGGGATGGAGTTGGCTGTCCCATCCCATATAGGGTCAGTGGCCCAAAGCCATGCTGAAGTCGGATATGTCAGGCCGACAGGCGCATATATCGCAGTAGTGCTGTAAATCATGATACAACGTATTCCGTTCTCCGGACTACATCCTGCTTATCTGCAGGAGTTTGAGAACGAACGCAGAAGAAGAAGATCATCGCGTATGACACATACTTTGTAGAAGGGCTAGAATTAAGACTTGAGTTGGGTAACTTTTTAAATGTAAAATCTTTTCTCAATAGGTACCTGATCGAAGAACATATTACAGGCATATCATATAGAGGTCTATAAAATATTATATCATAACACTCAATGCACACATTTGTGCCTTCATTCTCATCACAGTACAGTAGTGCATATTCACATTTTTCACATCTGACTTCATGGAGTTGTTTTTTATATAATCAAAATAAGAAAATGCATTGAAAGGACCGAAATTTCCCGTTGAAATCATTTTGCCAAAAATGTTTCATGAAATGAATGCGTGTTTAAATTTATTACATTTCGCGGCTTTTGTCAGCTGGATTAACTTGTTGTATGAAAATATTTTCACAAATTGACGGGCTAGACATTTTAATTTTCGCATGCATGAACATATATTTGATCACGTTACAAAGTAATCCTATTTACTAGACTAACCGTACAGCAATTATGGGTAAGAGAACTTTCACCGCGCCTTTTGTGTGCGAGCGTGTGTTAAAGTGATAATAACGTTATAGAAAACCACAGCAAATATGTAAACACAAATGGATGGATTACTGGACTACCGGAAAGAATGCACGCACCATACATGTCACAGTTGAGCCAAGTGCTTCTCAAGAATTGCCCCGCGTGCTGATCCCAAACAGCGTAATTTGTTTTAGCGTCAACCATAAACCAGCGACGAAAATTCAGAGATAAGAAGACTATATTTGAACCGCTTACCGCATATGTAACATTTACCAAAAGTTGCCACAGACCAAACACCCCTCTGTAAACACCACCGTAAGAGACTGGTTCAAGAGGAAGTCAAACACCCTCGTCCAACAAAAGTATACCTAGACAGTAAACATGTATCAAATTAA
Organism: Meghimatium bilineatum; assembly: GCA_034231615.1. Taxonomy (NCBI): domain Eukaryota; kingdom Metazoa; phylum Mollusca; class Gastropoda; order Stylommatophora; family Philomycidae; genus Meghimatium; species Meghimatium bilineatum. The sequence goes on along the minus strand of CM067319.1, from coordinate 31,991,480 downwards.
TCCACTACACCCCCCCCCCCCACGAAGACAAAGAAACTATATGACTATCCATAAATTAAGTCAACTAAGTTGTTCAAATTTTTGACCTCAAGAAACAAGTCTTAACATAACAAGGGTATAAGAACTCCATTATTTGTTTCAAATTTTAATATAAATTAATGGAATGAGCCTGAACTTTCCTGCCACAACGAAGCGGTCAGGGTTCAAGTCCCCTCGTCACTTATCAGAGATCACGTCCCAGAATATCAAAGAAAACCAAACATAATGGAAAAATTAAAGGATATAGTTTGCTCTTTACACACAAATTTATGTGGTGAAGCTAGCTACCCTTAACATGGTACTAAGATGCGTGGCGTGTCTTGAGAATACCGAAAATTGAACTATCGATACGTTATAGCTGCTGAAATATACACTAGTCTCTAGCCAAACCACTGACTAAACAGTAGGTGCTTATGGGCAAAAACCTAGTACCTCTACTACCTTTACCTTTACTATGATATGATCCCTACATAGTACGATAGATTGATGCGGTATTCAACATTCCCACCTTGGCTAATGCAGTATAATTCTTTTGTATGCGATATTCCGCATTGCCACATTGACTCAAGAAGTATACTTCTCTTGTATGTGATATTAAAAGTTGCCACCTTGGCTCAAGGCGTATATTTCTCTTGTATGCGGTATTCAACATTGTCACCAATGCTGTTATGGTTTTTGCCCATAAGCACCTACTGTTTAGTCAGTGGTTTGGCTAGAGGCTAGAGTATATTTCTGCAGCTATAACGTATCGATGGTTCAATTTTCGGCATTCTAAAAAAAACGCATCTTAGTACCATGTTACGGGTAGCTGGTTTCACCACAGAATCTTTTGTGTAAAGAGCAAACTATATCCTTCAACATAACCTTCTAAAGAATTCCACCTGATCTAGATATTGCTGACCGTGAGATTTCTATCCTCAGCAATGGGCTTAAAGTTTATTCCATGCGTCCTGCATATGATTGCTACACTCTTATACAGGATAAACATCAATTCCATTGCAGCGTCTACGGTTTCATTTCCAGGACAGTGAACAGTTCTCCGACGCAGATCATATATTCTCCCGGTATGCCTCACTCAAGCATGACTGGATGTCTAGTGCATGACTGGACGATTGGTGTATCTCGGACTCTGGATAGCTACATCGAGGACACACAGCGTTTCATTTAACGTCTCCACTTCACCCGTCTCATGCGCTCCAACATCTTCCCGGCCGAGTCTCGCGCCCTTAGGCAAACTTCGTAGCCGTAACGACATTGTCATCAAGCCGGCGACCTGAATCAGCAAGAGGATCTGGGACAGCTGTCTAATAACTTGTTCTACAAGGCCAATACATGCCAAAAATATTCTATTGTAGACCACAGCAACGTAGTTTCTACCACCATCGAGGGTTAGATCATCTTTTTTTGGAGATGCGTTAGTCAAGTACGGAAAATCTCGTGTACGAGAGTTGCTAGGCGAGCTGGTGCCGTTGAACGGACTGGTTCAATTCCCGTTAGACTCAAGAATTTCTTCACAATTGAAGAGAGTTTCACATGTGTGTCCCGAAACTTCATCTATGCCATCATATGCAAGTGCTGCACCAAGATGTACATATGTGAGGCTGGAAAGGGCTCGCAGACTCACTCTGTAAACAACTGTACAGCATCAAAAACCAGATTGGTACTCGTGTTGCTGACCCCTTCAATGGCACGAGCCATCGGGGTGCCCATGATATTCATGTGACGGCCATTAAATAGTGCTTCTCAGGCTCCTCCAATAGGCATTTCACCAAGTCGAAAGGTGAAGTCTCCTGGGTATGAAAGAAATCTCATAAGCCTCCCCATTTACATAGACAGTAAGAGCTACTCGCTCGTAATTCCGAGGTTCTCAAACAAACAAGTAGTGCTTCTCTGATTATGGAACCAGTCGTGCGACCGAGAACCTTTATATATATATATATATATATATATATATATATATATATATATATATATATATATATATATATATATATATATATATATATATATATATATATATATATATATATATATATATATATATATATATATATATATATAAAGTCTTTCTCGTCGTTTTTGATGTGAATGTATTACTGATAAAGGCATTTTGGTCGAAAGGGTGTGTCCTGTGATTAGTTAAACTTCGTTAACTTGTTCCAAGTTTTGCCACTCGGTAATAGAAATAAACCTCACAGAGTCAGAATAGCAGCGGCTTTTGTTCACTGGTAGACTAACTTGAAAAGTTTGCCCAGTGTTACAAGAGGTAATCCAGTGAGTATTCGCGCAATGCAGTATGGCGGGAAATGAAACAGCGGATATCTGAGGAAAAGAAGACAGGGTATAACAACAAAGTGGCATAGGGACTAGTTATGAGGTAGCCATATTAACGATCACATCAAAGTTAGAATGCGAACACTCAATCAATTGTCTGTCTCCACATGAACGATGATTGATCGTATTTACACTTGCCGTTAAGCGTAGGGGTGGGAGCTTCAGTTGCCGTTCCAAGGCCAGATGAGTCGTCTTGGTTGGATTAAGTACATGTTTGTTCAAGGTTATTTTGATGTTTTTTATCCACCGATTTCTTAATCTACCTTTGGCTTTATGTCCGGATACAAGACTCAGATCAAATACAAAGTTATGTTTACTATCAGCTCTACACACGATACCAGATTATAATATTCAGAATAACAGGACATAACAGACTGTGTGTCATCACCTATATTACAAATACAAGATCGGCACATCAGACTTATCGAGTCCCTGGACATCGTATATCATCCTTCTAATGTAACGATATTGGACTTTTTCTGTGATCCACTGGTCATTGTGTGTATATGTTGTGTCGACAGCCAATGAAAACACGAGAACAATCAAATATCGTTACTTTAGAAGGATGATTTCCGCTAAGCACAAAAAAATTATTATCAAGGGACTCGGACTTATGCACATGTGTCACCAGCACTATGCTAGTCGAACACTATGCTGGCCACCACGCATTGTCTCTTTTCATGAAAAACTTTACATTACTGCCTGGGGGGGGGGGGGGTTTATGAAACTAACTGCTACCTTTGTCAGAGCCATTAGTGTGGAAGCCTGAAAGCGAACGAAGGACACAAAAATTTTAAAAATATGTTAGGAATGAAAAGGAAAATTATAATCTACTGCCAATAGCTTTACTTGCGCAGACTTGTCTAGCTTCGTACTACAATGTGTTTAAAAATTGGTGTCGTCTGCGTATTGCCAGTGCCTAACAGGAGAACACAGAATAGCGACATGTGACATGTAATGTATGTCGTAAGAGGTTACTATGTCGATCATGGAAGTGTTGTTCGCTTAAACTCTCATTGTGATCCTGAAGGCCTGCTGAAGTTGGGTGTGTTGCCTTTATAACTCTTAAAAATGACAATGGAAGATACGCATAGGCCATATGGCTCATAAAAAGTACAGTTTACTAAGTTTCAAACAATTATATTGGTTAGGGTACAATTATTATTTCGCAAAAGAAAAAAAATCACAATTGGGATTTAAAAAACTATTGTATCTGCAGAATTATGAAGTATAAAATTATAGCGTGATCTGGGACATAATTATATTGATAATTATTCTTGAAGAATCAAGATCCCTACCATGTGCTGTGCTGAAGTCATGAGTCTATATGAGAACCAGCCCTTGTGCTGCCGAAATCATGTCTATATGAGAACAGGATAAGCTAAATGAGAAGAACTTGCACACACAAAATCTACATAGCGCTCTACAGTCAAAATGAGCGTATCCTCTTGTGAAAAGAGGACAAATGCATTAGTTCAACGGTGGAGTGTAGCTAGAAAGTCACGGATAGGCAAAAATCCTTTTACAGTAGTTATTCCATGCCCGAACTGTCCAAGGATATGTACAGCTCGAATAGGGCTCATTGGCCATCTATGAACTATTAGGTATGGACATAATTCTAACTGAATTTTCAAAAGTGGATGTAAAATAATGGACATCATCACTTATGATAGACGAACACACACATATGAGAATACAACCCTTGTGCTGCCGAGGCTCAAAAGGAGATCATAGAATATAAATACTGTAACCTATCTTGCAAGTCATAAAATGTGATTAGGAAAGTCTCGACCTGGGGTTAACTATATTATTTTGTACAATGTCAAAGTGGCCCAAATAATACGTTGATGAAGGCCGAAAGACGCATATCTCTCAACGAAGGTATATCCCATGACACAACACATGCCATTCTTCATATTAGGCATATATCATGCTAACCAACATGAGTTACCCCCTCTGGGTAGGAGGCATCTTCTCAATGCATTGAACACTACTGAGATCGAAAGTCTTGGTCAAGCTCTGGAGAAAGCCCTTGCATTGATGAGTAAACACCATTGAGATCTGAAGTCTTGATCAAACTCGAGAAAGCCCTAGCATTGACATGTGAACAACACTGAGAAAACCTTGTTGTCAAAATGGGTTATTTAATCGGAGATTAAAAAGTGGCTAGGGCTGCTACCGGATTAATCGACCTGCGCGCTACGCACTGAAGCACCTTCCATGGTCATCTAAGGGGCATAGCGCGCATATCGATGCATCCGGCAGAAGATCGATGCATCTAGCAACTGTAAAATGTGTCTTTATCGATAATTCGTTTTGTCAAATAATGTAGGATTAGTTCTATTCAAGTTTAAGATTTGCTCTGCTAACATGTAGGCAATTCTTCTTGTATTGAACCCAATCCTCAACCATGGGGGGGGGGGGGGTGTAGAAACAAATATATACTGAAGATATACGCCATTTATACTGAATGGGAAATCCCGGCAATGTTAGTTTACAATTAACTGCACATACTAATAGTGTCTTCGCAAATCCGCAAGTATTGTTGTAAATTGCGTAGTATCATGGCAAATTTCGCAGTATCGTGGCAAATCTTGTAGTATCATGTCACATACCGTAATATATCCTTATATCTAGATATCCATGGATCTACTAACACATACAAAGATTAGATATGCTAATAGATTCCGCAAGGTTTCCGGAATAATAATGGACCGGTTTGTGGAGTAAATTCCCGGTTGCATAATGCATGGGCTGCGAGTTTGACTATTCGCCGAGAGAAACACTGCGTGTCCATGGAGACGATCAAGCAATCAGTGTGAAACAATCAGCTTTATTTCCTCCAGTAATTGTGGCTTTTGTCACGCAATCTCTATCAGATTAATAATTATGATTACACTCGTGTTTCACCACGTCACTATAGTCGTGCAACATTTAACTTCAATAAGAATGTACCGCGCTATTATGCCTGTCCCACTCGCGGTGTCGAATAATAAATAAGGATTTTTAATAAATAAGGAGTTTCCAAAAATTATGATAAAAGTATGAGGGCTACCCGCAAGATTAGCACTACGTAGATTTGTCACCAACTGTCAGTAGTTGAAACAAATATTTCTTACTAACTCATCAAAGGCCATCACCAAGAAAGGATGCCAAGGTGTAATATTTTGCATGCTTGCTCATACGTACTTCGTCCCTCTAAGCAAAGAGGCATGATGCAGATGCACTCAAAATTGTAAGTCACAATCATATGTATAGATTCCTCAGTCAACAGAGAAATGACTACGTTCTGATGGAGTTTTGTTGCCGACAAAAATAAATAAAATGAGCTTGAAAAATCGCCTTTAAAATCTAGACCATTAAAACGTTGATCGCAAAAACGGAAATAGAAACGGTGACTGTGGCACTTGGTTTGTACCTGAAATATCAACTCAAACGGTAATACTCGCTAACTCCCAGAGAATGCTGCGGGAGGGGGGGGGGTAGAAAGGTGCATGTTAAGAAAGGATTGGGTCACATTACTGAATAACTCGGTTGTCCAAAGTATTATATACTGCCCTGGTCATGCAGGGACCAGAGGCAACGAAAGAAAAGGCTCACTGTCGGCAAGTGATGTGGTTGAATGCACAGTATTGAACAGAGATAAGGCGGACCAAATAAGGGCGATCATTGATCTACTCATCATCAAGTACCAGTATCACAGTACTAGGGCCATTCCCATAGGTGCTCTGCTTGCCAGCCCGTCAGCCACCTAAGAACATATAAACTCCGCTAGTTATTGTTTGTGAGTTCTTCCTATCTTTTAAGACAGGGCGCATTATCTCCCCTGGTCACGCCCGTTTCTATTATTCTCCGAATATGCACATTGTCCTTCTCGGACATATGTGCATTTTGTTCAGAGAAAACATCCTTGTATTCTCTAAACGTCTTCCAACGAAACTGTTCAACTGTGAACTGTATGCTGGTGTATTCAACTGGAGGCCAGAAGAAACACCTCAATGACTACTTCAAGACATCTCTCAAGTACTGCAGGATTGACGCAAGCTCTTGGAAAACCACATCTTTTGACCACCCAGCTTTGAACAGTCAGATCAGAGTGGGTATTAAAAGCTTTGAACACCGTAGAACATTACAAACGATTCAAAATAGACAAAAACGAAAGGAGAGATCAGACTCTTTTCCCGCATCTCAAGACCTACTACACTCTTGTTCACATTGCGATAGGTGTTTCAGAGCCCGGACTGACTCATCAGTCATCTGAAGACTCATAAACAATTAAACATAACTTGACTCATCTGAATGCCACTCTCATCTTCGCTTGCAAAAATGAAAAATTCTTGGCAATGTACCAATAGAAAAGGTTAGGTTACATCTGAATAGAGCAAACATATACTCGTATAAGTGGAAGCTATGTAGTTATGACACGTAATAAAACGTTGCAAGAAGAAGTTTTTTTTTAGAAATTAGATAATATATAGGGATGGTTCATTTCCTAGATAATGTCCTACATTTTTTCGGGATGTGAAACGAAATAAAGGCAATTTGTTTCCAGCAAATTATTTCCTTTGTCCAATCAGTCTATACTTACCGATAAGAGGTTCGGGGTCGAGTGCTTTATTACAGGAGGATTGTGTGGATGGGCCTCTTAATGAAATGCGCGCAGATGGGGGAATGGGGTCTTTCAGTGGGTGGCGTGAAAATTGTCGAATCCGGCAGCAGTCCTTGCGACTGTAACAGAATTTTATATCTCTAACAAATGTACTATTACAGTAGCCATTTTGTATCTAGGACTAAAAAGGCAGTAAATGAAGTCACAAAATTGCGGTTCAGCAGAGATTTTATAAAAAGTGTGAAGGTATGCCCTAATTTTGGGAAAGAACCATGATGATATTGTGAATACCATAGGCAATATGGAAAAAACTAAATCAAGAAGTGTTAAGAACATTAAATTTGGAAGACGGTTGGTTCTTACACAACATTGTAAGAAAACTCAGATTGTAGTCATATAAAGAGACAGGGTAAAATAATAATTATTGGGAAAGAATGGCTGCTGATACAGGCAAAAAAAAAGCCAGTCCGAGACGACGATGGACAAAATATACTACCATATTTATAAGTGTCTCTGGCTTCAGCAAGTGCAACGTCCTGAATAGTAAGAGGTTCAGAGCATGTTCTGTACAAAAATGTCACATGGATAATAAGCTTTATCCATGTTAATAGAATGTGACCTATTAAAAAGTCAGAAAAGCAAGCAAATTGATATAAACGAACTTACCCTTTCCTTAACGATCTCCTTGATAGCCACAGTTTCTCCAGTCTGCTGGTGTTTTGCTCTGTACACTTTACCAAAAGAACCCTCGCCAAGACTCTCCCCATACAAGTACTCCTTCTGGACATCTACATCCTCCATTCGGGTATGGATAATGTTTCTATCGGCGCTATCTTTACGGACATTCGTGTTTCTTTGGATGGTAACACATACACCGTTAGTGTTGTCTGCCGAGCCGGATAGATGTGACGAAATGACAGGCGAAACGATGTCGTTAGTAGAATGACTGGCACTTGATGTGCTTGCGTCAGACATATTAGTAGAAAAGTCGTCGACAGGCCAGTCTACCAATGTGACTTGTAGTCGTGGTCACCTCTGTAAGTGAAATAAGTTAAAATTATCTTAGATGATACAATTAGTAGTGTTTCAGTGTCAGTGACGTCACTATGACACCCAGTATGGTGAATCAAGAACATCTCCAAATACCAAAAACAAAATGGATTAACTAGGTGCATGACAATGACAGTAAGGGGACGGATGTTTGTCATCAGTCACTACCACGATTTCCTGTTCGGTATTTATCAAGTCCTTGATCAGAATAGTACTGCGCTCAGATTCCAAAGAGTACCACATAAATTAACCGACGAGACTAATTATGCGCCACGTTGCGTATATGTTGTGTCACCAGTCAATCACGGGTTATGTATACTTTGTGTCACCAGTCAATCATGGGTCACGTATACTTTGTGTCACCAGTCAATCACGGGTTATGTATACTTTGTGCCACCAGTCAATCATGGGTCACGCATACTTTGTGTCACCAGTCAATCATGGGTCACGTAAACTTTGTGTCAGCAGTCAATAGTGGGTTACGTATACTATGTGTCACCAGTTAATATTGGGTCACGTATACTTTGTGTCACAAATTAATCATGGGTCACGAATACTTCGTGTCACCAATCAATCATGAGTCACGAATACTTTGTGTCACCAGTCAATCATGGATCACGAATACTTTGTGTCACCAGTTAATCATGGGTCACGAATACTTTGTGTCACCAGTCAATCATAGGTCACGTATACTTTGTGTCACCAGTCAGTCATGGGTTATATATACTTTGTGCTTCGTATCAGCGTGCAGGACTATTCTGAAGAAGGACTTGTATAAAATCATCTTCTTTAGATCAGATGAGTGCTTTCTCAAGGGCTTTTCTTATGTGCAGTGGGGTGCATTATCAATAGTGATTCTTATGTACACTGAATTGTTCTCTCAAGTTTTTCTTATGTGCACTGAAGTCCTTTTCCAAGCGTTTTAACAGCTTTCTTTCATACACAGAAAGACTAACTCTCAACCTTTTTTCTTTTTTTTTTGTTCGTTCCTAAACTCCCATTAGATCTCTCGTGTTGCATGCTGGTCTCGCCAGAGGACACCCCAACAGGGTGTACTCCAGAGAACAGAAATTTGTTGCGTCGATGTTTTATGAGCGCTATTAGTTCTACACATCTAATTTCGGTGGTGGTAACTAATACGTAAAGTATCTTTAATAAATTAACTGAAAGATGGACATCGGTTGCCATATTGCTAGTAGGCCAGCTGCTCGTTTCAACTTGTTGTCCGCACAGTAACTTAGTCACAACCTCAAACTTACCGCGGTCAAACTTGTTTGACATTTTACTGCTATGTCGCTTTCGACATAGCTACACACTAGCACGTACCGGCGTATAATGCCTTGATCAGAAGCTACCCCCTCAGCGGTGTGCAAGCGTTGAGCAGACGTTTCTCACTCAGCGGTCTGCATGCTAGCTCAATACCACATAATGTCGCAGGAGTGTAAGATATAGATTATTAATCACAATACTTCAGCTTTGAGGTGTCTGGACTAGTGCAATTCATTAAATAAACATAAAATATAAACAAGAAAATATATCAGCGCAGCACTGGCACCAGCAGCACGCATACCCTTTAAAATTTGCTAACAGAGACTGAGTACTAATCAGGATCATGAGGTCGCTATTCCTTGTTGTCATTAATGTTTTTAACTCTTGATTAGATACCGGCATCATGGCACACGGGACATTCCCATAGGGAGATCTCCCTAGATTGTTCGTGTTGTCATTAATGTTAATGAATATAAACTAATTGCCCATATACTTCTAGATATCTTTTTAATCTCTGCCAGGCTTGCTGTGCGGTATAAAGCGAACATATCAGTCTACATGCAATTTGAATAAAGGCCGGGTCGATAATTACAGTCAAATGCGTTCACGACATCGATTTATTGCTTATCTGAGAATCGATATCGTCGAAACTACAATCACTGCATTTTAACTGAAGGTTGTATTGTATCCGTAATCCGAGTATTCTCGTGTGTACATGTGTTATAATATCAACAGCCTTAATGCACGCACATTCCCGTAGATCAACTGAATCGAGCCTGCAGAATTATGAACACTTTCCCTCCCTTCAAGAAAATTAAAAAAACATAAAATTGTTTATATCAGGAAACAAGCAAAAGATGAGTAAACACGGATTCCTTTTTTTATGATTTCTCAAAACAGGTCTTCAAAACTAGATTATTAGCTGGGATTTTTGTTGAAGTGAAGTTCCCCCATTCTCAGACTGTTATCTACGGCCAGTCATTAACAATATAGTAATTAGATCAACAGTAATAATATAGTTCATTAGAGCAACAGTAATAATATAGTTTATAAGATCAACAGAAACGCTATAGTTCATTAGACCAACAGTAACAATAGGCATATAGTTTATACAATAAACAGAAAAGGCAAAGCTCATAAGATCAACTGGGGTGCAAAGGGAACGCATTGCTCTAGGCGGATCCAGGGTTAGCAGATAACCAAGATCCCAAATGTACCTCCACGCGGTGCACCCTGGAAACAGAAATACAGCAGCTCGAGCTGATTCTGGCCAAATCATTTGGGGATCGTGTCCGAGAATGTGGAGGTAGCAGATGGAAAGAGATTTGACTGCACATGAGACATACACCACCAGCATCACCACATATAGCGACACTGTCGACATACAGTGAAGCTAGTCAGTCCAGTCCGAACATTGGAGGGGCGGCCAATGTAAAATGCATGTAAAGGTAGATGCATGGCGAGAGATAAAGAGATTTCATACCGAGTACAATGAAACAATGGATGGGCAGAACAGCGCTAGAGGGCAGCGCGAACTGCAAATAGAAAGTGAAAAGTCTCTAGGAAAGGGGAACTACAAGCTCCGTCAGCTCGAGACGAGCATCTAGTTATCTGTGTTCCTTACAGGCAGAGACCCAGACCCATTTCATTGGCGTCTGGTAAAGCAGGAAGACCTAATTCAACTCTAATGTCGAGCCTTCCTAAACCGGAAATATGCTCGCGAAGAGAAAGGGTTCTGTACCTGATGGGCTCAGGCACAAAAGGGACAACGATTTAGCCCTGGCCCAACTCTACTGTCAGGTTTTCCTACACCGGAAATACACTTGAAGAGAGAAAGGGTTCAGTTCAGTACCTGATGGGCTCAGGCGCTATTGCGACAAGCACGCTCAGCTCGAGAACGCCTTGCTCTCAAACGCGTGGTGTGAGACTCGAACTTGGACAAGGGGTACACGATGTCGGTGAATGACAACTCGGCTAAGAGGGCGAAAGATTCAGGGTCCAACTCCTGTGTTGAGTTCTTCCCCTTAAGGAACCAGGCTCACGGATGAGAAACGGTTCAGTACCCAATGGGCACAGGCACAGCACGTCCAATTACACGAGGCAAGTTCATAGACAGTGGAACACCTCGTGCGAGTCAGACGAGAGCAAAAATCGTCTGGGCGAAGAGTCACCACTACGCGTGCCTGGAGACAGGCTGTCACAGGCTAAGGGTAGCCCACCCGAATTGTCAAGGCATGCCGAAATCGGATGTGCTAGGCCTACAAGGCGCATAACGGTGGCACAACGTAATCACGCTCCCGGCGGAAATCGCACGGATATCCGTGATGGTTACAATGGAGCGAACGCAAAACAAACAATAAGATCAACTGTAACGCTATAATTCATTAGACAACAGATACGATATAGTTCATTTGATCAACAGTAACACTATGGATCATTAGATCATCAGTAGCACTATAGTGCATTAGATCAAAAGTATTGATATAAATCATTAGACAGTATCGATATAATTCAGTAGATCTACAGTGGCGCTATAATCGTACTTACGTATAACACAAAAAAAAACAACAACAACAAAAACTGTCAATACTGCATTTTACCAGTTCAAGTGTTGCAGGGAGGTGATTGAATAGCTGTAAGCTGTATATACGTAAGTACGATTGTTGTTACGTTTCACGCAGTTACCTTGTATTGATTGTTGTATCGAAATTTTCTACTGCAACTTCTCGTCTTATAAGTTCTTTTATGTAGTAGTTATTAGTTTAGCTTCATTTCCATTCATATCTTCTGTATTGTGCGTTGGATACGTTTGTTTGCGTTGATATTTTTCTATTCGTCATCTATTGATGTTTTGTGTGTATCTTGATAAAGACCTTTTAGTTCAAACGTTGAATATGATTTGTATATTGTAATGTGTATGTTTTCTTGTGTGCACATCATTCCACACTAGTTTTAGATATAGTCTGTCGTGTCTGATTGAAACGATTATATTAACCTGTGTAATACGTAAGTACGATTGTTGCTACGTTTCACGCAGTTACCTTGTATTGATTGTAGTAGCGCTATATTGCACTAGATCAATAGTGTCGATATAAATCATTAGACGGTATCGATATAATCCAATAGATCTACAGTAGCGCTATAGTTCATTAGATACACAGTAACGATATAGTTCGTTAGATTAACGGTTACGATATAGTCTATTATATAACAGCAACGATATACATCATAAGATAAATCAATCAATCAAGTGCCATGCCGAATGTCGTAGACTCCACAACTTTCTGTCTCTTGTGTTGACAATAATCTCGTTGGTGGCCTTCTCACGTGCCATAAATACTAGCCCATCCAACAACTTCTCCTTTGTCGTCCCCTGTCTTGATCTTTCCAGTGGTTATTAAGTGTTCAAGCTGTGTTCTTCTCAGCACATGCCCTAGAGACATTGGCTGTCTGCTCCTAATATTTGCTATGATTTTTCTTTTTACGTCAGCATCACTGAGAACATCTGCATTTTTTTTCGTAGCTGTCCATCGTATTTTCATCATTTTTTTGGTCAGAAACCACATCTCTGTAGCCTTTAGTTCGTTTTGAATAATTTTTTTTTTACAGTCCACACTTCACATCCATTTTTAAAAATGTGTTCAATATAACATCCCATCACTCGAATTCGGGTCTGCATTGATAGTGGTCCATTACACAAAATGGATCTCTCTTTTTTTCTTTAAAAAAATATAATATCAATAGTAACGCTATAGTTCATTAGATCCACAGTAACGATATAGTTAATTAGATCCACAGTAACGATATTGTTCTTAAAATTAACGGTAACGATATAGTTAATTAGATCCACAGTAACGATATTGTTCTTAAAATTAACGGTAACGATATAGTTAATTAGATCCACAGTAACGATATTGTTCTTAAAATTAACGGTAACGATATAGTTAATTAGATCCACAGTAACGATATTGTTCTTAAAATTAACGGTAACGATATAGTTAATTAGATCAACAATAACACTATAGTTCATTAGATAAACAGTACTGCTATACTTAATTCGATAAACATTAACGCTGCATAGTTCATTAGATTAACAGTAACGATAACGTTTATTAGATCAACAGTAATAATAACTTCTATAAGGTCAAAAATAACGTTGCTTGGTACATTAGATCAACAGTAACGATAGCGTTTATAAGATAACATGAACAAAATAGTTCATTTGATCAACAGTAACGACAACTTTTGTAAGATCAACAGTCACAATATAGTTCTTAGATTAACTGTATTCTTCGTATTTTCCATTCTTTTTTTTTCTCTTTTAAAAAAAAGTAATTTCCAATATTTATATATTATTTAAACTTTCCAAATCAATCTCCACGTTTCTGTTTTCGTTCTCAAACTTCTGCTGAATTTCTCTTCTTGTAGCAGGACAATGGTCGCACTTTTTCCTGCAGGATACAATCCAGAAAATGTAGATGTGTTGTATCACAATTATATTTGCACGAATGGTTTGACCTTCTCAACTTCGATGGTGGCATCTAATACGTTCAGTGATTTCAAATTTTCACTTAATAATGGAGTTCTGTCGCTACGTCATCATCATCATCAAGTGCCGTCTCCGCACCGAAAGTTGGATGCTCTCCAACATCCGTCCCATGTGTCTTGCATTGATGGTGCACTCTGCTAGATTGTAACCTGTCTATCTCGTTATGTTTCTCTCCCACTTGTATCTGCATACCTCTTGCTCGCCTCCCTTGACTTAACCCTCAAGTAAGGTCTTTAACAAGGTTTCATGTCTTTAAATACGTCCAAAATACCTTATTTGTTTGATATTTATTGCCTTTAATAGTTGGTTTTTTTTCAGACGTTTTTTCAAACGTTTTTTTTTTCAATCCACTTTTTGTTAGAACCTATTTGTTCGTATCATTCTCTTCCATTAATTTCTCACTACTCTTCTAATATAAACATCTCAAAGGCATTAATTCTGTTTTCTAACTGTTCATTGTCAATGTTTCTGAGCCATACATCAATATAGAATATATTCATTGTTCATGTTTCTGAGCCATACATCAATATAGAATATATTCATTGTTCATGTTTCTGAGTCATACATCAATATTTCATTCAAATCAGTAATATAGAAGTAATTCCTCTTCCGTAGTATTGCTTCTATACCTACAAGATAGCTTCAATAAGTTCCCGGAATAGTCGATTAATTTCGAATGAAAGATATCGCCGAAGACGATTGTGTCGGGCCATTGGTGCAAATAAAACGGCGACACAACGCATTTCCATTCTCTGGACTACATCCTTCTGGAAATCTAATAGGACCATGGTCCTGATACAAAAGATATCCAGTGGGAGTTTGAGAATGAACGCTGAAGAAGAAGAATGAAAGATGGTGTTATGGAGATTATATGTTTAGAAGCTGGTAACCTTGTTTAGAAGCTGGTAATGTTTAGAAACCTTGACGACAGGACATGTCAGACATTCACATAAATCTCTAAGAGACGATATAGATGTTTGTGTGTTGTGCTAGTTTCCTCGTTAGAGCTGAAAATGTACATGATTGAACAACGTACACATGTTAATTCTGTGTTTTTATTGAGAAGTCATCCTAAAGAAAACACTAACCTTAAGTTAACAAAATATGGTGATACAGTAATGAAGAAATCGCAAGTAGCTGTGTGACACAAGCGTTTTCGTGAAGGGATAAATCAACCAGTGTAGGGTAACAACCCTAAACAGGAAGTATGTGGCTGGGGTAACACTGGGCAAAATGTCAAGATATACAAAAATAGGTAGGTGTGTTACCAAAATAAAACATAAAACAACTTAACAACGAGATACAGAGACAGACGACGTTTCTACTATAAAACCTTCATTAGGACAAACAAATGCAGGTAAGTTATTTTACTATCTTATTCTCATATATCACCTTTATCTGCTCATATTCTCTTCCTGCTGTTCGCTCTTTCTCTTCTGTTCCTGCCTTTTTTGGCCTCTTTCTCTCTCCTCTTTCTCTCTCCTCTTTCTCCCACCTGATCCCTCGTATCATCTCATTTTGCTCTTCCCTTACATCATGATTGCTTGTCTAAAGCATTCATTCTCTGTTGCCACTTTTGGGGTGAGTATTTTTAATGTAATTTACTGGCTACCATATCTTTTCCTTTGTTCATCTCACTTTCTTCAGTCAACTTTCTCCTCCCTACTTACTACTAACTTCTCCCCATACATTTTTCTCACCTGTCATGCTTCCACATCTCTTCTTCCCTCATTACATATCTGTTATTGTCCTCCTCATTATAACCCTATTTGTCTCCATGTAAGATTTGTTTTATTGTGGTCATTTGTTTGTCCTGATGAAGGCTTTATAGTCGAAACGTCGTCTGTCTCTGTATCTCGTTGTTAAGTTTTTTTATGTTTTATTTTGGTAACACACCTACCTATTTTTGTATATCTTGACGTTTTCGTGAAGGTCGTCACACAGTATAATTATATGCCATAACAATGTGCCGGAACATAGATCCCTACTCGTATAACAGTACCTCGCAAAACACAAAGTGATTACTTTGGAACAACCTCCATATTCTTCCGACCTTGCACCGGCTGAGTTTGTTCTTGCTCCCTACACTGAAATCGGCACTGAAGGAACAGCGATTCAATGATGCCGATGGAGTTATCACCAAAGTGACAAGACAGCTGAGAGGAGAGACAAAGATCGGGTTCCACGAATGTTTCCACAGCTGTAAGCATATTGACAAAAGTGTGTAGTTGCTGTAGGAAATGTGTAGGAAATATAGTGTTGATAATTTTCTTTTTAGAAAATTTCTACGAAGGATTTTCAAAAAATAATACCTCCTAATTTTTATCTAAAGAAATAATAATGCATCAGTGTGCACTATGTTAATTTTGCGAGAATTCCAAAATACTCTTCTGCACTGTTATAGCAGAACCAACCTGTTTCATTAACAGATTGAAAAACAGCAACTGTTCAAAAATGGCTGCCAAAGAATTACGGTTAAAACAACGATATTTCATAGAATATGTGGCGAAGTGGTACAGAGCGCGTCTGTGACGGCAAAGGTACCGAGTTCGATCCTCACCACAGGCAATTGTGCATCCGGACCGTTCAGAAAGCAATGGAAACCTACTGAACGTATTTATATTGCCTAGAAAATCACCACAGCCAACAAATGCTGGGTTGATAGCTACGTCCTGGATAGGATATGCTACCAAAAATTTCTATACAACCCACTAATTTTATTGTTACTTATTTCTACATAATCCACTAATTTTATTGTTACTTATTTCTATACAACCCACTAATTTTATTGTTACTTATTTCTATACAACCCACTCATTTTATTGTTACTTATTTCTATACAACCCACTAATTTTATTGTTACTTATTTCTATACAACCCACTAATTTTATTGTTACTTATTTCTATACAACCCACTAATTTTATTGTTACTTATTTCTATACAACCCACTAATTTTATTGATACTTATTTCTATACAACCCACTAATTTTATTGTTACTTATTTCTATACAACCCACTAATTTTATTGTTACTTATTTCTATACAATCCGCTGATTTCAGGAACTTGTTGAAGCTACCTCGTATGTCGGTAGTAGTTTTTATACGACATACGTACTTGGCAACCAGTTTAGCAGTATTCCCTGCACTGTACACCGCAGCCTTTCATCAATGTGAATGTTATTAGAGGTCAACGATCGTTGACCTTTCTGTCGCTGTCTGGGTCGTCATCGACCTGTTCACAGACGTCCACCATCTCTAATGTATTTGTTCATGTTGGGCATAGAAGTTTCTCAATGCTGTTACTTTTTTTTAAATAATTCTGGCCATCCCCCTTTTTTTACGTGCTGAGTAAATATGACTTCGATAAGGACGGAAGATTGACCTAAAACAATAGTTTCATTTTAATGGGATTTTTAATGTCCTTTTGGGAGGGGCGTTAAAAAGGGAGGGGATGTAGCCCTCTATTGTATGTATAATTTCCCTGTACTAAAAGTCATGTTCTCTGTTGTTTTCTATTGGAGGAGTGGAGGGGTAATGAACGCGACAAAGTCCACCTCCCAACACCCTTTTATCTACGGGCTTGCATTCAGCAAATATTTGTTACACTTAAATTTTAAAACATACATTGTTAACACTTAGACTGCATGCAGAAACAGATTCATGAAGAGAAATAAAAACTGATGTCACATTATTGAGTAGTGAAAATAGGGCCTATATACTGACAATTGAGATAAAACTGAAACACGTTTCAAAAGATTGCCCAACTTTGAAATGATGTGTTGTTCGTCCATCACAAGTGATGATGACCATTTGGTACATCCACTTTTGAAAATTCAATTTTAGTTATGTCCTTGATTATGAGTTCGTAGATGGCTAATGAGCCATATTCGAGCTGTAAATGTCATTGGACAGTTTGGACATGGAATAACGACTGTAGACGGATCTTGGTCTATCCGTGACTTTCTAGCTGCTCTCCGCTGTTGAGCTGCTGCATTCCTCTTCTTTTCACAAGATGATGCGCTCTTTTTTATTTTAGAACACCATGTAGATCTATTTTGTGCAAGTTCTTCCCATGTATCGTGGTCTATTTCAAAGGCTTTCAGTGAGTTCTTTAACGAGTCCATGTAGCGCTTCCTTTGGCCACCTTGAGATCGTATACCCTTCTCTAGCTCACCATAGAGAAGTATCTTTGGCAGACGATGGTCTGGCATACGCACCAAATGACCTGCCCAACGAATCTGTGTCTGCATCAGGATCGTGTCAATGTTTGGGATGCCAGCTCTATCAAGGACAGTGGTATCTGGAATCTTGTCTTGCCATCTGATGTTCATAACTTTTCTGAGACAATTTGTATGAAAATGATTGAGTTTTTTCACATGACGTCTATACACAGTCCATGTTTCACTAGCGTATAGCAGCACTGGAAGTACCACTGCTCTGTAAACTTTCAGCTTAGTCTGTATGTTAACTGTAGGTTGACATTTGAAATGATGTATATAAATACATAACGCATATAATTGAAATTGTGTGTGTGAATTTGAAATGTTATAGACCCTGGAATATTTTTTTCCATTCAAATGCAGCTATTGGTTTCAATTTTTGTTTATAAGCGCTATAGATAAAAAGTATATTTCTTAACACACTTCACAAACACAGTTATGAGATGTTTTACAGTAAAATATAAGATGACATTTACACATAACTGGTTTATCATACAATTGGCATGATTTAAGCATGAACTTGCACTATTGTGTACCTTCGAACACAAGACAGACTATGTTTAATGTTGTATCCGGTGTTACGCTAAATTCTCCGTCAGAGATGTTTCAATATAAAATGTGTAGTTAGTAGGGAAAATGAGTTTGCGTAAAAAAAATTCATGATATTAGAGCAGTAAATATCAATGACAAACAATGTCACGAGTATCTCGCATACATATCATTTAAGAAATCATCTTCACCAGGTATTACAACCAAACATTTTGGCCTAATCAACTGACAGAATCTGTGTACGAAATGGTAAAATGTATGTTCTCAATACACAATAATTACTATGTCGACAAAGATCAAAGAATGTTATTCGTGTATAAAAACTGGACATGATACACATATATAATATATATATATATATATATATATATATATATATATATATATATATATATATGGTCCAACCAAAAATAACATAATATGCAAAGATTGGCATTAATACGTTAGATGGTTAATCAGATATTACATTTAGTTGAGAGCACAGCTAGTGAAACGTGGTATGATACTATCCAGTATCTGAACAGATAATATTACATGGCTCCGAGACAAGGATTCAGCGAACTACGAAATATTGAAATAACTTAAGCTTTTTCAGTTATGGTCGGGTGAGGTCGTGCCAGGGCACAATGGGGCATACATGAAAATTGTTTTTTGTGTGAGGATAATGGTTGAGACCGCTCTAGCATAATAGATCTCGGAGATTCCTTACAACTAGGGACAAGGTTTGTAGTTGACATTTGAACAGATTATATTTCTTCTGCAGTCGTTTAATAACGACGCTGCATATTTGATGTTTTTCTTAGCTAGTTGGTTAGTTATTTAGTTCATTGGTTGTTAGGTTCATTACGTTGTTGGTTGGTTGGTTGGTTTTAGTTGGTTAATTGATTGGCTGTTTGATTAGTTATTATTTCCTTTTGTTGATTAGTTGGTTGTTTTGGTCTTTGGTTATTTTATTAATTATTTAGTTAGTAATTTAGTTTGTTGATTGATTAGTTAGTCGTTAGATCATCATCATTACACACAGGACGAAAGAAATATATATGCGCACTCGTTGCAGTTTAGAATTATCCTGGATTAATATAACCAATTATGTTATATAACGAGCGCTGCAGGCTAGTTTATAATGAGCTTGCTTTATATATGAGTTTTATATATGTGTAATCAAAAACGCAGATGGCGCAGAGGACAGGAAATACATATATATAGTTTATAATGAGTTTGCTTACTATAACAGTGTTACAGCGTGCCAGGTTCGAAACCACATCCGGATTTTAAAAAATTGTCTGAGTATCAGCATGATATCCGGGTCGTGATTTCTCAACTGACACGACCGCTCCCCCAGCTGTAAATGGGTACCTGACGCATACATTAGGGGAGGTAAAGACGGCAAGAAAGGAAACTGGCCACCCCATCTTATAGATGCTGTGACTTAGTGCATGCAGATGTACCTTCATCCCCGACGGCAGGTTGCTGCCATGTGACCTAGCTTTACCTTTTTATTATATAACAATAATATCCCCATCTCGCCTGTGTGTTGCCAGGGCCCGAAAGGGGGGCAAAGAATAGCAACACTGTTTACCTTCCACTCATGTCGTAAAAGGCGACTAAGGAGGTTATGGGATGGAGTTGGCTGTCCCATCCCATATAAGGTCATAGACCCAAAGCCATGCTGAAGTCGGATGTGTCAGGCCGAACGGCGCAGATTTTGCAGCGATGCTGTAAACCATGACACAACGCATTCCGTTCTCCGGACTACATCCTGCTAATCTGCATGAGTTTGAGAACGAACGCAGAAGAAGAAGAAGAATATCCCCATCTGAGGAATTTTCACTGAAGTCCAAGCTCTAATCAGTGAGAATTCCTCAGATGATGATGATGTTCGTCCGTCGTGATCGACGATGACCAAAAACTCAACCATAATAATAATAACAATAAATAATAAAATAATAAAGTTAATGGTGCGTTTTTAAATGACTAGCAAGTCCAATGCGCGCACAAAATGTTCTGTTACAGAATTGACAACAATAGAGGGTATCTGTGTGAGGTTGAGATGTTTTTTTCTTTTCTACGTGTCCGCTTCTGTCTTGCAGTTTCTTGTCTGAATTCTTCCGCCGCTAGTGCTCCCGTTCTAATGCTGTAACACCATGCTGTTCTATCATGAGCGAGGCTCTCCCAAGCGCCTACGTCAATGTTAAGATGTTTCAAGGATGACTTGAGCGTGTCTTTGAAACGATTTTTCTGTCCACCAGCTTTTCGAAATCCTGCCTTGAGTTCTCCATAATATATTTGTTTTGGAAAACGCGAGTTCTCCATACGCACAAGATGGCCTGCCCAGCGTGCCTGCGCCTTCATAAGTATTGTGTGGATGCTTATTGGGGTTGATTTTTCCAAGACCTCGTAGTCTGGTACTTTGTTCCACCAATGGATGTTTAGTAATTTACGTAGGCAGGTAAGATGGAAATGATTTAACTTTCTTGCATGTCTAGCATACACTGTCCACGTTTCGCATGCGTATAGTAAGGTTGGTATAACAGCAGCATGATATACTTGTAGTTTAGTGGTTGTTCTTATACCTCTTCTGTCCCATACATTGTTGCGTAATCTGCCAAATACAGCACTAGCTTTTGCCAGTCTATTGTTAATTTCCACATCAATGTTGACATCGCGAGAGAGAGTGCTTCCAAGGTAAGTAAAATTGTCGACTACCTGCAGTTTTTCCTGATTGACGATGATGGAAGTAGCAGTATGTTGGCTATTTGATGTTGCTTGGTGCATGACTTCTGGTTTTTTTGTGTGTTAATAGTGAGACCAAAGTTGTTGCAGGCCTTTGAGAAGCGGTCTATGGTGCTCTGCACTAGGATTGATTCACACTTTGTTCTCTTCATATTTAATTAGTTAGTAAAGATAAGTAAATAAATGGGTTGAGAAATGACTAGCGCTGAAGTTGGTTTAATGTGTGGAAGAGTTGCGCTAATCGTCAACCACACTCTCTCTCCTGAGTTTTATCTAAAAAGATAAGAATATTGTCAACACTGATGGATATGTCGTTTAGCACGTGCACAGTGTTGGGCATTCATGGCTCAATGCAATGGGTAGTGTATTAGGGAAGAAAGTGGTGCTTTATATACATCCACTAGAAGTATGACGATGGAGGTGATGACAGTGATGAAAGAAATGATATTGAAATGATATGGAGTTTCAGAGTGCTACATGTGTCTGTTTTCTTACTGATTCTATAAGTATATTTCGAAAGATTCAGTTGGGCTATCCACGCCGTCAGTGGCTTGAGTCAATGATGAAATCTATGCTGAAGAGTTACCTTCATTTTTGTACTTGGGCACGTGGGTAGGGAATGAAATAAAAGAGCAGACAGAAAGCGTTGCCATCGTTACTAGTGGTTATTTATTTGACCGTACTGATATCTTGAATGAAATCATGGAGTTGGACCAATTGGAATATATGGGGTGTATTTCTTCTTCCGTATCTACGGCTAGAATGCAGGACATGTGCGTGGGTCGCGGTGTTGCAAGAAATGAGCGGCATATATGAATCAAAAGAAGAGTCCTCAACCAATAAGGAACTGGAACAGACAATTACCACATACTGAAGGACACAATGAATATGAGATCGGAGCATTAATGGAACTTGTCACGAGTGCCATGATGATCATATGACGACTAACAGTTGCATTATATTTTCTGGAGTGTTATTTATGGTCAGCTTCTGTTTTCATCACTCAATGCCGTGTCAAGTTTTCAGAGTTTCTTTCAATCTATGTCCATGTTCAGACTCAGTTTTTTTAAATATCCAGCTCTACCTTGCCGATGTTTTTACCTCTCTTATAACTAGCAAAATTTCATCACAGATGTTATCAGAAAACGCCGTTGGTCCTACATCGGGCATGTCCTACGCGCAGACACCAACAGAATACACCACCAATCTCTTGAATGGATACCTACAGGCAAAAGAGCAAAGGGTAGACCAAAAGAAACACTCAGAAGAACAATACTTAGAGAAAGTAAAACAAGCAATATTCATACTATTCAAGAACTGCACAGAATAGCTTTGAACAGACAGAATTGGAGAGATCTGACCTCTGCCCTGTGCGCTACTTCAGCGCAAAGGGAAAATGAATGAATATCTAGCAACGGATGCCTTGATCGCTATATGTCTTTCTGTACTTTGTTCTGTTTCTGTTAATTATCTGCCCTATTCAGATCTTCTTCGAGCTTTTGTACTTCTTTGGACCAGTATGGTTTGTAGTTTTTCCGTGCATCCCTAAATATTGATTCTTCTGTTGATCTAATAATTTCATCAGTTAGCTTCTCGTGCATATTCTTTACCTTCTCTTGTTTGGTTTTAATAGGCTAACTATATGTGGCTCTAGACTTGCATTGTTTTCCCAATCTGCTCTCTTATAGTTTCATCGAGGAATAGGCTTCTGCTCTTAAAGTGTATAGTGAAGGTCGATAATGAGTGTGACTGTTTTTAGTCAATATCATCTAGCTCGTTCATCGTCGTTCTCTCAATTTTGTAAGATAAATCTCCAGTGGATCAGGACTTATATCAGGATTTGTTATTTTCTACCTCCTTGATTAGAACATTGGAGGATCTTCCTGTGTATTTATAAGGAATAGACTATTATCTATTCTCATTCGTCTACTTATTCTCCTCTTGATTCTAGATTTAAAACCAGCATCGTAGCACACGGGCCATTCCCATAAGTGATGTGTTCTTCGTTTCAACACACATCTAAAAGTATGCAGATTCAAAGTCCCGAAGACGGATATGTCGGGCCATTGGCGCAAATAAAACTGCGACACAACGAATTTCCATTCTATGGATTACATCCTGCTGGAAATTTAGTAGGACCATGGTCGTTCTACAAGAGAGATCCAGCGGGAGCTTGCGAATGAACGATGAAGAAGAAGAAGAAATGTTCTAGTCAAATGTTGATTTTGTGATTCTTAGTAATTTCTCTCCATTATCTCTAGATGGAGGACACAATCTCCCTCTTCAACCCTGGTTATCCCCATTTCTTTGCCAACATTCACATCATTTCCCACAATGAGTCATCTCTTTCGTTGCCTGTGACCCCTGCATGACCAGGGCAGTATATCATGCAATACTTTAGACAAGTGAGTTGTTCAGCAATGTGACCCATGCTTTTCTTAACATGCACCATGCTATCTTCTGCAGCATGATCTGTGAATCTGAGAGTATCGCCGTGTGAGTGGATATTTAAATCACAAATAAACACTACCGAAGTATCCACTCATGCTCACGTTCGATAATGTATTGGAGTAAACAGATTATTTTTCAAGCACCTTTTCTCCATTCTTGTAAGCAACAAAACCCCATCTGCACCTATTCATTTCTCCATTCTTGTAGACAACAAAACCCTATCTGCACGTATTCACTTCTCCATTCTTGGCTATTGTCTTTCCCCAGGTGAATGATTGTTGATTGCATTCACACTTGCCGTTAAGTGTAGGGGTGGGAGCTTAAGATGTCGTTCCAAGGCCAGATGTGTCAACGAGGTTGCATTTATCCCATGTTTGTTCAATGCTATCTTGATGTTTTCTATCCACCGTTTTCTTGGTCTACCTTTGGCTTTACGCCCAGATATTCTTTTGTTATATGATCTTAGTGGTATTTGGTTTGGCTTCATTCTCGTAAGGTGACCGAACCATTTTACTTGCTGTCTTTCAATATGTTCGATACATGATATTATACCAACTCTTTTCCTAATTTCTTCATTTCTTATTTTATCTAGTTTGATAACCATTGTAGCTTTTCTCAGACACTTCATTTCACATGTGACGATTTTTCTCTGCTGCGAAGCTGTTGAAGACCATGTTTGATATTGGTAGCACAGTGTTGGTATAAAAATTGTAGGTATTATTTGGGTTTTTTAAATTTCCATCTTGATCTTTGGGTGACGAAGTAATGGTGAAAGTTCTCAAGTCACTGTGTCACAAGTTAAGTTTGCTTTCTGGCACCTTATTTCTATTTATCTGTCTAGTCTTTCATCTTCGGAAAAAATGCTGCCTAAATATTTAAATTCTTTGGCTTGTTTCACTTTGGTGTTATCTATTGTTATATCTATTGGTGTTGAAAAATGTTATATCCACCATTCTTGTAGGAAACAAAAACCCCATTTGCACCTATTCATTTCTCTGTTGACTAAGACATCTGACAATATTACCACCTTGTAGTTTTGAGTGTAACTGGACAAGTTCCTTATACCGTCACCTCTGTCCTGATGCCAATCACTAGACACGCTCTTGTACCGTGACCTATGTCCATATACCAATCACTAGAAACATTTTTGTACCGTCACCTCTGTCCTGATACCAATCAATTCCCTACACGACTTATCCACTTGCAACTGGACAAGTTCCTTGTACCGTCACCTTTGTTCTGTATGTATGACCTTTTGCGTCTTGCAGACGGTCATTTAGCAATACGATGAAGCAATTCGTTGAATATTTTTCTTAGGAATGTGACTTTTCAAGCGATCATATCACAGCAACGGAATATGTTGTTTGCGTCTTTCTCTGTTTTCTTCTATCTCTTCAAACATATTATTTCTGAACAATACTGCAATACAATACACGCAGGTTCTGCTTCCAGACATCCAGAGTTTCGGCCGTTTGTTCCCAGTTTTTCGATTCTATTTACAAGCCTTTCATTGAGGATTTACGTCTTTATATCTCATCATTTGTCTACCTCGGGCCCAATGGCCTTCAACCAGTTCCGTATAGTACTTGTTTTGGGATGCAGTAGTTTGGCATTCTGCGGATGTGATCCAGCCAACGCAATCTATTTATATTGAGTGTTTCCATGGCAGATGGTAGCTGAGTGCGGCGCAACACTTCCATGTTGGTGATCTTGTGGTGCGATTTAAGATCTTGCGGAGATATCTTAGATGAAAGATGTTAAGTCTCCTCTCATGTTTGGTGTAGGTAGTCCATGTTTCATATCCGTAGTATAGTGTTCTCAGCACGTATGATTGATATGTCCGTATCTTTGTTTTCAATTTATGCATATGGTTTTTCCAATCTCGCTTTGACAGTCTGCCAAAAATGGTAGCCGTTTCCCTAATCGTGCATTTATTTCATTGTCTAAAAAAAAAAGAGGATTTAACTATGGATCCTAGGTAGCAAAAGTTGTCGACTTGCTTTATATAGGTTTTGTTTAAGGTGGTGTTTCTGTCCCGATACCAATCAATTGCCTACACGATTTATCCAGTTATATTGCAATATTTCTCAGAGACTGTTTCTCTTTGTCCACCTCACACATTCACTGGCCATGTAAGGGATGAACTTTTAAATATGTTCATGATGATGATGATCCCATCTCTTTCGCTGTGTACATGCAGCTCTTGACAACCCATAGCCCTTCTGGCAAATGCACAGGCTATCCTCAGCCGTGGTGCAGTTGCGTAGTGTTTGTTGTGTATAGTTGGAATCGGTGATAGTAGTTCTTGTCGGATGTCTGTTAGTTTTGGACACTGCAGTAGCAGGTGTTCGACAGTCTCCTCTTGTCCGTTACAGTGTTTGCAATTTGGTTTGTGTACAGGATTTCTTGTGTTCAGGTGTTTATTAATGGGGTAGTGGCCTGTTCTTAGTTGGAATGTGAGACTCTGGTTTGTTCTCTCGAGTTGTCTCAGAGGGTCAATTGGGTTGGGTTTCTGTTGGTGTTCATATAGTAAGCATCCAGTGTTTGAGCTGACCCACACTGTCGTAGCCATTCTTGTCTGTAGTTGTTTTTAGGATGTGTGTGCATGTTTGTAGGGAGATTTTTTAGGAAAACTGGGGAGGGGTGGCCACATTTCTCTTAGATAGTTTATCAGCCGTTTCCAGGGACTCCTACATGACTAGGTATCTGTTGTAGGGCAACTTCTGTGCCATATTATGTGGATAGCTGGTATATTTGTCTGTTGATATTGCAACCAGGGGGTGTCTTTTTTTTTTCTTCTCCATGGCCTGGAGTGCTGAGAATATTACTATGTCTTCAGGTGGAGTAGTTCCGTTCTCAAAGTCCAGAATAATTCGATTCAGAGCATAGAGGATGTTAATAGGAATAAGAAGAACGTGTGGTAGAGGGGGTATAGTGGGGTGGAAAACAAGGTCAAGTGGAATATTGAAGACTATTCAGTGACATGAGTAAGTGTTCACTCACACACACAAATTGTAAGAAGGGGTGGGTTATAGTGCAAGAGAATGAAAAAGGTGGTGGGTATAACAGACGAGGTATACACATTCGGCAAGTGCATATATTAAACATGGAAACAAGATTTGAAACAACATTATAGTGTAAGTTTGTTTGTTTGTTTTTCGTTCGCTCCATTGTAACCATGGCGGATATCCGTGCGATTTCCGCCGGGAGCGTGATTACGTTGTGCCACCGTTATGCGCTTTGTAGGCCTAGCACATCCGATTTCGGCATGCCTTGACAATTCGGGTGAGCTACCCTTAGCCTGTGGCAGCCTCTATATCTGTCTCCAGGCACGCGTAGTGGCGACTCTTCGCCCAGACGATTTTTGCTCTCGTTTGACTCGCACGAGGTGTTCCACTGTCTATGAACTTGCCTCGTGTAATTGGACATGCTGTGCCTGTGCCCATTGGGTACTGAACCGTTTCTCATCCGTGAGCGTGGTTCCTTAAGGAGAAGAACTCAACAGAGGAGTTGGACCCTGGCTCTTTCGCCCTCTTAGCCGAGGTGTCATTCACCGACATCGTGTACCCCTTGTCCAAGTTCGAGTCTCACACCACGCGTTTGAGAGCAAGGCGTTCTCGAGCTGATCGTCCTTGTCCCAATAGCGCCTGAGCCCATCAGGTACTGAACTCTTTCTCTCTTCAAGTGTATTTCCGGTGTAGGAAAACCTGACAGTAGAGTTGGGCCAGGGCTAAATCGTTGTCCCTTTTGTGCCTGAGCCCATCGGGTACGGAACCATTTCTCTCTGCAAGTGTACTTCCGGTATAGGAAACCTTGACGGTAGAGTTGGTCCAGGACTACCATCGTTGTCCCTTTCTTGCCTAAACCCATCGGGAACAGAACCCTTTCTCTTCGCGAGCATATTTCCGGTTTAGGAAGGCTCGACATTAGAGTTGGATTAGGTCTTCTTGCTTTACCAAACGCCAATGGATGAGTCTGGGTCTCCGTCTGTAAGGAACACAGGTAACTAGATGCTCGTCTCGAGCTGACGGAGCTTGTAGTTCACCTTTCCTAGAGACATTTCACTTTCTATTTGCAGTTCGCGCTGCCCTCTAGCGCTGTTCTGCCCTTTCATTGTTTCATTGTACTCGGTATGAAATATATTTGTCTCTCGTCATGCATCTACCTTTACGTGCATTTTACATTGGCCGCCCCTCCAATGTTCGGACTGGACTGACTAGCTTCACTGTATGTCGACAGTGTCGCTATATGTGGTGATGCTGGTGGTGTCGGAGATATTGTCTGTCTCTTGTGCAGTCAAATCTCTTTCCATCTGCTACCTACACATTCTCGGACACGATCCCCAAATGATTTGGCCAGAATCAGCTCGAGCTGCTGTATGTCTGTTTCCAGGGTGCACCGCGTGGAGGTATATTTGGGATCTTGGTTATCTGCTAACCCTGGGTCCGCCTAAAGCAATGCGTTCCCTTTGCACCCCTAGTGTAAGTGAAAGCACCACAAAGAAAAACATGTGATACAAATGCGTGGGGGGGGCGTGGTAATAAAATAAGAGAAATGTTGTTGAATGTTCATTCCACAGGGTTGATCACACTCAGACAGTTTATCAAGCAACCCAGAAGTGTCAAAAGCTGCAATCACCAGAATAGCAAAGAACTAAACCAGTAACTGAAATGTCAATTCTGCAAAAATTAGATGTTTGGGACTGGAGAATGTGTGTTTTGGGAGTGAGGATAGGCATGGGCCTAACAAAGATTTCAAAAAGAGCAGTGAACCAACATAGAACTGGAATCATCAGCAGTTATAACCTGAGGTAATTACTGAAGCGGATATCTGAGAGTACCTAATGATATGTCCGGTGTGCAAAGAGGATAATCAACATATCTAATACCTAATAATAGAGAAATACCTAAGCTGATCTCCTTGAGGAGATAAATAAAATAACTAGCGGCAAGGCAACAGGAGCAGATAGCATTTCCCGTTGAAATCCTAAAGGAAAACAGACATGTTCTCCTTCCTCTTCACCCTTCCCCCCCCCTTTCCAACTCCTTATAACATGCTGGCAGCGGCGGATTTAGACCTGATAAGGCCCTAAGCTATTTGAGATATGGGCCCTTTATAAGTCCGGATATTATATTTCAGTGCCAAATGTGATTTTTTTTTTGGGGGGGGCCACCAATAATGTGGTTTAGCTTGTTTAGCTTAGGCCTTTAGGTAAATGCTGCCCTGCATGCTGGAGATAATGCGAAATCCCTTATGACATGAGGAATGCCAGGATAGTAATTCTACAAGAACAAAGGTGATTGCAACAACTACAGAGGCATCTCCCTTCTTAGCGTCACCAGCAAGGCTTTTGCACATAGGGTACTATTCTTCTAACGCGACAACTTGCGACTTTAACGCGACTCCAACTACTTGCCGAACACGTGCCCTGCACGTCACAGCGCGGTTTCATAGAAAATAGGTCTACTACCAACATGATTTTTAACAACTACAGGAAACATTCGCAAACAGGGGAAGCCACTCATTATGGTTTTTGTGATCAAACACAGGTTTTCGGCACTGTTTGTACATAAAACATGTTTTACATTTAAAAAATGTATCTACTGGTTGTATAACGATATTACTGGACTTGATCGTTTCCTTTCACGAAGACATGCGCGTAAACATTCTTTCGAGGGCAATACTTAGCGCAGTTTTGCTGTATAGACAGGAGTAAAACAGGGGTGTGTTTTAGCCCTCACCATTTTTGAAATCTTCTTTGCGCTTTTAAAACATACTCTTGTAGATGCACTTGGTGATGTCTTCATCTGCACCTGATACGATGGATCATTCTTCAATTTAGCGCAGCTAAGAGCAAAGAAAAGAACATCAGAAATTCTGATCCATGAACTTCTCTTCGATGATAACGCTGTACTAGTGGCACACAGTGAGTCCACCTTGCAGTCACAAATCAACAATCGACACACCAGGGCAGTGCGGTTGATTTTCTCAGTATGATGAAGTCTTCGAAATGACTCCATCTCCCTTAAATTGTTTTTCTTCGAAATGCCGCCACTGACAATGTAATTTTTATTGGTGCCGCATGATGCGGCCGACTCTCTGCATTATAGGATGGCACGTCCCTGCCACGCCCTTGGAAAAAAACGAAAGCTAACATTGAAAGCAAAGTTACAGATTCATCAAACATACAAGCTGAGCACACTATACTATGGATCCGAAACATGAACTAACTACACAAAACACGAGAGAAGACTACACACCGTTCACCAAAATATGTCTCCGCAAAATCTTAACCATTAAACGACATGATAAAATCACAAATATAGAGGTGTTAGCTGCACTCAGCTACTATCTGCCATGAAAACATTTAGTAGAAATAGATTGTTATGGCTGGGCCACGTCCTCTGAATGCCAAACTGCTGCATTCCAAAACAAGTACTATTCTGAGAACTGTCTGAGGGTCAGATTGTACTGGGGTACAAAGACAACTGTAAGTTGATGAAAGATCTCTCCATAGACCACAAAAACTTGGAAAACAGAGCCAAAACTCGGGCTGACTAGAGGCACAATCTGCATGCTGGGTAATGTTGTTTATGAATAATATGAAAAAATATATGGAAGATAAAAGAGGTAGACGAAAACAACAATCTTTTGTTGCTGTGACATGATCAATTAGAAAGTCTTCATTCTTGAGAGAAAATGCTTTTGGCTTGTTTTGACTATTTGTCTAATGATCATTTGCGTCTGCAGGACGCAAAAGGTCATTCATAGCATATAGTCCTAATCAATAGTTAAACTCTGAGCAGTGCCGGATTTACCTATAAACTAAACACTCTATAACTTAGGGCCCCCACTTTCTCTCCCCCCCCCCCAATTTTTTATTTCACTATCTATATATTGTTCATCTTTAAAGGGCCCCATATTTCAAATAGCTTAGGGCCCTATCAAGTCTAAATCCGGCCATGACTCTAAGAGTGTGTGTGTGATGAAAGAAGGAGATGTCAAATAATAGATATTTAACATATTCTGAAGTTAAGAAAAGTAAATGGACATGCAGTGCAAAACTAAAATAATAATAATAATAAATAATAATAATAGACTAATGATGATAAAATCATATGAAGATTTTTAAAATAAAACTAGACCTAATAATGCTTGAAACATCGCCTGGAAGTTCTTACTGAATTATCACTGTGTACAACAACAAACGTAATTTAAAAATAATAAATACTTGGTCCGACTTGGTTACTATATATAAATAACTTGCTAAACTTACTTAGCCCACCCACCTTATTGGAGGTCTACTGAGCAAAAATATAACAAACAACAGCCAGTGGTGTAACTACACTGTAAGTGGAAGTAACACTGAACAGTCAGTTCAGCGTGTTACAATTGAATTATATATAATCATTGATTTAAAAAAAAATCAAATTACCAGTACAAACGCCAAAAGTATACTGAAAATCAACTTACATACGGCAATTTCTCGACGAATAACGATATTATATTCTCTTTACACTCTGGTTTTACGTATATAACCAAGTAATATTTACAGTCTCTACAGACGAACATGTTACTTGTGTAAACATTCCTTTCCTCCGTCCAGGTAGGAAGTGTCTCCATAGGCGCTTCTTATGCCGAAGCTTAACGCATGCGCAAATCGGTGATCTCGAGCATTCGCGGAATATGCGAGACTTTCGTTATCGTTGTCATCACAAGCGCAGTTACCATATGCAAGCGAATTTCTTCAGATTTAAACCAGGATAATGCGCATGTAAACATGTTTCAAAAGTGACCCCATTGCGTGTGAATTATTAATATTCTGCGTATGTGCTCACACTTCTACTGGTTAGCAGGATATACTCCACATAACATAATACAATGTGTCTAGCTTGGATACTTTTTCTTCTGCATTCGTTCTCAACTTTTTCAGATTGCCATTATGATGATGTAGTCTGGAGAATGTAACATGGAATAATCGGCTCCTATGTATCCTTTAGACCTAACACATCTGACTTCAGCATAGCATTTTGGTCACTTTGACCCTCAAAGGGATGACAACCAACACCGCCCCAAGACCCTCCTTGGTCGCGTCTTACGACATGCATAGCTGGTAATAGGCCTACTGTCGCAATTTTTGCTCCAATTTCATTTCGTAACAACCGAGTATGACTGCGTCTTTCAATGTGACAGAATTAACTCTAGCATGGCTTGTGAGTCTCTTTGAACCACAATGGAGTGAGACAGCCAATCCCACCTCAAACCTCATTATGCCCATTTTACGGTGTGCATGCCAGGACATAGTATTTTAATCTTTTCTACTCTTGCCATTACATGCAGCTCACAGGCGCAAGCAAAGTCAAATATTAGCTTATATCTGCTTGACAGTGATAACAAATATTAGCTTCTATCTACTGGACAGATATAACAAATATTAGCTTCTTTCTACTGGACAGATAGGCCCTATAACAAATATTAGCTTCTATCTGCTTTACTTTTATAACAAATATTAGCTTTTACTTGCTGGGCAGCTATAACAAATATTAGCTTCTATCTACTGGACAGATATAACAATTATTAGCTTCTTTCTACTGGACAGATATAACAAATATTAGCTTCTACCTGTTTGACTGTTACAACAAATATTAGCTTCTACCTGTTTGACTGTTACAACAAATATTAGCTTCTATCTGCTAGACTGTTATAACATATATTCGCATCTTCTATCTGCTGGACAGATATAACATGTTATATGTATAATAATGCTTTGACTTCCAGGCTGTCATACTCCTCTCATGTCCTTGGTTCTAGTCTACGTGGGCGTTCAACCCTGAAAAGGGCTCGCCGGCAGCAATACCTGTCTCCGTGTGGACGTGTGCAGTCAGCCATGACACCGGGTGGAAGCCTCTTTCTCCTTGGAGGCTCACTGACACCAGCCCCAGTCTCCGTATGGAAGGGCAGTCAGCCATGAGAAATTATAGAAGCCCCTTTCTCCTTTGGTGCCGTCAGTTTTGAGAATGGCTCACCTACCAAAGCACCAGTCTCTGAGGGGTTGGTAAGCCCTGAAGACGGCTCGCTGACAGCAGCCCCAGTCTTCTTGTGGGGGGAGAGCGAGTCAGCCATGAAAAGAGCTAGCCGTAAAAGTACCTGTCTCCTTTGGGGGGGCCCTAAAACTTGAGAAGGGCTCACCGACAGACGCCTAAATGTACATAGGAGTGGTTATCCTTGAGAAGGTCTCGCCCGCAGTAGCCCCGATTTTCTTATGGGCTGTCAGCCCTAAAAAGGGCTCGCCAGCAGCAGTCACAACCTCTTTGTGGTCCTTCAACCCTGAAAATGCGCGTCTGCATAAGCCCACCTTCTTTGGGAGCGATCATTCCTGTAAAGGTGTTGCCGGCAGTAGTCACAGTCTCCTTGTGGGTGGTAAGCCCTGAAAAGGGCTCGCCGGCAGTAGCTCCTGTCTCTTTGGGGGCTCATAGCTCTGATAAGGGCTCGCCGGCAGCAGTCCCACTTTCCTAAGGGACGTTCAGCCCTGAAAACTACTCTCCGGCGTCAAACCCAGTCTCTTTGGGGACGGTCAGTCCGGAGAAGGGCTCATCAATAGTCTGCCATGTCTCCTTAAGGACAGCTAGCTCTGAAAAGTGCTCAAACGCGTATGAGATTTCACCTTTGTATCCTTTAACGCGGATGTACGAGATGACTACAGCAAAATATGAGCTACTGCATAGATCACAGAAGTCGTTATTTTGGGGTAATTTGTGGTATAATATAACATCCGTAGTTGATGATTGTTTTCGGTTATTCCCGGTATTAATTGTGTATATACCAATTAGGTCATAGTTTGTACAACACGTACCTTGTTGGTACAGATGATGTTTGAATAATCCATATTTTACCCCACACCAAACAATTCACATTTAGATCAATGTATAAAGATCAAAGACTGTTGACTTGAAATAACTTCACACATTATATAGTTTCACATACCTGGACAGCTCTTTCTCTCTCTCTCTCTCTCTCTCTCTCTCTCTCTCTCTCTCTCTCTCACACACACACACACACACACACACACACACACATGCCGTAAACATCGACACTGAGGTAAACAACAGAATAGCGAAAGCTAGTGCCACATTTTGGAGACTGCCAAAAATGTATGGAACAGAAGGGAAAGAATGACTACCGGCAAACTTATAGTAACAGCCAAACTAGGCGGAAATAATATCATCACTTCTTTATAACTGTGAAACATAGTGTATGCCAGACACGCTAGAAGACTCGACTATTTCCACCTGAATTGCCTTCGTAGATACTCAACATCCATCGCTGGGATAAAATACTAGACAGTGAATAGCCTACTGGTGAATTCTGTAAGCATACACACAGTGTTGACTAAAGCGCAGAAACGCTTGGCAAGACACATGGTTGGCATGAATGATCATCGTCTACCAAAATAGTTGTTATATGGAGACTCGTTCCCTCAAGACCGGAGGACAGAAGAAGCGTTTTAAAGATACTCGTAAGACATCACTGACTCACTTAAATATTAGACACAAATTCATTGGAGATTCTTGCAGAAGGCAGATCCGACTGGCGTCGCAGAATCAAAAGTGGTGCAAAAAACCTCCGACATGCTGCGCAACAAACACGCGTTAGAAGAAAAGCAAGAGCTGCACAATGTTCCAGACTCCTTCCACACATGTTCAGAGTGCGGGAGAAAATTCCAGGCACACAACTCATTAGTCACAGTCGGTCACACCGCAGACATCTTCAAATTCATCATCATCCCAGTTGAGCTGAATTGGCATCGTCATCTACGACGGACGAACAACATACAGTGGGTCTATACAGTAATATTCCTCTCACGGTCACGGAATAGGTAACTCGGTTTACTATCGCCTGCATACAATTTAAATGTTTCCAGTGGAGTGGTATACTGCTTGTCTGTTATAATTGTAAAATGTACAAAAGTATTATTTTCCTGGATATAAGTTCAAATAGGATTTCACTGAGGATAAACCGGTAAGCAGGGCCGTAGATACGTTTTCAGCAAGGAGGGGGTTTTACCTTTAAAAAAAATATTCGCCAGTTTTCTTGTTTAATTCCCACTTTTTTAAATGAGAAATGTAATGAACTTTATGCGAAAAATAATTTACGGTTGGGCTTTTACCCATTCATTCTTCATTCCAAGTAGTAAAAATCATTTTCTGGGTTGCTAACAAGAAGGTTTGAACCTCCAAACCCAACCCACTTCCCTATCTTAGGGCGTGCCAATAAGCATAGAAATAGTTAAAACATTGGTTTTACTGGACTGTTACTTTCGGGATGCAAGTCTGACCACAATAAAACTCTTAAATATGTGCCAGCATTTAGATTTCCGTGTGATTCTAACATAAGAAAAATATCGAAGAGATGCAAGAACGAAGGCGGATTGTTTTTTGTGTTTTTTTTAACGACGGCTTCTTGTACTGCTATATCAAGTGCTTGTACTGTCAGTAATAGAATATGTCTTGGCTAAACATTGACGTAGGCGATTGGGAGAGCCTCGCTCAGGATAGAACGGCTTGGCGTTACAGCATTAGAACGGGAGCACTAGCGGCAGAAGAATTCAGACAAGAAACTGCAAGACAGAAGCGGACACGTAGAAAAGAAAAAACATCTCAACCTCACACAGATACCTTCTATTGTTGTCAATTCTGTAAAAGAACATTTTGTGCGCGCATTGGACTTGCTAGTCATTTAAAAACGCACTATTAACTTTATTATTTTATTATTTATTGTTATTATTATGGTTGAGTTTTTGGTCATCGTCGATCACGACGGACGAACATCATGTCTTGGCTCTCCTGACCACTAACTACTGCTGTATCGGGTGCTTGTCTTGTCAGTAATAATGTCTTGGCCCTCCTGACTCCTAGCTACTGCTATATAAAGTGCTTGTCCTGTCAGTAATATAATATGCCTGTACCTCCTGACCCCTAACTTCTGCTATATAAAGTGCTTGTCCTGTCAGTATTAGAATATGCCTTGGCCCTCCTGACCACTGACTACTGCTGTATCAGGTGCTTGTCTTGTCAGTAATAATGTCTTGGCCCTCCTGACCCCTAGCTACGAAAAAAGTATAATATGAATTTATGGGCCTATGCAGTGCGGGGCCCACTGCGGCCGCATAGGTTGCAATGGCCTAAGACCGGCCCTGCATACAACAATACATACAATCCACCGAGAACAACACTGAACATTTGTATGTGTCCGCAGACCTCAGTACTGCAAGGACCAAATAGGCCTACTTGTACGCATAAATACAAGTATCTCCACCCACCGCCACATCCAATGCATATAGCGAATCACTATCATCCTACGCATATAATTCCGTATACTCTGTGGCGACAACCAAAGAAATTCACCATAAAAATTCAAAGCGTCACTTTGTGCAGTGAGACCAATTCGGAAATGAGTGCCTTGACCTCGGTTTCAATACTCACGGGATTAATCTTACTGCACTCTCTATTGAGTGTAATGATTGTCTTGGATGACTCTTGAAAAACCCTTGGGACAGGTACAGAACCATATATACATTTTCACTAAGGAGAGTGTTTTACATTTAAAATGGGTCAGTCGCTCATTTTCGTGTGTAATTTCCGTTGTTGTTTTTTTGCTACGAAATTTGATGCCCTTTTTGAAAAAAAAATCGTTTGGGGGGGGGGGATGTTTTACTCGCCTTTTAGCTGAATTTCTAGTTCTGAAAGTCATATTCTGATTTCCTAAGGGTTGGGTTTGAGCCCAAACTCACCCCTTATCTACGGGCTTGGACATGTATCCATTCTCACTTAGATTAATACCTTCTGGTGCACAGAGGGCAGAAGGTACATCCCATTACTTGTAGGAGTTCAAACTCAAACGCAGAAGAAGAAAATGTGTTACCCAAGAATTTGAAATTAGCTATAGATGCATAACTCATATCGTATCGTTCATTTTGGAAACTTTGAGTCTGGACTGAGTTTAATTCAATAACCCTCCTTAGTAAAGAAAAATCCCAAGAGTTTTAGAGGCTCTGTAACGATTTTAAACTTTATTCAGTTAAATTGTATACTCCACTTGATATGTGAACAATTGATCAAAAAGTAATGAAACATTAACCTACCAATGTCCATATTTTTTATTTTTTTTTAAATTATGAAAAAAGACCAGACTCTTAAAAAATATCACACGTTACAAACGTTAGAAAAAGCACAATTAACGGGAAAACCCACGAGTGGTAACGCTGGGAACTAACTATTTCAGCCCCGAAGAGGTACAGTTAACTATCAACAATTATCATTTTCAAAAGTGGAGAATATCCCTAGCACCGGATATTGATAGCGTCGTTGGTGTCCAACTTTAATAACAAATATCATATAATAACATTGGATTGAGAATTCAGAACAAATGTCTCTAAAAACATTACCTCTGCTTTTCATAAATCTTGGAGGGGAAATGATGTATATCCTAGATCAAAGACTGCGAGCCCAAAATATTGCACAGGAAAAATCAAAGAAAGGTAAATTTCGTGCATAGTCTCTAATCGATCTATCCTCACTCTGACACTGACAGAGTACAGTACAGACTGACTGATGATTGTGGGGCGTAGCAGGATTGAATGACGATCGGTTTTCATGCTATTGCACGTCTGGTCGCATCTTATGCAAATACAGTGCCGTGTCATAATATTGGTAATGCCTTCAATCCACATTCTTCTTGGTCTTCCTCTGTATCTTGCTGTTTCCATTTTCATGTTGTAGGCCTATCATCGGCCTTATATGATGCTCTTGCCGCTGGTCAGTAATAACTTTAATAAGGGTTCATTCTCATTAGGTGTCCGAACCATTTCAATCTCTGTTTTTCAATATATTTGACCACTGATGTTGTTCTAACAGTCCTTGTAATCTCCTCATTTCTCACATGATCTCTTCTTGTTATGTTTGCTGCTTTTCTTAGATAGGCCTATCTCATTTCACACTAGTAAGCTTTCTCTCTTATACATTCGTGCATAATTTGGTAAATATGATAGGCCTATATCATAAAGTTGGATTTAGGCTGATTTGAATTTATAATTTACTACTCACTCAACTATAATTTACACTACTATTGGCAATTCAGTAGTAAATAAAATAATACACTAGTAGTCTAGAGATTGGTGTAAGAAGTGATGATCATTATTGGTGACCTTGAAGTATTCTATAACCTGAGCTATTTTATGTCTTGCTTTGATCCTAGGTCTAGGAGAAACCTCATGGTTGCAATAAGTGTATTTCTTGTGCATCCTAGGACAGCTCTCATGGCCTCGTTTTGAACTCTCTCTAATCTATCCACTTGTGTTTGCAGCAGTGTAAGTAAACCTAAACCATATTCCAACACAGATAATACCACTTCCTGCATCATCTGAAAAAGGATTTGCTGCTGCATCTCTGTGGATGCCATGATTTTGACTACACTGACACCCATCCCAGCTTTGTGAATGACAATGTCCACATAATAGTAATATAGAATTATTACAAGCAGCGCTCTTTTTTTGTGGAGATACGTGGGTATATGCAGTGCCCTCACCTTTTTTATCCTGAATATTGCTGTTGTTGGTGCTTTGCTATTTTAATTCTGCACCAACCTAAAGAAATTAAATGTCATTGGAAAAAATAATTATGATATGGAGCCTATAAATAACTCAAAATTCCATATAATTTTTATCAGTTTTGTTGAGAAACTTAAACGCTTAGATAATATAGCCTCATAGTTAACACAACGAGGAACAAAATAAATATAAGACATAAAAACTTACATCAAGTGCCCTTCCCCCCCCCCTCCCTTTTTTTAAATATGGGACTAAGTAAATTATTGATTTCTCAAAATATTTCATATGAAAAGAAATAATCTTTTTATGAAATTTTTTTATTTAAAAATGTGTATTGTGACCTGGGGGGGGGGGAAGTCACACTAAATTATAGGCTAGTTATTTTTTGTAGGCCTATATACAGTACCCCACCTTTGCTTCTAGAAAAAAAAGCACTGATTACGAGTAGGCCTATACTAGCATTATTAGTAGTATTATTAAATGTATATTAATATAATTGTAATATTATATATTTTACTTATAATAAACAGATGTAAGGCTTACACAAAAATTGTCAGAGTGTGAATACACAGAAGAAGTATATAGCCAAAGTGCCAGAGGATATCCAACACAATGGAAAGTACCACAGTAATGTGGTAATAAAAAATATGTTACTTCTACTACAAATCTATACGCATTTGGTTGCGTCTGTGGGTCTCACCAATGGACCACTAGGCATACCACCCATGCAACAGAAAACCTTAGTGGATGACATGGCATTATATTGAGGTTATCTTCTTAGAGAGGCTTCATGGCTGGCACATCATCTATACAATTGTGCTTTTGTTCTGTTGTTGAAATGTGTTTCGTGTTTACCTGAATATATATGTATGCACCCTCTGTGGTTGGGAGGGAGCCAGAGATGTACTGTGCAGCACTGGGGAGGAGGAGACTGACAGCACTGTTTTTTCCTATGGCTGAAACCCATCATAGAGGCACAGTGATTCAGGACGTGACAATCCTTTTGACTTGAACATTTGGTTGCATGCCTGGAGCAATAGAGAAGTTCGACATAACCAGTAGTCAATTGGTGGCGGGGAATGAGCACAGTGAACCCTATCTTGGCTACAGTGGCTTGGAGCAGTGCATAGGTTGAAACCTACCTTCCTGGAGGTGTGATAGTTATTCTCTGGCTCTGTCCCGGGGTTGGTCAAAAATCCACAGACTTTTCAGCAAAATAATGCCATTAAGTGGCATTAGGTCAAAGGGCATGAGCACATGGACCACTGGATCAGCAACCAACCAACTACAAATCTAGTAAATAAATAAAAATAATGAATATAAATTATTATCAATAATAAATATAAATGAAAAAAAAACACTAAGACATTGTATATGTTGTGGCCACAATGTGGCCTTTATCAAGAAACACAATATAAAGAAGAATACTGAAGAGCAGACATATATTGGAAGACAGATTGGCTTAACACTCTTACTTCAGCATAGCTCTTGGGTCACTTTGACTATACATAGAGTGGGACAGCCAACTCCATCACATAACCTTCTCAGTCACCTCTTGCAACATGCACAGAAAGTAAAAAGTGTTGCTATTATGTGCTCCCCTTTCAGGCCCTGGCATTATACTGTATGAGTAGTGAAATTGAACCCATCCTTACTAGTCAGTGAGCAAGTGACTTAGCCACTATACTGTAATAACTCCAACTTCCTTATAAAGAAGACAACAAAATAAAATCACTCAAGGATGATTTTAAAAGTAAAGGCTCTAATATCTTTAATTCTTCTGGAAAGAAATGTGAAGAATAAGCTAACTTAATTATTTGTCTGCACATGTAGAACATGTGTGTTTGTAGTGTCATCTTGTTTTAATTTTATATTTCCAGTTCTTCATGACATAGTAGCCACAATGTTTCATCAGCGATTCATTGAAGAACTCTTTAAACCTCAGCTCTTGTATTCCAAAAAAGCCATACGGACAGTGTTTGACAGACTAGCTCATGCATCCATAATGAGATTGAATGCTGCTAGCATGGACAAGGTCAGTGAAAGTTCCTTTGAGGCATGTTGGGTAGTCCAGTTTTAGCGCCATCATTGTTCTGGGGTGACGAATAACATGCAAGGGATAATATGGTCAACATTATACTAACCAGTTTGACTTTCTCAAATTGGCTGTATTGAAGCCATGTAGTCGTATGGACTGTGTGGTCAAAAGTTACAAACATTGATATGTGTCATGTGCTGTCAAAAATTATGGGTGTTGACTGTGTGGTCAAAAAGTTATGAACATTGATCCTAAATGTTGTTCCTAAATATTTGAATTGGTGGACCTGTTTGAGTATTGAGTCATTCACGATGATCTTGCACACTTGGGGATTTTCTTTCTTACAAACAACCATCACTTCTGGCTTTTTATATTTAAGAAAAGTACTTTGTGCTTGCTTTCTGCTCCTACTATGTTTGTTAGTTCTTGTAGAATGTTTTCACTTGCAGCAATCAGAACAGTTTCATCTTAATGTTATGATTATATCTATTCCAAAATCACCTAAAGCTTTTAATTCTTCTAGCATTATATTATCAGGATCTGGGGTTTTGCCATTTTTCATGCGTCTTAATTTTTACAACCCTCATTTCTGCTGCGAGTATTTGTGGTCCCTTGCCATTATCACTTGGCCCATCTTAGATTTTAAATATCCTGTAAATTTGGGAGAGTTACTTATCCTGTTAGTTCATTTATTTGTTTATGCAGTAATTTAGTTTCTTAGTGGTTTCTGTTCTATGTTTTAATTTCTTTGAATCTCTGATTTAACCAGTTTTCACTACCTTTCATTTCTCTCTGATCTCATTGTGTATTATATCACATTCCTCTGTGTTTAGTTTTCTATCTTATGTTCATTAACACTAATTTATTTGTTGGCATTTACTTTTGTTTTGCTGTGTTTTAATTCTGGTATTATTTCTTATTGTATTTAATGTTTTAACATGTCCGACTGTTTATCAATACTCTGGAGTTTTACTATTGTGTTGTATCTATTCTGCACATTTACATCCATTCTTTCATGTCAGCTTCTGGTTTCAATAATGCTAAGTCTAATTTAAATCTCTTGGTGATTTCTTAATTCTCTTTAGTGTCAGTCATGTGACATATTCTTTCCAGAACATAGTCTTCCTTATGAATCTCCTGAAATCCCTACGGTCTGTGGTAAATTGTCTCACCTCCTGTAGCGACATGTACATGCATTCTTGAATATCTCTTGGCCAACGACGTCTTGTAGCTTGACCTTGCCTTTACTGCCTTCTATCACCCTCTCTAATAACACTCTTTCTAAGCCATCGTGTTTCTTCACATTGCTGAAAAAAATCAACTTCTTAATAGGTGTTTTGTTTGTTTGTTTGTTTTTCGTTCGCTCCATTGTAACCATCACGGATATCCGTGCGATTTCCGCCGGGAGCGTGATTACGTTGTGCCACCGTTATGCGCCTTGTAGGCCTAGCACATCCGATTTCGGTATGCCTTGACAATTCGGGTGGGCTAGCCTTAGCCTGTGACAGCTTCTATATCTGTCTCCAGGCACGCGTAGTGGAGACTCTTCGCCCAGACGATTTTTTGCTCTTGTCTGACTCGAACGAGGTGTTCCACTGTCTATGAACTTGCCTCGTGTAATTGGACGTGCTGTGCCTGTGCCCATTGGGTACTGAACCGTTTCTCATCCGTGAGCCTGGTTCCTTAAGGGGAAGAACTCAACAGAGGAGTTGGACACTGGCTCTTTCGCCCTCTTAGCCGAGGTGTCATTCACCGACATCGTGTACCCCTTGTCCAAGTTCGAGTCTCACACCACGCGTTTGAGAGCAAGGCGTTCTCGAGCTGAGCGTCCTTGTCCCAATAGCGCCTGAGCCCATCAGGTACTGAACCCTTTCTCTCTTCAAGTGTATTTCCGGTGTAGGAAAACCTGACAGTAGAGTTGGGCCAGGGCTAAATCGTTGTCCCTTTTGTGCCTGAGCGCATCGAGTACGGAACCCTTTCTCTTCGCGAGCATATTTCCGGTTTAAGAAGGCTCGACATTAGAGTTGGATTAGGTCTTCTTGCTTTACCAAACGCTATTGAATGGGTCTGGGTCTCTGCCTGTAAGGAATGCAGGTAACTAGAAGCTCGACTCGAGCTGACGGAGCTTGTAGTTCCCCTTTCCTAGGAACTTTTCATTTTCTATTTGCAGTTCGCGCTGCCCTCTAGCGCTGTTCTGCCCTTTCATTGTTTCATTGTACTCGGTATGAAATCTATTTGTCTCTCGCCATGCATCTACCTTTACGTGCATTTTACATTGGCCGTCCCTCCAATGTTCGGACTGGACTGACTAGCTTCACTGTATGTCGACAGTGTCGCTATATGTGGTGCTGCTGGTGGTGTCGGAGATATTGTCTGTCTCTTGTGCAGTCAAATCTCTTTCCATCTGCTACCTCCACATTCTCGGACACGATCCCCAAATGATTTGGCCAGAATCAGCACGAGCTGCTGTATTTCTGTTTCCAGGGTGCACCGCATGGAGGTATATTTGGGATCTTGGTTATCTGCTAACCCTGGGTCCGCCTAGAGCAATGCGTTTCGATCTTGCACCTTCAACTTTTACCGCTGCTTCTTGATCTTTATACAGCTCTGCTATTAGTCGTGTAATGTGTTTTGGGAAACCCATATCGTTCATTATTTCCCATAATTGATGGTGATTGATTGATACAGTCGAATGCTGTGGTGTAGTCTATGAAGCATGCATGTAATTCTATGTTATACTCTCTACATTTCTCTATGATCATCCTCATGTTAAATATATGATCTCTCGTGCCTCTGCCAGTTCTGAAACCTGCTTGCGCTTCGTGGATCTCATTCCAGAATCTACCCTGATAATCTGCTGGAGTTTGTGAACGTATAAAGAAGCAGAAGAAACAATATTACATGAAAAAATTCTATTAAGTACCACTGTACCTCTCCCATATATCAACAACTCATACATTTAACCATCTTGGTTATTTACTTTTATTATTTTTTAGCTTTATGACCTGATGACCATGGCATTTAAGTATCAAGTTTCCCTTGCCTTGAAGCCAAAGGACATCTTCCTTATCACTCTCAACCATATGGATACTATGAGATCATATATTGAAGGCAGTGATAGTGTGAAAAAACAGGTGGAACATGTATATGGAAAACTAATTGAGGTAACTACAATTAACCATAGACCCTACCTGTAGGCCATACCTGTATTTTTTTAGATTCTTTATTCCTTTCTTTTTTATCAAATAAATTAGCTCGTATTTCATATTTTCAACATTTTACTTTTGTTCACTTGAAAAATGCTCATAACTGAAGTAAATTTACAATATAAACACTGATATTAATGTACTTTAGAAATGTCTATGATTGAACTAAATGCTGAATACCAAGTGGTATGATCTGTTGACAATAAAGTGCTACTGCAGTTAATTCCTATAATATCCTCTGCTGAATGAAAGAAAGCAGTAAACACTCTTCCTTTAGCAAAGTCATTCATCTCTATGACCATGAAACATCATCATAAATAAAAAGAATAGGGTATGTGATACACAGAGTCAGTACTATTGCTATTTTATTTTACAAACTCAAAATGAATGAGTAAACCTGTAATTTTCTGTTGGTCACTGAAAAATATGGACCTATCACTGTATTCTCCATACTACATCTTCATGGTATGAACAACTTGACTTAACTTGAACATTCATTGTGCTTTAAAAATGAATTATTTCTGAAATTTCTCTACTGACAGACATATGCATCATTATCACATGGAGAGTTCCAGTTAATTAGGCAGACATTACTGAATTTCTTTCAAGACATGCATATTAGGGTGAGTACCTGTACCTGTGTTCACACAGCAGCACTTTGAGTTCTTACTTCACATATAAGAATATTGAAGGGTGGAAC
This sequence comes from Meghimatium bilineatum, assembly GCA_034231615.1. Classification (NCBI taxonomy): domain Eukaryota; kingdom Metazoa; phylum Mollusca; class Gastropoda; order Stylommatophora; family Philomycidae; genus Meghimatium; species Meghimatium bilineatum. The sequence continues at coordinate 31,947,127 of CM067319.1, read as the reverse complement.
TTCCATTAAAATCATTTTAACACAATGAAGAGAAAATTCATACCTGTGAACTTGAACAAAGTTTTTTTGTAATTTGTACAGAATAACCTACAATTAAGTTTCATTGAGTATACCAGTATTGGTCTTTAGTATTTTTATGTTTTAAAATATTTATATACAGAATATGGGTATAATTTTTTGTAAAATACAAAATTTATGGATTATTTTTAATTGAAGTGCAGAAGATTCTTTTAGAAGATGGTAGCTTTAATTCTGAATATTCCAACAAGATCTTCTCATGGTATAAATATTCAACACACTGATGCAACAAATACAGTTATGAATGAAGTACAGTTCCAGTGAACACTTATAATTTTTCAAATGAGCCTTCTCATTTCTCATGACAACCACACATTAGTGTTGAAGGCAATGATTAGTACTCTAGCAAGTAAATGTGGAAGGCAGCAGGAAGTCATTCCATGTTAGTCATTAGTAGGCCAATCTCACAAACACAGTTTTATAAATGTGCTTGTGGATCGAAAGCATTTCATCCTCTTTGTGCTAGAATATGGTCTACAAACAACATCACCCATCTTGGCTGATCCAACTTATCTTTGATTTTCAGAGGCTGGTAACAAGAAGTATACAAAAAGTGGCCAAGACAAAGCATGACTAAGTTTGATAAGCCAAGATGAATGACATCATATGCTCTGTATTCTACAGTATGCTGTAATAGGTTGAATAGTTATGCTGTGTACAGGATATTTTCAAATAAATATAATAAGAGTAACAGTAAACAACAACTGTTTTATAAAGACAATCAAATACATGTAACTCAAATACATGAATAGATAACTTAATCCTCACCAGGCTGTCAGTGACTATAGTCGAAAGACACAATGTATTTTCAGCAGCTGTCCGTGACTACAATCGGCCATTGCTATTTACCTGTTTTAACATAGAAATCACAATTGTAAACTAACATCATTCATCCAGAGGAAGTTAGAGTAGACATAATTAGCTCTATTTATGCTATTGTTCAACTAAATAGGATGAGATATAGATAGATTATAACTATGTTTTTAACCACTGTCAAAATCGTTTGAAATGGCAGTCGTTTTTTATGAATATTTTTAAAATTATTATTTCTATCTGCGTAGCCAATAATGTTAGTTAGATTGATATGTTTTGTTTGTTTTCATAGATGATGTTATATGTACATGTTAATTTGGTTATAAAAAAATCAGAAATAGAATAGGCTTAGAATTTAGCCACATTTTATCCTGGATTAAATATATAGGATAATAACATCGGTCACATGTTCTTTTTCCTACTTTTTCATCTTCACTATTTACTAACACCAAAGAAACTGACATCATTACATTTAGTAACAATTTCTATATTTCCATTAAAATAATTATACAAAAAAGCTCAACAACAAAAATACAAGTTATTGTATTTTCCAAATGAACCCCCCCCCCCCCCCCCCCACCATAAATAACATGTAGTCCAAAATATAATGCAGCTGCTGGGGAAAATTACCGGTACACATTTTTAATGTAGCCTGCTAAAGGTTAAAAACAAGTCTTTTAAATGTATAATCTAAAGAAATTATATGGCAGAAAACAATAGCTCACAAACACATGCATATATATCACACAATGGCATTGGGTCAAAGGGCATAAGCCCACAAACCGCTCGATCAGAAACCAATCAAAGGAGAAGTAAGATCCACTGTTTTTTTGCTATCCCCAGGAATTGTGAGATATTTGTGCTTACTTCATATGTGCAGTAGTGTGGTTTCTCAAAGCTTTCTTTATACCCAGCAACTTCAGATTTCAGCTAAGTGCAATGCCTATTTCTTCTTCTTCTTTCGTTCACTTGAAACATGTCTATATCTGTAATTCTGTCTCCTTAATAAAACTCACTGTCTTTTGTAGTTCATATAGTGTCCCATAGAGCTTTGATTCCAGTGTTGTTTCCTCTGGCCAATATGTCTGCCTCAGCATTTCATGCTCAGAACACACTTAAAGTATATGTTTGGCACTCTGTGCTGCCTGTCCACATGTACACATGGCTGTGTTGCCAATCTTGAACTTTGTATACATGTGACTGCGGAGTCGGTTGTGTCCTGTTCTGAGACGTAGAATTATAACTTGTTCTGATCTGTTCATAATGTGATAGTAATCTTGTGTTGGTGTTTGTGGCTTTCTTATTGACTTGATCATCTGTTTTTTCTGATGGTAGGTGATTGGTATATCTGGTTGGTCTTCAGCAGCACCTTCCTTAGCCATTTGGTCTGCTTTTTCATTTCCTGGTATTCCACAGTTAATCCACTGCATGGTTACCCTATACTGGTAAAACAATTTGCTAAGTAGTTTTTTCAAGTCTGTTAGTTTTCCAGACTGGAGAGCTTGAAGCACTGACCTTGCATCTGTCAAGAATACCAGAGGCTGTAGGCCAGAGTTGGAGTTCAGCAGTTTTTTAGCTGCCACACTAATTGCCTGGATTTCTGCATCATAATTATTGCAGAATTTTCCTGTCGGTGTTATGATTGTATCTCTAGACGTGTGGATATTCTATATATACACCTGCACCTCCATTCCTCACAGCATTCTGTGCTGACCCATCTGTGTATACTCTGACCCATATATCTTGTGGATATTCCTCATCCAGGAAACTGAGGGTGACTGTCCTTCGCTGCACACTGTTCTGTTCATCCTCGCTTAGTATTCCTTTCACATGGGTCTGAATGTATATTGACATTCCATGCCTTTCACTCCACAGGGTTTGTTCTGGTACAGACCTTAAGGGGCTGTCAACTTCAGGTAGGTCTGTAAGTTGTCTACGGAGTCGTTTAGCTTCATGGATAAAGCTGCTTCTTTTCAGTCAACCCATTGCTAGATTTTGGAATCTTTCCTTCATTGGATGACTTGGCATACACTGAAACTTTTCTGCTTGAATTAGTACTTTTGTGTCTCTGCGTTCGCCAAGTGTTTGCATTCTTCCAATTTTCTGCATCTCTGCTATGGGTGTTGATTTCATTGCTCCCAACATTATTCTAAGTGCCTGATTTTGCACTTTATCTAGATCTTGTAATGTGGTGTTTGATGCAGGACACCACGCAGCTGAACCATATTCCAGGTGTGGTCTTATGCCTGGCTGGTAAACTTTACTGAGTATATTTCCATTGACTCCCCATGTGGTTCCACTTAGTTTTCTCAGGATAGCTAACTTCCTCCTGGCTTTTGTTGTTGCTTTGTTTATGTGCTGCTTCCATGTCAGCATATCATCAAAAGTAACTCTGAGGTATGTGGGTTGTTTGTCTTCTTTCAAGAGCTCTCCATCTATCTTGATATGACCAGCTTTTTGTTTTGGTGAGAGGGTAAAGAGTGTAGTGCTGAACTTATCTGTGTTAATGCTGACATCTATTTGCCCATAAGGTTAGGGCATCGATAGCTCTTTGTATTTGTTTAGTGGCCACTGTTGCATGTTCTTCCGTGCACCAGATCACCAGGTCGTCAGCATAAATTGCCACTTTGATCCCATGTGGTAGTTCAGCAACTAGGTCATTGATGTAAACCAAGAAAAGTGTGGGTGACAGGACTCCTCCCTGGGGGACTCCATGACGCAGTAGAACTTTCTTGCTCTTGCGACCATCTAATTGTACCCTGGCTCTTCTATTATGCAGGTATGCTTTTACCTATTTGTAAATTCTTGATGGAATGATGAACTGGAAAAGCTGCAAAATGAGATGGAAACATCTAGACAGCAGGCTGAGAACAGACCTAGCCAAGAACATCACAACAAATATCAGCAAACAAAGGCTAAATTTCAAAGAGCCAAGTTATAAGCCAGACGGAGCAGCTGGAAAGAAAAAACAGAGTTGCTGAACCTAGAAAGAGATACTAGGAAATTATGGAAACTTGTAAAACAACTAAATGTTGAAGGTACAGGGAGAAATACCAGGATCACACTTTATAAAGATAGAAACATTTTAACAGGTAAACATGCAGCTGATTCCTTTGCAGAAGACAATAATGTCAAAGTCAGCCCAGACAAACAACAGGAGGTTCGAGAGAACCAGCAAAACATTGGACTAGGCGAACCTATACCTGAAGTCATGGAGGCACCAATCACAATGAGAGAACTGGAGCATGCAATATCCAAATTGAAAATGAAGAAGTCCCCTGGAGCTGATGGGAGTGTCCAATGAAATGATTAGAAACCTGGGAATTGCAGCAAGAGCAAAGCTACTGCAGATCTTTAACACAAGCTGGTCCACAGTTAATGTACCACAGGCGTGGAGAGAAGCATTAATGATACCACTCCTCAAATCAGGAAAAGATGGCAACACAGTCTGCAATGCCTATTGAAGAAGCCTTCTACAGAGAGTTGGTATATGTCACGAATGAGCTAATAGTTTGCCAGAGTCACCAAATATGCATCTTTCTTCCGATGAGCCATTTCACAGCCAGTGAACTATTTCTCATGTAGGAATACCATTCCATTGCCATCCTTAGTGTCCCTAGATCCCACACCTAACTTCTTCTGTATAAGTTGTGTTGGGCAATCTGTAGCAGTGAATTAGACTCATGGTTACCCTCCTAGATGAGGTACTGCTTTTCCAAACATGTCGTTGGTCTGAGATTTGATCTGTGCATTTCTCATGCACTCGCCTCATCTGCTTGTGATGACTTCCCAATACATCACCAGACCTGTGTTTTTTTTTTACTCTTTGCCATTGCGTTTATCACCCAAAGAAGTAGGTATATTGCATCTATTTCTGACAAGGAGCTTCACAGTCAGTGAACAAATCTCATGTAAGAAAGACATTATTCCCCTCTGTGCCCTTTGGGTACTGAACCCTTCTTTCTGTATGAGTCATTTTGGGCAATGGTGACAGACTAGGTTTGCGATGTCCTCCAGGACAAGGACTTGCTCCCCCTCTACATTGCCCATATCATCAAGAGTCCAATCCTCAACAATGCTTCAGTCAGAAATTTAAACATTGTGCTCCCCAACGTTGGTTCAATGCTTGTCCTGTGTGCAATAGGGAGCTGTATTCATAGCTTTCTGTCATATCCAGGAGTACATGTTCAAGTTGGCATATCCAATACCAGAATTCCCACTTTTAATGGTGTCAAGTGTGGTGGGATGTGTGGCTTCTGTGTGTTTTCGAGCATGAACAGCACTTCCACCAACTGGTCTCATGCTTGACAATTGTGATTTTGTTGCCATTTTATCATTTTACATACACATGATGCCCTCTAGCAGGAGTTGCCTTTTCCAGATTTAATGTGTACTATAAGCATCACCATATTGTACCAAAATCAATCATATCTTCCATATATGGATATTGACATTTGTAGCCCTTCCATTGTTTTTGCATTTCGGCCTTGCATCACTGTGTGTCAATGAAGATAACAATACGCTGGATGTGTTGGTGTAGAGATGTCAGAGATATTGCTTATCTCTTTGCAGGCAGTACTCATTCCATCTACAGACTCCACATCCACTGACACAATCCCTATAAGTGTTTACCAGGAACACAGCGAGAGCAGCTGGATTTCTGTTTCTAGGGGAGGTACTTATAGGATCTTGGTTATCTGCTAAACCTGGGTTTGTACGAGAGCAATGTGGAACCCTTTGCACCCCTAAGATCCACTGAAGAATGGGTAAATATTAATATAGAATCAGAAAACAGCCGCCTTCAGACAGTCTAATATGTAGAGTATCTGGGACTGAATACAGAAGGGTCAGACTTCTAAATAACTTGTCTATGAAAAATTATACACATATTCTGGCCAAGAAAAATTACTATGGATGCAGAAACACACAAATTAAACATTTTTAATGTTTCACCATGCAGTCACTGAAAATGATGCAACTGCACTGGATGAAATGGTCTTGAACATGGGTATCCATGAAAGTTTTGTCATTATAAAATATATTCATAGATTACATTTTCAGTCTTTGGAGCAAAGCATATTTTATTTTGTCCAACTCCTGTCCTATTCTCTCTTACTGCATTCACAGTACAGCTATTTTTGTAAATTCTTTTTGTGGAAAAAAACAAGGTGGCCAGAGAAGATATGGCTAGATAATATCAAGAATTGGACATGGTGTAAAGTTTCCAAACTCATCACAAGATGATAGAGGATAGAGATGCGTGGAGATAATTCTGCACCAAATGTCTCAATGTGATACCCCTACAACCCTTATGGGTAATGGAATATGGCTGCTGAGAATAAATGACCAATATTATGATTGTAGTATTTTTTGACATAATCTTCAAACATGATTAAAATGGCCTGCCTGTCAGTGACTGGAAAATGGCCTGTTTTCAGTGACTGGAAGCTCTGTAGTAACATATAAACACATATGACTTTAACACTCATAAGCACTGGGAAAGTTGGATCAGCAAAAATATATTCCATTGTTTAGGATCCATACAAAGAATTATTCTGTACGAAGTGGGTGAATGGTGTTGGCGTAACAACCATTTCTCATCAAAAACTAGATACTAGTTTGCATTGAAAATGTGTGACAATTGTTTGTTATAACCAAGTACATTTAAGGGTAGTTGTCAACCAGAGCCTTATATCTACTCATCTTATCTTATATCTACTTACATCTACATGGTATTTTTTTGTCACCATCAACAGTACAAGACTGGTGGGCCAAATTGGAATTCATCAGTGGTGTATTTAACTTTTCTCTGGATTTTCTTTGGCTGCCGACACAAATTATACACGTAACCAATGAAAATCACAGGACATGCCAAATATATCTCTTTAGAAGGATATTTCTTGATGAGCCAATAGGACTGTATATTTTAAGAACGACATGGTTTAATTGTCCAGTTTCTCTGAGGTGAAATCATATAATAGGTTTATAATATGAGACTAGCTTTTGTTATAAATTTTACTGCCAGGTGAAAGTGAGTGAGGTCTGTTATAAATCAAGATCCTGATACTTTAGCATGGAATACATTAAGTCAATATTCTTAATCATATACCATTATTTAGCAAAAATTGACCAAAAGTTCATGAGAAGACCTTTGAATGTTTCATATTAGAATTTCTGTTTTCATGGGCATGAAATTTTCATTAGATTGATGCTCACAGCCAAATAATACACACACTCATAAAAGATGGGGATCCGATATATTCTTGCATATCCCCAGGGAAAAAAACACTGACTACTTCTACTACTACTACTACTACTACTACTACTACTACTACTACAACTACTTCTACTACTACTACTACTACTACTACTACTACTACTACAACTACTACTACTACTACAACAACTACTACTACTACAACTACTACTGCTACTACTACTACTGCTACTACTGCTACTGCTTCTACTTCTACTACTACTACTACTACAACTACTGCTACTATTACTGCTACTACTACTACTCCTGCAGCAACAAATGTACTGTGAGAGACATATTCATCTTTGTGCATAAATAAAAGATTATCATTCTTGATGCTAGCTTTTATACTATTTCCTTACAGGTTTCTATTTTCTTAAAAGACAAGGTTCAGAGCAATAATGGCAGATTTGTCCTTAGTGTTGGAGGAATTCTACCTTTTGGTACAGATGTTCCTGGAACCATAAGGTCAGTTTGATTCCTTTTTCTTCATCATCTCTTGATATGAATGAAGACACTGAGTTAATCTGTTATTGTGTTCCATCTTGTGTTCTATTGTAGTACAATATTTTTGGCTGTGTGGTGGAGAAGTACAGAGCGCGTCTGTGATGGTAAAGTTACAGTGCTCTAATCCTGCTTCAGAAAATTGTGCACCTTGACCATTCAGAAAGCAAAGGCAAACTATTCAACATAAATACTAACAAGAAAATCACTACAGCCAAAAATTGCGGGAGTAATGGCTATATCCTAAATAGGATATGCTACCAATTTACATTTTTTTACATTTTAATTTACCAATTTATTTTCATCTTGAATTTGCCCTGTGTTATCACAGTCCCTATATTGCCAGCTTGTTGGATTATCCCTGATACTGATTAATTATGTCAGTTCAATTATTGGTGTATTCAACTGATGTGTTGCTTACAGTTATACTATTGATGTGTAGCTTAAAGTTAAACTGTTGATGTGTAGCTGGGAGTTAAAATTGTGATGTGTAACTAGCAGTTAAATTATTGATGTTAGCAGCAGTTAAATTGTTGATGTTTCACAGAGAAATACTAATTAACCAATATGATGCTTTCATTTTCCCTCAGATCATTTGATGAGGATGGTAAGCTAAGAAATATTGGTTTCCAACCTGGAGCCAGCTATACGGCAGCTGTGAAGGAAGGTTCATTTGGAGTCACAGGAGACAGAATAACTAAACTTGGATGCAATATGTAAGATATGATTATACTTGGCAAATGTTGTATTCTTTCTGTTTTGCAAAGGGATCTGTGGTAGTGTATTGGTTAAGTACTTGCCTGCTAACAAGGTGACCTGAGTTCAAGTTCATTTATCATTCATTATTTATGGAGGGGAAAGGGTGAATTATATGACTGATCCTCATTGAAGCCAACTCCTTGAAGTGGAGATAGGGCTTAGTCCAGCCAACAGAGACTTAAAACCACAATCCTGCCAAAGCACACACAGTTGATGAAGTCAGAGATACCAGGCCGAGAGGAGCACCAGCAACCATGGTTATCATGCATTTAGCATGTCTGCATGACAAAACCTTTTTTTTAAAAGAAGACAACCGTGAACAAGAAGAAAATATGATTGATCAGCATCCAGAAAACTGATACCAGGGCTCATGCTCTGGGATAATTGAGTGATGCAACATCACTATGGTGTATGTGCTACAAGTAACACTAATCAGCTGGTTTCTGGTTAACCATAGACTAAGCAACTGAGTACTACAACATAAGCTACCAACATTTGTGAATAACTGCTTAAGAAGAATAATAAACATTAGGTGGCAGGACAAGAAATGCAGGTATCTTGAGATGAACAAACCTAGATCTGATGGAGATGCAGATTAAGAGGAGAAAATGGAAATGTATTTGGCACAGGTTTATAAACCAGTAAAATACATAGTTAGAAGACCAATAGCATGAGACCAGCAGTGTAAAGAGAAACAGAGAAAACCTAGAAACACATGAGAAAAAGAACCATGATGTGACAACATGGATCACATGGAATGAGGCTGAGAAAATATTCAAGGATAGAATCAATAATAGGTAAAAACTGCAGCAAAGCTGTAATCTGACAGACAAAACCTGAAACAGAGTAATGAAGTTTTGCTAATCACTGGTAACACACTTGTTGTTGTTGTTCATCCATAGTGATGATGACCATTTTTGAAATTCTGATTATGACTTCATAGATGGCTAATAAGCCATATTCTTACCGCAAATGTCCTTGGAGATTTCTCTCTACTTATTGTGTCAAATGCTTTTGTTAAGTCTGTGCATACTATGTACAGGTCACAGTAGCGATATTGACATTTTTTCTTGAAGTTGTCTTTCAGCAAAGACCATAACACACAAATTGACGGGGTGCAAAGGGAACGCATTGCTCTAGGCGGACCCAGGGTTAGCAGATAACCAAGATCCCAAATGTACCTCCACCTGGTGCACCCTGGAAACAGAAATACAGCAGCTCGTGCTGATTCTGGCCAAATCATTTGGGGATCGTGTCCGAGAATGTGGAGGTAGCAGATGGAAAGAGATTTGACTGCACAAGAGACAGACAATATCTCCGACACCACCAGCATCACCACATATAGCGACACTGTCGACATACAGTGTAGCTAGTCAGTCCAGTCCGAACATTGGAGGGGCGGCCAATGTAAAATGCACGTAAAGGTAAATGCATGGCGAGAGACAAATATGTTTCATACAGAGTACAATGAAACAATGAAAGGGCAGAACAGCGCTAGAGGGCAGCGCGAACTGCAAATAGAATGTGAAAAGTCCCTAGGAAAGGGAACTACTAGCTCCGTCAGCTCGAGACGGGCTTCTAGTTACCAGAGTTCCTTACAGGCAGAGACCCAGACCCATCCATCGGCGTTTGGTAAAGCAAAAGACCTAACCCAACTCTAATGTCGAGCCTTCCTAAACCGGAAATATGCTTGCAAAGAGAAAGGGTTCTGTACCCGATGGGTGTAGGCAAGAAAGGGACAACGATGGCAGTCCTGGCCCAACTCTACTGTCAAGGTTTCCTATACCGGAAGTACACTTGCAGAGAGAAAGGGTTCCGTACTCGATTCGCTCAGGCACAGAAGGGACAACGATTTAGCCCTGGCCCAACTCTACTGTCACATTTTCCTACACCGGAAATACACTTGAAGCGAGAAAGGGTTCAGTACCTGATGGGCTCAGGCGCTATTGGGACAAGGACGCTCAGCTCGAGAACGCCTTGCTCTCAAACGCGTGGTGTGAGACTCGAACTTGGACAAGGGGTACACGATGTCGGTGAATGACACCTCGGCTAAGAGGGCGAAAGAGCCAGGGTCCAACTCCTCTGTTGAGTTCTTCCCCTTAAGGAACCAGGCTCATGGATGAGAAACGGTTCAGTACCCAATGGGCACAGGCACAGCACGTCCAATTACACGAGGCAAGTTCATAGACAGTGGAACACCTCGTTCGAGTGAGACGAGAGCAAGAAAATCGTCTGGGCGAAGAGTCTTCACTACGCGTGCCTGGAGACAGATATAGAGGCTGTCACAGGCTAAGGGTAGCCCACCCGAATTGTCAAGGCATGCCGAAATCGGATGTGCTAGGCCTACAAGGCGCATAACGGTGGCACAACGTAATCACGCTCCCGGCGGAAATCGCACGGATATCCGTGATGGTTACAATGGAGCGAACGAAAAATAAACAAACAAACAAACACAAATTGACATTTTGACTAAAAGGTCTTTACCAAGAATCTGATGTGCAGTCATAACTCATACAGCATTATAAAAATTGTCACCAAAGGAGATTTTAGTTGACAAATCCACAGCTCTCAGTACAGATCGAGAACCGAAAGAAATACACATCAAAAGGGGTAACTCAATGGTTGCCACTGACAACCTACAAAGAATATGTGAAAGACATAGCAAGAGTCATTATCATTGATAACGATGTTGATTGTCTTTCTCATGCAAAAAGGTCTCACAAATGGATTTTCCTGCACAAACCAACAGACAAGCGAATACCACATTATAAAGACGTAAGCCTGACTGGAACAAAAGTCATTAATATCAGATTATGGGTCACATTTCTGAACAAACACAGAATGTCTGACTATCCATGACTATCTGTGGACAAGATAGTCATTGGGTCAGCCAGTGCCCCAGATGCTAAAAAACTGAAAGACAACTCACAACAACAGATCCAGCTACACACATGAAGAAATTAATGTAGCAACCAGCATAGAAAACAATAGTTACACCAGTGCCAAAATTACTTGATATTTTTGCACAGAGCACACAATCTCCATGAACAGTCCCTACACTTGCTCAACAAAACATTTTCTAAATGGTGGACTCAGCTGCATAATTTGTATTTTTTATGCAATGGGGTGGTTTCTCTGAGCTTTCTTTCATACCCAGAAGATTTCAGCTTAATGCAATGTCTATTGAAGAAGCCTTCCGCTTGGAGAAGGACAACATGAGTTGATATTTTGCCTGGGTCACTCACTGTATATCTTTGCTCCGATGAGGCTATTCACAACTGGCGAAATATTCCTGTGTAGGAAGATGCTGCGATTTTCCCTTGTGTCCCTATGTTCCAGACCAAATTTCTTCTGTATGAGCTGTGTTAGGAAATGGCTACAGTAGAATTAAACTAGGGTTGTTAGATCTTTATAGGTGAGGTTACAACTTTGTCTAACATGTCTGGGATTTGATCAGCATTTACCACACATTCGCTTCATCCACTTATGATGACTTTTTTATCCATTGCCAAGCACGGACTGTGTTTTTATTCTTCACCATTACATTTATCACCCAAAGAAATGAGTACATTACACGTATCTCAGATGAGTAGCTTCGCAGCCGGTGAACTTTTCTCCTGTAGGAAAGACAATATTGCCTCTGTGTCGTGTGGTAAATTACCTATTTTCTATGTATGAGCCATGTTGGGCAATGGTGAGTCGAATTAGACTAGGGTTAGCTCACCTCAAAGACAATGACTTATTCTCCATCTATGTTGCCCATAGCATCCAGAGTCTGAGTCTCAATACTTCTTCAATTAGAGAAAGTGCTTGAACAATATGTACTCCTCGAAATTCGTTTAAAGTTGTTCCCTTGTGCAATGGTTAGCGATTCAAAGATTTTTAAGTAAAGTCCCCGGAGCTGATGGAGCGTCCAATGAAATGATTAGAAACCTGGGAATTGCAGCAAGAGCAAAGCTACTGCAGATCTTTAACACAAGCTGGTGCACAGGTAATGTACCACAGGCGTGGAGAGATGCAATAATGATACCACTCCTCAAATCAGGAAAAGATGGCAACACAGTCTCCAACTACAGGCCCATCAGCCTCACAAGCTGTCTATGTAAAACAATGGAACGCATTATCAATCTTAGGATGCAGTGGTACCTTGAAAGTGAAAACCTTCTGGTATCACAGCAAGCAGGTTTCAGACAGTGCTACTCTACTGAAGATCAGGCAACCTACCTCTCCCAAGAGATTGAGGATGCCTTCCAAGAAAAGAAACTGGTACTAGCAGCATGGATAGACCTCAGGAAAGCATTTGATAAGGTCTGGAAAGAAGGGCTCCTAAAGAAATTGCAAAATTGCAGGGTTAGCTCAAGAATGTACAAATGGGTAAAAACATACATGCATAATAGAAGAGCCAGGGTACAATTAGATGGTCGTAAGAGCAAGAAAGTTCTATTGCGTCATGGAGTCCCCCAAGGAGGAGTCTTGTCACCCACACTTTTCTTGGTTTACATCAATGACATAGTTGCTGAACTACCACACGAGATCAAAGTGGCAATGTATGCTGACGACCTGGTGATCTGGTGCACGGAAGAACATGCAACAGTGGCCACTAAATAAATACAAAGAGCTATCGATGCCCTAACCTTATGGGCAAATAGAAAAGTTCCAGTGTATGCCAATGAAGGAAAGATTCCAAAATCTAGCAATGGGGCAACTTAAAAGGAGCAGCTTTATCCATTAAGCTAAACGACTCTGTAGACAACTTACAGACCTACCTGAAGTTGACAGCCCCTTAAGGTCTGTAGCAGAACAAACCCCATGGAGTGAAAGGCATGGAATGCCAATATACATTCAGACCCATGTGAAAGGAATACTAAGCGAAGACGAACAGAACAGTGTGCAGCGAAGGACAGTCACCCTCAGTTTCCTGGATGAGGAATATCCACAAGATATATGGGTCAGAGTGTACACAGATGGGTCAGCACAGAATGCTGTGAGGAATGGAGGTGCAGGTGTATATATAGAATATCCACACAAGTCTAGAGATACAATCAGAACACTGACAGGAAAATTCTGCAATAATTATTATGCAATAATCCAGGCAATTAGTGTGGCAGCTAAAAAACTGCTGAACTCCATCTCTGGCCTACAGCCTGTGGTATTCCTGACAGATGCAAGGTCAGTGCTTCAAGCTCTCCAGTCTGGAAAACTAACAGACTTGAACAAATTACTTAGCGAATTGTCTTACCAGTATAGGGTAACCATGCAGTGGATACCCTCTCACTGTGGAATACCAGGAAATGAAAAAGCAGACCAACTGGCTAAGGAAGGTGCTGCCAAAGACCAACCAAATATACCAATCACCTACCCTCAGAAAAAACAGATGATCAAGTCAATAAGAAAGCCACAAACGCCAACACAAGATGACTATCACATTATGAACAGATCAGAACAAGTTATCATTCTACGCCTCAGAACAGGACACAACCGACTCCGCAGTCACATGTATACAAAGTTCAAGATTGGCAACACGGCCATGTGTACATGTGGACAGGCAGCACAGAGTGTTAAACATATACTTCAAGAGTGTTCTGAGCATGAAACGCTGAGGCAGACATATTGGCCAAAGGAAACAACACTGGAATCTAAGCTCTATGGGACACTGTATGAACTACAAAAGACAGTGAGTTTTATTAAGGAGACAGAATTACAGATATAGATATGTTTCAAGTGAACGAAAGAAGAAGAAGAAAAAGCTTTTTAAGCACTTATTCAAAGCACATCCTCAAATTGGCATGAACAACACATGAATCATGGCTCCTAATTTTAATTGGATCAATTGTGGTGAAATTTTTGCTATCAGACACATCATTTTGGCTACTGTGTGTTCTCAACCATAAACACTTTGGCTGGTCAATCTCTCATGCTAGACAATTGAGACTTCATTTTAACTTTAGCTTTTCCATTACATGATGAGACCATTTGTGAGACCTTTAGCATGTGTTCTTCAGAGACATTCATTGTATACTCTAGATGCCTCTACACCATAATGATATCTATCCACATTGGAATGTTGAAATTGGCCACCCATCCAATGCAACTGTTGAACCAGAATGCTGTGCATCACTATTCATTAACAGTGCCATTGACTGTGTCAACTGAGAGGTGCTAGAGATATTGCTTGTCTTTTTGCAATCAATTCTCATTCTATATATAGCCTCCACACTGGCATGACCCCCAGAAGTGTTAGCCAGTAATGCAGCACAAGCACGGCTGTGACTGGTTCTAGAGTCCACCACGATAAGGCACTATTAGAATCTTGGTTATTAGTTATCCCTAGGAATCACTCAAGAGAAATATGAAACCCTTTACACCCCATGGGTAGAAGCAAATGTATATGTTTGTTTGTTTGTTTTGCGTTCGCTCCATTGTAACCATCACGGATATCCGTGCGATTTCCGCCGGGAGCGTGATTACGTTGTGCCACCGTTATGCGCCTTGTAGGCCTAGTACATCCGATTTCGGCATGCTTTGACAATTCGGGTGGGCTACCCTTAGCCTGTAACAGCCTCTATATCTGTCTCCAGGCACGCGTAGTGGCGACTCTTCGCTCAGACGATTTTTGCTCTCGTCTGACTCGCACGAGGTGTTCCACTGTCTATGAACTTGCCTCGTGTAATTGGATGTGCTGTGCCTGTGCCCATTGGGTACTGAACCGTTTCTCATCCGTGAGCCTGGTTCCTTAAGGAGAAGAACTCAACAGAGGAGTTGGACCCTGGCTCTTTCGCCCTCTTAGCCGAGGTGGCGTTCCCCGACATCGTGTACCCCTTGTCCAAGTTCGAGTCTCACACCACGCGTTTGAGAGCAAGGCGTTCTCGAGCTGAGCGTCCTTGTCCCAATAGCGTCTGAGCCCATCAGGTACTGAACCCTTTCTCTCTTCAAGTGTATTTCCGGTGTAGGAAACCTTGACAGTAGAGTTGGGCCAGGACTACCATCGTTGTCCCTTTCTTGCCTAAGTCCATCGGGTACAGAACCCTTTCTCTTCGCGAGCATATTTCCGGTTTAGGAAGGCTCGAAATTAGAGTTGGATTAGGTCTTCTTGCTTTACCAAACGCCAATGAATGGGTCTGGGTCTCTGTCTGTAAGGAACAGGTAACTAGAAGCTCGTATTGTAGTTCCCCTTTCCTAGGGACTTTTCACTTTGTATTTGCAGTTCGCGC
The DNA here is from genome assembly GCA_034231615.1 of Meghimatium bilineatum. NCBI lineage: Eukaryota > Metazoa > Mollusca > Gastropoda > Stylommatophora > Philomycidae > Meghimatium > Meghimatium bilineatum. The sequence goes on along the minus strand of CM067319.1, from coordinate 31,931,506 downwards.
TGCCCTCTAGCGCTGTTCTGCCCTTTCATTGTTTCATTGTACTCGGTATGAAATCTATTTGTCTCTCGCCATGCATCTACCTTTACGTGCATTTTACATTGGCCGCCCCTCCAATGTTCGGACTGGATTGACTAGCTTCACTCTATGTCGTCAGTGTCGCTGTATGTGGTGATGCTGGTGGTGTCGGAGATATTGTCTGTCTCTTGTGCAGTCAAATCTCTTTCCACCTGCTACCTCCACATTCTCGGACACGATCCCCAAATGATTTGGCCAGAATCAGCTCGAGCTGCTGTATTTCTGTTTCCAGGGTGCACCGCGTCAAGGTACATTTGGGATCTTGGTTATCTGCTAACCCTGGGTCCGCCTAGAGCAATGCGTTCTCTTTGCACCCCGCAAAGGTATATGTATCAACTTAACAGCCAATATTATAGCACACGGTTTCCCATACATTTTTTGGCTGTCTAGTCAGTGGTTGATCAGAAACTGCCTAAAAAGCATTGCCTACAGCACCAGCTCAGTATTATGCCACCATTCCTTGACTTTCCCAGAGCATGAGCTCTGGTACCCTAGTTCTTGATGGCTTGATCAACCATGGGAGTAATTTTTATTTAAAAACACTAATGTTTATGGTTGTAAATGGGTAATGTGTTTTTTCTATAACTATCCATTACTCCTGCTATTCAGATATGTTGCAAATTTATAATATTTTGGTTTTCGTAGGTACTCTTTTACAAGACCAGTAGAAACAATTGGAAGTGGAACACAATCTGTCATAAAAATGACTGATACAGTTTGTATTTTCTTTATTTGAACATGTAGACATTCTAGGGAAACAAATTAAGTATGGTAATTATTTTTCAAATGCAAAACACTAATAAAAAAAATAGTGGGCTAGATAGTCTGTCAAAAGTGATGAAAAGTAGTACATTTAAATCTGTCTTAATCTGAACCAGAATGGACTGGGATATTTTCTCACTAAAGTCAGTTTTCTGCTTAAGCTAGGTGTGATATGGTATGAAAATTAAACCACATCCATACATGTAACTGAAATAAAATAAAATACACTACTATGTACTTATTCACACTATCATTTAACACATGCAGACTTTGACTTTGATTTATAGATTTAAAACCTCCTGTAAAAATCTGTAAAAGTTTTCTATTTGAGGATACTTTGAGTTCTTTCTTTATTTGTTATTCCCTCTTGGGCCCATAACCCTTACCAAAAATTAAAGACTACACAGAATGTAAAAATAAAATCTGATCAATATCTAAGTGTCCTAAAATAAATAGGATTAAAGATACTTCAAAACTCTAACCAACTCTCTCTTTGACAAGTGTATTATACAGATGACTCAATGGAGGAGGTTGTGAGAAATTGTGGTGGGTGGAGAAATCTATATAGAATGGCCCAAAGGAAACAAATTGAAAAATCAATAGCAACAGGTTTTCATTCTACAAATTTCAAGGCAGAGTGTGAAGCAATCAATGAAGCAACTCATCCATCTAGAGGAAGAAAGGATAGAAAGACTGATGCCAAATCTACTTTGCAGACCCTTACAACCTATACATTTCATGTGAATGACTACTATCACTGATAGTATACCAATAATCACTAATGAGTTACTAAAATCACTACTATCTCAACTAAACATCCAAGCAAAAGAGGTAGTTCTGCAGTGGGTTCCAGGCCTCTCTGCAAGGCAGGCAACCAAGACCAACTAGCAAAAACTGAAAGTAGCTGCCAACAACTAATAGAAGATTCAGTATCATTTCCAGAAATGAAGTTCATCATCAAAAGCTCCATTAATATGACATGAAACTCAACTCACCCATGCAGCCAAACAGACAATGCTATTTCTACAAATGTGGAATAAAATAACAAGCGGCCATTTTTCAATTGAGAACAGGCTACAACAGATTCAAGCAACACATATATGGAAGTTTAGAATTGGTGACACTGGTATGTACTCCTGTGGACAATCTCCAGAAAAGAGAACATATTTTACAGAACTGCCCTCAGTACAACACCACAAGAAGAAAACTATGGCCATCTGAAACAGCTCTTGCAGACAGCCCTGTCTCAAAGCTGGTGACAACAGTACAGTTCATTGATGAAATCCATATCAGTGCTTGACTTCTACTGGAGAATGTAGAAGAGGAAAAGGTAAATGTACGATGTTTGCAAGAAATACACCTCAGCAAGGATATATCTTTGAAAGTCAGAAGCTACAAGTGCCCCCGATTAGAGAAAAAATACAGAAGAAAGGGTGGAATACTGACATGAGCAAAATAACAGTCATAAATAGAGGAAGCAGAATATTAGATGCTAATCCTCAAAACAGAAAACAAATTAATTTCATCTGATTGACTAAAATCAGTATTCATAACCATACCAAAGAAACCAGGAACAATTGAATGTGATGACCACTTCACAATCAGCATTAGGGACCTATGAGTCACATGACAAAGATTATACTAAGAATTATAATGAAAAGAGTGAGAAACAAAACTAAGTCGGAAGTTAATTAGGAACAATGTGAGTTTGTAAATGGCAACGGTACAAACGTCATTTATATTTTAAGAACACTGATAGAAAAGTACTTTGATTGTAGGTGGGCACAAGATAAGCAACCTAAGATATGCTGATGACATTCCATCCTGGTTGCAAAAAGGGAATAAAATCTGTAACACCTGATCAACACAGTGGTAACAGTAAAAATAAAGGATTCTGGTTAAAATCACAACAAAAAAAACAATAGTAATAGTCATTTCCAAGAAGCAGACTACCCCAGCATATAATATCAAAGTGAATGACTCAACAATAACACTCAACAAGTTTGACATCATGACATAGAAGGTCAGCTGTAGAGATAATACACGATACTGTAGCTACAATATTATGGTGATTAATTATTCCCCATATCAACCAGCATGGCACTTGATGATGATGATATTACAGTTGTGACCAAATGTTTAAGACCTTAACCTTAATCTTTGTAAAAAATTAATATTTCCATACTACTACATATTGTTGCATCATCTGCTATTTTAGAGCAGACTGAAAGCAATCATTTGAATCTATTGCATCACTCTTACAATAAAAATGTGAAAGCACAGACTGTTGCTGCATTCAGTACCTTTTGGTTGTTTAAATGGTGTTATCTATGGTTTTTATATGTGCAGGAAATTAGAAAAAAATCTACATTTTCTGCCATTCAAAGAGCTCAAATAATTAAAATTCAGTAAATACAATACCAATGTCTTAGAAAACTCTTAAATATTGGTTGGGAAGAATTTAAGTCAAACAAATGCATAACAGAAAACACCAAACAGCAATAAAGTTTCTACAACAACAATAATAAATGATGGACTTATATCAGACATGTACTTAGAATGGATGAAACAGACTACCACTACACACATTAAAATGGTTACCAGATGGCAGAAGAAACAGAGGAAGACCATGAGAGACTCTTTGCAGAGCAACCATCAAAGATGGTATGACTATGGGTCTCAACAACATCCAAAAGTTACACATAGTAGAATTATATCACTCGAATACCGCCGAAGACGGATGTGTCGGGAAATTGGCACAAATAAAACGGCGACACAACGCATTTCCATTCTCTGGACTACATCCTGCTGAAAATCTAATAGGACCATGGTCCTGCTACAAGAGAAATTCAGCAGGAGTTTGAGAATGTACGTTGAAGAAGAGATATCACTCGAACTGGAGGGCTCTGGTTCTGCCCTATGCACCGTATGCAGCGTTGAAGGAGCATAGATAGAATAGCCAAGTTACCAGATGATGTCTAGCAGAGAGGATAGTGCCACAGTAACACAAATTGGAAGTGATAACACTTCAGGTTTAAAAAATACAATTTTACTTATGCCTAGGTCTATAGTGAAATGCTAATAAATAAGTGCAAATAATAAATGCAAAATAATTGCAAATGGAAAACAAGAAATAACAAAGATGTTTTCTACATTCTGACTTTTGTTATGAAACTAATACAAAATACAAATAGTACATTAAAAATAACAGACAAACTAAGTTAAAGTACATGAATGACACCACAGAATATTGTTGACATTTTTTGACTATAAATGGTCGTTTATAGTTCTTGGACCTTGAAATTACTATGAATGGTCAAAAATACCTGGAAATGCTTAAGGAGAAACTGGTGACACACATGGACATATATTATTCTTGCATGAATAGGCCCCTATCGTATTCTTGATATTCATGCATGATAGGTCAACATGTAACAGAGCAAAGATTGTGCATGACTACCTTCAGAAGGTTAAGACCAAAATGTTGTAATGACTCAGAAATAGGCTTGATTTAAATCATATTGAAAATATGTGGGTTGATATGAAAACTAAGGTTGCTAATAAACAACTATCCAGTGCCAAGATGCTTGTATAGGTTATTAAGAACTCTTGGACCCATGTCATCTCAAAATATTATTGCAAAGAACACGTCTTCAGCTTGCCTTGACACATTCAAGTAGTTATCAAGACATATGGTGGACACAAAGTGTTAAATAATGAAAGAAATTGTACAAGACAAAGGGTATTATTAAAGAAAGAAAAAAAGGAAAAAAATACTCAGCTGAAGGCGGATCTGTCGGGCCACCTGTGCAAATAAAACGGCGACACAACGCATTTCCATTCTCTGGACCACATCCTACAGGAAATTTAATAGGACAATTGTCCTGCTACAAGAGTTTCAGCGGGAGTTTAAGAATGAACGCTGAAGAAGAAGATTAAAGAAAAAAAATAACTTCAAAATGAGTATTGTATTTTTTGGTATGGTAAGCTAACTGTATGTTATTTTTATGGGAAAATCATTGTTGGTCTTAAACTTTTGACCAAGATTGTATTTCAGTTTTATTGGGATTAATATTTTTAATAGAACCATTCAACACTTTATAATCTGTATTAATTCTTTGAATCTTCTTTTGGTTTTGTTACATTGTATTTCTTTACACCTTCAACCAAGGATACCATTGCTCCTGATCCACTAGCTAAAGCTCATCTTGATCTGTTGGCACAGTTGATTGGAGCTAATGTCACAGAAAATGAATTCAGAATAAACCTTTTCAAGAATGATAAAGAAGAAGAGTAAGCCTTTGTCTTTGTGTGACAATGATTGTATCTTGCATACACCCTTTATCATCTCTTAGACAGTTTATTTAGCAGATTCACATGATTAGGTAGAGTTTGTTGTAACATGAATCAATCACTGCAACGTTCGAAACTGTTCACACATCAAGCCTGAAATCTGGTATTTTCTCAATGAGTTGGAAGACCTCCCAGGAGATTTTCTATTAATGTATGGAGACTTCAATTCTCACAATATCACCTGGGGAATCCCAAACAGCAACACACAAGGAATAGCACTATGCAAGGCCCTGCTAGAGAGTGATCTCACTATTCTTAATTGTGAGAATGAGCAGGTTAGCTACCAAAGAGACAGACTCAGATTCAAATATTGACCTTGCACTGGTGTCGTGTGATAGTGAAATGGAAACCATGGTAGTGACCACCTACCATTCTTGGTAACAATCACAAAAGGGCAGAACTGTAGAATAACAAAAGACAACACCCACAGACTATTTTATAAATATGCGATTAAAGCCTCCATTTGCCAAAGCATAACCTTTTCAACCTAATTCTTGAGACTAGAGTCTTATGGTTATATCAGGCCATATTGTCTTATGTCTTTGTGTGTGTGACATTATGGTCTAGGACAAAATTAGATTATAGAGTGCAATTGTTGCGAAAGGACATCCATTGTGCCAGGATTCTGTTCACAGGTCTGTTGTCTGTAAAGAAATAGTACTTACATAAAACAGAGGTTTTTAGAACGTTCTACTTAGACACAACAAACTATCACTAAAACTAGGAGGTTATGATGTGCAAACAAGAAAACATAAAAATTACAATACACAAAAATTATCAACGTTTCTTGATATATGCAGATGGCCTCAGGGCTCTGCAGTTCTTTCTGGACAGTCCCCATCCCTCTGTATTCACTTCTACTCTTATCTGCCTTGCTGAACTGATGCTTACACTCAACTCTTTTGAATTCGATGTGCACTTTTTCGATCAGATCAGTGGCTTTGCAATGTGCACCAAAGTGGGACCTAGCTATGCTTGTTTTTTCATGGGACATCTTGAACATCTAGTTTGGTCAACCTATGATGGTCTGTTCCCATCTTTTTTCCACAAATAATTAACGATAGAATAGGTATCACCAACATAGAATTGTTGAACATAGAATGTCTGAAATAGAATTGTCTTGCTTCATCAACAATTTCAACTCTGCTATTCAATTTACGGTACATTTAACATCTCCACTACCTCTGTCAACTTCCTTGACATCATTGTCATCATTCATCCCCCTTACCTAAGCACATCTGTTTACTATAAACCTACTGATGCACACTCTCTACACTCTTCTCATCCTCTCGCTTGTCGCAACTCTGCCATACTCGCAGCTTCTTCACCTTTGTCACTTATGTATCAAATTCTCTCATATTATTGAGTTTTTTCATAGACACTCATTCCCTGACAGCATTCTTTCATCCACTTGGCTCTGTGTACACCAGTTATCTCGCCTTGATACCTTGACTAACTCTCAGGGTTCTTACTCCTCTGATAGAGTTTAACGTGTTCTTACCACTTCTGTCCGATGCATCATTAAACATTATTCCCTTCTCCAGTCTGATCCTGATACCCGTGCCACTTTCTAGAACTTACCTCTGGCACTATAGGGACGACAAAAATCTAAAGGACATCTTGGTCTATAGCCACCTTAAGTCTTCTGTTCCCTACCATTTTGGTACTGTTCGTTGCTCACACAACCATTGCTACATTGCTATACATGTCCTTATGTGGTTCAGATGCACTCCATTTCAATTCCCAAGAGCACTTTCTCCATCGATGAGGCCTTTACATGTGAATTCCGTAATGTTATTTACGTAATCATATGTGAATGCTACGGCAAGAAGTACAGTGGGGAAACCAGCTTAAGATTAAGCTACCACTTCTGTAACCATCTTCATGCCATCAAGCACAGAACACCAACTCCTGTTCCCACACACTTCAATGGTGTTGGTCATCATGGTGCTCTTGATATTCAGGTCACTGCCATCAGATCCTACACCACCAATGATAGATCTAGGTACGCTCTAGAAAATCATCTTATTTTTTAGTTGGGTACCCTCAAACCTATTGGACTAAATTCCGACCACTCTTTTATCTAGCCCTCGGATGTTGTGGTCTTTGTCTTTATTCATTTTATTCGGTAATGTGTCAACTGAATGGACCTGATTTAAATATCTTCAGATTTTTGTAACATTTCCTCAGTGCTTACTAATAATGTTCCTTTTTTAATTTCTCAGAGAAGCTGAAGCATCTGTACAACTGGTTGAAGCAGCTGAGTCACAAGTAGTGACCATTGATGCCTCAAAGAAATCAAAATGCACTGAACTGACCAAGATAATTAGTGAAATGACAGTGGATGATAAACAGGCAGCAGGAGATGACAATGATCTGCTTGATCTCATGGATAGCTCTAATTAACATTTCATAATATTCATCATCAAGTGCCATCTTTGCAACAAAGCATGGCTGCAATAGACCTCCAACATCTTCTGTCTAGCACCACTAGCAAAATCTTGCTTCCTTTTCTTGACAAAGGTCGTGTGCAAAGCAGAAGGTAGACATTTTTAGATCTGTAGTCAGTGTTATAATCAATGCAATATAGTTGTAATAGAAGCCATTTTTAGTGAAAATTTTATGGATTATGTTTGTAATCATGAGGAATTGTTAGAAATTATATTTATTTTCACAGAGGATAGTATTAACACATTAGTTCTGTTATGAAATGACATAAAAAAGAATAAGCCTAGATTGCATTAGACATTGTGCATTGAAAATATGCCACGTATTATGGATAATAAATTTGTAGATCTAATCAAGATTGGATCTAGAAAGTAAGTGACATCTAAGTGTTTCATTTAATTTTAACGGATGATATTAACCCCTTAGCTGTAAAAAGTGTTAACCTATTTACCATCTGGGTGAAAAGGTCAAATCGTAACTGCAGTACGGGGAAATTTTAAGGGTTGTTAAATTTTTTCCTCTGACCAATTTGCCCACCGCATTCTCACGTTCAATAATTTGAGTATTATTACTGTATACTCTCATTTATTAGTTTACAAGCATAATGTTAAAGCATAATGCTTCTTTATATTTTGGAGGAGACATAAAAACCTTTATATACATTCATCTCACAAAATGAAACATTATTTCAAACAAATAATCATAATAATCCATTTTATTTCAGATGCAAAGGTTTTACTATCAGTAATATGCTTGTCAGCATATTTATTTGTCTCATAACAAATAATTGTATAATAGTATCATGTGATTATACATTCAAAGATTCTTAAAGTATTTGCATGATAAATATTTTGAGCTATTACACCATTATTGCCAGAAAACAAAAATGGGGACCTTATCATATCAAATGTCTATCTGACCACGAATATGAAACACATGTGCTGCAGATATCATCTGAATTATCTATATTGTCCAAATCAGTACTAGTATCAAAATGCAAATTAACACTTTCTAAATCACTACTTGAATCAGATAAATTAATGCTAGAATTATCAGAAAAACTTTCTTCCAAATGTTTATAAATTTATGATTCATTGAGTCTACGCTTCGCCATAGTTGTAGGTCAAGGAAAAAGGGCTACACATAGAAAGGCCAGCTGTGCTAACACACAGAAGTAGAAATTATGCTTTCAAATGTGTACAATTACATAATCTCAATTGTTAGATGATATTTAGACAGCTAGAACTAATCAATCAGAGTATTTGAAGACTTTGAGGTGCTTTCAGGGATAAATTATATGAATACATGCTCCTTATGGAAATTTTCGCAAATTGGAAGTAACTTTTCATTGTATGCTTAAGAATGCTTCCGCAGCCAAGAGTTTAACATGTTTTATTTAATTTTAACAGAAGATATTATGAGATCTTAAGTTTAGTTATGAAATAACATTATTATTTATCATGCAGCAGCATCTTGGAAGGGGATTTAACATGTTCATACATGAAAATGAGTCATTTTATATTATGCAATTGTCATAAAATGATCTGCCAAGCAGGGTGACAGTTACTTAATTTGTATTTGATGTGGTGCAGGTTAATATTTTGCTCATGTAATTGAAAGTACTTTAATCCATTCCTATTCTCCATTTAATTTATGTTTCAGATCAACCATCATATATTTATATCTAGTCCAATACAAATATGTCAAATAGGTTCCCATTCAGTGGTGAGGCCTGACCTTTTTAGCAGATTAGTAAGCCATAGCTGTCCACTTATTTTTTCATAAATCCATGTTTTTAACAATTTATTTCCATATTTCAATTAAAATTACCATACTTAGCACCCAAAAAAAACCAATCCTTTATTTATCTTTTTTTTTTTGTCCCTCAATATGTGCTTCTGAGATTTAAAAACGTCAGCATTAGTAATGTTTACTAGAAAATGAAAATTTAACACCAGATGACTTTTTTTTTTTTTTTAAATTTTAATTGGGATTTTTTTTTGGGGGGGGGGGGGGGGGTCGAAATCCATATCAATGCAAAAATCTGTACTAGTTGATACCTATGATAAGCAATAATATGGATCCCAACACCAATATTGACTTTATCTATGAATATATAAAGATATATAAAAATGTATAATATGTGTTTAGAAATCTTTGCTTTATTGCACCATGTGATTTTTATTTACAATATACCTATGTAGCTCCAGACATGAGAGAAGACTCAATATATTTCACCTTCACTGTCCTCACAACATTATGAACATCAAGTGACAGGATAAAAGGACAAACACAGAGGTATTGCAGTGGGCAAAATTACTATAAATTATTGGAGCACTCTGCAGTAGACGTTTAAGATGGTTTGGTCATCTGAGAAGAATGAATCACAACCTTATTCCACAACAAATATTATTTGGTGAACTATCAGAAGGGAAAAGTGTTGCAGGCAGACCACTCCTGAGATACAAAGACATATGCAAGGCCTCAATGAAAGACTTTTCTAGTTACCACAATTGCTGGAAAATTGTGACAGAGGACTGGTGCATGGAGGCCGACATTGGTAAAGGTAAAGAAACATTTGAAACACTTTTGAGAGACAGACTAGAACACAGACTAGAACACAGACTAGAACACAGACTAGAACACAAACGACACACACTGATGTTATGTTGTCTGCACCTACAGTCTTTCCACGTTTCATTGTTTTTATTAAATTTTCGACTACTGATTTCAGTAACGCCATTGTTTTTATTGCATTTCCTTCCCTCCAGGGCCAGATAAATAGAACACATTATATGGAACAAAACAACAGCTCACAAACACATGCATATATCACACAATGGCATTGGGTCAAAGGGCATGAGCCCATGGACAGCTGGATCAGCAACCATTGCTTTTCCTACTTGTGATTTCAGTAGCACTGGTCCATCATTGTTTATAAACAATAAATGTTATGAGAAAACTTTGGCAGCGCATATGGGAAACAAAAAAGTGGCCTACAGAAAGTACACAATCGCTGGTTATACCACTGCCAAAAAAAGGGAATTTAAAATTGTGCACAAATTATAGAACTATTAGTCTTATCACTCATCCAAGCAAAGTGAAATCACAATTTTAATCTGGCAACCCCATAGCTGTCAACTTATTTTTCCATAAATCCACATTTTTAACAATTTATTTCTGTATTTCAATTTTTTTATTTTATTTTGGCTCATCAATATGTTCAATACGTGCATAACGTCTGCATTAGTAGTAATTACTGAAGATATTACACCAAATGACCTTTTTAAAAAAAAGACGCACGCAAAAAAATTATTATAATTTTGTGGGGTTTTGGGGGGGGGATTATTGTAGGGGGGAATAAGGCCAGAAATTCATATAATACGGAAAATCTGTACTAGTTGACACCTATGCAAATATGCTGCAGATTTTACAGCAAACATGCATGGAATGGATGCAACTTTCTTGCTTCAACAATGCCTGTGTAAAGGTGGCTCCACTTTGCCTGAAACCAACACAACTTTGGCCTGCCTGTGTTGGAACCATGTTTCATGCTTTTAATTTTGTGTCTCTTTGATATTGCTTTCACTGTCTACATTAAATTTATCTATGGCACACCAATATGTGCGTATGTTGACACAATTCTGTAAATTTGTATGAAAATGGAAAAGGTATACCATTGACTCATATAAAAACTACCATTTTATTTTGTTGTGTTCCCATATTTTTGTATACAGTTTTACAATAGCAGTTGTGGGAGTTGCTGTAATATACCCGGTAATGTTAAGTCATCCCCCCCCCCCCCGGCAGACATAGGTTTCACATTCACTCATTATCCATGGTTCACACAGTCACCAGGACAGGACTATACACACTCTTGAAAGGTCCTGGAATGATGCCATCACTGAGCAAGTGCAGTAGGCTATAATTTAGTTAGGCAGTTTCTGGTCAGCCTCTATCTAGGCAGCTGAGTACATATGAGAAACCGTGTGCTATGCCACTGGTTCATAACTCAGCTTACCTCACTTTTACCATAGCAGTTAACTAAACACAGTCTTTATGTATTTTGAGCAGTAAATACTCAGGTTTGATTTTATATGTCCATATTAACCATTAGTAAAGTATCTTTTTGTTTGCTCTGAGTCCAAATGTCATTTATCTGTGTTGAGCCAACTTTTCCCATGCTTGTCATTGGCTAGATACAGACTAGGACTATATTGTACTGAAATTCAGACTGTTGCTTCTGAAAGTTAACATGTATGGATTTAATGTGGTGCCACCTATTATCAGTTATAGCAATACAGCATCAGTATCCTAGAGCTGAATGCTAATTTTGTCAGATTCATGGAGGTAAAAATTGTAAAGTGAATAAAGAAGATGATGTTAGTATTATTTTTTTGATGATGAATATGAAGTGTTTTCAATCATGGCACGTGTTGTTGTTGTTTGTTGTTTCTTTTAATTTGAATAAATATGTTAATACAAATTCAAATCTGTAACTGTTATGTTAAATGTAGATTTCTTCATTGGTTTGGATACTTACATACTTCTATGTATCTATGTTCCTTCATTATAATCACAATCAGAAGGGAATGCAGGGATTAGTGCAATAGAAAAGTTGATCTTCTTCTTCTGCGTTCGTTCTCAAACTCCTGCAGATTAGCAGGATGTAGTCCGGAGAACGGAATGCATTGTGTCATGGTTTACAACATTGCTGCGATATCTGCGCCTTTCGACCTGACACATCCACTTCAGAATGGTTTTGGGTCACTGACCCTATATGGGATGGGACAGCCAACTCTATCCCATAACCTCCTTAGTCACCTTTTACGACATGCGTGGAAAGTAAACAGTGTTGCTATTCTTTGCTCCCCTTTTGGGCCTGGCAACACACGGGCGAAAAGTTGATATAAAAATTAAGGTAAAGGTAAAGGAAGGTCCCATGGTAGCAACCTGCCGTCAGGGATGAAGATAATTCTTCATGTACTAAACTGCAGCAACTATTAGGTGGGAGTGGTCAGTTACCTTCCTTGCTGTCTTTACCTCCCCTAACTCATGGGTCAGATACTCATTTACAGCTGAGTCAACTGGAGAAGTGGTCATGTCCAGTGAGAAATCACTACCCAGCATTAGAAATTTTACAACTGATAACCAACAGAAGAGAATGATAGGGTCATATGCACAAATGATTCTGTGGGGAGAGGATATATCCGATTTCACCTTAGGCTAAACTGGACAATTAAACCGTATCCTTTGTCAATTATACAGTTGTGCTGGCTCATTGGGAATGATCCTTCTAAAGTGATGCATTTTAGTTTCCCCATGTTTTTCATTTATCATCTTGTGTATACTTTGTGTCAAAAAACAAAGAAAATCATGAGAAAAGTCAATTGTGTCACTTTAGAATGATGAATTCCAATTTAGCCCATAAGTCTTGTATTGTCTATGATGATGAACAAAGGAATACCATGCCTCTGGGATTAGTAGATACAAGATGTAACGATCTGAAGCTTATCTCTGTCCACAAAATACACTCGTATAACAATGATTGCTTGCATCCATTACTCAAGTCATTCTCCAGAGTAATTCTTCGCAGATCCCTAATTCAAAATTTTGTATCCACACAGTTGAGCAGTGACAAAAAAAGAATGAATGATTTCTATGGAAAAATTGAAGTTTTTTTTAGGTATTAACATATGAATATTTTAATACCTGTTTTCGAGGTAATGAATTTTGTCTTTGTGTGTTGTGTGTGAGGGGATGCTAAAATTATAGGCAATTTTTTTTCTCTTCCCTTGTGGCTTGCCTTTTACAGAACATTGTCCTCACTGCCACTCTGTAAGTCTCTCAGTTCTGTGCAAGCTGTCCAGCTTCTTACAGTGTCATGTTCAGAATGTCTTTCATGTCAAGTGTCCATCGAAGTCTTAGTCTGCCTCTTGTTCTCTTTCCCAGAACTCTGCCCTATATGATTAATCTTTCTTTTTTGATAGTTTCCAATTTTTGATAGTTTTTAGAAGCCATTCTTCTGCTATGTTCAAATCTTTGTGGATATCTGTATTGATTCGTCTTTCTGTCCTTAATATTCTTAGGACCTTTCTATAACATTTCATTGTGAATGCCAATATTTTTTTCTTTTCCATTGCAAATGTCATTGCCCACATATAACAACCATATGTTGCCACTGAAAAGATGTAAGTAGTTTATTAATATTTGTAACTGTGTTTTTCTGTTTGCCCCTTATAATATATTTTTCATCTGGGATGTTTTTAGTAGGGCCATTGCCAATCTCTTTCTGTTCTCTCCAGAGCAATCTTCTGTGGGGATGATGGCTGACCCTAGATATTGACAGTTTCTAGTTGTTATTGGTCAAATGCTATTGTAGGTGTGAGTTCATCTCTGTTGATATGCATTACTTTTGTAATTTTTGCATTGAAGAAAAGATATTGTGCCTTGCAATAATGTTTGACTGACATAATCATGTGTTCTAAACCTGTGGGGCTCCTTGATATTAGTGTGGTGTCATCTGCATACACATTTTTCGGGAATTTTGTGTCCTCTATTATTAAGGGGGTGAAATTGTTCATAATATGGATCTTCTCATATATAATGTTTTCTACGTATATGTTGAACAGGTGTGGAGAGAGGATGCTTCCCTGTCTGACTTCTTTTTAGACCTCAAACCAGTCAGATGTTTCTTCCTTGAGGTGGACAGAAACTGTTGTTCCTCATAAAGCATTTTAATGAGCGATATGAGATGGTGTGGAAAGCCCATGCTTTCCATTAGGTTCCATAATTTCTGGTGTGTCACGTAGTCAAATGCCTTTGAGTAATCAATGAAATAGATGTAGGACTATATGTCTGCATTGAACTCTCTGTATTTCTTTTATATTTTTCATGTTAAAGATATTTTTTTTTTTAATGAAAAAATATAAGAATTATAAAGAGTTTATTGAATTGTTGTCACATCAAAAATGGACAAATTATTCTGAAAGATCAAAAAGTATAGAAGATTCAGAATAGTTCACATTAGCTCAATTATTCTTTTCTATCTCTCCTCACAATGGAAAGGTGGATCGACTTTTCTGTTATATATTTGTCCTTTCTTTACAAAATGGATGGAAATATGTTAACCCTAATATATATATATATATATATATATTATCTCCATTGAATGTCACTTAGTTCTGTTCAAATTTACTTTTCATACATAGGCCCCTACACTAGTTTCATGATTATGTGAACCGAATGCGGTACACTTTAAACATCTTATAGATAGGAGTTCCATCTGTATCAGCAAATGGCAAAGTGTATGCATGATGACAATTTCCTTGCCACTTTGACTGTGTATTTTCCTAGTTCTATCCATCAATTATCTCCCTCTCCCCTCTACTATCTGCTTGAGCAATTTTTAAATCCATCAATCTCTTAATAACATGGGATCTGTCCACCATGGGTCCTCGCCAAACAGACACATATATATGCAATTTACATCATTTCTCATTTTCTGCATTACATCCTGATGGACATCTAGTAGGACCATTGTCCTGCTACAAGAGAGAACCAATTGGAGTTTGAGAATGAACGCTGAAGAATAGTATTATCTGGCTTCTATGCCTACCCAGGATTAAGTCCCCCATTTTTTTTAAATCACTTTTTTATGTTTACCAAAACAAGTTGAGAAAAATTATGAAAATACCATGGACAGCTAAGAAAACTAATACAGATGTTCTCATTGATGCTGGTGTAAAAAGATAAATCATATCAAACATTAGGGACAGTCAAGGTTTCTGGGGTATGTGCTGAGAAGAACACAGCTTGAACACGTAATGACCACTTGAAAGATCAAAGGGAGAAGAGACAGGGGACGACAAAAAGAAAAGTTGCTAGATGGTCTTGTATTATGGCACAGGAGTAGTTCACCAACAGAGCTTATTGACAACACAAGAGATAGAGAGTCATGGAGTAACATGATCTCCTATGTCATTTGGCATGGCACTTGATTGATTGATTGATTGAAAACAAGTTACATTTTCAGAAATCTCAGAGTATCTATTTTCTTACACAGTTTACAATTTGAGTTAACAATTTTACTATAGTTTTTGTGTTAAAGCAATTTAAAATTGGTATCAGTGGAAATAACTTAGTATACAGTATTAGGTATTATTAGGTATGTTGATTATCATCTTTGCACACTGGACACATTCATAGATGCTCCGATCTCTGCTTCAGTAAATCTCTCAGGGTATAATGGCTGATGGTTCTGGTTCTATGTATACAGCATAGTCTTCATTTTTACATGTGCAAATTTGGCCAAAAAATTATGTATTTCTGTGATTTTTACATCACATTTTCTAAATTTTGTAAACTAGACTCATGAGATTTTCAGTGAATCTGCATGTTATATAGCTAGAACATGAACCATTTTCACTGTGCTTACTTTGAAAAAATAAAAGTCACTAATCATTTATAAAAGTCTGTGCAATTCTTTGATAATTTTTCAGTGTAATTTTTTAGAAAAGTTTACTACCATAGGCCTACAGTTATTTCTTAGGTTCAGGAACCAGACAAGCCAGGTATAAATCTAATTACTTGATTTTTAGACTAGAAACTAAAAAATGATTATTTCAGAGTGTATTGTTTGTTTGTTTTTCGTTCGCTCCATTGTAACCATCACGGATATCCGTGCGATTTCCGCCGGGAGCGTGATTACGTTGTGCCACCGTTATGCGCCTTGTAGGCCTAGCACATCCGATTTCGGTATGCCTTGACAATTCGGGTGGGCTACCCTTAGCCTGTGACAGCCTCTATATCTGTCTCCAGCCACGCGTAGTGGAGACTCTTCGCCCAGATGATTTTTTGCTATCGTCTGACTCGAACGAGGTGTTCCACTGTCTATGAACTTGCGTCGTGTAATTGGACGTGCTGTGCCTGTGCCCATTGGGTACTGAACCGTTTCTCATCCGTGAGCCTGGTTTCTTAAGGGAAAGAACTCAACAGAGGAGTTGGACCCTGGCTCTTTCGCCCTCTTAACCGAGGTGTCATTCACCGACATCGTGTACCCCTTGTCCAAGTTCGAGTCTCACACCACGCGTTTGAGAGCAAGGCGTTCTCGAGCTGAGCTTCCTTGTCCCAATAGCGCCTGAGCCCATCAGGTACTGAACCCTTTCTCTCTTCAAGTGTATTTCCGGTGTAGGAAAACCTGACAGTAGAGTTGGGCCAGGGCTAAATCGTTGTCCCTTTTGTGCCTGAGCGAATCGAGTACGGAACCCTTTCTCTTCGCGAGCATATTTCCGGTTTAGGAAGGCTCGACATTAGAGTTGGGTTAGGTCTTCTTGCTTTACCAAACGCCAATGGATGGGTCTGTGTCTCTGCCTGTAAGGAACACAGGTAACTAGAAGCTCATCTCGAGCTGACGGAGCTTGTAGTTCCGTTTTCCTAGGAACTTTTCACTTTCTATTTGCAGCTCGCGCTGCCCTCTAGCGCTGTTCTGCCCTTTCATTGTACTCGGTATTAAATCTATTTGTCTCTCGCCATGCATCTACCTTTACGTGCATTTTACATTGGCCACCCCTCCAATGTTCGGACTGGACTGACTAGCTTCACTGTATGTCGACAGTGTCGCTATATGTGGTGCTGCTGGTGGTGTCGGAGATATTGCCTGTCTCTTGTGCAGTCAAATCTCTTTCCATCTGCTACCTCCACATTCTCGGACACGATCCCCAAATGATTTGGCCAGAATCAGCTCGAGCTGCTGTATTTCTGTTTCCAGGGTGCACCGCGTGGAGGTACATTTGGGATCTTGGTTATCTGCTAACCCTGGGTCCGCCTAGAGCAATGCGCTCCCTTTGCACCCCTTCAGAGTGTAAAAACCAGCATCAGTATATTCGAATATATAAATTTGTCTTAATTGTTGCTGTCATGTGATGTATTATTTCAAGAACGTAGTCTTCCTTTTGAATCTCCTGAAATCCGCGCGGTCTCTGATAAGTTGTCTCACCTCCTTTGGCGACATGTGCATGCATTCCTGAATATCTCTTGTCCAGTGATGTCTTGGTTGACCTTTGCCTCTTCTGCCTTCAATTGCTCCTTCCAACAACACTCTTTAGAGTCTTTCCATGCCATTGTGTTTCTTTACATGGCCGAAAAAAACAAATTGTTCTCTTCGGACCATGCCGATCTTCACTCCCAATTTGCGCATTCTCGATATTGAGTCATGCTCATTCATCTCAAAATCCTCTGATCGTGCGGACTCACGAAGAGCAATAACTATATTCGCTCGGTCCATAGGCGGACCATCTGTTATGATAGCATTGCTAGCTAATTGGTCGGCACGTTTGTATCTCTCCACGCCCACGTGTCCGGGGACAAATATTCGGGTTAGTGATTAGTAAAAGCAGAATGAAAGTAAGCTAGTATTACTAAACACCACTGCATCATGGTAATGTCCAGAAAATGCTAGTCATATAAGATATTTGTAAACATACATTTTAACAGAAATTGATAATTTTTATGAGCAACTACAATTCGCGCTTGAAAAAATAAATAAACACGACATAAAAATAGTTTTGGGCGACTTCAACGCAAAAGTAGGTCAGGTCAGAGATAAACATGACCCGTGTCAAGGTACACACGGCTTAGGCACTAGGAACAATAGTGGAGAGCGTCTGCTAGCCTTTTGTGCAGAGAACAGCCTAGCTGTAATGAATACATTTTTCAGACAACACCATAGAAGACTATACACCTGGACGTCGCCTGACGGAAAGACCAAAAACCAAATGGATTACATATTAATAGATCAAAGATGGAAAACAAACATTCTTCAATGCAAGACACTACCAGGCGCAGACTGCGACACTGATCATGAGTTACTCATCGCAAAGTTCAAGATAAAGATAAAAAAGTCAACAAAAACTTCAATGATTACCAGATACGATATGACGGCAATACCGAAAGAATACAACATCGAAATTCAAAACAAATTCGAAAAATTACTAGAAATACAAGAAGAATACTCTCCAAATGAACTTGAAAACAAAATAAGTGACATTTTCAATGACTGTGCATAAAACATGCTACACAAAAAGAGCAGGAAGAAGAAAGAGTATATATCAGAAGAAACTATGAGCATTATCCAAGAAAGAAGAAACATCAAAAATAGTTGTAAAAACAGAACAAATTATAGAATCCTGTCAAGAGATATACAAAGAAGAATTAGACAAGACAAGCAAAACTACATAAACAAAATATGCCTGGAAATAGAAGGGCAGAAAAGCCAAGGTAACAGTAAAACGATGTTCGAAAATGTACGACACCTAAGAGACAGCAAACCTCAACCATCATTAAAAGTGCTGAAAGATAAACAAGGAAACATACTAACAGAAGGGAAGCATATCTTACATAGATGGAAGGAATACTGCAGTGAGATGTATAATGACCCAAGAAAAACCAAAAACAGAACAATAAACGAATATGAAAAGGAGCCAGAACCCACAAAGGAAGAAATAAGATACGCAATAGAAAGTTTAAAGAAAGGTAAAGCCCCAGGCAATGATGGCTTAACAACTGAAATGATACACGCAGGCGGTGAGACCGGAATCAAGATTTACCACAAACTCTGCTGCAAAATATGGGAAAGCGGTACATGGCCGGATGAATGGAAAAAATCATTATATATACCCCTCCCAAAAAAAGGCGACCTTCAGATTTGCTCTAACTACCGAACTATAGCACTTATAAGTCAAGCAAGTAAAATAATGCTAAACATCATAATGCAAAGAATCAAACAGAAATTAGAGATGGAGATAAATGAAACACAGGCTGGTTTCAGATCGGGCAGAGGAACAAGAGATCACATTCTTAATATGAGATTGATCATAGAAAAGTGTAGGGAATTTTCAACTGACCTGCACATGTGTTTCATAGATTACTCAAAAGCGTTCGACTGCGTCCAACACCAGCAACTATGGGAGATAATGAACAGCATGGGTTTCCCAAGACATCTGATTCATCTAATAGAGGAACTTTACCAAGATCAAAAGGCTGCAGTGAAGTTAGAGGAAGATCTCTCAGAGTGGTTTGAGGTACAGAGTGGAGTAAGACAAGGGTGCACACTCTCCCCATACCTGTTCAACATCTACGCTGAAAGTATAATGAGGAACGTGAGAGAAGACATACACAACACTGACTACCACGCTTTAAACATAGGTGGATTCCTAATCCCGGAACTACGCTACGCAGACGACACGGTACTTCTTTCAAACGATATAAAGGGATTGGAACAACTAATCAAGAACACAAAGAAATATAGCGAAGCACAAAATTTGTATTTAAACACGCAGAAAACAAAAATCATGTCAACAGATATAACAACACAACAACCAAAAATCAGAATAGACAATACCGAGATAGAATGTGTGGATAAATTTGAATACTTAGGAGCAAACATCAACGGTGCAGGAGACTGCATGGCAGAAATAAGGAAGAGATTGGCAATGGCATATTGCAAAATAACACGGCTGAAAAACATATGGAAAAACAACAAAATAGAAACGAAAGTGCTGATGTTACGAACTTTTATTTTTCCGGTTGCAACATACGGCTGTGAAACATGGACTCTAAGTAAAACAGCGGCAAAGAAGATCAACGCCTTCGAGCTGAAATGCTACAGAAAGATACTTAGAATATCATGGAAGGATAAAATCAGAAACTCAGATATTATAAACACACTGAATATTCCAGGGTGTTGGTTACTAAACACAATAACAAAAAGAAAACTACGCCTGTTTGGTCATATAAAGAGACATAACTGTTTAGAAAGACAAATAATGGAGGGAAGAGTACCTGGGAAGAGGAGAAGGGGCAGACCAAGAAGACGATGGACTGACGACATTAAAGATAATATGAATACATCGCTAGAAAATGCAAGCCACATCGCCCAAGACAGAGAGAGGTTCAGAGAGTTCATTGGGAAGACAACGTTCTGGAAGGAATACGTCACATGACACATTTTATCAGGGCATATTTTGCTGTTGACTAAATTAACATAACGCTTTATTTAGATGTGAAAGTATGCAATGTGAAAAAATTGAATGTCGGACATTCGCTTAATAGTTCATTAAGATAAAACAACGGGTGTTTTAAAATAAAATGGATATGTTAGAACATGATGTGACACAATGCTTTCATCTAAAAGACTTAACAGTCTACTTTTTCATAAAATCAAGGCGACACCCTTGAACTGTGCCAAGAATTATTTTTACACCAACAAAGTATTTACAGCAGAGTATATGATGTTAAGAGCAGACAAAAAATATTAATGAAGTTGTTTTTGGGATAAAGTTCTTAACATATAATGTAATAATTTTCTACAGAGTAACAACAGTGCGGCGACTCATAATCAAATAACAACTATCAAAGAAATATATATGTTGTTGTTTGTTTGGTTGAGAACCCCAGGAATTACAAGCGATTAGGGGTGCAAAGGGAACGCATTGCTCTTGGCGGACCCAGGGTTAGCAGATAACCAAGATCCCAAAAGTGCCTCCTCGTGGCGCACCCCGGTAACAGAAATACAGCGGCTAATGCTGATTCTGACTAAACCTTTTGGGGATCGTGTCCGTGAATGTGGAGGTAACAGATGGAATGAGATTTGACTGCAAAAAGACAGTTAATAACTCCGACACCACTGTGCCAACACATGCAGCAACACTGTCGACACACAGTGAAGCTAGAAAGTCTGGTAGAAGCATTGGAGGGCGGCCAATGTAGTCGGTACGAAGCAGGCAGATGTTCCAATAAAAATAAAAGCACAATGAGTACACTGAGAAAGATGCACAACGCTAGATGGCAGCGTCATGTGTAAAAAGCATGGAAACGGTTCGATGAAAATGGAACTAAAGCATTGTTTGCTCGAGACAAGCTTCTAGTTACCAGTGATCCCAGCCTGGGCCCAACTCTACTGTCGAGTCTTTCCTATACCGGAAGCAAGCTCGCGGAGAGAAAAGGTTCAGTACCCGATGGGCACAGGCATAGCAGTCCGAGGTGACAAGCACTGTTCAGCTCTAGAACAAAGCACAAGTTCCTAACGTTCCTAAATATGTGTACAGATTCAGACCTGGACCAGGGGCTCACGAAGTTGGTGAATAACGCTTCAGCTAAGAAGACGAACGAGCCCGAGCCCAACTCTTCTGTCAAGTTATTCCTAAAACGGAACCAGGCTTGAGGACGAGAAAAGATTTAGTACCCGATGAGCACGGGCACAATACGTCTAATTACACGAGGCATGTTCACTGACTGCGGAACGCCTCGTGCAGGACAGACGTGAAAGACAAACCGTCTCTGCATAGAGTCCGTACACATTCACCGTCTGGCGACAGATAGGAAGGCTGTCACAGGCTAGGGTAGCCCACCCGAATTGTCAAGGCATGCCGAAATCGGATGTGCTAGGCCTACAAGGCGCATAACGGTGGCACAACGTAATCGCGCTCCCGGCGGAAATCGCACGGATATCCATGCTGATTACAATGGAGCGAACGCAAAACAAACAAACAAGCGATTAGCTCTTACTTCCTATGAGCTAAGGAGAAATTTCTGATCTTTCTTTCATACACAGGAAGCTTCACCTTCCAGCTTGGTATAATGCCTATTGTAGGAGCTTTCTACTGGGGGGAGGGGGGGGTACATTAGACGAGACTAAGCGAGCTGACAGTTTGCTTGGGTCACCATTGTTTGTTTATCCTCTGACTAGGCGCTTCGCAGCCAGCGAGCTGTTGCTCGTGTAGGAAGACCATTCCTATACCAACCTTTGTGTCTCTAGGTCCCAGACCTAATTTCTTCCGTATGAGTCGTGTTGGGTAACAGCAATGGTCGAATTAGACTCATGGTTGATAAACCTTCCTAGACAAGTGCTGCTTGGTCAAACACGTCGTGGTCCGGGATTTAACATGTGCGCTTCTCACGCTATCGCCTCATCCGCTTGAGATGGCCTTCCAATCCATCGGTCTGTGTAATTTGACTTTTCGCCATTGCGTATATTACCCAAAGAGGTAGGTACAATGCTAATCTCGCACGAGAAGCTTCGCAGTGGGTCCTTGTGTACTAAACCCAATTCTCTCTGCATGAGCCATGTTGGGCAACGGCCGACAGTCGAGTTGGACTAGGTTTGCAGTTTCGTTAAAGACTTGTGCCCCCTCCCCTCTACGCTGCACGCAGTGTCCAGATTCCGAGTCTTAACACTGCTTCGGTAAGGTATTTGAACAATGCGCTCCCCGAAATATGTTCAATGCTTGTCCTGTGTGCATTGGATAACTTTATTCAAATCTTTTTTCCATACCCAGGAGTGCGTGTTCATGTTGGCGTATTCAATACCTGAGTCATGACTCTACTTTGAATGGGGTCAGTCGTGATGGGACGTGTGGGCTTCTGTGGGTTCTCGAGCATAAAGCGTACTTCCGCCAGTCGGTCTCGTGCTGGACCATTTTAGCTCCATTGTCACTGAATCGACGATTCAGTTACACTACGCTGCCCTCTAGCGTGTGTTACCTTTTCGATATTAGGTGTGTACACGGAAGATCACCATATGTTAGGGATATTGACATTAGTTGCCCCTCCAATGTTTCTACTTTTTAAGCCGGACAAGTCGAAATGCACAGATGCCATGCATATGTTGTATGTAGTGACGTGGAGGTTACGGAGATATTTCCTGTCTCTCTGCAGGCAGTTCTCATTCCATCTACAGCATCCATGTCCACGGACACGAGCCTAAAAGGGTTAGCCAGGAATACAGCAAGAGCAGCTGCATTTCTGTTTCCAGGGTGCACCACGAGGAGGTACTTTTAGGATTTTTTTTCTCTGCTAACCGTGGGTCCGCTGTGAGCAGTGCGGTATACCCCAAGGGGTATATCAAGGAACTTTGCACCCCAAGATATATGTTAATGCTAAAAGAAGCCCTTAGTCACATCACGTGTAGACTTTCCTCTGTGAAAGATATCTTTAAAAATGTATCTAATTTCAGTTCAATCCCACAAAAAATTTGATTTTCTAGGAGCCCATATTCAGATCATCCATTTATGTATCTTGTTGAAAACAACTTTAGTGCGATTGAAGAGTAATATCGAAAATTGATATTTGGAGATTGGAAAGAAGAAGCTCAATTTAAGCAAGATGGTATCCCTACAGATAGTTAACAGTTTTGGATTGATATACTTCAGCGTCTTGCATTTAAGGAGCTCACAACTTTTGCCCTTACTTACTTGATAACCCCAGTTAGTGATGCTGTAGTTGAATGTTCTCTCTAGTGACCTCAGTGAAGACAACGGCAAGGAACAATGTGCAGCTGAATTTACTTACGATTGTAAGGATAAGGGCAGACTTATTACTTTCAAACAAATGTTGTAAGGATGATCCAACGGAAAAATTCTAAAAACTTTACTGCTGACAAGGTTTATGCTGAAGAACCTACTTTGTGAAGTGAGGAGAACAGTAGTGCATGAATTTGTGCCCACAGTAGGATGAATGTCGAATTGTGCATTAGATGTGAATATTCTTCTTCTTCAATCAATTCCCTAAGCTCATAAGTCTATACAGGAAGGTGGACCTCCTCCATGAATTCAGTCGTCAGCAGGAGGTCCTCACGGTTGCCCCACAGCTTTAGCTTCAGATCTGTCTCTTGGGGCCATATTTTAGTTCTCACGTCATCGAAGAGTAGGTATGTCTGACGAATGTGTTTTGGAGTCTGGGGACCCTTTTGACATGGGCATTGGTCAGTTTGGACAATCTTCATTTTATGTAGATGTGCTTGTAATCTGCAGTGTCCTGTGCGGGGCCTAAAAAGTGTTGTTTGATGTGATCTGTTTAGCTTTAGAGTGGGGTCCTGTGGAAAGTTTCTGCCTGTTCTCTGACTCCATGTATGTTCGCATTTTCCTTTGATGAGAGTTTTTGCTTCAGTCCGTGATATTCTGTGCTGGAATTGTTCCTTTTTTGCATCAAAATTTGCCAGTCTGTCAGCTGCTTCCTTTCTTGCAATTTCAGAGTATGAAAACAAGTGTAAATGTTAATTTGGCATTTGTTTTGTCATTTTGTTGTTGCTGTTTGGCCTTTTTATGCATTTTTCTGGTGAGCATTTGTTTCTAAAATAAATCTGGCAACTATGTTTTACTCTTTCAGCAGACGGCGAATGGGTGTTTCTGTTTGTGTGTGATTACCACTCATGATCGTTATAAAAATAATGGCAATAATATTCTGGTTTGTACATTTTCCTTTTATTAATATTTGATTAGCAAGTGATCTACGCAATTAATGATGCACATCGTATATAATGTAGGTCTATACGTATGTATGATCACCACCAAGAGTTTGAAGTAGGCCGTACTTTTAACTTTACGTTCCTGTTAACGTGTCTTGTTTTTGTTGGGCACAATTTTCAAACTTGACTTTACTAGCTTACATTACATACAAAAATAAAGAAGCATTACTATTAATAGAATTACATTACATTAGTCATTCATTAGATATAGGGGGCCTATGATTTTTCATGTTGGGATTTTTTAGTTATGTGCTGAGAGGAACACACAGCTTGAACTGGAAAGATCAAGGGGGAAAGAGATAGGAGTGGACAAAGAGAAAAGTTTCCAGACGGACTCGTATTGTGGCACGGTAGAAGTTCACCAACCGAGATTATTGGCAACACAAGAGACAGAGAATTGTAGAGAAACATAATCTCCTACACCATGCAGTATGACATTTAATTGATTGATTTTTTTAGGCCTATTTATTATCCAGCACATGTTGCTTTTAATTCTTTGTTGTGACCTTTGCTCTAGGTTCGAGGTATTACAACATAATTAACCTTTGTTGTGTGATTTGGCAAGCTTAAGGTTAAGTACTTAGAGTACGGTTAGGATTAGAACTAATATTTCTAATGTATGCGCTCACCTCGCTCTGTGCATAGCGCGCAGAAATACTGAGCGCTCAGTACAAATCATTGGAACATTTTTTTAAAATATATAAATTGGAAATGAAAGAGATAATGCGCACGTTCATCTGTGTCTAGATTTGAACTCAGCGATTGCCGGGCCTTGCGTGACATTTGATAGTTGGGGTCATTTGGTTCTGCAGTTGGATGCAGACAGTTAAGACAGTTTCAGTTTCAAAGACGTTTTTCCCACACAAAAACTAGAAAATTTTGACCTTTAAAAATTATAATATAATAATACGAAGTTTCCAACATCATTTTGCAAATATTCTGGAGTGGAAACAGTACAGTATAACATAGACATAATCTGACACCATTTACGGTCAAATTGTTATAATTTCAATGATTAAACCTACAGGTATATCTTAAAACCCTTCTAGAAACCTAGATCTAGTTTTTAAATGTATCATGTGAACTTGGTTGATGTTTTAATATCAATTTAGATAAAGCAGGGTGGTGTAACTGATTTTCGAGTGTGGAAATAACTTTTCTCCATAAATAATCATCTGAATCAAAATCCATAATGATTTTAATGAAAATTCGATAAAACAAAAGTCTATAAAACCCAATTCAAGGTCATGGTGCTGCTTTGTTTGAAATTTTCAATATATTGCAAACTATCATTATTTAACCTTTAGGGCTCTGGATTAAATTGAGAAATTTCTCCACTGGGCCTGGATTCTTTTTGGAAAATTTGCGTTATTGATGGTCAGTGTTTTGAAAGCGCAATAACTTTTTGTTTTAGAAGATATTTAATTTTTGCACATGTAAATAAAGGAGTGAATATAATCGTGTTTTTGTTGTTGTTGTGTGTGTGATATGCAAGTTGTGAAGTTGAAAATTCTGGTGAAAAACGGAAAACGCCATTTTCAAAATCGCAAATATATATTCTTGACGACCGTAATACATGAGCAATGTGTGGCAACATTGATAAAATCCTCATAAATACCTAAACTTATTGTATATGTATTGTTTTATATCCAAACTAATATAATATGAACTAAAAAAACTAATAAAATTTGAAGAAATTGCATATAATGTCCGTCCGGTCAACACTAGGTCTATGCCGACACGCAGCGTAATTATTGTCCATGCACACACGTGGCACCCCTGATACATATTATTTTTGTGTTTTTGAATGAATACATACACATTCTTATCAAATAACAACATATTAAACACAAAAAACAACAATTAGAACATGTAGTCACGATCACTTACCCATGCCACGCGGTACTCAATTTGATAGTAAAATACGGCCGAAAATGGCTAGAGTCGTTCTAGAAATACATTGACAAATTCAACCGGCTTTCTCTCTCTTACAATCGTAATGAGTAAAGGAATTTGACCTTTAAACTGTGGCGTATTCCTAGCTTTGTTTGGCGGGCTTTATACGTCATCTGTTCATTATTTCGTGAAGTTCCGTACTTGGGAATAGGGCGATATCGTTTGGTGAGTGACCTCGCCTGCAGGCACAAGGGGGCGTGACCTCGCCCGCAGAGTCGTAAAGGTTAAATGACATTAGGCCTATGGTTGCCACTAAAACTGCTGTAAAAGGTAGTCAATTGAATAAAATGCCAGATTTTACAAATCTGTAAAATCAATTGAATAAAATGCCAGATTTTACAAATCTGGTTAAAAAAATATAAAAAATTGGGGATTTTTAATTGATTGAAGTGTACCTAGCAATGGCGGTCTACGGCAGCAAATATACTTGCCATTAGCGTACAGCAAACAGTAAAAATCTCTGCGAATACTGCCACCTGCCGGGTGCTAAAGGTTAAATACAGTCTCTGCCATCTGATATTACGTTAATGACAAGATACTTGACTATTCACTTGAGTTAAGGTTGTATCATTGATCTTTACACTTGGTATTGTGCTGCAATAGTGTCTACTATCTTGGTGTCAGAATTAAATATACCATAGACCATTGTGCTAGACATGGTCAAAAACTTTGTGAAGATTGCTTGATTAAAATGGACTACTGATTAAGAACTTCTGGACTAAGAACCTAGAGCCAGACTCCATCGTCCTTATATCTTAGGCATAGACCATTCATCATGTGAGTCCACGCTTTTTCCTCAAGATGGTCAAGTCTCTTGTTTTGCAAGTCCCGAGATCCTCCCATATGACTATCTCAGTGGCACGCACTGACCGCACAAATGTCCAGGTAGTATGTTTACATAAGAAACTAGCTTAATCTAGTGACACTTTTGAGTCCAGCCTAACATTTTTATTTTACTTTTCTAGTTTGTGGCATTTGTTGAAGCATTATATCAAGTAAAGGGAAAAACAGTAAAGAGATACAAAATAGATGCAACAAAACATACCGGATCCTAGGACAGATGACATATATTTTTAAGAACAAAAATGTAAACATAGACAATAAAGTTTCATTATACAAGACTATTATTATCCCATCACTGTACTAACAATGCCAAACCTGACAATGACAGCACAAGCAAAAGAAAAAATAGTGACAACAGAAATGACATGTATACAAAGAATACTCGGGGTGTCATTAAGAGATATAATTGGAAACAATAACATCAGACAAATATCCAAAACAATACAAGTATTAGAACACATCAAAAGACAACAGATCAAGTGGTTTTCACACGCTTCCAGACTATCAACAGATAGCATGCCACAAATGACCATGACACATGGACATCACAGCTTAAAGCCAGAGGCAAACCATGTAAAAGATTGATCACAGAAATCAAAGAAGAGACAGGAACAGCTTACAAACAGCACACAAGAAGGCCATCTCCAGAGAACTCTTCTACCCCTGATGATGCAAGGCAAACAAGGGATACATCATATAGATAGAGTTTATGGCAAAAACAATAAAGGTAGCATGTGCCTGTTAGCCTTGTATAGGGAAACACCTGAGTGCCACCAGCTTTTAGTCTCTCCATCTTATGTTTGTAAAAAACATGTAATATCTTCATATTATGTTTGAATTAAACATAACTTATCTCAGAGGGAATGTTTATAAATAACATTGACAATTTTTCTATTTACTATTACTATTATTTTTTCCTACTTTTTGGCTATGTAGAGATATTTTGTCATGGAACCAAAATAGCCTACATAGCCAAACTTTTTTATAAGATGCAATTGACTGAAATAACTGTTTGGTAGGATATATAATTGCTGTTTGCCAGAGATCATAAAGCTGGATAAAATGAAAACAAACATTTTCATAAAAAACTCAAGAACATATTGTCCACAATATTATTGACCTGTTCCATTGCTGATGCCTGAGTATGATACAATATGTATTTAGCCTTCAATTATGATTTCTGTGTATTATATTCTTCCTTGTTTGTTTTCATCCGTATTGGAGGATTGTTTACCATTCTGCATGTATGTCTTTCATTTGTTGTCTTGATTTAGATATCCATGTCTGTCAGTCTGTTTGTCCTTCTGGTCAAAATTTTTGGGCATTTGTTTGATATGTAAACTTGATTTAGCTGCTATTTTATTGATTTGTTGTTAGTGGTGACATAATTTAAATGGCATTATAAACCACATTTAAATGCCATTATATATTCAAGATAAATGTTAAAAAGCATTGGAAATAGTATGCAACCCTGATGCACTATATAATTATGCAAGTAGTGCTGTCTTTTCAAATAATACCATAGGAAAGTTCCATTAGCAAATGTGGGAGATCGGCAGGGATGCATCATATCTTTAGTACTTTTAAATATATACCTGGAGCACATAGGCTTAATACAAAAGACCCTTCACATCAGAATTATAACACGTCCATATCGATCAGAGGCCTCCCTATCTACAATTTGCTGATGATATTGATCTTATGGCTATCAAAGATCAATAATTACAAGAGTTACCAGCGAGTACTGTGTGAAAATAAGCATAATAAAGAATAAGATCTTGTTTAGCAGCAGAGGCATATAGTCACAAACCAACATCATGCTGAATTGGCGTAAATAGAGATGGTAATATTTTCAAATATGGCCTACTTAGGATCTTGCATATGCAGTGATGGAAAATCCAAAACAGAATTTAAAGATAATCCTGTAGATGGCATTTAAGTTCCAATGTCAAGACTAAATGTAATGTGAAAAAGCAACATCAGTGTTAGAGTGAATATCAGAATTTATAACTCACTAGTATTATCTATTATGATGTATGGTTGTGAGAGTTGGAGACTCACTGCCATCATGGAGAGATGGTTGGTTGTGGCCCATGGGCCCATGACCTTCGACACACATGGAGGAATGGATTCAAGGATTTGAATATAAATGTTACAGACAAATTTTATTTCCTATTGAGAACATAAGACCAAAATGTACATAAAAAATAAAGTAGAAAATCATGCAAAACAACAAATATTTGTGTGGTTTGGACATGTATGCCAAGATAATTCTCTACTAAAATTATATGGCAGGATATAGTTGAATAGGGAAGAAGCAGAGTAGGAAAAAGAAAATCATGGGCAGACCACATCAAAGACGGGACTGCTAATGATTTTTCCACACTCATCCGCATCACTTGTCCGTGTGTTGTCGGAACCCAAGATGGGACCAAGGGATAGCAACATGTTTACCTTCATGCATGTTCTAAGAGATGACTAAGGAGGTTATGGTGTGCAGTTGGCTGTTCCATCCCATATATGGTCAAAGTGACCCAAAGCCATGCTGAAGTCTGATGTGTCAGGCTGAATGGCACAGACATCGCAGCAATGCTGTAAACTGTGACACAACACATTCCCTTCTCCGGACTACATCCTGCTAATTTGCATGAATTTGAGAATGATGGAAGAAGAAGAATAGATCCGCATCACTGAAGATATAAATTGCCAGAGGACTCTGTGCCCTTGCATCTAATGTTGATGTATCGAATGCATTAACACTACAACATTTATGGGTGGATAAATATTTCCTAGCATAATGAGTTCCTTCTGCTTCACCTTATCAAAACTCCCTTGATGTATTGAATAAAGTGTATAAATGGATCTATTGTTACAATATCAGCATCCTCAAATTTACACACATGACATGTGTGTTTGCACATAAAATATATTTCATTTAACTAAACAGTGAGTAGATAGAATCTGTCCAAAAATCCATATCAATCCTATACATCAACGCTATGAAGGTTACCATAAATATATTTATATATAGTTGAAAAAAATTGATTTGTGAGTCAGAATAATAAATCTTTAAATGTAACAGCTGAGATTCTGATTGATTGCTTTATTTGTCTATGTGCCTGAGTATTATTGATAGATAAGGCTCATTTCTTGTAATGCAATGTGAGTAGATCGAATCCACAGTACAATTCTAAGTCCCTAATGTGATGTTAAAGCAATTACGGATAAGTTAAGTTGCACATATCAAAAATAAGGAATTAAATGTGAGTCTTATCCTTGTCATGAAACAGTAGCACTTTGGTTTTTCCCATTCAGCTCCTTCAACTTTTATTATAACGAAGGATATTAAAAGATTTAACTAAAATAATTCAAAACTATTGCAATAAATATTTATGGTATCTTTCAATTTTGTGCTTTTCATATTATTCTTAAAATTAAAGTTTCTCATGTTTTAATTGGATGTTGAGGTACCAAGTTAGACATATGCAGAATCTGCTCACCAATGACTGATAAGGGTTTGAGTTTCAATTGATAATGATGTTTTGATCAAATTAATAATTTAAAAATATTCATGGGAAAAATATAAGAATGATTTATTTAGTATTTAAGAATGATAAAGAGTTTATAAAATTGTTGTCACATCAAAAGTGTGCAAATTATTTGGAAATATCTAAAGATATGGTCTTATGGACCTGATTCAGATGTACTGTTTCTAAATTCTTCTTTTCTATTGCTCCTCAGTAGAAATGCTGAGACATGTCCTGTCAACATATTTATAACTACTTACAAAGTAATAAAACATTGCTAAAACAATTCAATCTTCAGATAAGGTCACACAAGAATATAAATAATTAGAGCTACATATTTTTTTTATTCAATGCAGTTATATTGGCTTTGTGTTTATGTGTTGTATTTATGTATATGTGTTTTCAAAAGATACACATACAAGGATGCGTGATGTAACCAGATCTTTTCTCCCTATATACAGAGGATATCATGCGAAACATAGAAAACATGCCAGGAATAGCAGTTGGAGGTTACAGTCTGAATAATCTAAGATATGCTGGTGATACAGTTATGATTGCAAGGAGCTAACAAAAACTTCAATCCCTGTTAGACATGGTAGTGCAAGAAAGGGAAATCAAAGGCCTCAGTCTAAACAAGAAGACAACAGAAGTAATGGTTGCTTCAAAGGAATGCACACAGCCAAAATGCAGTATTACTATCAATGATGTGAAATTCAATCAAGCGGATAAAGTCAAGTATATTGGCACCATTTTAACATCAGATAGCAGGTGCCCCAGTCAGATCAAGAAGAGAATAGCATAGGCCAAATCAACATTTCAAAAAATGAGAAACATTCTATGTATTAGAGTAATAGCAATGCATACTGCAAGTTTGAGTGCTATGATATTGTATTGAGCCAATCCTTCTTTATGGAAGCGAAGCATGTGCAGTAAACAAAAGTGCTTAAAATAAGCTGGAGGCAACTGAGATGTGATTTTTAAGAAGAATGATGAAAATTCCATGGACAGCCAAGGAAACTAATGCAGAAGTTCTCAAAGATGCTGAAGTAAAATGACAAATTATAGCAAAAAATTAGAAGCAGTCATTCAAGATTTTTAGGGAATGTAATGAGGAAAGTAAAATTATGTAGAAATTAAAAAAAGTAAAGCTAGGTTGTAAACCATGACATGGCACATTCTGTTCTCTGGACTACATCCTGATAATCAGCATGAGTTTGAGAATGAATGCAGAAGAATTAAGTGGCCAAACCATTTCAGTCTTTTTATTTTCAATATATTTGACGACAGACATTGTTCCAACTGTTCTTGTAATCTCCTAATTCCTCACATGGTCTCTTCTTGTTCTGTTTGCTGTTCTTAAACATCTTATTTCACACATACTAAGCTTTCTCTCTTGTTCTTTTCATTAGTGCCTGACATTTATAACACAATGTTGGTATGAATATTAAATTTATAATTTGCCTTTTGGTTTCCATCAGGATGGATGTGTGTTTTAAGATTGGTTAAGTTCATAATTGATGTAGTTGGCTTTTTGAATGTTTGTCTTGATCTCTCTGTCCATTCTTCCTTCATCTCTACTAATACTCCCATGGTACTTGTTCATTAGCTGATTCTATTGGGTTCTCTGCCTATAGACATTGCTTGTTTTTTCGGTGTTGATCTTCATGGTGTGATTGGTGCAGCTTTAGTTAAGTAGGTTTGTGTGATCTTGCAGCTCTTCACTTCAACTGTGGAGTAGGCACTAATCATCAGAAAATAAATAAGTTACAGTTCATAAGTAAATATATGTTACAAATATCTACAAATAGGG
The DNA here is from genome assembly GCA_034231615.1 of Meghimatium bilineatum. Classification (NCBI taxonomy): domain Eukaryota; kingdom Metazoa; phylum Mollusca; class Gastropoda; order Stylommatophora; family Philomycidae; genus Meghimatium; species Meghimatium bilineatum. The sequence continues at coordinate 31,898,430 of CM067319.1, read as the reverse complement.
GCCCATATATCAAGTGACATATTCTTTCCAGACATATTCTTTATCATGGATACTCTGAACGCCTCTCTCAGGCAAGCAGGACTGCATTGGCCAGAAGATGTGCATACATTCTTCAATGTCGCTGGTCCATCGTCTTCTTGGTCTTCCTTTTATTCTCTCATCTAGCACTTTGTGCTCAGGAATCATCCTTTAGATACCATCATGTCGCTTTAAGTGTCCAAAATAATGTGGCTTCCTTCTTATGATGGTATTTAGAAGCCACCTTTCATTTAGTTTCAGTAATTTCTATATCTCAATGTTCTTTTAACTGCTAATAAAAATGTACAACTACTAATGCAATTATGATTAAAAATAGTTGTAACAAAATGATTAAAATAGGTATTTATAATACATATTTACTTATTAACTGTAATTACTTTAGTATTTTATTATGTTACTAAGCCATATACCTTGTACGGCACATACATTCTCTGGCTTATTAGTATATATCTTCAGCAAATAGTAGTTCCTGTTAAGTCATTTGGCTGCTCAACATTTTTTAAACTGATTTTTCAATAATGAAAGCAATTTTATTCAAAATAAACTTAAGATAACCACTTTCACTGTCCATTTGTGTTTCAAAGTATATATATTACATTATAATTTAAATATATTTAATTTAGAATTACTATTTCTTGCTCACATGATGGGGAATTAAAATATTGTGCAAACAAAAGAATTAATTCCGTCCAAACACTAAAAATTCTCTGTAGCGAGTGGGTTAATTGTTATCTAAATTTTTAATTGAGGAGAATTATAGCACATTTTCTGATTGTAATTCAAAGTAAACATCACCCCATAGTCAGCATGTATAAAACAAAGAATGCAATTTTCCTGTGGAAGTTAAAATAAATCATCAGTCCCTCGTGATCATATTGCAAGGTTCTGAGCACGCTGTGTTTAGAAGTCTAATTTATTGCTTGCAGGAAAAAAATTTCTTCTGCTAAGGTCAAATAGCCAGATTTTTCATTTCTGAAGTCAAACTTGCAAAGCATTTACTGTTAACTCTGTATGCAGAATAGTTGTAGCACTTTATATTTCTTTTGTGCATGAAATATCAGTTTGGTGAACTCAAATTCATTTTTCATTACTTCTATGACCTAAATATACATCACAAGCATTGATCAAAGCTCATTTTGGTCTTATCTGTGTGTTTCTTATAGGCATCAAAAGAGTTAAGAATCATTGTTTATTTCCTATCATTATACATTTTTGTTTTTGTAGATTCAATAGCATTTAGCCATCTTTTATGTATCAAAGTGGTTAGCACACTAGCTTCACATTTAAGTGGTTTGATTTAATTCCCCAGTTAAGACAGAAATATTTTTCAGATCGCAACGGCTCCCAGGTCAACCCAGCCATAATTGGGTACTAGATCAGTCCGGGAAGTAAAGACTGCGGGGGAGAACAGATGGCTACCACCCTCATATAGCAGAGCCACTGAAATGTGAGACCGCTAACATATCACACTGCAAAGGCATTACTAAATGATATTGGTTAACTTTAACTTTATGTATTAAATGCACCAGTGGGTGGTTGAACCTGAAAGGAACAGAGAATAGCAACACTGTTTACCTTCCATGCATGTCATAAGAGACAACTAAGGGAATTATGAAGTGGAGTTGGCTGTCCCATTTCATAATAGATCAAACTGACCCAGAAGCTGTGCTGAAGTCGGATGTATCAAACCAAAAGGTGCACATATTGCTGCAAAGTTTTAAACCATGACATATCACATTCCTTTCTCTGGACTACATCCTGCTAATCTACAGGAGTGTGTGAATAAACGCAGAAGACTGTATCAAATAGTTGTTATTTACCAATCATGAGTATAGGCCTCTGTTTTTATTTAGGCCATGTGGCTGATTCAGTTATATTTGATGATCTGAAAAACTATAATACTTCTTGTTATTTATTTTTGTCTAGCAGCACAGTTTTACTGAAATCCCACCAATTATTAAATTTTTCAGTGTTGTATTGTTTCATCTAGACAGGATTGCTGGCATTCAGAGTTCCATAATGAATACCACAAAAACATTAAAACAACCTACCAACTCTTGATAATCACTAATTAAGTGGCAGTGAACTTACCACTTGATGTCGGAACGTGTGGATTTCACTTGGGATATTTACACTGTACACTTTCTGTTCTCAACAAATATGGACTTTATTCCTGCCAGATATACGCGACCACAGTGGCAAGTTCCAGTTCTATGTACACGGCGTCATTATGTTCATCTAGCAATATTTGTAGTGATTATCATCATTTTGGTAGTCATTAGGATCATGAACATTGTCAAAGTCACATTTGTACATTACCACTTGGTCAGTGATTCAGATGCTGAACTGGTGACTCTTCCTCTATCGTTTTCCTCAGTAAGAGGTGCTTACTGCCTGGATGGTTCCGCTCCAGCTTACTACCACAGACCTAGTAAGTGAGGATAACCTTTATGGAATTTATAGAATATTTAGCAAAATATGTTCATCTTCATTGTTTTTGTGTCAGTCATCAGATTACAGTAGTAGTTTCAGTGTTGCTTATTGGTCATGACACTATACTCACACTCTGGCAGACACAGTTTATCTTACTCTCTCACAGCAGATACTCTAGGTATAGAAGTTGATAGTCCCTGTCAACCTATACCTCCCTGATTACATTCCTCCTGCTTCACAGATGACTGACTTCGCATATGCTTTTGTCCTGGGTTCATTCCCATGTTGAGGCGGTAATGTTTTTCAGACCACAACAGCTCCTGGGTCAACCCAGCCATAATTGGGTACCGGATCAGTTCGGGAAGTAAAGACTGCGAGGGAGACAAGATGGCTACTGCCCTCATATAAGCAAAGCCACTGAAATGTGAGATCACTAACATCTCACACCCCTACGGTAGTTAAATGCTATGGGTTAACTTTATTTACTTTTCTTTTACCTTCTAATCCATTGTTAACTCATTGAGGTACCTTTGATGCAAGCCTGGATGCTCTCATAACTGCACATCAGCATATCATACTCAGAAAGTTGAAAAGAAATGCAGATTTCCTTATTATACTGATACTGTTTGTTTTAAATTTTTCAAAACATGGACTGAATCAAGTTTTAATAACTTTGTTACAGTAGCCTTCATGTATTATTCACTTCATAGATAATAAGCAAGACTGCTGTAAAACTGTATAACAATAGCACTTACATAGAACACAAGGTTGATCAACTTTCACAATGAATGCACAGATAATTGGGTACAGGTATGAAAAAAATACAGATAACAGTATACAAGACAATTTTAACACCTCAAGGTCTTTTTTTTTTTCAAGAAAATACAAAATAAACAGCGAACAAACAGTAAAAATAATGGCACTAACACAAATGCGTTAGACAGCAGACATTTATAGCAGAGACATCAAGGTAACAATGACTACATATATTATCAAGCATTGTCATGGAGACACACTATATAAAAATATGGGGAATGAGAAGGAAATAAACAACTATGCCAAAAATGGCATACTGCTGGAGATAAATATGTCCAGATGGAATAATGATGTTCTCCAACTGCAGGCAGTAAGATTCCTTAATGTCAAACATCCATTTATGCTTATTAATGTCTGTATTTTTGTTGTTCGTCCATCACACGTAATGATGACCATTTATTACATTCACTTTTGAAAATTCAATTAGTTATTTCCTTGATTATGAGTTCTTAGATGGCTAATGAGCCTTATTCGAGCTGTAAATGCCCTTGGACAGTTCGGACATGGAGTGATCACTGTAGACAAATTGTAGTCTATCCGTGACTTTCTAGCTACTCTCCGCTGTCGAGCTGCTGCATTTATCTTTTCACAAGATGATGAGCTCTTTTTTATTGTAGAAAAAACATGTACATTTGTTCTGTGCAAGTTCTTCCCATGTACCTTGGTCTATTTAGTAATGAAAGTAAAGGCTGATGCTCAGAGTGAACAGATGTTGCTATTTCTTCTAAACAGAGGATTGGTTGTTTTTGTTATTGGATAGCGCAAGCAGAAGAAACTACTGCACTGGTTACCACAACTGATTCTTTAGATGAGAGGATTGGATAACCACTAGGGGGAAATGAAGAACTATAGGCAAGTCATTATTACTCTGGGCAGAACGTGGCACAATGGGAAAGTGAAATTTGAAATATAACAGTTGCTCTGTGATAACAACACAGATGATGATGTCGTTATATACACTGATGGTTCTGTGCTTCCTAGTAGAAATTCAGGGTGGGACTTTACAGCCAGAGCTGAGGGTAGAACTCAAAAGCAGCAGAATGGAGCTTACACTGCAATAACCTCCAGCATGAGAATAGAAATTGAGGCAGCTACAGCAGCCCTGAAATGGATTTCCAGCACTAAAACATTAAGAGCTGTAATAGTCACAGACTCTTAATCCATGCTTAATAAGATTGAGAATGGGTGGCAGATTTGAGACTGGAAGCAGATTTGATAATGCAACTCAAAGAATTTGAATTACACCTTCCGCCGAAGACGGATGTGTGGGCCATTGGCGTAAATAAAATGACGACACAACGCACTTCCATTCTCTGGAAATCTAATAGGACCATGGTCCTGCTACAAGGGAGATCCAGTAGGAGTTTGAGAATGAACGAAGAAGAAGAAGAATTTCACCTGGCATGAGCAGAACAGGATGACTAATGGTGTGCCTAAGATGTATGTAACCAGCAAGCTACAGAAACCATCAGCATGAATAATTTTTGCCAAGTGCTTGGAGTGGCCAAGAACCTATGGGTTTACTTAGAGTGTGTCAACGTTGATTCACTAAACTAAACATGCCCTGTCCCAGGCCTCATTCATAAGTCATGGGGGCAAGTATCACTGAACAAAAGTGAGGCAATTTTTTTTAACTGCTGAAGACGGATGTCTCGGGCCATTGGCGTAAATAAAACGGCAACACAAAGCATTTGTGGACTACATCCTACTGGAAATCTAGTAGCATCATAGTCCTGCTGCAAGGGAGATCCAGCGGGAGTGTAAGAATTAACGTTGAAGAAGAAGAATATTCAGAAAACAACTAAATGTGCCCTGTCCCACGCCCCTTTCATTAGTCATGGGGCAAATATCACAACAAAAGTCAAACAGTCATATTCAGAAAACTAAAATAAACATGCCCTGTCCCAGGCCCAATTCATTCATCATTGGGGCAAGTATCAGCAAAAGGGAAGCAGTCATGTTGTGAATGAAACAATTTTTACAACAAAATATTTTGTTGTCTTTAAATCTTCCCCTTCCCACTCCAGTTGCTCCACATTTACTCTGAAGCTTAAATGTCATAGGAGCAGACACTATATTTAAGAAGCCATAATTGTAAATTGACAGTCATTCATCTGGTGACATTTAAGTTCGCTCACCACTCCTGGTTTTGCAGAAAAATATAGACATCAGTAATTTTGTAATATGGGGTCAGACTCTCAAAGCTGTAACTTCAAGTTACATAGGTACATGCTAAAGGCTTCTTTATTCAAGCAGTTTCTGGTGAATAACTGGCCTGACAGGTTAATATTTATAGGTTAAACAGTGTTTGATGCTGATTAGTTCACTACTTTTTACCTTAACTTACCTACACTATTTTTAAGATCAGGCATAATTTGTCATGCACAGGTCCAGCTCTGGATGTTCATTTTTGGATCATATATCTACCTGGTGAAAGTTCATGTTCATCTGTTGAAGATTGCTTCCAACGGTAAGACAAATCCATCATTCAAGCTATTTATCTTGTATTCAATTTATTGTTTATCCCTTTTAACAGCAGTTTATAGGTTATTGTGTTTTTTCCCAAAATTTGGCAAGAATATAGTGATTCATTATCTTCAGATTATAAACATGCATCAAAGAAATTCTACAAGAAAATTAAAAACAAGAGGAACAGAAAAGATAAATATGAGCTTACTGCAATAATAAATGATGAAAATGGGAAGACAATCAGTGACATGGAAAGATAGCAATAGCAATCTTTAAAGAACTGCTAAACCTAAATGATAGAGAAGATGAGAACATGGTAAAAACTACAGCTAAAGAATGAGAATCAAAAATATTACTAGCAAAAGTTGAAAATGCAATACTAACAGCCTGTGAAACTGGTGTTTACGTATATGCAAAGCGGCTACCATTTTAGCGGACTCTTAAAGTGAGCTTGGAAAAACCATACATTAAAATTGAAAATAAAGATACAGATCCATTAAACATGCGTGCTGAGTACACTATACTACGTATCTGAAACATGGACTACCTACACCAAACATGAGAGGAGACTTAACATCTTTCATCTAAGATGTCTCCGCATGATCTTAAACATTAAATGGCACAACAAAATCACCAACATGAAAGTGTTGCACCGCACTCAGCTACCATCTGCCATGGAAACACTCAATATAGATAGATTGCCTGATCTGGGTCACATCCGCAGAATTCCAAACTGCCACATCCCAAATCAACTACTATTTGGGAAACTGGCTGACTGCAATCTAGCTGCGGTAGCAATGCTGAGGTATAAAGACATATGTAAATCCTCAATGAAAGGCTTCCATATAGAATCCAAAAACTGGGAAAAACGACAGAAACTCAGGATGTCTGGATGCAGAACCTGCGTGCGAGAGCAGCAAACATACAAACAGCACTTTCAAACAAAACCCCTGGATCTGATAACATAAATAACAAGACAGATGCAGAAATAAGGATAAAGTGGTTCATACAGACTTCAATATAATATGGATCTTCTTCAGCGTTCATTCTAAAACTCCAGCTCGATTTTCCCTTGTAGCAGGACCATGATCCTACTAGATTTCCAGCAGGATGTAGTCTAGAGAATGGAAATGCGTTGTGTCGCTGTTTTATTTGCGGCAATGGCCCGACACACCCGTCTTCGATGGAATATGGATCTAATAACATACCAGTGCAACTAATCAAGCCAGAAATAAGGATTAGGCATTAGGTCTGTTGATTATCCTCTTCACACACCGGACATGTTCATAGGTGCTCAGATCTCTGCTTCAGTAAATCTCTCTGGGTATAACAGCTGATGGTTCCGGTTCTATGTTGGTTCACTGCTCTTTTTGAAATCTTTGTCAGGGGTTCTCTGTGGGCCACGCCCATCCTCACTCCCAATTCCCGCACTCTCAATATTGACTCATGCTCATTCATCTCAAAATCATCTGATCGTGAGGACTCATGGAGAGCAATGTCTACTCTGTCCATAGGCTGATCATCTGTTGTGGTGGCGAGGCTAGCTAATTGGTCAGCCCGTATGTTTCCCTCCATTCCCACATGTCATGGGACAAAGATAAAGAAATAAGGATAAAGTGGTTCATACAGACTTCCATATAATAAAGTCAATTTAAGACAACAATTGCAGGTTCCAATTATTTCAGCTTGATCTTCAGTGTTTATTTTGATCTCTGAGGCAACAATATCTTTTTAACCATTATGAAGACCTTTATTTCTCTTTTCTCTGTCGTTCTGAAATGTTTGGTATCCTCAGATATAGAATTTGTTATCTGTTAGGTGTGTTTCTTGTACACATGCTATATAGATTTTCTTTTTTGCAGTTGTGAGTGTAGCCTTTTTATTGTAGATACCAATGCAATATTTTCAAGTTCTTATTGTTGTGTTTGAGGCCTCTGTCATTATTTTTTGGTACCAGTGTGTTTTTTGAACCAGTAATTGTTTTGTTTTTCTTTAGTCTCTTCTCCTGGTGCCACGAATTGAGACAGAAATACACTGAGGGTGGGTTGCTTCGAGGTTTAGAGCATTAGAACGTTTGATCTTGAAACACCATTTACCTTATGGGATCCCACAGATGAAGCACCAGAGCAAATTGTCTGTAATCTTCTATTCGACATACAAAGTCATTGTATGGAACTGTGTTTTTCAGCTGTGGAAGCTACACTATGTCTGGACTATTTTGCACCTTTCAGTAAAGTATCTCCATTTTTCATCACTTTTGAACCAGAATGTTTTTCTCTTACACATCCAAGGATTTTCCAGAGAGTAATGTTTAATTTTGTAGTCTTTCCTCTAGACAACTTGTCTACCAGCACTATCTGTCTGGAGTTTGACGTCCCCATCTCCAAGGATAATTTTTGCCAAGGATTCATTATCCTCCCTCAGTGATCTAGTTTTTGTACTCTGAGGCACACCCCCCTCCCCCCAAAATGGCTTAAGATTGTATTCCTCTGGTGCAGATTGCACTAACTTGCCTCGCAACTGGATTTAACACAGTTTCCATTTTCTACCACATCTTTGATGTGGTAGAAAGATGTGATTTTCTACCCCCAAAAAGATGCAATTTTAGTCCAGGCTTCCAATGTGTATATATTCTCAAGCTACTATGAGTATTGACCAGTCTATCTTCTTCTTCTTCTTCTTCTTCTTTCGTTCACTTGAAACATGTCTATATCTGTAATTCTGTCTCCTTAATAAAACTCACTGTCTTTTGTAGTTCATACAGTGTCCCATAGAGTTTTGATTCCAGTGTTGTTTCCTCTGGCCAATATGTCTGCCTCAGCGTTTCATGCTCAGAACACTCTTGAAGTATATGTTTGGCACTCTGTGCTGCCTGTCCACATGTACACATGGCTGTGTTGCCAATCTTGAACTTTGTATACATGTGACTGCGGAGTCGGTTGTGTCCTGTTCTGAGACGTAGAATTATAACTTGTTCTGGTCTGTTCATAATATGATAGTCATCTTGTGTTGGTGTTTGTGGCTTTCTTATTGACTTGATCATCTGTTTTTTCTGATAGTAGGTGATTGGTATATCTGGTTGGTCTTCGGCAGCACCTTCCTTAGCCAGTTGGTCTGCTTTTTCATTTCCTGGTATTCCACAGTGAGAGGGTATCCACTGCATGGTTACCCTATACTGGTAAGACAATTCGCTAAGTAGTTTTTTCAAGTCTGTTAGTTTTCCAGACTGGAGAGCTTGAAGCACTGACCTTGCATCTGTCAGGAATACAACAGGCTGTAGGTCAGAGTTGGAGTTCAGCAGTTTTTTAGCTGCCACACTAATTGCCTGGATTTCTGCATCATAATTATTGCAGAATTTTCCTGTCGGTGTTCTGATTGTATCTCTAGGCTTGTGTGGATATTCTATATATACACCTGCACCTCCATTCCTCACGGCATTCTGTGCTGACCCATCTGTGTATACTCTGACCCATATATCTTGTGGATATTCCTCATCCAGGAAACTGAGGGTGACTGTCCTTCGCTGCACACTGTTCTGTTCGTCCTCGCTTAGTATTCCTTTCACATGGGTCTGAATGTATATTGGCATTCCATGCCTTTCACTCCACGGGGTTTGTTCTGGTACAAGCCTTAAGGGGCTGTCAACTTCAGGTAGGTCTGTAAGTTGTCTGCGGAGTCGTTTAGCTTGATGGATAAAGCTGCTTCTTTTCAGTCGTCCCATTGCTAGATTTTGGAATCTCTCCTTCATTGGATGACTTGGCATACAATGAAACTTTTCTGCCTGAATTAGTACGTTTGTGTCTCTGCGTTCGCCAAGTGTTTGCATTCTTCCCATTTTCTGCATCTCTGCTATGGGTGTTGATTTCATTGCTCCCAACATTATTCTAAGTGCCTGGTTTTGCACTTTATCTAGATCTTGTAATGTGGTGTTTGATGCAGGACACCATGCTGCTGAACCATATTCCAGGTGTGGTCTTATGCCTTGCTGGTAAACTTTACTGAGTATATTCCCACTGGCTCCCCATGTGGTTCCACTTAGTTTTCTCAGGATAGCTAACTTCCTCCTGGCTTTTGTTGTTGCTTTGTTTATGTGCTGCTTCCATGTCAGTTTATCATCAAAAGTAACTCCGAGGTATGTGGGTTGTTTGTCTTCTTTCAAGAGCTCTCCATCTATTTTAATATGACCGGCTTTTTGTTTTGGTGAGAGGGTAAAAAGTGTAGTGCTGCACTTATCTGTGTTAATGCTGACGCACCATCTATTAGCCCATAAGGTTAGGGCATCGATAGCTCTTTGTATTTGTTTAGTGGCCACTGTCGCATGTTCTTCTGTGCACCAGATCACCAGGTCGTCAGCATACATTGCCACTTTGATCCCGTGTGGTAGTTCAGCAACTAGGTCATTGATGTAAACCAAGAAAAGTGTGGGCGACAGGACTCCTCCCTGGGGGACTCCATGACGCAGTAGAACTTTCTTGCTCTTGCGACCATCTAATTGTACACTGGCTCTTCTATTATGCAGGTATGTTTTTACCCATTTGTACATTCTTGAGCTAACCCTGCAATTTCGCAATTTCTTTAGGAGCCCTTCTTTCCAGACCTTATCAAATGCTTTCCTGAGGTCTATCCATGCTGCTAGTACCAGTTTCTTTTCTTGGAAGGCATCCTCAATCTCTTGGGAGAGGTAGGTTGCCTGATCTTCAGTAGAGTAGCACTGTCTGAAACCTGCTTGCTGTGATACCAGAAGGTTTTCACTTTCAAGGTACCACTGCATCCTAAGATTGATAATGCGTTCCATTGTTTTGCATAGACAGCTTGTGAGGCTGATGGGCCTGTAGTTGGAGACTGTGTTGCCATCTTTTCCTGATTTGAGGAGTGGTATCATTATTGCTTCTCTCCATGCCTGTGGTACATTACCCGTGGACCAGCTTGTGTTAAAGATCTGCAGTAGCTTTGCTCTTGCTGCAATTCCCAGGTTTCTAATCATTTCATTGGACACTCCATCAGCTCCAGGGGACTTTTTCATTTTCAATTTGGATATTGCATGCTCCAGTTCCCTCATTGTGATTGGTGCCTCCATGACTTCAGGTATAGGTTCGCCTTGTCCAATGTTTTGCTGGTTCTCTCGAACCTCCTGTTGTTTGTCTGGGCTGACTTTGATGTTATTGTCTTCTGCAAAGGAATCTGCAAAGTAATCAGCTGCATGTTTACCTGTTAAAATGTCTCTATCTTTATAAAGTGTGATCCTGGTATTTCTCCCTGTACCTTCATCATTTAGTTGTTTTACAAGTTTCCATAATTTCCTAGTATCTCTTTCTAGGTTCAGCGACTCTGTTTTTTCTTTCCAGCTACTCCGTCTGGCTTGTAACTTGGCTCTTTGAAATTTAGCCTTTGTTTGCTGATATTTGTTGTGATGTTCTTGGCTAGGTCTGTTCTCAGCCTGCTGTCTAGATGTTTCCATCTCATTTTGCAGCTTTTCCAGTTCATCATTCCAGTAGGGTTTGTAGTTTTTGCGTGCTCCCCTGGGTATGGTTTTACTAGCCGCATGTAGTATACATTTATTAAATTCACTCACTGCTCTATTGATGTCTTTGTCCAAGTTCATGTCCTTAGCTAGAACACTGGTTAAATGCTGGTACATTTTCCAGTCTGCCCTCTTATAGTTCCACCTAGTGAGCGTGCTGCTGTCCTTGGTAAATTCATTGTGGATTTCCAGAAATACTGGTCTGTGGTCACTACCCCCAAGCTGCTTTCCAACGACACGTGTGATGTTCCATTCCAGGCCTGGTGAGTGGAATGCCAGATCTGGTGTAGAGGTGGTGTGCCATGCTCTCGAGTAGAAGGTTGGTGAGTCAGCTGGCTGGTTAATAAGGATGAGATTATTTTCATCCTGCCAGCTCTCAAGTTCCTCACCTCTCTTGTCGATATGATCGTAGCCCCAGCTCTGAGAGTGGCTGTTGAAGTCACCACACACCATAAGTCTCTCTTTGTCTGGAATTGTGTCTAGTGCCAATGGTTTATCATTTGGGCAGTAGTAGTTCAGGAGATGGAATTCTGCACTGTCTGTTTTTAGGTGGAGCATCTGGTATTCTGCCCCTTCCATATATACTTCCAGCTGACATGCACTGATATTGTTTTTAACAAGTGTCAGAATTCCACCCTTTCGCCTGTCCTTTCGGTCACATCGGTAGCACTGGTAGCCTCTGATTTTGAAGGCTATGTCGCTGCTGAGGTGTGTTTCTTGGATACAGCATATGTTAACTTGTTCTTCACTGAGGACATTTTCAAGTTCCAATTTTTTGCTGTATCCATCTCTTTTACTGTTGACACCCTCAGCATTCCAGTGCATTATTTTTATTGGTCGTTTGTTTGTTTGGCCAGTAGCTCTATTCCCTTGCCTCCTGGCTCCTCGGGGCAATTGAGAAGGACTTCCAGTAACTGAGGTTGGGCCCTTTCGAGGTATAGGGCCCGGCACCGTCCCTGCCTGAACGTCCGCCACAGGGCAGGCACCATAACTATTTATAGATGTAGACATGTTTCCATTGTGTTTTGTGCGTGGCATCCTGATTATCTGTGCGCCTTTTGGCTGGATGCCTCCGTCTTCAGCACTCTGCTTACTAGGGCAGGACTATGGTCCTGCTCGAGTGGGACTGCCCGACCAGTCTTAGTTTCCAGCCCCTGATGGCTGAACTAAGCCCCATCACCTCTACACGGTGCTGGTCTCGATGGAGGACCAGTCTATCAACACACAGACAATAACACACACACTGCAGAGGTATGTAAATTTCTCAAGAACCACAAACATTTAACATTAGTGCATGCCAAAAGGGGATCATTTGACAGTAGACAAAAGTAACAAATTGAGGCAAGACATAGTGAAAATCCTGCGGGGGATACCGACCCCTACCAGGAGCGTCCACAGGTGGCGGATAGTGAAAAGCCTCTTGAGGCCAGCTGTGAATAACCCTCTGGGCAAATAAACAGCCGCTGACCAAACGGTGTCGCTGACCACGAGGACGGGGTGGGATATCAGTCGGCGCTGATATTCCCACTGAAATACCCCATATGTCCATCGACTGGCAGCATCAAAGCGAGTATGAGTCACTGACCCCACTCCAGGAATGTGCCAGGTGGGAGGGGAGGGGGGTAGGGATAGGGTTTAGGTAGGGTTAGAGGGTTGGGTAGGGTAAATGGGAAATTATAGATATTAGAACAAGAGAGAGCAATGTTCTTAAATCACCTTCCCTGAATGAGAGGTGTCTTAGATTACAAGAAATAAACCACAGAGGAGGATAATGAATACCTGGCAACAAAAAAATTATCCTAGGAGAGGGGAATTCTACCTCAAAACCCCGGGCAGATGGTGCTCGTTAACCCTGTTAGGCAAGCTGTCTAGGAGAAGGAAAACTCCAAAATGAAACCTCCACTGCCCTGTGGACAATCCTTGGATGGATAAGGGCTAGGGAAACACATCCTGACTCAAAAGTAAGATGGAAGACGGAGACACTGGACCGAAAGGTACAAAATAGTCCAGCCAAGGCTGAAAACCACAGTGTCACGCAATGACTTCACATGTCAAATAAAAGGTTACAGATGATTCGTTTTGGTGCTTCATCTGTGGAATCCCGTCAGGTGGATGAAGTGCCGGGCTCTAAGCCTCGAAGGAGCCCACCCTCAGCGACTGGTGGTACCTCTGTCTCAATTTGTGGAGCCAGGAAAAGAGATCAGAGGAAAAAACTACTGGTTCAAAAAAATCACATATAGATCATGATGCAGACAAAAATAAGCACTTAAAAATATTGCAGTGGAATGCAGAGGGCGTGTACAATAAAAAGACTGCACTTGCAAACCGATTACACACAGAGGAAATCGACATAGCATGCATACAGGAAACACACCTCACAAACAACAATAGATTCAACATCCGAGGATACCAAACATTTCGGAACGACAGAGAAAAAAGACATAAAGGAGGGGTTCTTATACTGGTGAAAAACAATATCGTTGCCTCTGAAATTCGAGTAGACACAGAAGAACAGGCTGAAATCATTGGAACCTGTCTAACCCTTCCAACTAAAGAGGTCACAGTATATAACTATTACTGTCCACAAGACAAGAGCCTATCTCTACACACAATTAACACAGAAAAAGATAACTGTCTTGTAATTGGTGACTTCAATAGCCACTCACAGAGTTGGGGATATACAGAACAAGATACTAGAGGAGAAGAAGTGGAAGACTGGCAGTGTGAGGTGAAACTTCAACTGCTTAATGAACCTGAAGACCACCCAACTTTCTACTCTAGAAGATGGCACACCACCTCAACCCCTGACCTAGCCTTTGCAACAGACGCCTTAGCGAAAATAACATACAGGGAAGTGCTGGAGCAGCTTGGCGGAAGTGACCATCGCCCCATCAAACTCACCATTGACATTAACCATACCCCTGCTGGCCCTACAACCACACCCAGATGGAACTTCAAGAAAGCAAACTGGAGTAAGTTTGCTGACCTGACAGACAAATTCACAAAAACCTTAAATCCAAGGATTAAAAACGTGAACAAAACTGCACAACTCCTGGCTTCTGCACTTCTTCAAGCAGCCAAGCAAACCATACCAAGAGGTGCTAGGAAAAATTACAAACCATACTGGTCTGACGAACTCGATGAGTTGGAGAAAGAAGTGTCAAAGGCCAGAGACACAGCAGAAAAAAGCCCATCTACAGAAAACAACATATCACTAAAAGCTGCTGTAGCCAAACTAAGAAAAACGACAATTACAAACACAAGGAAAAGCTGGCATGATAAAACAGAAAATTTAAACTTCGACAAAGAGGGAAGAAAGCTATGGAAAATAACAAAAATGCTCAACAATGAAGATAACAAAACAGCACCAGTAGCTATAGAGAATGGTGGAGATGTACTCACAGGAAAGAAGGCTGCAAATCACTTTATACAGCATTACCAAAGTACTGCCTGCCACAAAGTCGATGAAAATAGGAGAAGAGAAGTAAGAAAAGAACTACGGAATATTGAAAAAGAGATCAGCAAAGATAAACAAGATGTCATGAATATTCCATTCACGATTAATGAACTAAATGAAGAACTAGCAGTATTAAAACTTAGGAAATCACCTGGCCCTGATGACATACCAAATGAACTGCTAATTCACATCGGACCATCAGCAAAAAAGAAATTAATAAAAAATTTTAACAACTGTTGGGATAGAGGTCTAGTGCCACAGGTGTGGAAAACCGCCATAATGATACCCATCCACAAGAAAGGCAAGCCAAAAAACAAGGTGGACAGCTATCGCCCAATAAGTCTGACCAGCTGTGTTTGCAAATTAATGGAGCGCCTGGTAAACAAAAGAATGATGTGGTTCCTAGAAAAAAATAAAATCCTGCTAGATCAGCAAGCTGGCTTCAGAAAGTGTAGATCAACTGAAGACCAGATTACACTAATTGCCCAGGAAGTAGAGGATGCTTTCCAGGAAAAAAAGCAGACATCAGTGGTGTGGGTAGATATGGAAAAAGCCTTTGATTGTGTATGGAAAGATGGACTCCTCCTTAAACTACAACAAAACAAAGTGACAGGGCGCATGTATTACTGGATAAAACACTACCTGCACAACCGAAAAGCAGCAGTGAAGCTTGAAATGAAGCATAGCAGAAAGAAACTCTTTAAGCATGGAGTACCACAGGGAGGTGTTCTATCCCCCACTCTGTTCCTTATATTTATGAATGACATTGACCAAATTCTCTCGCGTAAAGTAAATGCTGCAATGTATGCAGACGATCTGGCGATATGGTGCAGTGAAGAGAGCGTAGGCACAACAAAAATAAGGTTGCAAGAAACTATGGACAATTTGGCCAAGTGGACAGACCAATGGGCCATGTCTATCAATGTCCAAAAAACTACCTATACCATCTTCAGCATGTCCACCAAACCACAGAAAATCCTACTAACCATAAATGGTCAAACATTGCCAAAAGATGAGACACCTACATACCTTGGAGTCACTTTTGATCCAAGACTTACATGGAAACAGCACATAGACAAGTGCCAAACAAAAGGTACAATGAGGACAGCACTCCTTAAAAAATTGGCTGGAACAGATTGGGGTGCAAATGGAAAAATTCTAAGTAGAGCATATACAGGTTATGTAAGACCAGCTTTGGAATATGGAATGTCAGCATGGGGGACTGCAGCCAAGAGTAACACTCAAAAGATCTCAAAGATACAAAACCGCAATCTCAGAATTATAACAGGAGGTATGAATACTACCGCAATCACAGAAATGGAAACATGCACAGGTTTGCCATCAATGGAAGAAAGAAGAAATGAAAAAATCCTCACACAGTATGCAAAGTTCAAATGTTTGGAGAGTCATCAAATGAACCAAAGACTAAGCAGACCTACAAAAGAGCGACTCAAAAGAGGTAGCTTTCTACACTCCGCTAAACAGCTCCAGAAATCACTCACAGATACAGACCTACAAAACCTAAAACCACTAAACACCTTTAACACATACCCAACATGGGACAGGAAAAACTTCCCAAGAATTATGGACAATATACCAAGCATCATTTCGAAAACAGAAACTACTATACAAGTACTAAAGGAGACAACTAAGAATCACATACAGAAAGCATACCCAAAGGATATATGGACACATGTATATACAGATGGATCAGCGAAAGAGGCAGTATTAGATGGAGGATCAGGAATATATATAATAACACCAGATGGAAAAGAAATAGAGAAATCCATACCCACAGGCAAACATTCCACAAATTTTAAAGCAGAAATGGAAGCCATAATAGAGGCAGCCAAAATGCTCATGAATTGCTTGCCGAGTCACAACAGACATGTAGTATTTCTAACGGATGCAAAATCAGTATTGCAGGCATTGAAAGATCCAAAGAACACGAGCATGAATGAACTTACGGCCTGCTTACTACACCTCAGCAGTACCACCAAAGAAACAGTACTGCAGTGGATCCCAGGTCACTGTGGCATACCTGGAAATGAAAAAGCTGATCTCCTGGCAAGGAAAGGGGGATCACTGGAACAAATAGAAAATGATAATACGTACTATGAAAGTAAGACCATGTTAAAAGCAGAATATAAGAAAAAGTGGAAGCAAATGCACCCAACTGCAGAACCAAATGACCCCTACCACCAAATGTCACGCAAGGAACAAACCATCATTTTCAGACTACGAACTGGTCACAACAGACTGAGAAGTCACATGTTTCGAAAGCTGAAGATTGGTGAGACAGACCTGTGCAACTGTGGACTGAGCCCAGAGACTGCAGAACACATTCTTCATGCCTGTCAACTCTACCAAGAAGAGAGGGAGAAAATATGGCCTACTGAGACGGCACTGCTTCCAGACTTGAGGGGTTCCATGGATGACCTGAAGCGAATCACACAATTCATTGAAGCTATTGGGGCTGTAACCTGATATCTGACTGAAGAACGATGAAGAAGAATAGTGAAAATTACTTTTTTTTTTACTAGTGACAGGTTGTCAGCCCATACCCCAACTATTTTGAGTCCCTTCCAACAACATACCTGGATAGAAGACAGTGGCCCTAATCTGTGCACCCTGAACTAGAAGTGCAGGTTGCCACATCGGCTTTCATAATAAATTAAATTGACTAATAATTGTGGTAAAACATAATAAGGACCATAGAAAACATTCATAATGTTTAATAAAAAGGGTTCTCTGTACCAAGAACTAGATGGGTGAAGACAAAGTGACACAGACTGACCATGGCCAATGTGATCCAAATGGCCAAAGACAGATAATTCCAACTTTCCCCAACAACGCTTTTTGGCACAATTGGAAATGACAATAGATAGATATAATGTCTGAAAGTATTTTAAAATGAAAAGGGGATAAAATTTTACTTTATTCAATCATTCTTAAAGAAGTTTGACAGAACATGGCTCAAGTAATGCGGCTCGAACATCTTTGTCTTATGGTGGAATTCTATCTAAAGACTGTGATAAAAACCCAGATTTTTGTCTCTGGAATATCATCATACTGCTGTACTGTGATGGGGGTTTCTATTTAGGTAAGTGTAAACTGGACTGTGCACCTAAAGATGCATTTTTACATGTGAACCTCTGTGTATTCCTTATATATGTGTTTTATATGTTATATTTATTGCCAGTCTGTGGTTTTGGTGTTTCCATCAGAAAAGAACCTATTGGTTATTTGACTATTTTTTTCTGCATCCACTTTTATATAATAGATGTAGATTTAACTCTTTCATGACTAGATTTTAGTTAGGGTTAAACCAAATTAATTTTGAGTTGTGGAAAACTGTCACTGTGTCTTTTTTTACTTCATCATTTATACCATAATATTGATGAATATTGCAGGCCCTACATCATTGTAGAGAATGAATACAGTAGCTATCCTTATCAGACAAGATCTTTCGCACTCTCTACTTGACCTGACATTCAGGAATACGCATGTGGTTGCATATGTGGGTTTCACCAATGGACCACTAGACATACCACCCATACAACAGAAAACCTTAGTGGATGACATGCCGTTATATTGAGGTTATCTTCTTATAGAAGGTTCATGGCACATCATCTATACAATTACGCTTTTATTTTGTTGTTGAAATGTGTTTCATGTTTACCTGGATATATATGTATGCACCCTCTGTGGTTGGGAGGGAGCCAGAGATGTACTGTGCAGCACTGGGGAGGAGGAGACTGACAGCACTGTTTTTTCCTATGGCTGAAACTCATCATAGAGGCACAGTGACTCAGGACGTGACAATCCTTTTGACTTGAACATTTGGTTGCATGCTTGGAGCACTAGAGAAGTTCAGCATAAGCGGTAGTCAGTTGGTGGCGGGTAATGAGCATAGTGAACCCTATCTTGGCTACAGTGGCTAGGAACAGTGCATAGGTTGAAACCTACCTTCCTGGAGGTGTGATAGTTATTCTCTGTCCTGGGGTGAGCCGAAAATCAACAGACTTTCCAGCAATATAATGCCATTTAATGGCATTAGGTCAAATGGCATGAGCCCATGGACCGCTGGATCAGCAACCAACCAACTGACATTCAGGAATAGAGAAGACAGAGTTTCAGGGAGTACAGATTTCAGTTTGTGGCAGGTAGTGGAGCATTATAAATATGTACCGGTATGTTCAGAATTGCTCGCACACCATGCTGAAGATTTGAATTTCCTCAATGAACTGGAAGACCTACCTGTTGGAGAAATGCTATTGGTTTGTGAATACATCAATGCTCTCAAAGTCAACTGGGAAAATCAAACTTTTTAACAGTAACCCACAGAGAACATTTGGCTAGGCGATCCTAGAGACAGTCTCACTGTTCTCTGAAAGATACCTATTCTTTCACTGTTCATAGATACCTATAAATATAAACACATATACATACAAATATCTAGACATATATAAAAGTATATACTGATATCACAGCATACATTGGAATACAGACAAATACATGTATATAGGTAACTGCACACACAACAACACACTCACATATATATACACATGCATAAGCATAAAAATATATATACAAACATACATACAAATACAAGTATACTAGGAACACACAAAAGTATATATCTAACATGATCAATACATAGATATAAGAAAGATACCCACACAAAGAATATGTGTGAAGATAACGCATATTTGTATGTATGTGTGCTTATATTTATAGGTATCTATGATTATCAAATAAAATGTATACATATCTGTTTAGTTCGTGATTGTATTTGGATGTTTATATATTTCGTTATCTATCATATACTGTCAAATGCTATTCTTCTTTACACATTTCTATGTTCCCTGTATCTATTTGTAGCCCCCACCCTCTCCTGCATGCACTATCTTTCTCTATCCTTTCCCCTTTTATCTCCCGTTCCCCACTAACCCTCCTTTCCCCCCCCCCATCCTTGGCAGTGCTATTTGGTGTCCCCTTTCTTTAGTTTTGCATCTTTCATCTTTTAGTATTTCATAATTTATACATATTGAACGAATCAATATTAATATCGTGTTGCTCTGGATTTGGATGATGTTCTGGTGAGAAAAATCATTCTCCCAGTCATTTTGGTTAGATTCGTTATGGTTTTGTTTTCTTAACTGTTTTTTGTTGTCTTGATAAAGGTCCCAATTGGACCGATATGTTGACAATTGTATTTGTTCTTTCTTTTATTGTAATTTTCTATATTTTATATTGACAGTTTTCCAGTAACCTTTTTACCTTATTTTCATTTACCTTTTTTACTGTGGTCACATTTTGGACATTAAAGCTACATTCTTAGCTTATAAACGAATCAGCTTATATTCTGAAATATATGGCATATCTGAAGTTTTGTCTCTTCATAAACTTGACTTTTTTTAACTTGTACAGAGATCCGTAAAGTTTTTCTTCCACTGTTGTTTCTTTGGGCCAGAATATTTTCCTCAGCATTTCATATACTGGGTATTTCTTAAGAATATTCTCTGCTAATTGAGATGCCTGTGCACATTGCTGTGTTGCCAATTTAAACCTTTTATACATGGGGCTGTGGAGTCAGTTGTGTCTTGTTCTAGGACATAGAATGACAACTTGTTCTGGTATGTTCATAATTTGGTGGTAATCTTATGTTGGTTTTGAATAGTTTTGATCATCAGTTTCTTTTGATGGTAAGTTATTGGCACATCTGGTTGATCATCAGCAGCATACTCCTTGCTAGACGATCTGTTTTCTCATTTCTAGGTATTCCACACTTGCAATGGTATCCACTTAGCAGAAGTTTTCAGGAGTTTGAGAATGAACGCAGAAGAAGAAGAAGGTATCCACTGCATAACTACTTTGCTTTGATTGCTTAGTTCGGTCAGTAGTATTTGCAGGTCTGGTAGTTTTCTGGACTGGAGCATTTGAAGTGCTGATCTTGCATCCATCAGGAATACTACATGCTGCAGACCAAGGTTGGTGCTCAGCAGTTTAAAAAAAATCTACCTTGACTGCTTGAATTTCTGCATCATAATTATTACAGAATGTTCCAGTTCGTACTTTGATTGTATCCCTAATATTTCCTGGGTACTCTATATATATTCCTGCTCCTTCATTTTTCACTGCATTCTCTACTGGCCCATCTGTATGTACTCTGATCCATGTGCCATGTACATATTCATCATCCAGAAGACTGAAAGTAACTGTTTTACATTGTACACTTTTCAGTTCATTCTTGCTGAAAATTTCTTTCACCTCAGTATGGATATGAATCGATAATCCACTATCCTCTATCCAAGAGGTTTGTTCTTGTACACATATAGATTGGTAACACAGGTGCTCAATGAATAAGTATAAAAAAATATTTATTCACAAAAAATGTGTGCATCAACAATATTAGATCAAGCTGACAGAACTCAAACATGCTTAGCAGTAATGAAGTTCAATATGACAATCAATACAAGGTAACTGCGTGAAACGTAACAACAATTAGACTTACGTAAAACACAGGTTTATATTTTGTTTCAATGGGACACCACAGACTATATCTAAAACTAGTGGGTAATGATGGGCAATGATAAGCACACAAGAAATCATAAAAATTACAATACACAAATCATATTCAACGTTTCAACCAAAAGATCTTTATCAAGACACAAACAAAACATCAAAAATGATGTTTTATTTGTGTCTTGATAAAGACCTTTTGGTTGAATGTGATTTGTGTATTGTAATTTTTATGATTTCTTGTGTGCTCATCATTACCCACTAGTTTTAGATATAGTCTGTAGTGTCCCATTGAAACAAAATATAAACCTGTGTTTTACGTAAGTCTAATTAGCAGTAATGAAGTTTTGTTTGTTTGTTTTTCGTTCGCTCCATTGTAACCATCACGGATATCCGTGCGATTTCCGCCGGGAGCGTGATTACGTTGTGCCACCGTTATGCGCCTTGTAGGCCTAGCACATCCGATTTCGGCATGCCTTGACTATTCGGGTGGGCTACCCTTAGCCTGTGACAGCCTCTATATCTGTCTCCAGGCACGCGTAGTGGCGACTCTTCGCCCAGATGATTTTTTGCTCTCGTCTGACTCGCACGAGGTGTTCTACTGTCTATGAACTTGCCTCGTGTAATTGGACGTGCTGTGCCTGTGCCCATTGGGTACTGAACCGTTTCTCATCCGTGAGCCTGGTTCCTTAAGGGGAAGAACTCAACAGAGGAGTTGGACCCTGGCTCTTTCGCCCTCTCAGCCGAGGTGTCATTCACCGACATCGTGTACCCCTTGTCCAAGTACGAGTCTCACACCACGCGTTTGAGATCAAGGCGTTCTCGAGCTGAGCATCCTTGTCCCAATAGCGCCTGAGCCCATCAGGTACTGAACCCTTTCTCTCTTCAAGTGTATTTCCGGTGTAGGAAAACCTGACCGTAGAGTTGGGCCAGGGCTAAATCGTTGTCCCTTTTGTGCCTGAGCGAATCGGGTACGGAACCCTTTCTCTCTGCAAGTCTACATCCGGTATAGGAAACCTTGACAGTAGAGTTGGGCCAGGACTACCATCGTTGTTCCTTTCTTGCCTAAGCCCATCTGGTACAGAACCCATTCTCTTCGCGAGCATATTTCCGGTTTAGGAAGGCTCGACATTTGAGTTGGATTAGGTCTTCGTGCTTTACCAAACGCCAATGAATGGGTCTGGGTCTCTGCCTGTAAGGAACACAGGTAACTAGAAGCTCGACTCGAGCTGACGGAGCTTGTAGTTCCCCTTTCCTAGGAACTTTTCACTTTCTATTTGCAGTTCGCGCTGCCCTCTAGCGCTGTTCTGCCCTTTCATTGTTTCATTGTACTCGGTATGAAATTTATTTCTCTCGCCATGCATCTACCTTTACATGCATTTTACATTGGCCGCCCCTCCATGTTCGGACTGGACTGACTAGCTTCACTGTATGTCGACAGTGTCATGCTGGTGGTGTCGGAGATATTGTCTGTCTCTTGTGCAGTCAAATCTCTTTCCATCTGCTACCTCCACATTCTCGGACACGATCCCCAAATGATTTGGCCAGAATCAGCTCGAGCTGCTGTATTTCTGTTTCCAGGGTGCACCGCGTGGAGGTACATTTGGAATCTTGGTTATCTGCTAACCCTGGGTCCGCCTAGAGCAATGCGTTCCCTTTGCACCCCAGTAATGAAGTGAATATTGTGGCTTTTTGAGAAAATTATCCTCAATGTCCATCTATCTATCTATCTATACTCTGTGGCCCTATCTTTTCTTTGCGGCATCAGGGGAGAAGGGTTCTATGGAGATGACCTTCTTGTGTGCTGTTTTAAGCTTGTTCCTGTGGCTTCTTTGATTTCTGTGATCCATCTTTTACATGGTCTGCCTCTGGCTTTATAGCCGTGATTTCTATGTGTCATAGTCATTTGTGGCATGCTATCTGTTGGTAGTCTGGAAGCATCCATTAAAATCAACTATCCCGCCCGTGTGTTGTCGGGGCCCGAAAGGGGAACAAAGAATATCAACACTGTTTACCTTCCACTCATGTCGTAAAAGGCGACTAAGGAGGTTATGGGATGGAGTTGGCTGTCCCATCCCATATAGGGTCAGTGACTGGCCGAATATGTGTCAGGCCGAAAGGCGCAGATATCGCAGCAATGCTGTAAACCATGACAACGCATTCCATTCTCCGGACTACATCCTGCTAATCTGCAGGAGTTTGAGAATGAATGCAGAAGAAGAAGAAGAAATCAACTATCCTTAGTGATTCTGATTTATAGTTCACTAGGTATTATTTCACTAGCAAGAACGAATAATCACTCTTAAGAATGACTTGTGAGTCTTCCTAATAGCACTCAACTAAGGAATGTCATTCATAAGAACAAACTCTGAACTAAACTGAGCACAGTTAGGTAAACCCTGTTTTACTAAATTACTTAAAACTGATCTAAGAATCTCTAACTACAAACTCTCTGATCAAAAATCAAAGAGTTAATATTTCAGCATTTATGACTGCTGTCAAACTCCTAAGTTGCATATGGATTGGCTGCCTTGGAAAAACTGGAATTTATTGTAATGAGATGTGAGACAAGTGTGTGTCATCTATCTATTGTCAACTCACTTGTGCCGTTAAACATGATAAGTTGAAGTTGTCTATCTTTGACCATTTGGTTTGCATTGGCTATGGTCAACCCGTGTCTCTTTAAGGCTTTTTTAATAGTTGTTTTTTTTTACATGTGTGTCATATGCACCTATAACCTGTGAATTTAAGATGAATAAGAGGTATGTTCTGAAGTTGCTTGGTGTATACCTACTGGATGTGGTCACTTAATAGATGATGCATCTGGGCTAGGGAAACTTGGTATTAAGTGTTACACAAAGTAGAACTGGGAACCTGTAGGGAAGAATGAGATATGTATATAACTATAACCAACCATAGGCACCATAAAGCTAGCATACCCTTTGACATTTTCATGGAGAAACTGAGCATATATGGATTTGAGTGCAATGATGTTGATTCATAACTAATAAGTTGCATTTGCTGTTGACTTATATTTGTTATTTTAATTATTTATTACAGGTAACGTAACAGATATTATGAACTATGAGTCTCAGCCATTATACATGAGAGGTGCTCTGGTGTTTGATGCTTTGATAGAATATCTTCTTACAAATACTCACATGGGCAATGCTGAGCAGATTGTTTTAGCGGGTTCTTCAGGTCTGGAGTATTCTTCAATTTCTTCTTATTGAATGATTTGTAGCTGTCACTCTAAAACTGGCTTCAATTAATTTAGGGAAAAACCATAGTCCAACAAATTTAAGATGATGTTTTAGTGAAAATGCAAAAGGCAGTTCACATACTACCGGTATGTAGTTCTTGCTGTGACTGTTCTAAGTAATTTCTATAAAATAATAATTAGTTCATAGATGAGTCAACTGATATACTAGGTAAATAGGTAACAGTAAGCTTAATTATGAATCAGCATTATAGCAAATGATTTCTCATAGATTCTCAGCTGCCTAACCAGTGGCTGACCAGAAACCTCCTGACATGTCACCTACAGCACTTGCTCAGTAGCAATGGTGTTATTCCTCGACTTTTAAAGTTGGTCAAAGAATGATCTGTCTCAACATACATCATGGACAAAAAGAGACAGAAATGTTGCAAATCTATTTAAAGCATCCTGTAAAGAAATGTAACACTGAATCTAATCAGAATCTATTTGGGAGCCACCATGGTGTAATGTTAAGTCCATTCTCCTGCTGACCAGTAAACCCAATTTTTTTAATCCACTCATTATTCATGGTTTGAAATAAAAATTACTTCCGTGGTTCACTCAGCCACCAAGAAATAAGGTACCATGACTCACTTTGGGAAGATCAAGAATTGTGCCATCAATACTGAGCAAGTGCGGTAAGCGACGTCAGGAAATTTCTGGCCAACCACCGACTAGGCAGCTGAGCACTTATGGAAAACCACATGTTATGATGCTGGTTTATAACTCTATAACCTTTACCTAGAAAAGCTATTAAAATTTAACCATTCATTCTCACATTTGAGCTGACCCTTAGAGAAACGCTTGCAAACTGTATGGAAAAACTTTCTTCTTCTATGTTCATTCTCAAACTCCTGCAGATTATCAGGATATAGTCTGGAGAATGAAATGCTTGTGTCATGATTTATAGCATGGCTGCGATATTTTACTTTTTGGCCTACACATGACTTCAGCATGGCTTCTGTGTCAAATTACCCTCAATGAGATGGGACAGCCAACTTCACCCCCAAAACTTCCTTAGTCGCCTCTTACAATGTGCATGGCAAGTAACAGTGTGACTATTCTTTGCTCCCCTTTCAAGCCCCATTAACATATGGATGGAAAGACTATCAAATACAGCAACATTCATGTACAGAACTAGTTTCATGTGTAGACATAACTGCCGGTAAACATTTGTGAAGACAAGATATTTAGAGGCTAATTTCTCAGTTTTATGCTGCATGATTAGTTCCCCTTTTACAGTGTCTAATTATGCATTTGTCCACAGTTGGTGGTATAGGGGCTCTCATCCATGCAGATCGTCTACGTAGCAGACTTCCACAGTCTGTGAAGACATTACATGTGCTGGTAGATTCAGCCTTGTTTGTTGATATACCAAGCATCAGTGGACAGCATATCATCAAAGAAACATTTCAATCTGCACACAGATTTCACTCCATGAAATGTAAGCTTGCTTATTGATAATTTCATGGCTATTTATCTTGTATAGCGCAGCATGACAAAATAAATGGTATGAAGATCAACAGACCTCCCTAATAAGCATGTCAACAACATTGAACTCAAACAGGTATTCAAATATCTGGATATAATATTTACACTTAATTGATATAATACATCAGCAATTACATTCATTCATTGCTGCATGTTTTCCTTTTTAGGAGTGCAGAATTTTTTCTGCCATAGTAAAGGTCACTTTCTAAAACAGTCATCATAACATGTACGAGTGGATTTGTATTTTTATCATGCTCCTTAGTTAACCAGACTCTCTATAATACCATAGTAAAGTTTCCACTGGTTGTCTAGACTCTCTATACCATAGTAAAGTTCCCACTGGTTGACTGGACTCTACAATACCATAGTGAAGTTCCCACTGGTTGACCAGACTCTCTATAATACCATAGTAAAGTTCCCACTGGTTGGCCAGACTTTCTATAATACCATAGTAAAGTTCCCACTGGTTGTCTAGACTCTCTATACCATAGTAAAGTTCCCACTGGTTGACTGGACTCTACAATACCATAGTGAAGTTCCCACTAGTCTATTGTCTTTCCCTAGATGGTTTGTTATCCACTCTTGCCATTAAGCGTAGGGGGTGATTGGAGCTCAAGCTTGTGTTCCAAGACCAGATCTGTCTGTGCTGTGACCATGTTTGTTCAAGATGTCCCTGACATTTTCTATCCATCTTTTCTGTGGTCTTCCTGTGACTTTTTACCTTGATCTCATTTGGTTATATGCCTTCACCCATAACTTGTCGTAATGCATTCTCATAATATGACCAAACCACTTGATCTGCTGCCTCTCTATGTATTTTGTGCAAAGTGTTATACCTATTATTTCCCTGATGTCTTCATTTTGTAATCTGTCAAGCCTGGTGACCTCTGTGGCCTTCCTCAAGCACTTCATCTTATGTCACTATCTTTCTGTAGTGTGAAGATGAGAGAGACCAGGTTTGGCACTGGTGACACAATATAGGTAGGAATATACTGTAAATCATTTGTCTTTTAACTTCCATCTCGATCTTGGGATGAAGAAGTAGTGGTGACAGTTGGAATGTTACTGCATTTGCCTTTTGACATCTCGTCTCTATTTATTAAGGCTTCCATTTTCTGTGAAAATACTACCATGCTATTTGAACTCCGATATTTCTTTTACTCCTATGTTATCTATCTGTACGTTCAGTGTGCTTGGTGTTCTACATATTTCATAGTTTCCGTCTTTTGTGTATATGTCTTCATGTTATATTTTTTACATGTTACAGATAGTGAGTTTGCAGTTATTTCTTATATGAGACTAGTTGACCAGACTTTATAATACCATAGTAAAATTCTCACTAGCTGACAGAAATCTATATAGTACCATAGTAAAATTTCTACCCCATTTCTTGTGTTATCATTCCATATGTTTTCAAATTTTTAGTTCTTCTATTTCATTCTCATTCCCCGTGTTTTTTATTTTCGTATCTCTGATAATAGGTGAGGTGTATGTATGTAATTGTTACTTTGAAAGTCTCTGTTAAATGTCTGCATTCCAGTCTACATGTAATATTTCCATAATTTGTACTGTTTGTCCTGTATGGTTGAAACATTGATTTAGTCTACTTTATATACTGTTGCCAGAATAGTTTCATACCTGTTAGTCAGATAGTCTTTTCAATACACTGTTGTGTTTTGTGTAAGTACTATTTTAATATACGTTAACAACACATAACACACTACATCCTAACATTACACAGCATGTCATTTGCTATCACAGTATCTGGATTAGATACTTTCAAAAAGCTCATGATTGCTTTGAACCTATTCCTAAACCATTCATAATTCCATCCATAATGCATAAGCCCATAACCAGTAAGGGTGGTAGGTGTACCATATTGGATGCATCAACATACACGGAGTCCTAGATCTATTTCTATCTCCAACAATGCAAATGAGCGAGGAAAAACCCTGACCTGTCCAGTCCTTGATATCATCTTGCCTTTATTTTATTTTCCCTCTGCTTCTTCCACCTTTCACTGTTCCCTTTAGAATTGCTTTTGACAATGAATCATGTCCATACCATGCAAGTTTTCATCATTTCACTATTGAAAGAAATGTTTCTTGTGGACTTGTATACATCTCTATTTTATTTCTTATATGCACATTTGTCTAATGTTCACTATGGGCAGAATTCATTTGCAATTTGTATTCAAGGGCCTGTAACCATCTCTCCAATATCTGCAGTGAGTTTCCAACTCTCAAAGCAATATAACACAGTAAAAAGCACTAACGAGTTATAAAGTTTATCTTCACTCTTACACTGATGTTGATTTTGCAAATTATTTTTTAGCCTTAAATTAAGCTAAAGTTATCTCTAACCTTATCTGTTCTTCTTCTTCTTCTTTCGTTCACTTGAAACATGTCTATATCTGTAATTCTGTCTCCTTAATAAAACTCACTGTCTTTTGTAGTTCATACAGTGTCCCATAGAGTTTTGATTCCAGTGTTGTTTCCTCTGGCCAATATGTCTGCCTCAGCGTTTCATGCTCAGAACACTCTTGAAGTATATGTTTGGCACTCTGTGCTGCCTGTCCACATGTACACATGGCCGTGTTGCCAATCTTGAACTTTGTATACATGTGACTGGGGAGTCGGTTGTATCCTGTTCTGAGATGTAGAATTATAACTTGTTCTGGTCTGTTCATAATATGATAGTCATCTTGTGTTGGTGTTTGTGGCTTTCTTATTGACTTGATCATCTGTTTTTTCTGATGGTAGGTGATTGGTATATCTGGTTGGTCTTCGGCAGCACCTTCCTTAGCCAGTTGGTCTGCTTTTTCATTTCCTGGTATTCCACAGTGAGAGGGTATCCACTGCATGGTTACCCTATACTAGTAAGACAATTCGCTAAGTAGTTTTTTCAAGTCTGTTAGTTTTCCAGAATGGAGAGCTTGAAGCACTGACCTTGCATCTGTCAGGAATACCACAGGCTGTAGGTCAGAGTTGGAGTTCAGAAGTTTTTTAGCTGCCACACTAATTGCCTGGATTTCTGCATCATAATTATTGCAGAATTTTCCTGTTGGTGTTCTGATGGTATCTCTAGACTTGTGTGGATATTCTATATATACACCTGCACCTCCATTCCTCACGGCATTCTGTGCTGACCCATCTGTGTATACTCTGACCCATATATCTTGTGGATATTCCTCATCCAGGAAACTGAGGGTGACTGTTATTCGCTGCACACTGTTCTGTTCGTCCTCGCTTAGTATTCCTTTCACATGGGTCTGAATGTATATTGGCATTCCATGCCTTTCACTCCACGGGATTTGTTCTGGTACAGGCCTTAAGGGGCTGTCAACTTCAGGTAGGTCTGTAAGTTGTCTGCGGAGTCGTTTAGCTTGATGGATAAAGCTGCTTCTTTTCAGTCGCCCCATTGCTAGATTTTGGAATCTTTCCTTCATTGGATGACTTGGCATACACTGAAACTTTTCTGCCTGAATTAGTACTTATGTGTCTCTGCGTTCGCCAAGTGTTTGCATTCTTCCCATTTTCTGCATCTCTGCTATGGGTGTTGATTTCATTGCTCCCAACATTATTCTAAGTGCCTGGTTTTGCACTTTATCTAGATCTTGTAATGTGGTGTTTGATGCAGAACACCATGCAGCTGAACCATATTCCAGGTGTGGTCTTATGCCTTGCTGGTAAACTTTACTGAGTATATTCCCACTGGCTCCCCATGTGGTTCCACTTAGTTTTCTCAGGATAGCTAACTTCCTCCTGGCTTTTGTTGTTGCTTTGTCTATGTGCTGCTTACATATCAGTTTATCATCAAAAGTAACTCCGAGGTATGTGGGTTGTTTGTCTTCTTTCAAGAGTTCTCCATCTATTTTGATATGACCGGCTTTTTGTTTTGGTGAGAGGGTAAAGAGTGTAGTACTGCACTTATGTGTTAATGCTGACCCACCATCTATTAGCCCATAAGGTTAGAGCATCGATAGCTCTTTGTATTTTTTTAGTGGCCACTGTCGCATGTTCTTCCGTGCACCAGATCACCAGGTCCTCAGCATACATTGCCACTTTGATCCTGTGTGGTAGTTCAGCAACTAGGTCATTGATGTAAACCAAGAAAAGTGTGGGTGACAGGACTCCTCCCTGGGGGACTCCATGACGCAGTAGAACTTTCTTGCTCTTGCGACCATCTAATTGTACCCTGGCTCTTCTATTATGCAGGTATACTTTTACCCATTTGTACATTCTTGAGCTAACTCTGCAATTTCGCAATTTCTTTAGGAGCCCTTCTTTCCAGACCTTATCAAATGCTTTTCTGAGGTCTATCCATGCTGCTAGTACCAGTTTCTTATCTTGGAAGGCATCCTCAATCTCTTGGGAGAGGTAAGTTGCCTGATCTTCAGTAGAGTAGCACTGTCTGAAACCTGCTTGCTGTGATACCAGAAGGTTTTCACTTTCAAGGTACCACTGCATCCTAAGATTGATAATGCGTTCCATTGTTTTGCATAAACAGCTTGTGAGGCTGATGGGCCTGTAGTTGGAGACCGTGTTGCCTTCTTTTCCTGATTTGAGGAGTGGTATCATTATTGCTTCTCTCCACACCTGTGGTACATTACCTGTGGACCAGCGTGTGTTAAAGATCTGCAGTAGCTTTGCTCTTGCTGCAATTCCCAGGTTTCTAATCATTTCATTGGACACTCCATCAGCTCCAGGGGACTTTTTCATTGTCAATTTGGATATTGCATACTCCAGTTCTCTCATTGTTGTTTGTTTATTTGTTTTGCGTTCGCTCCATTGTAATCATCACGGATATCCATGCGATTTCCGCCGCGAGCGTGATTACGTTGTGCCACCGTTATGCGCCTTGTAGGCCTAGCACATCCGATTTCGGCATGCCTTGACAATTCGGGTGGGCTACCCTTAGCCTGTGACAGCCTCTATATCTGTCTCCAGGCACGTGTAGTGGCGACTCTTCGCCCAGATGATTTTTGCTCTCGTTTGACTCGCACGAGATGTTCCACTGTCTATGAACTTGCCTTGTGTAATTGGACGTGCTGTGCCTGTGCCCATTGGGTACTGAACCGTTTCTCATCTGTGAGCCTGGTTCCTTAAGGGGAAGAACTCAACAGACGAGTTGGACCCTGGCTCTTTCTTCCTCTTAGCCGAGGTGTCATTCACCGTCATCGTGTACCCCTTGTCCAAGTTCGAGTCTCACACCACACGTTTGAGAGCAAGGCGTTCTCGAGCTGAGCGTCCTTGTCCCAATAGCGCCTGAGCCCATCAGGTACTGAACCCTTTCTCTCTTCAAGTGTATTTCCGGTGTAGGAAAACCGCTGCGCTATGGAGACGGGGCTTGATGAAATCTAGTCATCTATTTTGTTTTTTATTTTGTTTTCTGTTTTTTCTCTTGAAAAAGGTTCAATTTGAGCCGATACGTGGAGAATTGTCAAGTTTAGTTTTATTGTATATTTTTTTATATATACTTTTTAAAATATATTTTTATTAATAGGCAAGGTAAGTGTGTTAGTAACCTGTTTAATTCATTTTGCTTGACTATTTGTTCATTAGGTTACTGCGGCACCATCCACTTTGTCGGACACCCTCTGACCATTTGGTTATTTATACTCGACATTAGAGTTGGGTTAGGTCTTCTTGCTTTACCAAACGCCAATGGATGGGTCTGGGTCTCTGCCTGTAAGGAACACAGGTAACTAGAAGCTCGTCTCGAGCTGACGGAGCTTGTAGTTCCCCTTTCCTAGGGACTTTTCACTTTATATTTGCAGTTCGCGCTGCCCTGTAGCGCTGTTCTGCCCTTTCATTGTTTCATTGTACTCAGTATGAAATCTATTTGTCTCTCACCATGCATCTACCTTTACGTGCATTTTACATTGTCCGCCCCTCCAATGTTCGGACTGGACTGACTAGCTTCACTGTATGACGACAGTGTCGTTATATGTGGTGATGCTGGTGGTGTCGGAGATATTGTCTGTCTCTTGTGCAGTCAAATCTCTTTCCATCTGCTACCTCCACATTCTCGGACACGATCCCCAAATGATTTGGCCAGAATCAGCTCGAGCTGCTGTATTTCTGTTTCCAAGGTGCACCGCGTGGAGGTACATTTGGGATCTTGGTTATCTGCTAACCCTGGGTCCGCCTAGAGCAATGCGTTCCGTTTGCACCCCTCTCAGCTGTTAATTAAGATCTTACTCTCTTCTGTGTTGATTCCCATTTTACTTGCTGGTAACTTTTTCTAACTTTGCTGTAACTCTTGTAGTTTGTGCTCTGACCCAGCTATAAGCTCAATATCATCAGCAAATTGCAGATACGGTGACCTCTGATCGATATAGACGTGGTATAATCATGCAGGGTTTCTTGTTTGGTGTGCTCTAAGTATATGTTGAAGAGTACTGGAGAGATTATGCACCCCTGCCGAACTCCAAGTTTTGTTTTAATGAGCTCTCCAATTGTATTATTTGATCAGACAGCATTGCTTGCATTTCTGTAAGGTGATTCAACAATGTCTATGATTGATATGCAGTAATATTGTGATGCCTCAGGATCTCAATATCTCCTTCAAACCATTTTCTTCTTCTTCCTCTGTCTCTTGATGTTTCCATTGTCATGGTGTATGCATTTGCTGCTGGCCAATATGGGATTATTCTCATTATAATTAATGTTCTTATTGTTGTAGATACATATTGATGGTTTGTATTTTCTCTTATTGGCTTGTTTGACTTGAATTCTTTATAGCCAATTTTTATCTTCTTCTGCTTCATTTGTTCTCAAACTCTGTGTTGTGTCATAGATTAAATCATTACTGCAATATTTGCTATGTCCTGAACATGGGTGGTAATGGAATGGTCTTCCTACATGAGGAACAGCTCACTGACTGCAAAGCGCCTCGTCAGAGAATAGACAAACAATGGGTGACCCAACAAACTATCAGCTCGTCTTGTAACAAGTACCCCCCACCCCCTGAGTAGAATGCTCCTCCAATAGGTATTGCACCAAGCCAAAAGGTGAAGTCTCCTGGGTATGAAAGAAAGCTCAGAAACCTTCCCACTGCACATAGGAAGTAAGAGCTAATCGCTCATAATTCCTTGGGTTCTCAAACAAATAAACTTGTATTTTCAATGAAACAAATGTGTTTGTCTTAAAAAACTGAATGTTTTTACTCTAACATTTGTACTCTATTTCTGAGAAATAATGACAAGTCTAACTGCTTATGGACAATGTGTAGGAACAAGGTATATTTTTTATTTATAGCTCATTCAGAAACAAAAATTGCAGTAGCAATTATAATTATCATTGCAGTCAGCTCAATAACAAAAACTATCAAAGAGACATGGATCAAGTTTAGGTACTTTTGATCCTGGTCACTTATACAGTAGCTGTCAGCACCACTGAAATATCAAAGAGCAGTGATGTCATAAGTATTTCAGAAGATGGAATAGTCAGTTCATTTCAAACTAATGGAAGTGATACTTTTGCATAGAGAGTATGTTACCACATAGACACAAATTACAATTATGGCAAGTTGTAGGAAGTAAAAACAGTTTGTAGATAATGAAATTGTGATGATGTACAGGTGTGAGTATATATATATGTATGTGTGTATATATTTTGACTTCTGATGTCATTGATTAAAATATTATAAGTGTTAATATTTATGGACATAAATGCATCCAATAAATTATGTATTGACTATAACCAAGTATAATATAAAATACCAGAAAATGTGATCGTATCGCCTCAAAAAAGTGACATATTAGTTAACTGCATGTAATTTTTCTATTTTATAAATTGTAATTATTCTTTCCAAAAACAACTTTTCAACAATTTACTGATATGTTGATTTTCTGTAACCAATTTCCTTTCCAATGATATACAATGTGCACACTATTTATATGCACACCATTTATCTGGTATCATTACCATGATAATTTTATTGTGGTAAATCACAATCAAATTTTTTTTTGAAGTGATTATATTTTCATACTACAGAAAATTAACTTGGCCCAATACTAAAAAATTTCCAGATGTTTGTTAGTTGGCTAAATACACTGGAAGCCAAAGAAATTCACGTATAAACTTCTTTTGTTGTATCTTGTGAAGGAAGATCTATCACACAAAAACACATCAATGACCTTTTTTTTTAAGGTGAAATACTCCTCTCCCCCCCCCCCCCCAAGGAGAATGTATGTATTGGTAGGATTGCTCAGTATTTATAATAATGTGTGTCTTTTTTTCCTCAGCTTCTCTCAGTATTCAAGAGTGTACCAAAACACAGCATCCAGAAGATGAATGGAAATGTCTTCTTCCAGAAGTGTATCATCATTTTGTATTTACTCCATTATTTTTCATTAATTCCATCTATGACAGCTGGCAACGAACAAATTATCTGAAAATTTCATGCTCTGCTAAAACTTGCCCAAGTACCCACATTAACATTGTTAATAACCTGCGAGATGCTATACAGAACTTGTCACGTCAAATAATCCAGTCACGGAAGAATGGTGTGTTTATAACATCGTGTCCATTACACTCACTTCTAGTGAAGTCATATTTCTCAGATCTTGACCTAGGTTATCCATCACTTCAAAGTTCTGTGGCTTCGTGGCTGCAGCATGATGAGCTGCTTGTTAACTTTGATTCTCAACTCGAATTAGAATCAGCTCTTGAAAAATGTAATTTTGTGGTCAATTATTAAAAGTGGTGATTTACTCATAATATAAGAGAAATATGTTTTGTAATAGTGGTCTCAACATGCTACTGGCCACACAGTTACAAATATCTTGGAAGAGGTGATTTATCAATGGAGAAAATAGTTGCCCATAATGATGATCCAACTTTGCAAACGAAGGTGCCCATGTCATTGAAAAAGGTTATTAGGATTATTTGTTTGTGAGAGTCCTAAGATGGCTGATGAGTTCTTCTTCAGCGTTCTTTCTCAAACTTCCGCTGGATCTCTGTCCTACTAGATTTCCAGCAAGATGTAGTCCAAAGAATGGAAATGTGTTGTATCGCCGTTTTATTTGCACCAATGGTCTGACACATCTGTGTTCGTTGGGGCTGATGAGTTCAATCCGGGCTTTGTAAAACCTGTCACAGTGTGAGAAAGAATGTAGTATGTCTTGAGATGAGGGAAAAGTCTTATATCTCCTTTCATTTTGTCTATTTTGAACTGCCTGAATGCCTGCAGTGTTCTACTCGGTTCAAAGCTATTAATACCCTTACTGAATCTGATCATACCAAACTGGATGATCAAAAGGGTAGAGTACAAGTAGACACCACCACATGTTTAATTATTTCCCTTGCCTATGTTTATAAATTTCATGTTCATCATTTAATAATTTAAATATTTATTTATTTAGGGTTGGGGTTAGTTATGTAAAACACAACTATCCTAACCCAAATCCTAAAATAAATTAATATTTAAATTAGGAAATGATGAACATGAAATTTACAAACATAATCAAGAGAAATAACTTGACTATGTGGTGGCGTCTACTTGTGCTGTACCATCAAAAGATGTGGTTTCACAAGAGTTTGGGGGTTAAATTCGACCAAAACCAACACCTCCACTATTTCTTGGTTTTAAAGCTCTGATATAATCAAATTGGACTAACATGAGTGATTGAGTAGAACATATCTCTTCATAAGAGATAAATTACCAATTAGTTTAGGTGTCAGTGATTGAGAGATATCCTCAAGTAGTCTTTGAACAGCTCTTTTGACCTCTACTTGAACGCTTACCTGCAAACAGTTCACCACAGAACAGTCTCTATGGAAGATGCTTGTCTGGCATGCGGATGCTGTGACCAGTCCAGCAGAAGTTGAGACTGATCAACAAGGATAGATGCTTTCCATTTTAGACTATTTGAGAATCTCCGTATCAGGGATGTGATCCTGCTATTGCACATCACGAAGCTTTCTCTGGCACCAGAGCTGAAAATAATTTAGCTGCCCTACTTATACATTCCAGGATTCTGCTACATATAGCAGTGAAAATAGAATGACTGCACGGTATACCTTAAATTTGGTTTCCAGGCTCAGACCATGCTGGAACCAGACATTTATGCCAAGACCACCTAAAGTTGCACTAACACGTGCAGGTGACATCTCTTTGATTACTGTGCATAGAGGACGCCTGTGGCTGGTTGGACCATTACCACTATTTTTGATGTACTGGTTTCCGCCAAAGATGAATGTGTGAAATCATTGGCACAAATAAAATGGTGACAATGCATTTCCATTCTCTGGACTACATCCTGCTGAAAATCTAATTGGACCATTGTCCTGCTACAAGAGAGATCCAGTGGGAGTTTGAGAATGAACGCTGAAGAAGAAGAAGTACTCTATATGTTGTTTTTTGGACTCACTATATGTCATGATATCTTCCCATTTCATGACAATTGCATTAGCTGCCCTTCAATGTTCGAGTCAGACTGAGCTGCGTCACTGTGTGTCGATCATGATGTTGTATGTGTTGACACAGAAGTATCAGAGATATTGCTTGTCTTTTGCAGTAATTCTCATTGCATCTGCAACCTGCACATTAGCGAACACGATCCCAAAAGTGTTTGCCAAAAGCTGCTGTACTTCTTTTTGCAGGGTGCACCATGAGGAAGTACTTTTTGGGATCTTGGTTATCTGCTAACCCTGGGTCTGACAGAAGCAATGCGGTACCCTTACCCATCTGGATATGCATTTATAAAGATCCTCATGGTTGATGGTGTCGAAGGCCTTGGTCAGGTCCACGAATGTGACATATAGACAGATATTCTGCTTGTGGCACATTTCCTGTGGTTGCCTGTCAGCAAAAATTATGTCAATTGTTCTTCTTCCTTGTCTAAAGAGTCACATTGACTTTCTGGGAGGAAACCTGCTTTGAGGTGTGGTTGCAGTCTTTTTAACAGAACTCTAGCCAGAATCTTACATATGGTAGAAAACAGGGATATGCCTCTATGGTTGTCACAGACTTGTTGATTTCCTTTTCTGTGTACAGATCAATGATTGAGGCATCCTTGAAATCTAGAAGGACCATTTCCTGGCTCCACATTTGCTGAAGCTGTTAGTTTAGTTACCATCACAGGCAGCATAAATTTCTGCTTAAATTGAGTCCTGACTTTTCCTGTAGACATACACCTCTTCCAGACAAAGGTATTTTTATAATAAATGGTTAACTGCTGATTGCACAAGATGCATAGACCACTTCATGTCTATATGAAATGTTTGTGCTGATGTTTCCAGATTGGCACCCCTACTACCCTGAAGGGTTATGGGTCTGGTGATGATGATGATGACATATATTTTTTCTATTATTAATAACTAAAGTTTAAAAACTAATTTATTCAGTTCAATTTGCTACTTCTGTTCCCT
Source organism: Meghimatium bilineatum (assembly GCA_034231615.1). NCBI lineage: Eukaryota > Metazoa > Mollusca > Gastropoda > Stylommatophora > Philomycidae > Meghimatium > Meghimatium bilineatum. The sequence goes on along the minus strand of CM067319.1, from coordinate 31,861,042 downwards.
TGCATTTCTTTCATCATTGATAAAGAGTATTTGGTTCTAACATCGGGCAGCTTTCCATTTATCTATTTATAAATCTGCAACCCATCAGGGCTTTAGTGTGGATGCATTAACACACAGAGTACTCCAGTGATATCTATCTTCAATGATGCAGAACAGTGAGGAAACATCTTCTCTTGTCCAGTCATGCTTTTATTTGTTCTCCTCCACTTCTTCTACTTTTGACGGTTCCCTGGAATATTGTTTTTGACAAGGAATCATGTCTGCATAAATGTCCAAACCATGCAAGCTTTTGTTGCTTCACTATTGAAGGCAATTGTTCTTGTGGATCTATATACATCAGTGCTAGCTGTTATATTAGTTAGTTATTCCTCTAGGGCCAAAGACAGCACATAGGGCGGATGTCATAGATTTCCATGTCTCTCGTTTCATTGCAGTTTGCTTTAGATCTTCATTATTTCTGATACTGATGATGAAACATTCTCTTGTAATAGTTCTACGTAAAGTAGCTATTATATTACTTTGTATTATTTATACAAAATATGTATAGGCATACATTTGATATAAAATGTTACTACAGTAATTGTTGTTCCTGTTTGCTTGTAAAGAAGAAAATAAAAGCAAACAATTCCATATAAAATATAAAGTAAATAAAGATAAACATATATTTAATAATAAGGTGTATATTTATTTATGTCTTTTGCTCGTTAGATGTCTACACAATCAGACCAAGTCTCCTGTGTGAACTCTACAGTCTAGTGCTTTGGTTCCATAAATCTTTGGTTGCAAGGTTGCACCAGTATTTTAAGCAGAATTTATCCCAGAAAGAAGAAAACAAATAGGTTTTGACAACTCTGCATATGAAAATATAACTATTATAGAAATTAAAAAATTGAATACTTTAGATATATTAAAAGAAATGACACTTTTTTGAAGATATTACGAGTACTTTGAACTCAAGGTTGCAAACTACCCTTACTAAAAGGGTTAGCAGAGATACAAGTGCGAGATAAACATAATGAAATGGACCACGACAGTCAGCAGTATATATTTTTTTGGAAACTGTCATGAATGAACAGTAGGCCTATATAGCATAGCAGAGTGTAATACCAAGGCAAGAACAGAAGATGTTGGTCTGTTGCAACTAATATTCCATGCAGAGACGGCACCTGATGATGATATCCCATGTATTTTAAACATATGCCTACAGATAAACTGTGTATAGGCCAACCAACATAAAAACAACACACATCGCAACAATAAATATAGGCCTATGTGGTCTCTGGGACAAAGCAAAAGAATTGATACAATTTATGTCAAAGAACAGCATTGACATTCTAGGGATTGCTGACATTAGGGAAAAAGGTGGACATATTAAATAGTCCAAATATATGCACCACATCAACAAAGTAGAAGAGATATCCGAATTTTTCGAAACTCTTTTCAGATATCATTAGATATCTGGTCCCCATCGAGGCCAGCTACGTGCAGTGGTGATGGGGCTTAGTTCAGCCATCAGGGGCTGGAAACTAAGACTGGTCGGGCAGTCCCACTCGAGCAGGACCATAGTCCTGCCCAAGTAAGCAGAGTGCTGAAGACGGAGGCATCCAGCCAAAAGGCGCACAGATAATCAGGATGCCACGCACAAAACAGCCATGTGGACAGGCAGCACAGAGTGCCAAACATATACTTCAAGGATGTTCTGAACATGAAACGCTGAGGCAGACATATTGGCCAGAGGAAACAACACTGGAATCAAAGCTCTATGGGACACTGTATGAACTACAAAAGACCGTGAGTTTTATTAAGGAAACAGAATTACAGATATAGACATGTTTCAAGTGAACGACAGACTATAACTAAAACAAGTGTGTAATGATGAGCGCACAAGAAAACATACAACTTACAATACACAAATCATATTCAACAAATCATAGTCTGACTGAAGCGATTATATAAACCTGTGTTTTACGTAAGTACAATTGTTGTTACGTTTCACGCAGTTACCTTGTATTGTTATGTTATGTTCCTCCAGGGCCATAGGCGGCGCATAGGGCAGAAACCATAGCTTTCCATTTCTGTCTTTGTGTTGCCAGGTCTTTCAATTGTTGCGTGTTGTTTAGGTTCATTGACATGCCTTCTCTATTAATGGTTCTTCGTAGAGTTTCTCTAGGTCTCCCTCTTCTTCTTACTCCAGGTGGCACCCAATATAGTGATTGCTGGGGAATTCTTAGGCTGTTCATTCTAAGAACATGGCCGATGTAAGTCCAACGCCTTTGTCTAATGAAGGAAGATATATAGGTTTGTTTGCTTTCCTCTCTTATAGTAGTGTTAGATTTAAAGTCACTCCACTTAACGTTCAGAATTAAGTACCTTGTATTACTACGAAGAATACTCGGAGTATCATTAAGAGATAGAATTAGAAACAATAACATCAGACAGATAACCAAAACAATACCAGTATTGGAACACATCAAAAGACAGCAGATCAAGTGGTTTTCACACGCTTCCAGACTACCGACATATAGCATGCCACAGATGGCCATGACACATAGACATAACGGTTATAAAGCCAGAGGCAGACTATGTAAAAGATGGATCACAGAAATCAAAGAAGCCACAGGAACAAGCTTACAAACAGCGCACAAGAAGGCCATCTCCAGAGAACTCGTCCACCCCTGACGCTGCAAGGCAAACAAGGGACACAGCGTATAGATAGATAGACCTTGTATTGATTGTCGGAAAGAATTAACAAAGGGGAATAACTAATACATCTGTGCCCGGAGCACGGTCTGTTAATAACAAACTCACCAACACAGCAAAAGTCATATAAAAACGTGGTATAGATGGGATAACTTAAAATAATTTATAATCGTCTCAAATTGATATCACGCGAAAGCAAAAAAAGACGTATAACCGACGCTAGAGTTTTCCCAAACAGACCATAGACCCGTGATATTAACTGAGAAAATAATGTATAAAAACTTCTCAGTGAAAAAATGAATAAGACACTGGCCGGACAAAGTTTTAAATCTGAAAGTATTAGAAGAACGAGATAAAAGTGATCAACTGCAAAAAAAAAATGACCGCATTTTTTTTCAAAGCTTACCAAAGGAAAGAGCAAATATTCAGGCTGATTGGGACCTTTCTCAAAAATGAAATGACAAAGCAACTTCAAATTATATGCGGCGTAAGATGAAAAAAGACTGACAAGAAAACAGCTTGGTGGAATGCTGAAACACATGACTCTATTAAACAACAACAGAAAACAGTATTTCAAGGATTTACTGAAATCCAAACGACAAGAAGACTATCTAAAATATCGTTCAGCTAGAAATTAAACCAAACGCGCAAAGAAGCAAAAGTTAATTAATGGAACAACTACGGCAAACATATATCTGACACATGTAAGACAAACCCAAGGGAGTTCTTTAAAAGTATCAAAGCAATGAGGGTGAGAGAAGATATCTACAGTTCTATAATAATTGTTAGCGACAGGAATGGAAAACCACTAGTAAATAAAACAGCAAGAAAGGCTAGATGGAAATAATACTTCCAATAACTATACAGTCCAAACAACACAACGGTGTACATACCAACCGCTAATATAACGGACCCGGATAACAATGAGCATGAAATTCTATATCAGGAAATAGAGGAAATCTTAAAACATAGCCCGAGAAATACATCTCCAGGAGAAGAGGATATACCAAATGGGACAATAAATGCATGCGGAGAAACGGGGATCCTATGATTGGCAGGACTATTCAGCATAGCATGGGCAGAGAGAAAAGTTCCAGCATCCCCCTATTGAGTCATATAGGGAAAATATGCGCAACAATCTTAGAGCAAAGCCCCACTCAATTTGGTTTTAGAAGAGGGGATAGCTGCACCGACGCACTCTTCACACTGAGACAACTAAGTGAAAATGCTATTGAATACAATCAAGATAACACCATGTTTATAGACCAGAAAAGAGCATTCGATAGAGAAGATAATAATATTATCTGGGAAACAGAAATACAACACCAGTGGTCAGCTATTAGACAATATAAAAGCACTATACCAAAATTGCATAAGTGCAGTGAGAACAGCAGATGGAACTAGCGAAACCAGTCAGACAGGATTGCGTGCTTTCCCCTTTATTTTTCAATATCTATATGGATAAAATAACAAAAGAAGTTATTATTCTAAAAGATGAAAATATAACTAATGCAGACAACTCAGTAGATGAAATAACAAGTGAAATCAATGAACTTCTGTTCGCCGACGATCAAAGCCTGATATACAATGACGAAGACTTTCGTTACTGCATGATTTCCTGTGAAGGAGTGGAAGGGGGTGGGGTGGCTTTCTATAGGCTGTGGAAATAAAAGTCTCTTTGCCATAGCAGACGCCGTGACATGCACCTGAAGTATTTTTAGTTGATGTAATGTAACTCTACGCCTGCAAATCCACATAGATGAATAGTCAACAGCTTGTAAGAAGTATAACATGAAAATCAACATACAAAATACAGAAGTTATGAAAATCAGCAAGCCCCCAACAACAATAGATACCACAACAGACGATACAGCAATGAAACAAACAAAAGAATTCAAATATTTAGGAAATGTTTTTCAGAAAATGGGAAACTATGCAGAGAAATAGAATCAAGCTGCCAGAAAGCAAACGTAGTGGCATATAAACTTTCACTATTACTGCAGCATCCAAAGATCAATATGGGCATAAAGAGACAGATAATATCTACAATTTTCATACCACCACTTTGTTACCAGTGTCAAACATGATATCTAACAACTTCGCAACATAGTAAAAAAAATCACATGTGAGATAGTCGTTGGATCATCGCCACTGCACCCCGGACAAGTCAGTAAGTGCTCAGATCTCTCCTTGAGTGTATTCGTCATTACACGTTGATTGACGGTCCAGTATGCCGCTGATTGACCATCATTCTTTATTGCCCACGAAACCGCTCCTTTCTAACGACACCATATTTCAAACCAAGCTCCCTTATTCTAGTCATGGAATTAAAGCCGTTACTTATATAGTCGTTTGTTCGTGTGTTTTCACTTAGGGCGTTCAAAGTGTCTGCCTGATCCATTGCTCCACCAACAGCTTGTGTGGCCAACCAATCTGCTCTCTCATTACCCCGGACTCCAGAATATCCCGTCACAAAAATAAAAGTCACGTTACGCACACATGAATTCTTCACTGCATTCAGCCATTGTTCCAGGTTGTACCTCGCCTGAACTTCCACAATCACCTTCCCTGGAATTCTCACTGATCAGAGTGAGCACCTCTGAGTCCACCACTGTCGTACACCACCCCCTGCATTCTCTATTGTTATTATTACTTTGAAGGATGTGGGACAATCTAAGGGCGCACGACTCTATTCCGTACCAGGTAGCACATCCTCCAATCTGCACACACTCTGTATAATATCTTCTCCGCGCCCCATCCACGACTTTGCTCTATTAAGTCGACTGCCTTTCACTTTGATAATTTCAGGGTGTAGAGGGTGCTTTTTATCAGTGGTGATTTGTAGGTAGTCCCATGCCCTGCACATTTGTATTATATGCTCTGCAGCTGGGCAGTCAAGTAGGTATCGCATAGCCCGTGCCGACGTATCTCTCGTACACCACAAAACATTGCCTCATTCTGGATTCTATCCAATCTTTCTGTTTGAGTCTGACTCAGTGTCAGAATCGTCAAAGTGTACTCTACCACGGCCACCACCAATTCCTGATACAGCAGAAATAGCAGCCTCTGTTCACATTGAGAAGCAGCCATAACTTTCATCGCCGCAAGACCTGTATAAGCCTTTACAATGATATGGTCGACATGATCTTTGAAACTCGGACTTTAGTCCAACATATCCCCCCCCCCCAACTACTTCATTGTGCTGGATCTTTCGATGAGAACCTCTCACAAAGTAACCGATGGCGTGGACGTGTTTATTGTGTGCTTATTTAAGGAAAACCATGTTATTAATGCTTTTGATGGATTAGCAAAAACTCCATAATTCCTGCTCCACTCCCCTATACGATCAAGCTCCATCTTCAAATTCCTGGCGCTCGTTTCTCTATCTCTGTCCTGCCTATGTACCAAGATGTCATCGGCATAGGACATAGTTCTCCCCGGTCCTACAATCTGACAGCTCGTAATTTGAACTGTATACACATCAAATAATACTGGGGACAGATGTAACCCTTGTGGTAGTCCCGAACTTATGACTGTTGGTGCCGAAGGCCAACTCCTTCACTTAAGAACAACTTGTCTCTGAAGTAGTACCGAAACAATCCACCTGACACTAAAAGGACTTACTTGGAGACATGTGAGATGAAGTGTTTAAGAAAAGCAGCTATAGTCACCAAACTTGACAGAGTAAGAAACGAGGATATCAGAAAAAGAGTAAGAATAATGCCTTTTATCGAATATATAGAACGTCAGCAGATTGTCAATAGTTTGGTCACCTTATGAGAATGGGCCCAAGCCAATTACCACTGAGAGCTTATAACAAACGATCAGCTGGATATAGAGCAAAGGGAAGACGGAGAAAGAGATGGATCGATAACGTTACGACCAACCTCCACAAACACGGACTTAGCACGACTCAGGCATCACATCTGGCCTTGAAGAGCTTACAGCTCTCACCCTACGCTTAACGACGAGATCAACCAGCTTCCACTTGGGAATAGACGATAAACAATAGATAAACTGGGGATTTTCTTTCAACAATTTGGGGTAATTTCTAAAACGTTAGTGGTGACCATGATTACAGAATGATAAATGCTAACATGGCCGGTCGAATGGCTAGAGGTTACATGAGGCAACTACCCAAACTAATACAGGGAACACATTCACCACACTGTAGCATAAAACAGGTAGATTATCGGTTTTAAACATTTATTTCGGATTAGGTCGTAGTTATCTTTGTATTGTCTTTCCCCAGGTGGTTTATTAACCACTCTTGCCGTTAAGCGTAGGGGTGATGAAGCTCGAGTTTGCGTTCCAAGGCCAGATGTATCGCCTAGGATGTGCTATAACCGTGTTTGTTCAAGATGTACATATCTCAGCGCATTATATGGAATTACATTGAAATCGAGACCAGGTATATTTTAACTTTTAGAGTACGTAACGGCAGCTTATTCTACAGGTCTATATATGATATAAAAGTCTGAAATTCAGTATGTTAGTAGAGTCTACTTTGTAGACGCTGTTATTGTGTCACAATCAGTCGCCGGAGCATCATCACTGCACTCCAGCACATCAGGATCTTCATGTATCCATTATTACACAATGACCGACGTCGAATATATATAGAGAAATAACAGATAAAATGGTTTGGATCTTATGATGAACGATCAACTAACTTATCCTTATGATGGAATCAGGATTACAGAGCCAAGGCAGCCCTAGGAAAAGATGGATAGACATCAAGACCATCCTGAATAAACATGACTACACCTCAACCAGAGCAACACACCTGGCTCTCGAACCCAGACTATATCTCCTTCACAAATCCCTACGCTCAATGGCAAATGTAGATGACAATACTTGGGGATAGACAATAGACTGACAATTAGTTAAGTTGGTTGACAAAACAACCATTTCATTACCATACCTGGTATGATACCATGTAGACCTAGTCCTAATGTTTGAAACTAATTGAAACATGATTCTTCTAAGCCAAAAGTAATGGCTAACGCTTACGTAAGTCATTTATCTATGAACATTTGCATCCCAGTTCCTTTATTTTTATTCTGAACATGGAAAATGAGTTATCACCCTCAATTGTCATTAATTTATTTTGCCAGTATTGTTTCCCATGAGTTCAAAATAGCATGATCTATTTCTCACTCTACTGCCAGCCAATCCACTCTTTCATTGCCTTGAATACCCACATAACCGGCACAACAATGAATGTGACACATGCTAACTTTGACCTCTCGACTGCCTCAAGCCACTGTTCTTGAATGTAACCCATCTGAGTACAGTACAAGTTTGCCCCACTACATAGTCGAGTTATTTCCCTTGTCTATGTTTGTAAATTTCATGTTCATTGTTTAATAATTTCAATATTAATTTACTTTATGGTTAGGATAGTTGTGTTTTACATAACTAACCACATCCATAAATAAATATTTCATTTATTAAATGAGGAACATGACATTTACAAACATAGACAAGGGAAATAATTAAACATGTGATGATGTCTACTGGTACTGTCCCCCATTTGTATTTTTCTGATCATGCTCAATGAGTTACAGTCAGTGGACACATACTGATAGAGTTCAAGGCCTTAGTCACAACCATAATCTCCATAACCATACTGCTTGTAGCCACAGCAAATGTACCACTCTCCTCTTTGATGGTCTTTTCTACAGATTGATTATATCTCTTGAATATGTGGACATCAGTGTTCAACTGCAGAGGAGAAAATCTCAAAGAGTGTTCGAGCAAGAACACATCATTGCTTAATTCTACTCTTGACATTAAAGCTGTCAGATATACAGCCATCAAACTGGAGGACATTCAATGAACTTGAATATCATAATCAATAATTAAAGGTAATACTGCTGTAAAACTGTATGAAAATAGTACTTACGTAGAACACGGGAGGTAATGTAGTCTTACTGGATGATGGCTAACACACTATCACTGTTGGATGCTGATATGAAAGAATACACACATCAGTAAACAGGATATAATAATACAAATAACAGCACACAATCGACGTTTCGACCAAAAGGCATTTATCAAGATGACAAACACATTACATAAAAAAAATGATGAGGAGCAGATGACATCAGACTAACGTGTCCAAGTGAGATGTTGGAAGGATCGAAACAGGAAATACATATAAATGCAAATACGTGTGGAAATGAAACAAACAAAAAGATAACGTAAATGATAGAACAAAATGAATAAAGACTAAAACCCCTTGTCCTCGCTGTGCTACCCTCTCATTGTACTCTATATTTTCATTTTGACTCTCATTATTTGTCTTTACTTCTACCAATTTCGTGACTTGCATTGGCTGCCTTTCCAATGCTTGAGCTGGACTGCGCTGCGTCACTGTGTGTCGACCATGACATTGTATGTGTTGGCCCGGAGGCATGGGAGATATTGTTTGTCTTTTTGCAGTCAATTCTCATTCCCTGACATGATCCCAAAAGTTTTTGCCAGAAGCAATATGATCCACTGTACTTCTATTTCCATGGTGCACCACGAGGACCATAACTTTGGGATCTTGGTTATCTGCTAACCCTGGGTCCGCTGATAGTAATGCAGTACCCTTTGCACTTCACGTTGAGCATGAAAATAGAAATAGAATCGGTTACTGCAGCACTTGGTTGGTGACTGAAATATCAACTCACATGGCGTTGCTCTAAATCCCAGAGCATGCTGCAGAAGATAGAAAGGTGCATGTTAAGAAAGGATTGGATCACTTTACTAAACCACTTGATTGTCCAAAGTATTACATGGATATTCTGTTCAGGTCATGTGGGTGTCAGAGGCAATGAAAACACTCATTGACGGGCAATGCTGTGGTTGAAGGGCAGTCATTGATTTAATATAGAGTGAGGAAGACGATGACAGAGGTGATATTGTGTACATACAAAGAATGACAGATATGGGGATAACCAGGGTTGAAGGGGAAAAATGTGTCTCCTCAAAAAAAGTTATGATCACATATTCAACATCTGGCTGGAACTTTGAGTCTGCGTACTCTTGGATGGCTGCTGGAACAGAGAGCAAAGCACTTTTGGGAATATCCCATTTGCCATGATGCTGGTTTCTAATCAAGAATCAAGTCAGATGGAGGTTGGTCATTGCATCAAATAAACTGATACAAATTAAAAACATATGGCTGGTCTGCAACAAAATAACAAAACTAATTTTCCTTCATCATCAGGTGCCATGCCGGGTGGCGTAGGCGGTCATGGCTCTCCACAGCTCTCTGTCCACAGTATTATGTATCAAAGTCGTTGTTGTTTCTTTGCCGTGCCAGGTTGTCAAACTGTCTAATATTTTCTCACGTTGTTGCCCTCTGTCTCTGGTGCCTTCAATCTTGCCTGTTGTGATAATGTTCTCTAAACCTGCCTGTCTCATGAAGTGGCCAAAAAAAGATGATTGCCTTTTTCTTATATTCTTGATTAAGGTCCGTTTTGCATTTAACTCTTTTAACACCTCTAAATTAGTTTTTCTGGCAGTCCATGGTATTCTCAGCATTCTTCTGTAGAACCACATCTCTGTTGCCTCCAATCTCCCACTTTCCAGTTGTTTATTGTCCAAGACTCGCACCCATATGTTAGTATAGGGGTTATATAGCACTGCAGAACTCTCTTTCTCACCTCTAATGACAAGGTCATATTACACAGTATATTTTTCATTTTTCTGAATGTTGTTTTTGCCTGTCCTATTCTGCATCTTATTTCTGTTGAACTTCTTCCATCTGCTGTAATAATTGTACCTAGATATTTGAATTGGTGGACTTGTTTTAATACTATATCATTCACTATGATCTTGCAAGGTGTGTTATTTTCATTCTTTGAAATAACCATTACTTCTGTTTTCTTGATATTTAGGAAGAGGCCTTTCTCTTTGCTTTCTGTGACTACTACTTTAATTAAGTTTTGAAGGTCTTCCTCACTTTTTGCAATCAGAACAGTGTCATCCGCATATATTTTCCTTAGAGCTTACATATTCCCAGTTGCAATATATGGATGTAAATCTTGGACAATTACCAATAATGTGAGAAACATAATTGCAGAATTTCTTCTTCTGTGTTCATTCTCCAACTCATAATCCTGCAGATTAGCATGATGTGGTCTGGAGAGCAAAATGCATTGTGTCATGGTTTATAGTTTTGCTGCGATATCTGCGCCTTTTGTCCTGACTCATCTGACTTCAGCATGGCTTTGGATCACTTTGCCCCTATACGGGATGAAACATCCAACTCCACCCCATTAACCTCCTTAGTTGTCTCTTACTGCATGCACGAAAGCTAAGCAATATTATTCTTTGCTCCACTTTAGGGCCCGGCTACATACAGACAAATTGCATCAAAATATGTTACAGAAGAATCCTCAGAATACATAGGCCAAAAAGAGACCAATAGAAACATTCTGAGAGTACTGAAAGTAAAATAATACTGGCTAAACAACAAGGTTCTCTCTAGAAAATGAAAATATTATGGCCATATCAAATGACATGACTGCTTAGAAAAGACCATAATGGAGGAAAGGATGCAAGGTTAATGAAAAAGGTAGACCACATTGAAGATAGACACAAATTATCAAAAAACACCTGAACAATCATACAAGAGGGTAATGTGACAGTTAATACCATTCCATTGTGGCATATCTGGAAATGAAAAGGTATATATGCCAGCAAAAGATGGAGCAGCACAGGAACAAAAAGACCAAGAAATAACCTACAAGAGAAAAAAGGACCCTCATCAAAACTATTCGAAAAGTTGACCACCCAAAAGACAATTTTCTGCACCAGGACAGAATACAACAGACTAAACAGTCACTTAAATAAACTAAGACTGATTCCATAACCTCTATTCATGTGGGCAGGCTGCACAGACTGCGGAACATATTCAGCAAAACTGCATTATGCTAAACCAGTTGAGGGCGGAGCACTTGCCTACTGAGACAGTCAGCCACAGGAAGTTATAATGGAGTCTTGAGGACCTTTCAGATACAGCAAAATTTATCAGGAAAACCGCATGTGCTGTGTAAATATGTTAAACTGCTAACATGAAGAAGACTCAAAGAAACAGGAATATTGGCTCAAGATTGGTTGAAGTTTCGAGAGGCTGTGATGACTCCTGCAACTGGGCTTTTAATTATAAATTTATTTATCTTATGGCACAACTATCACTAACAACAATAGAGCATCTGCCTCTATATATCTTTTTGCATTGCAGATTTCACATTCAAGAGTGCTTTATGCATCATTTCACAGCGGAAGCAGTGGTGGGTGCATCACAGAAAATAAAAACATTTTTTCAAGTAATAAAGTTTGCAGACGCCAGCTTTTAACCACACCTTTATCATCTACTGCACTTGTTAGACTAATCAGTTCAGGGCCTATAAATGAATCTACTGTTTTAACTGTGAGTACACATTTTATTTGTGTGTTGGTTGTAATTTTTAGTGTGTGAAGAAATTCTTATTATAGTGCGTTCATCAATAATTGATCGCCCATATTGTCTATTATCTCCCTAATTACTGAGCATATGGGCTTCATATTTTACATAATGTATTATTTCATAACCATGTTAAAGATTTATGATTAATTATTATCTAGACTGAACAGATTTTTCGCAGCAGCCGCTACGATTTTTAAGGTAGCAATGATTGTATATGGAAAAGAAATTAATTGCTGGTATAGGCATATCGTTCATTTGTTGTAACATAGGTAAAATGAAGTATTTTGAGTGTAATATTTTGCTTTCATTGTATTGAGATTTTATGCAATGAGATATAAAGTTAATAGTTAAATATTTATGAAATTGTAGTATTATTTACATTCTTGTGAATTTAAAATAAACCTAAACATACATTGTACTTACCAGAGTCATCATCATCTTAGTCGTAATATGAACATTGTAATCACTAAAAGGGGCATTCTAGAATCTTCGACCAAAACATTTTCAGTTCATGCTACAATGTGGAGAATTTCAAAAATGTCAAGCCTTTAATATTATCAGTCTAGACCTTGTGTTGGCCACCTCTTCTTACATCTTCTGCTTTCCTCTGCAGGATTGTTTTAAAGAGAAACTCATTTCATATCAAATAACTAAATCACAAAAGCTTACTACATTTAATGATTGTCAATATGGTCTTGTTGTCCAGCAAGGGTATATATTATATATCTTGTATGTCTTTACAATGATAGATATGTCACTTCAGCTGTGGTGTTTTCATATGTTCACTATTATATTGATTTTTTTTCTTCTTCTGCGTTCGTTCTCAAACTTCTGCAGATTAGCAGGATGTAGTCCGGAGAACGGAATGCGTTGTGTCAAGGTTTACAGCATTGCTGCGATATCTGCGCCTTTTGGCCTGACACATCCGACTTCAGCATGGCTTTGAGTCACTGACCATATATGGGATGGGATAGCCAGCTCCATCCCATAACCTCCTTAGTCGCCTCTTATGACATGCGTGGAAGGTAAACAGTGTTGCTATTCTTTGCTCCCCTTTCGGGCCCCCCACGACACACTGGCATATATTGATGTTATCTAATTCCTTCTTCTTCTCGGTCTTCTCCTGGCCTTGTTTTGTATTCTTATTTTTTATGAATTGCTCTTTTAATAATTTCTTTATTGAAGTTATCTACATGTTTTTCTTCCTCTCATTTCTTTTGGTTTTGTATAATTATGATTATCTTCTCATAACCACCTTGATAGTGTTGTGCAGTTTATACCCATGGCATGTGTTCTTTTGATAACTATACTTTTCAGTGTAATGAATTTAATTTTCAAAGACATGGTTATAATATAGTCGTAAATGCTGCTTTATGATATGCTGTAAAAAAATGTAAAACCTTGATATGTTGAAGACACCACAATAAAAACACATTGAATATGAGATGCAGCGAATGACAGTCACCCTCAGTTGCCTGGATGAGGAATATGCACAAGATATATGGGTCAGAGTGTACACAGATGGGTCAGCACAGAATGCTGTGAGGAATGGAGGTGCAGGTGTATATATAGAATATCCACACAAGCCTAGAGATACAATCAGAACACTGACAGGAAAATTCTGCAATAATTATTATGCAATAATCCAGGCAATTAGTGTGGCAGCTAAAAAACTGCTGAACTCCAACTCTGGCCTACAGCCTGTGGTATTCCTGACAGATGCAAGGTCAGTGCTTCAAGCTCTCCAGTCTGGAAAACTAACAGACTTGAAAAAACTACTTAGCGAATTGTCTTACCAGTACAGGGTAACCATGCAGTGGATACCCTCTCACTGTGGAATACCAGGAAATGAAAAAGCAGACCAACTGGCTAAGGAAGGTGCTGCCGAAGACCAACCAGATATACCAATCACCTACCATCAGAAAAAACAGATGATCAAGTCAATAAGAAAGCCACAAACACCAACACAAGATGACTATCACATTATGAACAGATCAGAACAAGTTATAATTCTACATCTCAGAACAGGATACAACCGACTCCGCAGTCACATGTATACAAAGTTCAAGATTGGCAACACGGCCATGTGTACATGTGGACAGGCAGCACAGAGTGCCAAACATATACTTCAAGAGTGTTCTGAGCATGAAACGCTGAGGCAGACATATTGGCCAGAGGAAACAACACTGGAATCAAAGCTCTATGGGACACTGTATGAACTACAAAAGACAGTGAGTTTTATTAAGGAGACAGAATTACAGATATAGACATGTTTCAAGTGAACGAAAGAAGAAGAAGAATTTAACACTATCCCAAAGTCGTTAAATGTTCATATTGCCATTGATTTCATTATGCTTCCATAATGCATAGATAAAAAAACAGCAATCATTCCTTCTGCATGCAACATACTAGAAACTGCCCCCCATCTGAGAGGCATATTACAATGCTGGTAATGTTCTAGACTACAGAATTTATCAACATGTAGTTATTTCTCTGCTTTGTAGAAGCACGTAGTTATTTCTCTGCTTTGTAGAAGCACAACTGCTCCCTGCTCGTTTCTGGGGAGACTCAGTGTTAACGGTCATGTTTGTGTTAGCATTCACGTTTGTTATTGTAGCAATGAATTGTCATGCACAGTGACTATCTAAAAATTGAAATTAAAACACTATGCATTGGCGTCTACTTGTGCATTACCATAGACTTTTAATCAATATCGCAAATAAGTAAAGATTGAAACTAATTAATGCAATTTAATGCAAAAATTAATTCATAGGGTCTACACCATTTTCAATTCACAAAAAATTTTAGTTAAATGCGTTTTATATTTACTGAGATAATATGATTTTACAGTTAGGCAAAACTGATGAAACGTGCTATTGATGTATTGCCTAAGGTGCACAATATTATTTCTGTTGGTGAGAACAATTCTATGCATCTTTTTATTAAATAAGTTTGTGTTTCTGTTTTCCGTTTGTATTCATTTCTTGAAAAAGGTCCCTGTTGGACTACAATGTAGAAATAGTCCTTGTTCCTTTGTTTATTGTTATTTCTTTTTTTACTATTTGATAGAATATTCAGTAACATTACTTGAATATAGTGTTTATAGCATGTTTGTTTTGCTGCTGCAGCATTCTCAATTTCGTTGGACATCCTCTGACAGTTCGGTTATTTATACTATATCCATGTTTGATCAGAATATTATTTATGCATTTTTTTTATTGGACTCACTCTGGACTCACACCTAGGGACTTTCATGTGTTTAAGTTGTCATTTGTTTAAAATTGAGTTTATTATATCTTCATATATTTAACATTCGTCTTTGTGACACCAACATCCAGATTTAGGTCTCAAATTAGAAAACAATCATTATACCTTCCATAGATATATTAAGAGACTACTAAGGAGGCTGGGAGATAGACTGACAACCTGTCAAGTGTGAACAAAAATTTAAGTTAAAGAAATCAACAAAAACAATTTAGTAAAATTTGTCTTCTTAAAGGACTCTGGTTACATAGAAAACAAGTTGCATAGTCAATGCTGAGAGGACACTACAGGGTCGATCTACGGACAGGAATACTGGGGAGAATTTTCCATGGTCTGTGCTCTCATGAGTCAGGGTCAGAGACTTGATTGATTGATTAAATACCCATGTGTTACCTGGCCAGAAGAGGAGCAAATCACTTTCTTGCATATCATAAGAGATGACTTAGAGGGTTTGGGCATGTGGTTGGCTATCCCATCCCATAGGTCATTGTGACTAAAAGCCATACTAAAAGCTGTCATGCCAAAAGGCCCAGATATTGCAGCTACACTGTTAGTCCTCAGGCCATCATACTGACACTACGGACACGCCCATATGTGCTCCAATCTCATATTCAGTATGTTTTCAGCATGTGGTAACTGACTGTTTCTGTTCTTTGTTGGTTGTTAACTTTTTCTTTTATTTCTATATACCACTCGTTTCTTGCAAGACCACAATTCACTCCCATATCCTGCATTCGACAACTATAGACTATAGAAGAATACACCTAACATAACCTTCTAACTCCCAGATAGCATTCAAAATATCAGCTCAGTCTTTGAACTACCACTAGTCACAGTGGCTATTCAATCTGTCTGCTCTTTAATTTCCCGTAACACACATGTGTCTTAACACACATTCTTTCTTCAGCACAGACTTCATCGACTCCAATCATTGATGGCATAAATAGTTCAACTGAATCTTTTGAAGCATTCTTATGAAATCAGTAAGAAAATAGGCACATGTAGTACTCTGAGACTCCAACCATATCATTGCCCTGGTACCACGATCACCTCCATCGTTATACCACTAGTAGTTATACAAAAAGCACTACCGTACTTTCTTTCATAATACACTTCCCTCCGCATTGAGACATAAAATGTCCAAGCACTGTCCATATGCTGCACCATGGACCCACCAGTGTAGACAATATCTGAGTCTATATGCTATGGAATATTGACAGCCAATCTGTAAATGAGGATTTCAAATTCTGTTCCCTGTACTGTATCCTGCTAACTGGCTGGAGTTTGAGAAAGAAGTTGATGATCCTCTAGATTAGTATCTCCCAGCGTGGACCCACGATCCACATGGGGGGGGGGGCAATTTGATTATTCAAAGGGTAATAATACAATTTTTTATAAGATAATTATAACGATATGTATATGTTACTTAGGAGGCCATCAGAATTTTAGAAAGACTTAGGTGACACAGGGGCGTGGTGCTGGTTGTTCCCATGGCCGTTGATTGTATAAGAAGATTGATTCATATTACATTTCTGAGTAGTGCAGAAATATAGAATAAACATTTGGGAGATACAAAATAGAGGCCTTGGAGATGGTAATATGTATTTCTCAAAATAAGTAAGAATCATTTGCTTTTTTCGATGGAGTTGAACCAGTTGTTTAAAAACTTATTGCGTCAGGAAAATGCTACTCTCTCTGAAGCCACATATATGGAACACCTTATATGGAACGAGATAACAGCTTACAAACATTCATATATCACCCAATGACTTGGTCATACGCTCATGGACTGCTGAATCAGCAACCAACCAACTAAAAACTTGTAGCATGAGTATCTGGTGATGCTCAGAGCGCTGTTAGTAGCATTCTCCACTGTTGTGATAGGTGGCATTTCTCGCTCTTTGGTAGGTGGAATTTCTCTGCTTCTTTGCCAGGTAGAATTTCTTCTTTGATAGCTAGCACTTCCTGAAAACTTTTATTAGTAGCATTTCTCTGCTGCTTTTGATAGGTAGCATTTCTCTACTTTTTTTTATAGGATATTGAAATCAGCTGATATGAGAAGCTTAGTGCCTTTAGCATTTGACAGAATGCTTTATAAAAGTCTATTTATGTGTGTGTGTGGGCTCATTTAGACCACATTTGCATACAGATTCTAGATTTATTATGTCTGATTACAAATAAAAACTAGGATTTTCTGCAATTCCAAATTGTCAGTTAAAGAAAATTGATACCAGGATAGGTAATGTACCAGGGTAGATCATTTTTACAGTCTTGTTGCTTTTATCATTGCATCCATTGAATTTTGAGTAGTATTTGAAGCACAGTCACTGTATATCTACATTGACTATAGGATTAACAATTAACAGCAAATTTAACATGTGATATACTGTTCTACAATCAAAATAATCATTTCTTACATTTAGGTGACACATCCCACAAACTACATACCTCCAGTACCACCAATTCCAGATATACCAAATGCTGCATCACAGGTCACAGAAGCACTTAATGCCCTTGGAGAACCAACCCTGCATTCTCTGGGTCTTGGCTCCTACTGGCCACCAGGATTGGTTCAGCAAGGCCTTGAGCTGTTACATGCAGGGTTAGGTTTGCCTTGGTGGGGATCCATTGTTATAGGTAAAATATATATGCATTTATTATTTCAATGTATGTCTATGAGGATGTTTAAATAATCTCTTTAGCTATGATCAGGTAGCTCTTGACCGACCATAGCTTTTCTGATAAAAGCACATGTTCTTCTCAGTTGTTTGACTGAGGCGACATCCGGACTCATATACGGCTGTCTCACACATATAATTGTGTAAGGGGGAGGGTTTATCTATGCATGTTTAGTCCCAGAAGTAGGCATTACAGTATGACCATGAGTCCCAATAACATGCCAGAATTAGACAGTAGCATCACATCGCTCCAACTGGAGAGCACTGGTTTCTACCCTGTGCACCATATTTGACTCTGAAGGAACATAAATAGATAGATATGTTGGGTTATCTTTATCATCGCCCATTTAACATTGTCATTCAACAGAAAAATCTTGATATTGTAAGCTTTGTGCCTAGTTTTCAATTTTGTTTTGTGGTCCATATTTTCCTATGAGTAAAATCTGTTCTTGCATTAGTTATTCTTGATTTTAAATCGCTTTTGTGATGAGTTTCATTGACACCTTTGTTCGATAAACATCAATTTCAGATTAATTGGTTATGAAATATAGTTTTTTTAATTGTTGATTCATTTCCAGTTTTTGGTCCCTAACTTTTTTTGAAGGGCATAAATTTACAGAAACACTTGTGATGAGAGTAGTTTGTTATATATTTACAGGAATATTTGTCATGAGAGCAGTTTGTTAAATATTTACAGAAAGACTTTTCATGAGAGCAGTATTTTTTTTTCAGGTACAGTTATCATGAGAGTATGCATGTTTCCACTTGTGGTCAAATCTCAAAAAATGTCTGTGGGTATGATGAATCACATGC
Source organism: Meghimatium bilineatum (assembly GCA_034231615.1). Lineage (NCBI taxonomy): Eukaryota > Metazoa > Mollusca > Gastropoda > Stylommatophora > Philomycidae > Meghimatium > Meghimatium bilineatum. The sequence goes on along the minus strand of CM067319.1, from coordinate 31,842,121 downwards.
CAACTGTACAAAAATTGCAACTAAAATTCACTCAAGCAAGACAAAGAGGAAATATGCTTGAAGGTTAGTTCATTGTAAGCTTTCTGTCAAAATAATGTTTTTCTTTTTCAGCCATTCTTCTGCTGTTACTATAAAGCAGGATTTCTCAAAGTAGGAGATAGAACACTTCAAGTGGGGCAGCTTCTGACACATAGTCTGTTGGGTGGGGGGGGGGGGGGGGGTGATAAAGTTTTATTGGACATTAAATGACTCAAGAGACATAAGAAAGACAGAAATTACTTTGTAAGAACTGGAAGGGAGACAAAATTGGACAATTATGTTAATAACAATTCAGTTCTGCTAGAACCTAATATGTTTATGAAGAGTACTTGTTTGCTGGAACACAAACTTACTTATGATGAATTCTGAATTATTTAAGAATTCACCCACAAAATATATTGAAAGACTATTTCTTTGGTGCAGCAATTTTGGAACAACATACTATCCAGGATATTTTTAGTAATATTGTCACTACGATTTCCATATTGTTGAAGTATCATAGCATTTTACTTCCGTTTAGATTTGACACCAATAATATATATAAGAAATTTGGTTATCATCGAACTTTGTCTGGAAAGTTTTAAAAAGAAAAAAATGTTTACCTTCTATGAGTGTTTGTATAAAAAATAAAAAGCCATATCTTATCTCATACTTTGCGCAAGTTTATTTATATCTTCACTTTGTTTTTGCTGTTATTTTTTTTAAATCATGAACATTTCCTAGGTTATCCATAACAAGGGGGAGACTGAGCACCTATGGCCTTGCCATAGTGCAATGATATAAGCTCATCATACCCTGGAGATTAAGGAGATCTGAGGAAATTTGGGATGTGTTTGGCTGTCTCATCCCATAGAGGGCCAGTGACCCAGAAAACATGCTGAAATCAAATGTGTCAGACAGATTGGAACAAAGATTACAATGTTCCATTCCCGAGACTACATCCTGCTAATCTGCAGGAGTTTGAGAATGAACAAATAAAACTAAAGATCAAATTACATTTTTTGTAAATCCCAAAACTTGTAGATCAGCAAGGACTTGAGTTAGCTCATCTCCGCCCTGCATATGATCAATACTTTCTTCTTCAAATCCACAATTATCATCGTCGTCTTTGCCTCCGTTATCATTTCTTTGGCAAAGAGTCATTTGATACTGACAATTTGTTCTCTGGATATGAGAAGAAGAAATATCCATGGTCACCTAGGCTTGGTGCATCACAGGCTCTTGATCTTTACATCAAGAATAATCTCTATGATATTCAATCGCTTCATTACAGCCGTATCAGACGCTCCAATATCACTCCTGCTAAATCACATGCCTTGTCACATCTTAGTAGACGTGATTACATTGTCATTAAGCCAGCTGATAAGGGTGGTGATGTAAGGATCTTTACCTACAGGAGGGCCATAAATAACTATCTAACCCCTCATTTTACACAGCACATACCTCTGACTCTACTACACCTAACAATAAGGTGGTCAAAAATGCCCTTAAAACTCTTATTCGCAGTAACGACCTCCCCACTAGTTCTCAGGCTTTTTGTATCGATGAAAGCAGTTTACGCAGACTAGTTTTCTATATGCTGCCCAAATATCACAAAGAATCTAATCCAGGTAGACCCATTGTTGCTTCTTGCTCGTGTCCCACTACGCGTATTTCCAATTTACTTGATAGTATTTTTCAACCCTTATCAGAGCAACTGCCTTCATTTTTAAAAGATACTAAGCATGCTTTAACTATATTTTCTTCTGTTCGGTTGTCTTCTGACTACACTTATCATCTGTTCTTACATGATGTTTGTTCTTTATATACTTCTATACCTCATTCTGATGGTCTTGGGGCTTTGCAGTTTTTTTCTTGATAAGAACCCCCATTACTCTGTAATCACTCCCACTCTTATCCGTCTTGCCGAACTGGTGCTTACGCTCAACTATTTTGAATGCGATGGGCACATTTTTTATCAGATTAGTGGTATTTCTATGGGCATTAAGATGGATCCCAGTTATGTGTGTCTTTTCATGGGCCATTTGAACATCAGGTTTTGGAGACTTATGAAAGTTCTTTTCTATGTAATAGATATATTTATGATGGAATAGGTATTACTGACATGCCTGAGCCAGAATTGTCTCATTTCATCAACTTTATCAACAATTTTAACCCTGCTATTCAGTTCACATCTAACATCTCTACTACTTCTGTCAATTTTCTTCACATTATTGTCACTATTCATCCCCTTTACCTCAGCATATCTGTTTACTACAAACCTACTGATGCACATGGTTTTCTGCTCTACACATCTTCTCATCTTCCTGCTTGTCGCAACTTTGCCATTCTTCCAGCTTCTTTACCTTTGTTGCTTATGTGGTGATGATGACGACTTTCTTGATAAATCATCTGGGATGATTGATTTCTTTCATAGACGTTCATTCCCTGACAATGTCGTTTCATCGACATGACTTTGTGTCCATAAGTTATCTCAACTTTGAAGTGGTCTACAGTGTTGTCTCTAGTTATCTCAAACAGGAGTGATATCGGACCATCCGATACAGTTGTGATGAAGCGATTGAATATCATAGAGATTATTCTTGATGTAAAGATCAAGACCTGTGATGCACCAGGCATGGGAGACCATGTATATTTCTCATATCCAGAGAACACTGTTTACCTTCCACACAGTTAGCTGTCCCATCCCATTTAGGGTCAGTGACCCAAAAGCCATGCTGAAGTCAGATGTGTCATGCTGAAAGGCACTGATATCGCAGCAATGCTGTAAACCATGACACAACGCATTCCGTTCTCCGGACTACATCCTGCTAATCTGCAGGAGTTTGAGAACAAACGTTGTTTGAGAACGAACTGTTGGTTGCCTATAGTTGTGACAAAAATCGTAATGACATCTTGGTCCACAGTCACCTCAGGTCTTATGTTCCTGCTCACTTTGGCACTATTCATTGCAAACGCGGCTGTTGCTACACATGTCCCTATGTAATTCAGATCTGCTCTGTTTCATTTCCTAAGGCCACTTTCACTATCAATGAGGCCTTTACAAGTAAATCCCGTAATGTCATTTACATTTATCATATGTAAACGTTCTGACAAGAAGTATATAGGTGAAATGGGCTTACGATTGAGTGACCGCTTCTGTAGGCATCTTCATGCCATAAAACAGAGAACCTACCCCTGTCGCCATTCATTTCAATGGGGATGGTCATAATGGTGCTCTCGATATCCAATTCACTGCCCTCATATCCTGCATCACGGATGTTAGATTTAGGTACTCTTGAAAATCAATTTATTTTTTAGTTTGGTACCCTCAAGCCTTTTGGACTTAACTCTGAATATTAATTTGTTTAAGTTTGTGTTGGTGTGGTCCTTATTGTATTGCTATCCATGTTGTATTGAGTAATAATTTGTTATATCTGTTATCATATCCCATCCAATATTCAACAAAATCTGCTTCCATGACTACATGTTTCCACGTACATCATTGTCACCTTGAACTTCGTATTGTTTACATGTCAATAGTGTATCTAGTGCTTCTGTGCTGGTAACATTGTTTTCATTGTTTTTCACTGTTTGTTTCATATATTCTTGAGAAAGACCTAACGATTCGAAATATTGAAAATGTCTTGTGTATTGTAATTTGTATGTTTTCGTGTTTACACCTCATAACGCCTTAGTCTTAGTGATAGTCCGTCTGTTGTGTTCAAGTGAAACATCAAAAACCTGTGTTCTACGTAAGTACTATTGTTGTTCCATTTCACTACAGTATTACTTTATATTAGATTTTAAGACTCATGTGTCTTATTAGATACTACATATGTATATTCTTCCATTTTGATGGATTTATTTTATTTCTCACCAGCAATGAGGTATGGAAGTGAGCTAGGAGATTACATGAAACGGAACAATGTGAAACCATTTGGTCAATTGATGATGCCCCTGTGTCAGGTATATTAGTAGTATATCCTTGTGCGACATAGATTGTGTGTATACGATAGTGTTTCATACATGTGTAGTATATTCATGTGTGAGATAGATTGTGTTTATTAATCAGTGCTCCTTACATTGGTAGTATGTCCATGTGTGAGATTGTAAACTAGCAACTATTAAAAATGCAACTTCCATCTAGTTTCTATTGTTTTGTTGATGTCATGTTTCTTTTGCATTTTTCATGCTTCATGTGCAAAACAGAAAATAAACTCTGACTTTATTAAAAGTTGATACAGGTTGAAATTTGGCACACACTTTAACTTTTAGCATGCTGCATTAACCATTTCCTTCCCTGCCCGCTTGCTCCTGCTCGCTATGTGTATATATATATATATATATATATATATATATACACTCCGTACCCAATACCTGCCGCTGCACATATGGAGTACTAAACTGCCGTTCTTCACGGTTGCCTTGCAAATAGACGTGCTAAATTTAGCACTAACGTGATTACCGGTAATGGCCGCCTCCAGTGTAATTTTCTGTATGTTTCTAACAGCTGTCATATAGGAGCTATGGGTTATCGAATATGACCTTCAAATTTCAGAAAAACTTGGTAAGAATGGCTATGATTCAGATGATGTTGATAGGCAATATTTTAAATGAATCTTAAAGAACATGAATGAATCATACATTGAAGGGGAATTAGTTCAGTATTTAGTAGCGAAAGTAACAACCATCATCAATCTTTAGTGTAGGCCTAGTGATGACTTGTGCCGCACCAACCCGCTCACCATAGACCAAGTAATGATTGAGAACAGTCAATACAGCTGATCTATGTCAATACTGATCAATTTCATGAGAAATTGTGTCCTGCTAGCACCTCATCCAGATTAGTCTGATTGTCTTCTTCTCGTTCGGAGTTTGACATGTCTACACAGAAAGTCTTGTTTTCTTAATAAATGCTGCTGTATTTGAAAGCTCCTCAGTGCTCCCATACATCATTCTGTGGATATCCATCTCTGTGGGCCAATGTCTCTCTGATTGTAACTAGGTTAACTTTCACTATTTCTATGGGGTGCAAAGGGAACGCATTGCTCTAGGCGGACCCAGGGTTAGCAGATAACCAAGATCCCAAATGTACCTCCACGCGGTGCACCCTGGAAACAGAAATACAGCAGCTCGTGCTGATTCTGGCCAAATCATTTGGGGATCGTGTCCAAGAATGTGGAGGAAGCAGATGGAAAGAGATTTGACTGCACAAGAGACAGACAATATCTCCGACATCACCACATATAGCGACACTGTCGACATACAGTGAAGCTAGTCAGTCCAGTCCGAACATTGGAGGGGCGGTCAATGTAAAATGCACGTAAAGGTAGATGCATGGCTAGAGACAAATAGATTTCATACCGAGTACAATGAAACAGTGAAAGGGCAGAACAGCGCTAGAGGGCAGCGCGAACTGCAAATAGAAAATGAAAAGTCCCTAGGAAAGGTGAACTACAAGCTCCGTCAGCTCGAGATGAGCTTCTAGTTACCTGTGTTCCTTACAGGCAGAGACCCAGACCCATCCATTGGCGTTTGGTAAAGCAAGAAGACCTAATCCAACTCTAATGTTGAGCCTTCCTAAACCGGAAATATGCTCGCGAAGAGAAAGTGTTCTGTACCCAATGGGCTTAGGCAAGAAAGGGACAACGATGGTAGTCCTGGCCCAACTCTACTGTCAAGGTTTCCTATACCGGAAGTACACTTGCAGAGAGAAAGGGTTCCGTACTCGATTCGCTCAGGCACAAAAGGGACAACGATTTAGCCCTGGCCCAACTCTACTGTCAGGTTTTCCTACACCGGAAATACACTTGAAGAGAGAAAGGGTTCAGTACCTGATGGGCTCAGGCGCTATTGGGACAAGGACGCTCAGCTCGAGAACGCCTTGCTCTCAAACGCGTGGTGTGAGACTCGAACTTGGACAAGGGGTACACGATGTCGGTGAATGACACCTCGGCTAAGAGGGCGAAAGAGCCAGAGTCCAACACCTCTTTTGGTTTCTTCCCCTTAAGGAACCAGGCTTACGGATGAGAAACGGTTCAGTATCCAATGGGCACAGGCACAGCACGTCCAATTACACGTGGCAAGTTCATAGACCGTGGAACACCTCGTTTGAGTCAGACGAGAGCAAAACATCGTCTGGGCGAAGAGTCTCCACTACGCGTGCCTGGAGACAGATATAGAGTCTGTCACAGGCTAAGGGTAGCCCACCTGAATTGTCAAGGCATGCCGAAATCGGATGTGCTAGGCCTACAAGGCGCATAACGGTGGCACAACGTAATCACGCTCCCGGCGGAAATCGCACGGATATCCGTGATGGTTACAATGGAGCGAACGAAAAACAAACAAACAAACTATTTCTATGTGAGTCAATCTTTGAAGTAGATGCAAGACAAATCAATGTGTGTGTATGCTAATACTGTATCTAAGTTTTCTGGAAAACAAGATCCTTTTTAGAAACCCGTTTCACCAGATATATATGGCTATCTTTATGTGAAACAAGACCCTGAGTTTTTCTTGAAGGTTGGGATTGAAAGTGTTAAAATTATGCACATTCCCCATTGCAACTGGATTCTTTTTTGAAAAGTACATTATTTTTTGTTGTGTGTTTGGAAAATGCAATAACGTATTTGTTCTTAGAGATTTTTAAATATTTGTTTTCAATTTTAAATAAAGAATCGAATACTGAATCTAATGATGTAAGTTTTGTTTGTAATATGTGGGAAGGTGGTAAATCAAAACTTGAGAAAAAAATACTAACACCTATACATGTCCTATGTGAGGCATCCCTGATAAAATTATTATAAATACCTAGACTTATTGTATTTATGTTGTTTCATAACCAAACTAACATAATATCGCTTGTGAAAACAAAACACTTAGATGTCGCTTACCTTGTCAATCCATTCTTCACTAGGTCTAGGAATATTTTAGTACGACACAGCATAATTATATTCACTGTCGAATATAATGAGGCGAAATGTCTGGGTCTATTCTCCAAAACTAACAAGTTGCTATGTTGCTATCTTCTTTGAAAATAAACGTAATTCCCAAGAATTCCTCATCAGAATACAGATCCATAATAATTTAACTGACAAGGACTTCCATTTATACTTGATTCGTACTGATTGGGACTGTTGACTAGAAATTAAATTACCAATCTAATATTATTCTTTATTCCAAACAAAATGTAAGTAAAGAAAGTTGAATATTCTTAGCCTATGATGGCATTAATTGCAGGTCACATGAACCGTAAACATCATGTAGTTCCTTGTCACTAAATGAGTGCATAGCAATGGATGATGCAAGTCCCCAACAGTTGTTTACATGTAGAAAACCATTGGTGACAAGGTTCTCCGGCATCGTGCTAAAGGTCAAGTTACCAGTAACAGTGAAATGAATACTCTTTCGGTTAACATTTTTTAAATGTAAAAAATTTACATTAGCAATTAAATTACTCTTTCAGTTACCGTTAACAATAAAATGCCTACTGTTTCAGTTGCCAGTGTTTGTGTCTGTATTTATGGGACTTAGACAGATGGCTAATCTACCAGTAGAAAGTATGAAGACAGGTGGAGCTCTCTGGTTTCTTGATCTTACAGTCACAGAGCCATTTTATGGACTGCCTCTCCTGACCGCTTTAACCTTCTGGATGACAATCGAGGTAAATTTAAAAGAAAACTAGTGAAAACTGCATCACTTAGTGTGAGTTAGCACTATAGAATTGCATGCTTAACAAGAGTGACAAACTGGTGCTTCATCTGATGTTCTATTGTGATAAACAGTTTACAGGCCACTTGTTTTTTTCGGCGTATTCAAGATGACATCTGAGATCTGGCAAATAAGATAGTTGTTTTCCGCCAAAGAGGGGTGTGTCGGGACATTGGCGCAAATAAAATGACAACACAATGCATTTCCATTCTCTAGGCTTCGTCCTGCTGGAAATCTAATAGGACCATGGTTCTACTACAAGAGATATCCAGCGGAAGTTTGAGAGTGAACGCTGAAGAAGAAGAGGCTCATTGTTTTGTATATAATTACTGCAGTAATAAACACTTTATCATCTGTGATTCATGGATTAGTTTGAAAGTCTTGAAATCCAAACACAACATCACACTGAAGTCAAAACGATTATGCAACTCTGACAAAACTATTCAAAATATGTATGATCCTTAAGTCATAAATCATTGATAGGCGATATCCTATATACAATATAAAAAGTTGCTGTTATATCTCATTTAAGACCTGACAACCCAGTATTTTTTGGCAGTAGTAGTTTTCTGTCTGACTGAGTGGTACAGAGCACGATTCGAACGACCAAGGTATCAAGTTCACGCCACAGGCAACTGTGGATCTCGACCATTTAGAAATCATGGCAACGTATTTATATTGCCTAGAAAATCACCACAGCCATAAAATGCTGGGTTGATTGCTACATACTGAATAAGATATGTTAGCAATTGGTTATAAGCAATATTTACATTTAGAAAGCTTGAAAAATCATTTGCAATATTTACATGTAGAGAGAAAGCTTACTACATGTGAAATAAGACTTCTAAAAAAGCAGCACACAGAGCAAGAAGAGATCATGTGAGGATTCTGTGTAATCTTTAGTCAAATATATTGAAAAGGAGAGACAGAAAGAGAATGAATCCTTGTTGGCTAGGGGCAAAAGCATACATGAAACGAGAAACAGCAAGATGCAAAGGAAGACCAAGAAAAGTGTGGATTGAAGAAGTTACCAATGTTTTGAGATGTCATAATATTACTGCATATCAAGCGACCAAATATGCCGAAAACCGATCGTCATTCAATCCTGCAACACCTTTTCAGCAAAAGCAGAGAAAAGATAGTTTTAGTAGGTAATTATTTCTTTCTGAAGATTTTAGGTGCCCAGTTGTGTGCTGTGAAAAAAATTAATCATGAGCCTTGGTTACCCAAGACATATTCTGTAGCTATTCATCACATGGCTGAATCATATATAATAGAGGTAGCTTCAAAAAGTTCCAGGAATTAGATTATATAGAAATAAGTAACAATAGAATTATCTACACTACATTTTGTTCAAAGTAGTTCCTTTCTGCAATTATGCTCATTTGCCAACATGCATACAGCTGCTGGAAAAATTAGTGGAACCCAATCGTTGACACCACTCTCAGCTATCTTGTTGCAATGGTGATAACATCTCTGCATCCTTGAACTGCTGTCCTTTCAGTACTCATTTCATTCGAGCGAACAAAAAAAAAATCAGCCGATGAAAGGTCAGGAGAATATGGAGGTTGTTCAAAGGTAATCACATTGTGTTGTGTGGTACTGCTTTACCAGTAGGGACCGATTTGACGACGCATTGTCATGCAGTATAATCCAACTGTTTGTTCAATTTGTAGTAGCTTTCTTCTGATTTCATTTCAGTATCACCATGTGCTTTATTAAGCAATGTTAGTGTCTCGGAGGGTGACTTCTCAAGCAAAATACAGAATTTGACATTTGTACATTGTTCTTCTTCTTCTTCAGCTTTCATTCTCAAACTCCAGCTGGATCTCCCTTGTAGCAGGACCATTGTCCTACTAGATTTCCAGCAGGATGTAGTTCAGAGAATGGAAATGCGTTGTGTCGCCATTTTATTTGCACCGATGGCCCGACACATCCGTCTTCGGCGAGGATATTGTTCAATCAAGAACATTTTCAGCTCCGATAATGCAACTAGTACAATACACAAACATCTGTATGTTCTCTTTGAGAGTATATGTGAAGTTCACGACTGCAATTTCCTTTTGTCAAGGTCATTACTGACTTCTAAACATATAATCTCTATAACATCTTTCAAACACTAGTCAACTATTCAGGGAACATTTTTGAAGATACTTTGTATATCTATTTAAATTATTTAAAATATAAGTTAACAGTAATACTTTGTTCTCAACCAGGACAGTGCGGTAGATTTTTTCAGTATGATGCAAGACTTTGAAATGTTGCACATTAAATGTATTCTGATTGGTGCTACTTGATGCGGCCGCCTCTCTGCATCATAGCACGGCACAGCTCTGATCTTGACTAATTCAATACAAATTACAGTATTTACTTTGTAATTAACTCATTCAATACAAATTACAGTATTTATTTTGTTTCACTCAATACAAATTAAGTATTTACTTTGTTTCACTCAATACAAATTAAGTATTTACTTTGTTTCACTCAATACAAATTAAGTATTTACTTTGTGCTCAACTCACTCAATACAAATTAAGTATTTACTTTGTGCTCAACTCACTCAATTTACAGTATTTACTTTGTGCTCAATTTACAGTATTTACTTTGTGCTCAACTCGCTCAATTTACAGAATTTACTTTGTGCTCAACTCACTCAACAGCATTTACCGTATGATCAACTCATTCACAACAAAGTACAGTATTCACTTTGTGTTTAACCTTTACGACTCTGCGGGCGAGGTCACACACCGGAGGTCACGCCCCCTTGTGCTTGCAGGCGAGGTCACTCACCATACGATATCGCCCTATTCCCAAGTACGGAACTTCACGAAATAATGAACAGATGACGTATAAAGCCCGCCAAACGAAGCTAGGAATACGTCACAGTTTAAAGGTCAAATTCCTTTACTCATTACGATTGTAAGAGAAAGAAAGCCGGTTTAATTTGTCAATGTATTTCTAGAGCGAATCTAGCCATTTTTGGCCGTATTTTACTATCAAATTGAGTACCGCGTGGCATGGGTAAGTGATCGTGACTACATGTTCTAATTGTTGTTTTTTGTGTTTAATATGTTGTTATTTGATAAGAATGTGTGTGTATTCATTCAAAAACACAAAATTAATATGTATCAGGGGTGCCACATGTGTGCATGGACAATAATTACGTTGCGTGTCGGCATAGACCTAGTGTTGACCGGACGGACATTATATGCGATTTCTTCGCGTTTTATTAGTTTTTTTAGTTCATATTATATTAGTTTGGATATAAAACAATACATATACAATAAGTATAGGTATTTATGAGGATTTTATCAATGTTGCCACACATTGCTCATGTATTAGGGTCGTCAAGAAGATATATTTGCGATTTTGAAAATGGCGTTTTCCGTTTTCCCCCCAAATTTTCAACTTCACAACTGTCATATCACACATACAACAACAACAAAAACACGATTATATTCACTATTCACTCCTTTATTTACATGTGCAAAAATTATTTAAATATCTTCTAAAACAAAAAAGTTATTGCATTTTCAAAACACTCATCATCAATAACGCAAATTTTCCAAAAAGAATCCAGGATTAGGGGAGAAATTTCTCAATTTAATCCAGAGCCCTTAAGGTTAACACATTCAAACAAATTACAGTGTTCTTTTTGTGGCCAACTCATTCAAATTACAAGCTTTGTGCTCAATTCACTCACAGTGTTCACTTTGTGATCAACTCACTTAAATTACTGTACTTCCTTTGGGCTCAAATTACAGTATTTACTCTGTACTCAATTATCTCAAATTACAGTATTTACTTTGTGCTTATTTCTCTCAAATTACAGTATTCACTTTGAGCTCAACTCACTAAAATTTCAGTATTCACTTTGTCATCAACTCATTAAATACAAATTACAGTATTCACTTTGGGCTCAACTCACTGACAATATTTTCTATTTTTTTCTCAATTGCTTTCAGGTTGGTGTTGATGGAGTCAATGCTCAGTCTCAAACACATATAATGAAGTGGTTCCTCAGAGCTATGCCACTAATAATGTTGCCATTTATAACCAATTTCCCAACAGTAAGTCAAATGTCAATACTTAATAAGTATTGTACAATTACATCAAACATTGTAATGTGATTGTGCTCTTGCAATAAATCTGAGGCTTTAAAACTCCTTCCACATAACGAAAATATTCATTATGGCACATGAACAATTACAAAGTTTTATGTTGTGATTGCAATATTTACAGTTTTCAAAACTGCACACTGTTTTAAAAAATTTGTCATCGCCCTTAGTAAATGGGAAATAAGTATGTTCTGGATTGCTGGTTAGCAAAATATTAATGCTATTACTACCTCCTTGTAATAAATCTCAGACTAAGAAGGTCCCGAGGGTATGTCAGTGTTGGGTTTTGTAAGAAACATTGGGGTGCAAAGGGAACGCATTGCTCTAGGCTGACCCAGGGTTAGCAGATAACCAAGATCCCAAATGTACCTCCTCGCGGTGCACACTGGTAACAGAAAACAGCAGCTTGAGCTGATTCTGGCTTAATCATTTGGGGATCGTGTCCAAGAATGTGGAGGAAGCAGATGGAAAGAGATTTGACTGCACAAGAGACAGACAATATCTCTGACACCACCAGCATCACCACATATAGCGACACTGTCGACATACAGTGAAGCTAGTCAGTCCAGTCCGAACATTGGAGGGGCGGTCAATGTAAAATGCACGTAAAGGTAGATGCATGGCTAGAGACAAATAGATTTCATACCGAGTACAATGAAACAGTGAAAGGGCAGAACAGCGCTAGAGGGCAGCGCGAACTGCAAATAGAAAGTGAAAAGTCCCTAGGAAAGGTGAACTACAAGCTCCGTCAGCTCGAGATGAGCTTCTAGTTACCTGTGTTCCTTACAGGCAGAGACCCAGACCCATTCATTGGCGTTTGGTAAAGCAAGAAGACCTAATCCAACTCTAATGTTGAGCCTTCCTAAACCGGAAATATGCTCGCGAAGAGAAAGTGTTCTGTACCCAATGGGCTTAGGCAAGAAAGGGACAACGATGGTAGTCCTGGCCCAACTCTACTGTCAAGGTTTCCTATACCGGAAGTACACTTGCAGAGAGAAAGGGTTCCGTACCCGATGGGCTCAGGCACAAAAGGGACAACGATTTAGCCCTGGCCTAACTCTACTGTCAGGTTTTCCTACACCGGAAATACACTTGAAGAGAGAAAGGGTTCAGTACCTGATGGGCTCAGGCGCTATTGGGACAAGGACGCTCAGCTCGAGAACGCCTTGCTCTCAAACGCGTGGTGTGAGAATCGAACATGGACAAGGGGTACACGATGTCAGTGAATGACACCTCGGCTAAGATGGAGCGAACGCAAAACAAACAAACATAATGAGTACAATGACATAATGAAAGGGCAGAACAGCGCCAGATGGCAGCGCGAACTGCAAATTGTTTGTTTGTTTGTTTTTCGTTCGCTCCATTGTAACCATCACGGATATCCGTGCGATTTCCGCCGGGAGCGTGATTACGTTGTGCCACTGTTATGCGCCTTGTAGCTCTAGCACATCCGATTTCGGCATGCCTTGACAATTCGGGTGGGCTACCCTTAGCCTGTGACAGCCTCTATATCTGTCTCCAGGCACGCGTAGTGGAGACTCTTCGCCCAGACGATTTTTTGCTCTCGTCTGACTCGAACGCGGTGTTCCACTGTCTATGAACTTGCCTCGTGTAATTGGACGTGCTGTGCCTGTGCCCATTGGGTACTGAACCGTTTCTAATCCGTGATCCTGGTTTTTTAAGGGGAAGAACTCAACAGAGGAGTTAGACCCTGGCTCTTTCGCCCTCTTAGCCGAGGTGTCATTCACCGACATCATGTACCCCTTGTCCAAGTTCAAGTCTCACAACACGTGTTTGAGAGCAAGACGTTCTCGGGCTGAGCGTCCTTGTCCCAATAGCGCCTGAGCCCATCAGGTGTTGAACCCCATCTCTCTTCAAGTGTATTTCCGGTGTAGGAAAACCTGACAGTAGAATTGGGCCAGGGCTACCATCGTTGTCCCTTTTGTGCCTGAGCGCATCAAGTACGGAACCCTTTCTCTTCGCGAGCATATTTCCGGTTTAGGAAGGCTCGACATTAGAGTTGGATTAGGTCTTCTTGCTTTACCAAACGCCAATGAATGCGTCTGGGTCTCTGCCTGTAAGGAACACAGGTAACTAGAAGCTCGTCTCGAGCTGACGGAGCTTGTAGTTCCCCTTTCCTATGAACTTTTCATTTTCTATTTCCAGTTCGCGCTGCCCTCTAGCGCTGTTCTGCCCTTTCATTGTTTCATTGTACTCTGTATGAAATCTATTTGTCTCTAGCCATGCATCTACCTTTACGTGCATTTTACATTGGCCGCACCTCCAATGTTCGGACTGGACTGACTAGCTTCACTGTATGTCGACAGTGTCACTTATGTGGTGCTGCTGGTGGTGTCGGAGATATTGTCTGTCTCTTGTGCAGTCAAATCTCTTTCCATCTGCTACCTCCACATTCTCGGACACGATCCCCAAATGATTTGGCCAGAATCAGCACGAGCTGCTGTATTTCTGTTTCCAGGGTGCACCGCGTGGAGGTACATTTGGGATCTTGGTTATTTGCTAACCCTGGGTCCGCCTAGAGCAATGCGTTCCCTTTGCACCCCGAACTGCAAATGAAAAGTGAAAAGTTCCTAGGAAACAGTAACTATAAGATCTGTTAGCTCGAGACGAGCTTCTTGTTACCTGTGATCCTTATAGGCAGAGATCCAGACCCAATTGTGGGCTTTCGGAAAAGCAAGAAGACCTAAACCAACTCTAATGTCGAGCCTTCCTATACCGGAAATATGCTCGCGAAGAGAAAGGGTTCCGAACCCGATGGGCTTAGGCAAGAAAGGGACAAAGATGGCAGTCCTGGCCCAACTCTACTGTCAAAGTTTCCTATACCGGAAATACACTTGCAGAGAGAAAGGGTTTAGTACCTGATGAGCTCAGGCAGAAAAGGGACAACGATTTTAGCCCTGGCCCAACTCTACTGTCAAGCTTTCCTATACCGGAAATATACTTGCAGAGAGAAAGGGTTCAGTAGCTGATGGGCTCAGGCGCTATTGGGACAAGGTCGCTCAGCTCGAGAACGCCTTGCTCTCAAACGCGTAGTGTGAGACTCAAACTTGTGTGAGGGGTTCACGATGTCTATGAATGACGCCTCGGGTAGGAGGGCAAACGAGCCAGGGTCCAATTCTTCTTGCGAGTTCTTCCTCATATGGAACCAGGCTCGCGGATGAGAAATGGTTCAGTACCCAATGGACACAGGCAGAGTTTGTCCAATTGCACGAGATGGATTCATGGACGGTTGAGCACCTCGTGTCAGATAGACGCGCTCGACAAGCGTCTTGGCGAAGAGGCACTACACACCAGCGTGCCCGGCGACAGATAGACAGGCTGTCACGGACTAGGGACCAAACCCAAAATAAAGGAATAACGAAAACGGATGTGCTGGCCCTCGGATGTCCTGACCACAGGTGGCCAACCGGGGTGCAAATAATCACAGTCTACTGTGGAACTTGCAGCACAACGTACTTCACGCTCTCCGGCGGAAATCACACGAAATGTTTGTTGTGGTTATATGAGAGCGAACTTTGAAGAAGAAGTAAGAAACATTGGTTTGAACGTGAATTAGCAAGTGTCCGAGTGTATACCAGTGTTGGATTTTGTAAGAATCATTGGTTTGAGAGTGAACAAGGGCCTAAGGGTATGTCAGTGCTGGGAACCTAGAGCTGGCTTATTTTGTTTATCAGTCAACCATGTGTTGAGGGTCTAAAAGAAGATCAAAGAATAGAAACACTGCAATCTGCTGTACATGTCATAAGAGATGACTAAGGAGGTTTTGAAGATGGTAAGTGACCCAGACTTCATGCTGAAACTGAATTATCAGGCATAAACGGTGTAGATAAGAACAGTCGAGCGTAAACACTGTATGGCACATTGTATTCTTTATACTGCATCCTGCTAACCTAAAGGAGTTTGAGAATGAATGCATAATTTTATCAGTCGATTATCAATATTTATGACAACAAACAGGATACAGTTTGAGGCAAAAACTATGGGGCAGACGCTCAGACCTGGAAAAGACAGTGTGAACCTTGTGAACTTCGCCCTGACTACAGGCCTGACAATATAACATGACAGCATATGCTGAGTGCAGAAGACGTATGGCAACAAACTGAGATCAATTGAATAACTTAAAAATTAATATCAAATTTGAAACTGATGTCATTAAGTTCAGTGTCAATAGGAGTGCCATGTTAAAATGTCCCTTGTGTGCTGATGACATTCATTTCTAGCATTTTCTTTGTAACACTCATTATGAATCAACTATGTTTGACTTCCACATAAGTTTTATTACATTTTAGTGTCTAACTTTGGTTGCCATGAAACATTCAGTTTGTGTGAATCACCAGTACCTTTTAAACAACTATTTTTAATTCACACATTTGTTATTTTTATTAGGCGATGCTGGTGTACTGGTTTACCTCCAACTCATTCTCTCTTATCCAAGTATTGTTCTTGAAGATTCCAAGAGTCCGACTGTTTTTCAAGATACCAGAGAAGGTAGTGCATCCAGTTGAGAAAGTAGAGAAGAAAGGCTTCATTGAAGGTTTCAAGGAGTGTAAGTGGTCAATTTGTAAGCATTTATTAGCGTCTTACTTGTGAGACCATCGTGAGATTCTTGGCATTGAAATTGTATCGGTGGTTTATCATTGATTTCTGAGTTGACTCTAGTCGGTTAAGTTATTGTCCATGATAAGTCATTAATCCTTTGAACCCTGACCATCTGGCCCTTAACCTGTAGCAACCCGGAGAAAAGTAATGCATACTTCCTCTAGCACCCTATCATTTATTGACTTCTGGTTTTTCTGCATGTGTTTGCTTTTTTGACATAACTTTTTGTATTTATTAGTTATTGATTTCAAATTCAATAGAGATAAGTGTATGCTGGATATGGTTTGGCGGTGTTGTTTACTTGTATGTGTAGCGTTATGTTGTAGAGAACAAACATGGACAGTGTATACAAATGCACACAAAGGACTTACAGTGTCAAGGTCATCCATAGACCTATCTGTAGAAAACCCGGCTCCGCAAATTCCTCGTCATAAATGACAGCATTTACATCACTATTAAATATTATTAACAACCCCCCATATGTTGATCTACAGTACCTGCAACACTAAAGTCTTAAAAATCATCTCTGTCTGAATCATAATCCATCAAGAATTCACAAACAATAGCATCACTGAAGTTATGTCTATACAGTATGATCCTGTTTCCGGGAGATGGCGGTTTGCTATCTCTGCCTGCCGAAAAGGAAGTAAAGTTTCAGTGTTTTCTAGATGGACTGTGATTTATTTTATGAATGGGTTAGATTAGAACATGGTTTAACCACTTAGAGTCACTGAAACGACACTGTGACTAGCTTAGCGAACTGACAGTGTAGAAACTAGTACTAGTAATACCGGTCATAGGAAACAATGATGGAGAGTTCTCAGAAGTCAGTAAATAATAAACCACCAAATTTGGCACAATAAAATTTTGTGGCCTACGAAATAAAGAAGATCTTATAGAGGAAATGAAGAAACGAAATATCAAAATTTTAGGATTGTGAGACACAGAAATTAAGGGACAAGACAACAAAAAATTACATAAAGAAAAGAATTTTTTGTTAACTTAAATGGTATGATAAACAGCAATAACACAGAAGAAACTTAAT
The DNA here is from genome assembly GCA_034231615.1 of Meghimatium bilineatum. Lineage (NCBI taxonomy): Eukaryota > Metazoa > Mollusca > Gastropoda > Stylommatophora > Philomycidae > Meghimatium > Meghimatium bilineatum. The sequence goes on along the minus strand of CM067319.1, from coordinate 31,824,607 downwards.
CGTACTAGGAGACTTAACACTCACTTGGGACCAGAAAGATTTGGTATAGAAGAATACATTAGGCCCTTCAGAGAAAAAAAAAAACAAGACAAATGACAACAGCTACAGTTTAATTGAAATGTGCATTCAGCACAACCTATTTATTTCTAACACATTCTTAGAGAATCCCAAGTTCACACTTGGTACAAGTAGAACAATTTAAACTGCAAAAGCTAAATAGACTTTATATTAACAAGAAGAACCAACAGACGGAAAATAACAGATGCAAGAGGGATACCAAACGTGTGTAGACACCAACCATAAAACAGTAATCGTAGATGTAAAAACAAACAGAAAGAAGAAAGACAAAAACAAAGGTAAAAAAAACCAACACAAATTAAAATATACACAAACTTAAGGATGACATGGTACAGGAACATTACGCACAAAAACTCACAGAATAATTTGAAAAACTACCAGTAGATACTATAACAACAGAAGAAGAATGGAAATTATTCAATGACGCTATCACACAAGCAGCAGGAGAATCATTCGGTTACAATAACAACAGTGTAAAGAAACCAAAAATAGCCGCAAGAGAAAAGAAACAGAAATATAAGAGATGGGTCAAAAGTAAAAACAAGTAGAAGGCAACAAAAACAAATGCCAAGAAAATAATTAAAACTGCCAAAATCAACTCATGGAAAGAAATTGGAGACATGCTCAACGCAGATTATAAAAGTGCACAAAAGAGGTTTTACAAGAGAATTAAGAACATGAGAAACAAAGATGATATATATGAACCAACAGAAATAATAAATGACGAAAAAGGTAATGCACCAAAAGAACCGAAGCAAATAATGGAAAGATGCAACAATATTTCAAAGAACTACTGAACCTAAAGGAAGGAGTAAGAGACACAACAATAAACTCTACAGCAGCAAACCTAGAACCAAATATACTATCGGAAATAGAAAATGCAACAAACAAAGCAGCAGGCTCTGATAACATACAAACAGAACTTATCAAAGCAGAAACATAGAGTGCTAAAGATGGCTATATAGATTGTTCAATGCAATATGGAAGAAACAAAAAACACCAGAAGACTGGAGAAACGTGACAATCATTCCCATATGGAAGAAACAAGGCAGTAAGAGAGATTGTACAAATTAAAGACATACTGCTTCCATATCCTATTTGTTCTTATTTTCTATACTCAGGGTTCAGGACTTTTATTTTATTAGATTTTACTTCATGTTATATGTTTTCATGAAGTCGTCAAGCGAGGATACTTCATCAATAAGTTCTCATGAGTCTTCCCCACTTGATTTCTTCTTTTCTTCACTTTCAATATTTCCAAGTGATCCACTCAGTATCAATGTCCTCAGTTACGTTGGTCCGATGATCCATATTCTCTTATAATCCCATGACTTCACGTTGTGTTCAATTCTTCCTATTTCCTGAGGTTGTCACTGATATCATCAAGTCTATCCTGATCCCTCCTGTTGTATTATTTCTCATGAACCAAATAAGATTGGAGACACGACAACAAACATCTACAACATCAACTAACTATCACTAAAGATGATTAAGTAATTCTGTCGGATGCAGTTGTTTGTTTGTTTTGCGTTCGCTCCATTGTAACCATCACGGATATCCGTGCGATTTCCGCCGGGAGCGTGATTACGTTGTGCCACCGTTATGCGCCTTGTAGGCCTAGCACATCCAATTTCGGCATGCCTTGACAATTCGGGTGGGCTACCCTTAGCCTGTGACAGCCTCTATATCTGTCTCCAGGCACGCGTAGTGGCGACTCTTCGCCCAGACGATTTTTGCTCTCGTCTGACTCGCACAAGGTGTTTCACTGTCTATGAACTTGCCTCGTGTAATTGGACGTGCTGTGCCTGTGCCCATTGGGTACTGAACCGTTTCTCATCCGTGAGCCTGGTACCATAAGGGGAAGAACTCAACAGAGGAGTTGGACCCTGGCTCTTTTGCCCTCTTATCCGAGGTGTCATTCACCGACATCGTGTACCACTTGTCCGAGTTCGAGTCCCACACCACGCGTTTGAGAGCAAGACGTTCTCGGGCTGAGCGTCCTTGTCCCAATAGCGCCTGAGCCCATCAGGTGTTGAACCCTTTCTCTCTTCAAGTGTATTTCCGGTGTAGGAAAACCTGACAGTAGAGTTGGGCCAGGGCTAAATTGTTGTCCCTTTTGTGCCTGAGCCCATCGGGTATGGAATCCTTTCTCTTCGCGAGCATATTTCTGGTTTAGGAAGGCTCGACATTAGAGTTGGATGTGGTCTTCTTGCTTTACCAGACGCCAATGAATGGGACTGGGTCTCTGTCTGTAAGGAACACAGGTAACTAGATGCTTGTCTCGAGCTGACGGAGCTTGTAGTTCACGTTTCCTAGAGACTTTTCACTTTCTGTTTGCAGTTCACGCTGCCCTCTAGCGCTGTTCTGCTCTTTCATTGTTTCATTGTACTCGGTATGAAATCTATTTGTCTCTCGCCATGCATCTACCTTTACGTGCATTTTACATTAACCGCCCCTCCAATGTTCGGACTGGACTGACTAGCTTCACTGTATGTCGACAGTGTCGCTATATGTGGTGATGCTGGTGGTGTCTGAGATATTGTCTGTCTCTTGTGCAGTCAAATCTCTTTCCATCTGCTACCTCCACATTCTCGGACACGATCCCCAAATGATTTGGCCAGAATCAGCTCGAGCTGCTGTATTTCTGGTTCCAGGGTGCACCGCGTGGAGGTACATTTGGGATCTTGGTTATCTGCTAACCCTGGGTCCGCCTAGAGCAATGCGTTCCCTTTGCACCCCATCAATATTATAAAAAAGGTTACAATATTTCATGGGTATAAATGTACTTATCATTTGCTATGATTCCTAGCTCGTCTTGGTCCTCCTTGTAAAATGGCATCTGCAAATGTCTGGCTTCAACATGCTAGTCTTCATCGTCGTATTCATGATTGAGTTCAGGCTGATTTCAAGGAATGTAATTCACAAGTTGACTTCTTGGAAGAATTGATAGTGAGTTTACTTCTGTGGACCATTGACTCAGTTTCAGCACACAGCTGATCAGTAGACTTAGGGAGAAGAATCCAGTCGTTTTAAAACAAATGATATAATGTGTTTGGTCTCTGTCTGTTACTGAGAACATAAGACCAATGTGTTTGTGCATGATAGAATTAGTGTAATAATGGGTCAACAAATACCACTGTTAGCAATCGTGAAATTTCATAAACGCCAGTGGTACGGGTTCTTAAGAGACATTCCTTGATGACAAAAGATGTTCCTCAATGTATGGTGGAGTGTTAAAGAAGATGAGGTGTCCTGAACATGGCTGGATAATATCATGGACTGAACAGGATGGTGGAGGATAGAGTAGCATGGAGATATTATTTCTGCACCAAATGCCTCAATGTGACACCCCAATGACCCTGACAAGGTGTTTTATGTGTTTTATTATTATCAAGAGTTATATTTTTTCATCACAGTTATATTGCTATTTTATCTTGTATTGCAGCTTACGGTAACATGAAAGCAACCCAGCAAGTTATGGAGAGGCAGAGACTGGATGAGATTAACTTTCGCAAATCTGCCCATGGTCCCATTGTGAAGACATATTCATACAACCCAAAGGCTGTCCAGGATCCACAGAAACTTCTAGCTAACACAGTTGAATCAAAAACAAAATCCTAAAACGGGACAGCAATTATACACATAAATACAATTGGCATGCCTGTTCAAGCATTTTATTTCTTTAATTTTTTATTCAAACTTCCAACATGTCAGATGAAAGGGAAGGGGAAAGTTTGTGTAGCTCAGCAGACATAAGTTTGTGTAGCTCAGCAGACATAAAATGTTCAATTCCTATTAGTCAGTTCTTTGGTAAACCAGCTCTAGATAACAACCTGAATAGGGTGTACAATTTTTAATATTTGACAAGAGCTACTAAAACACCAGCCCAGCTAGAAAAACTAACAAAGAAGAGCTGAAAAAGTCATATTCGGGACGTGGGTTACTTAATACCAAAAGAGATCATCTTTATGTTTTGAATACGTTATAAGATGATCCAGAGAACATAGTTACAACAGGCAGGAGAGATCAAGGACAACAGCGAGAGAAAGTATTAGTCTGACAACGTTGCATGGTAAGTTAGCAAGCCTGATAAAAGATACTGGAAAAAGAGTTGTGGAGATCCATGGTCTCCTACGCCAAACGGTATGGCACCTGATGATAATGACTCAAACCCCTCCATTTCTCATGCCCTCTTTACGGACACAAAACAGCTGCACATTCCTTTGTAGAGGGATTCCACTGTAAATGACAAGCGTTACTGTTAAATTGCTTTACTGGTGACACTTCCAGCTTGCACAAAGTTGTTGGACACTTATATCTTCAGTGCATAAACATTGTTTTTAGTTCATGAGTTTCTCTTTCACTGCAGATGTTGTGTTTTTAGTGTGATGATTGGCTCTTTCTAAGTCAATTAATAAAGACCAAGAGTGTTTACACATCTTTTGGTGTATAAGTCATGGACAAGAATTTTTTGATTTTAAATATGTTCTGCCCCATTCCATGTGACTACATCTCTGTCAAGTTCTTCATGGTATATCTTCTCCATGTGTGTTCTTGTGTCTTCTTTTTCCCTGCATGTTCCATGTTATTGATACTCTAGCTGTATCATTTTACCCAAGAGTTTGTGCCCAATCCATCTCCATTTTCTCTCCTTATTCTGGGTATCCTCCAGATCTATGTCTAAACATCACCATATTTCTTCATTTCTTATCCTGTCCAGCCACCTAATGTTTAGTATTCTTAAGAAGTCATTGGTCATCGAAGTCATTCCCAAATGTTGGTAATTTATGCTGTAGTATATTGTCATTTTCCATCTTTCTGAGCAATACAGCAGTACTGTCTTTACATTTGTATTGAAGATTCATATTCTTCTTCAGCGTTCATTCTCAAACTCCTGCTGGATCACTCTTGCAACAGGACCATGGTCCAATTAGATTTCCAGCAGGATATAGTCCAGAGAATGGAAATGTGTTCTGTCACCATTTTATTTGCGCCAATTGCCCGACGCATCCATCTTCGGCTGGGAAGATTCATATGTGTCTATTCTTAGCAAGTTTTATTTTGTATAGATTCAAGCATTGGTCATCGAAGCTATTGGTGCTGGCCATATGAGAATAAGTGTGTGTACCTGATTCCTCTAAACTACATGCACTAAAGCTACTCTGACTTTAGTGGACGTGAATCTACACCTCTACCTCTATCAAATACAATCAAATATTTTATGTCTCGCTTGCAGCACCCATCCCTGTTAGTTAATTAGTCATCGGATCATCATCACTGCAAACTGGACACGTCCATAGTTGCTCCAATCTCTCCCTGAGTGTATCTGCCATTACACTTCTACTGACAGTACCGGTCCTATGCTGGTAGGCAATCCCCACCACCTGCTGACTAAGTAGTGTATTTCGTGAGCCTTATTGCATCACTGGAATCATCCAAACATGAAAACTTGTCACAATGGTGGGTTTTATGGTGAATCTGCCATTTCAGGCATAAGCAAACTAGTTCAATAATAGGTATGTTATTTTTTCATTCTAATGTAGGCTTTTTAGTTGAAACTTCATCTGTCCTTGTATTCCATTCTTAGTACTTTTGTATGTATATTTTCATGTGTGGAACAAAACATCAGCTGACAAACGCATGCATACATCACACAATGGTATTGAGTCAAATTGCATGAGCCCATGGGATGCTGGATCAGCAACCAACCAACCATAATGTATGGAAATTAAAGCAGGCAATATTGTTCACAATTAAAAGATTTGTTATTTGTCACTAACTATTGCATCCTGGTCTTGTTCTATAAATTATAAACTATAAATTGTCCTTGTTCTGTGTTTTATTGTTATATATTATTGTTTTATACTGATAGTTAAGTATTCACAGTAAGATCCAGGAATAGGGTAATAAAGTTTTGCTAGTTAGAGACAAACATAATAACACACACAAATCGACGTTTCGACGAAAAGGCCTTTATCAAGACAACAATTGAAACCAAATTAAAACTATATAACAGAAAATGAACAGTAATGACATTGATGGTCACATTGGTATGTGTAGTATGTATTGACCGGAAGAGGTGAAATGACCACAAACATGTGACATGAAACAAACATAAACTAAGGATCGACTAGAGTCATACATGAGACAGGCGTTCATTAATGCCGTCGGGTTTAAGATGGTCACTGTTAAACCCGGCGGCATTAATGAGCGCCATATTGGTAAATGTAGCGGTTCTCAAACGCTAGACGGGTCCGGTTATCATAGAAGCACGACTTATGGCCATACCCTGAATGTCATGGGCGCCCCGATGGCACGTGCCATTATGGACATCTACAGGCAAACCTGAATTTGTTTTTAATGCTATACAGATGTTCGCAGAATCAGTCTGCAAGCCTCCTTCCAGTTTCACCAATATATGTCATGGCTACGCTTGCATATGGTGGCATAGATGACGTTGCGGGACACACATGTGAAGTTCTCCTCAATGGTAACGGTGGCTTTAGGGAAGAAGACGGACTTAATCTGGGTGACATAAACACAGGCGTAGCATTTACTGCGTTTGCACCTAATGGTGCAAAAATGATTAGGAACGTCAGGCTTGAGCTGACTCCAGACCAGTAGATCCCTGAAGTTCTGGTCACATCTGTAAGCAACAAGGGGGGGGGGGGCACAAAACAAATCTTGAGTCTCTGGATCAGACTGAAGGAGGGGAAGGTGACGAAGCAGGACATGGCGAACGGCATCGCTATGGGGTGGTAAATGAGAATAAGCTTGATCCTGTCAGAAGAGGAGGACTTCCAAGTGGTCGAGGGGGTGTCCTGGGTGTTTGTGCGAAGTCAGGAGCTTGGAATCAATTAGAAGTCCGTGCAGAGAATTTTGAACGCAGATCTCCACCTGTATCCTTACAGGATACAGATTAAACGCAAGCTTACACCTGACGACATGAGGAAGCGAGTGCCTGCAGCGCCGGGCAGCTCTTTTGGAGCGCCAGTGAAACAAAGAGTTTTTGTTGTAGACTTGAAACTTTGGAGATGTTTGCTACAATGGCTTGACCTAATGTAGCTAAAGTTTTGTGTCGATCTAAATAAAATTTTGGAAGTTATTCGTTTTTTGGTGATGACCGTTTTTTTGTGTCACCCTGTACCTGTGTGGTCAGGTATCCACTGTAGTGTAGTATTGATTCCATAGGATGTAAGTATGTTGCTTATAGTTTTCTCTGCTGTTGAATTCCAGTTTTCAAGAACTTGTAGAGCAAACAGGACGTGTAGCATTATTTTTGTATTTGATGGTGATGTATGAGAATGTGTTTGATATTATTTTCACCTCTACAGAACTCTTCACAAGGAGCAGATAACTCTATTGATGTTTTTGCCAGGGAGAAATATGAGAGCCAAATCCTGCATTGATGGTGGTTTTTTTCCCTTCTTTCCTTCACTGAAACATGTCTATATCTGTATGGTGGCTTTGATTTGATGGGTGACCCATCTGTGTATGCTTGAATCCAATCCTTGGGGTAGGAGTCGATAGTTTTTAGGGCAATAGACTTAACGTTGTTTAGGTTTGTTGCCTTGGTTACTGACTTGTCAATTAGTGTAGTGTTTATTTGGGGCATTTTGTGGGATATTTGATTCTCTTTTAGATGCCTCTCTATCTTCAGGAAGGTGGTGTTTCTTGTTTAGTTCTTCTGCTAGCTGTGCTATGGATTTTTGTTTTAGTCTTGTTTTGCGTGTCCATTTGCGGAAAACTGAACACTGAAACCTTCAAAGCACTGAATCACTTTGTAGATGGGGTGCAAAGGGAACGCATTGCTCTAGGCGGACCCAGGGTTAGCAGATAACCAAGTTCCCAAATGTACCTCCACGCGGTGCACCCTGGAAACAGAAATACAGCAGCTCGAGCTGATTCTGGCCAAATCATTTGGGGATCGTGTCCGAGAATGTGCAGGTAGCAGATGGAAAGAGATTTGACTGCACAAGAGACAGACAATATCTCCGACACCACCAGCAGCACCACATATAGCGACACTGTCGACATACAGTGAAGCTAGTCAGTCCAGTCCGAACATTGGAGGGGCGGCCAATGTAAAATGCACGTAAAGGTAGATGCATGGCGAGAGACAAATAGATTTCATACCGAGTACAATGAAAGGGCAAAACAGCGCTAGAGGGCAGCGCGAACTGCAAATAGAAAATGAAAAGTTCCTAGGAAATGGGAACTACAAGCACCGTCAGCTCGAGACGAGCTTCTAGTTACCTGTGTTCCTTACAGGCAGAGACCCATTCATTGGCGTTTGGTAAAGCAAGAAGACCTAATCCAAATATAATGCCGAGCCTTCCTAAACCGGAAATATGCTCGCGAAGAAAAAGGGTTCCGTACTCGATGCGTTCAGGCACAAAAGGGACAACGATTTAGCCCTGGCCCAACTCTACTGCCAGGTTTTCCTACACCGGAAATACACTTGAAGAGAGAAAGGGTTCAGTACCTGATGGGCTCAGGCGCTATTGGGACAAGGACGCTCAGCTCGAGAACGCCTTGCTCTCAAACGCGTGGTGTGAGACTCGAACTTGGACAAGGGTACACGATGTCGGTGAATGACACTTCGGCTAAGAGGACGAAAGAGCCAGGGTCCAACTCCTCTGTTGAGTTCTTCCCCTTAAGGAACCAGGCTAACGGATGAGAAACGGTTCAGTACCCAATGGGCACAGGCACAGCACGTCAAATTACACGAGGCAAGTTCATAGACAGTGGAACACCTCGTTCGAGTCAGACGAGAGCAAAAAATCGTCTAGGCGAAGAGTCTCCACTACGCGTGCCTGGAGACAGATATAGAGGCTGTCACGGGCTAAGGGTAGCCCACCCGAATTGTCAAGGCATGCCGAAATCGGATGTGCTAGGCCTACAAGGCGCATAACGGTGGCACAACGTAATCACGCTCTCGGCGGAGTTCGCACGGATATCCGTGATGGTTACAATGGAGCGAACGAAAAACAAACAAACAAACTTTGTAAATGCAATGGTCCTGATGTCTGTGTATCCCTTTAACATTTTTGAAATAGAATATATGCTGCTGAGAATATTGCAGACAACCTTGAGGCAAGGTTTGATAATACAGACAGCTGTCAGGAGCAAACTATAATGTGAACACTCACCAGTGGACAGCCTGAGACATAACAGACTCCACTCTCAATTGACAGCCTATTAGAAAATCATAAAGGTGATTATGTTGAGACCAAGACTTCTATCAACTTTAATCGTACATGGCACTATTCAGACAGAGAAAACAGAAGTCATGGTACAAGCTGCACTTGGCAAAATTTATAGAGTCCTGCAATACTAAAATTGGGATCCATGGAGAGAAGTTCCTATCCCACCATAGACAACCAATGAAGAAAAGATTCCAGAATCTGTCACAAGGAAGACTAAAGAATAAGTAGCTTTGTACATCAGGCTAAGCGGCCGTATAGTCTGTTATCAGATCTTCCAGGGGTAACAGTACCACTGATATCTAAATCAGTATAGGCCTACACCCCATGGAAAAAGCAGACATATCTACCAGTGACCATCCAAACAACAATGAAAGGTGTGTATGGGGATGAAAAGCAGAATAATCTACAGAAAAGGATTCCTCTAAGGTTCCTTGATGATGCTTATCCAAGTGATCTATGGATTAGAGTGAGTGGTGGATCAGCACAGAATGCAGTAAGAAATAATGAGAAAAGTGGAATATTGAGATGGCACCACTGCTACCATATGTATACCACAGGAGAATTACTGCAGAAACTAAGAAACAAATCAAAACTATTCGTGCAGCTGCAGAGAAACGTTCAGCACTGGACAGAATCTCACACCCAATTGTAATACAAATTCAAAATCAGAAGGTCTACTAGAGACACTACAATCCAATAAACTACCAGAGCTAAAAGAGGTACTTGACACAATAGACGAAACAGCCATATGACAATTTAAAAATGGCACCGCTCGTGTGTTGCCGTGACCCGAGAGGGGAGTAAAGAATAGCAACACTGTTTACTTTCCATGCATGTCGTAAGAGGCGACTAAGGATGGGCATGGCTGTCCCATCCAATATATGGTCAACATGACCCAAAGCCCTGCTAAAGTCGGATGTGTCAGGCCGAAAGGCGCAGATATCGCAGCATTGCTGTAAACCATGACGGCGCATTCGTTCTCTGGACTACATCATTTTATTTGGAGGAGTTTGAGAATGAACGAAAAAGAAGAAGATGGCACATCAGCTAAGTGTAGGCCCTACATGTGGGCAAGTCAACCAAACATAGGCCTATCTTTCAATAATGTGCAAACTATGACTGATTAAGGTGCACATACTGGCCTGATGTCATATACATATGAATGTTAAACTCTACGGTAGAAGAAAAAAGGGATGGGGAGGCTCTAATTCATACAAGAAACAATGACTGTGATATAACACTGCAGCTATAAACATTACTAGAGATCGAAAGAAGAAGAAACTACGAGCCCTGCATAGGCCTACTGTAAATAGCGTAGCACTGAAAGTTGTGAATAGATTCACATACCTCGGTAGTAGGGCCTATATAAGGAAGGCCCATAACCTGTCAGTGTCGTTTGGTTGTCAAACTGGAGACATCGGCACAAAAAGCCCTCTAAACATCGCTATCCTCAGCCATTCGAAGGAGGTGTTGAAAAGTTGCTTTTTTTGTTCTTTTTTTCTTCTCTCCCACATCTTCTCCTTCAATCCTAGACTGTTCCTTTCAAAATAATTTTGGAAAGTGAGTCGTGTCTCGTTACATGTCCAAAAAAAAACAACAAGTTTACTCCGTTTTGCCACTACCTAAAGTGGTTCTTGATAACCTGCAAGTTTATTTATTTGCTGCCGGACGAATATGGTGTAATCTGGGGGCAAAATCTATGCGAACTTTTTAGCGTATTCTGACAACTAGACTTATTTATGTGAGACCAAACTGGCAGCAATGTGTAGCTTATCCATCGATCTTCAGTGAGGTTGTTGAAAGCATACAATTACTTGTAGTCCGTAGAATGAGAATTAATGAACCTTTATAAAACGTTACCTTTGCCCCATCTCTTGGGGCAAACGTGCGCTGGGGAAAAACAGGGATAATTAACAAAATCAACAAAATAACTGCATCACAGCTTGCCTTCATAAAGTAAGTCGCGTTGTGTGAAAATATTATTTGGACTACACAAAGACTTTTAATACATATGTAACTTTAATATGAAAAAAAGCAAATATGAAAAAAAATACAAAGAATGGATGCTTATAGGCATATCCATTTAGAAACTATAATAACGTGTTGGTGTGCTCTATAAAGTATTTGACTATAATTTCGACTTTCGTGTATCTATGATCAGCGGAGATCGCACATCTATCTCCGTCGGAGATCGTGCATCTATGACCGGCAGAGATCGTGCATCAATGAATAGCGGAGATTGTACATATATGAATGGCGCAGATTGTGATTGTATGAGGCAGGGATCGTGCATCTATGCCAGTTGAGATTGTGCATCTATGACCAGTGGAGATCGTGCATCTTTGATCGGCGGAGATCGTACAAATATGACCGGCGGAGATCGTGCAAGTATGACCGGCGGAGATCGTGCATCAATGAATAACGGAGATCGTGCATCTATGAATAGCGGTGATCGGGCATCTATTAATAGCGGAGATTATGCATCTATTAATAGCGGAGATTGTACATATATGAATGGCGCAGATTGTGATTGTATGAGGCAGGGATCGTGCATCTATGACCAGTGGAGATTGTGCATCTATGACCAGTGGAGATCGTGCATCTATAACAGCGACGGCTTAATTTTCAGTCACTGGCTTCAATTTCTGTTGTGTTCTATTCTGATGTGTTATATCTCTCTTGTTATTCATCACATATATCGATTGCATATGTAAAAATGCCAACACTAATGAAGACGACAATCTAAATAACCTCCTGACCTAACTTCTTTTTGCTGGCGATCAAGCAATAATAGCAACAACTAAAGAACAACTACAACAACATATAAATAAACTTCACACAATATGTAGTGACTTTAACATGAAGATAAACACAGAAAAGACTGAAGTAATGTCAATTGCAGAAAAAAATGCACTATTCTACTCGATGATCAACTTACACAGGTGAAAGAATTCACTTATCTTGGAAGCATCATATCATCAAATGGGAAAACACCAAAGAAATCCAATATGGATACAATATAGCACACCAGACCAGATCTTGGGGCAGATGTCTCCTATTTCAAAAACAAATGTGTGAGTTTGAACAACAAAACTACACATTATAAAACGATCATCAATGACTATACTACCAATGTCAAACGTGGACACTAACAGCCGAATCCAAAAGAAAACTTGTTACAACAGAACTACCTTGTCTACATAAATGGAATAGCAGGAAATGAGATAGCTTACCAACTCGACAAGGAAGGTGCTAACATGCAACAACCGTATGTACCAATCAGCTATCACCAAAAGAGATCCATGATAAAGGCACAACGAAAGCCTAATTTACCTTCACGGGTCGAGTACCACCTACTTAACAGACAAGAACAGGTCGTCATATTTTGACTCAAAACTGGACACAATAGACTAAACAGCCATATGTATACAAAATTTAAAATTAGCACAACGACAAAGTGTATTTGTGGGCAAGCCAACCAGACTTCAGAACATATTCTTCAAGAATGTGCAAACTATGACACATTAAGGTGCACATACTGGCCTTCTCATAGACATCATCATCATCATCATCAGGTGCCATGCCGGGTGGCGTAGGCGGTCATGGCTCTCCACAGCTCTCTGTCCACAGTATTATGTATCAAAGTCGTTGTTGTTTCTTTGCCGTGCAAGGTTGTCAAACTGTCTAATATTTTCTCACGTTGTCGCACTCTGTCTCTGGTGCCTTCATTCTTGCCTGTTGTGATTATGTTCTCTAAACCTGCCTGTCTCATGAAGTGGCCAAAAAAAAGAAGATTGCCTTTTTCTTATATTCTTGATTAAGGTCCGTTTCGCATTTAACTCTTTTAACACCTCTAAATTAGTTTTTCTGGCAGTCCATGGTATTCTCAGCATTCTTCTGTAGAACCACATCTCTGTTGCCTCCAATCTCCCACTTTCCAGTTTGTTTATTGTCCAAGACTCGCACCCATATGTTAGTATAGGGGTTATATAGCACTGCAGAACTCTCTTTTTCACCTCTAATGACAAGGTCATATTACACAGTATATTTTTCATTTTTCTGAATGTTATTTTTGCCTGTCCTATTCTGCATCTTATTTCTGTTGAACTTCTTCCATCTGCTGTAATAATTGTACCTAGATATTTGAATTGGTGGACCTGTTTTAATATTATATCATTCACTATGATCTTGCAAGGTGTGTTATTTTCTTTCTTTGAAATAACAATTACTTCTGTTTTCTTGATATTTAGGAAGAGGCCTTTCTCTTTGCTTTCTGTGACTACTACTTTAATTAAGTTTTGAAGGTCTTCCTCACTTTTTGCAATCAGAACAGTGTCATTCGCATATCTCAAATTATTTATGGTATGTCCTCTCACTGATATTCCTGGGATATCTACTATTGCACGCAATATGTTTTCACTGTATAGAGAGAACAGGTCTGGTGAAAGCACGCATCCCTGTCTGACTCCTTGTTTTATTTGTTGAAAAGGGCCGAATTGATTTCCTACTCTTATTGCTGCTGTTTGTTGCCAGTACATGTTCTTGATTATTCTTAAATCCTTGCTGTCAATGTTCATATTCTCTAGCATGTGTATAATTTCGCTATGTTTAACTTTGTCAAAAGCTTTAGTGTAGTCTATAAAACAGAGGTACAGATCTGCTTTTATCTCTATAGACCTCTCTATTAGTGTTCTCAATATATAAATAGCATTGTTGGTGCCTTTGCCTTCTACACAACCACATTGTTCTGGACTTATTTCTGATTGTATTTTGTTTCTCATTCTCTTCATGATGATTCTGAGAAGTATTTTGGTTATTTGGCTCATGAGGTTGATTGTAGGGTGTTCTTCGCATTCGGTGGTCCCTGGTTTCTTAGGTAATGCTCATAGACATATGAATGTTAAACTTTATGGTACAAAACAAGAAATGGAAAACACTGTCAAATTTATACAAGAAACAAAACTGCAGATATAGACATTATTAGCGAACGAAAGAACAAGAAGTCTAGAAAGAATCCTCGAAGTAAGAGATAGAATCAGAAACAAATACATCGGAAGTATAACAAACACAATGCCGATTCTTGATTACATCAGAAGACAACACATTAAGTGGTTTTCACATGCTTAAAGACTACCATCAGACAGTATCCTTCAAGAGGCATTACTTTACAGACAAGTAATTCTTACAGCTGGCGGGAATTGAACCAGGCCCGCTCTAGCAGCACCGAATTGCTTTGCAACACAGGTAAACAGGTTTTCCATACTTGACCAACCACATCCCCAGCGAATACTTTGAATTTACTTGTTTACACACAAGCTGAATACAAAGCCAGGGATAGACCACGCAAGCGATGGATTACAGAAATAAGTCAACGAAAACAAACATACATGAAGCACACAAAAAGGCCATCTCTAGAGAACTCTTCTACCCCTGGCGATGCAAGGTATAAAGGGATATAACGCGAAAATAAAAATAAAAATCTTACGATCTCAGGTGATCAAAAGAGGCGCTACAACGACTCGTTAAAGACTTCTCTGAAATCCTTTGAAATAGACGAAGATACATGAGAAGAACTTGCACAAAAGAGAGCTACATTGTGCTCTACAGTAAAAAGGTGTAGCATCTTGTGAAAAGAAGAGAAATGCAGCAGCTTAGTAGCAGAGAGTAACTAGAAAGTCATGTGTAGGCCAAAATCCATCAATAGTGGTAATCTCACAATCAAACTATAGAATGTCATTTGCGACCAGAATAGGACTTATAATCAAGGACATAACTATAACGGAATTTCAAAAGTGGATGTGGTCATCATCACTTGTGATGAATGATAGCAATAATAATTTCAGCGGAGCATGAACGGAAATGTTCAAAGAGTCGGCATACCTAATTTTCAATCCGCTGATATGACATGGCAGAAGTCAGACGAAGATAAGGGAAAAGCATTCCTAGAGCGTTACGTTCAGCAGACGGACCACAACAATCCAGATGTCAGGCGGGGGATTATCATCACGTTGTCTGCTCTATGTACGAGGCTATGTGGAATGAGAGCATACACATCACTGCAAAGACCGTCAAGACGAATCTGAATTGGTCGCGGAACACTGTCCCAAGCCCTGGCGGTATACGATACGAGGACTTCGCCATCCTTAAGGAAAGTGACATAAACGACCTGGTTGGAAAGTTTAACGAAAGCATCAAGGAAGAATAGCAGCACAGCTACCTATTGCCACTAAAGAAGCCCAATAAAAAACCACGCCCAGATCAACGGCTACCGAATCATAACGATGTAGAACACCACAGGCAAATTTATTGAGAAGATTGTAGCACAGCACCTCGCTCGAGACCTGGAAGAGAGACGCATTTTAATCTGAGAACGCTCGGAGGCTACAGACG
This sequence comes from Meghimatium bilineatum, assembly GCA_034231615.1. Lineage (NCBI taxonomy): Eukaryota > Metazoa > Mollusca > Gastropoda > Stylommatophora > Philomycidae > Meghimatium > Meghimatium bilineatum. The sequence continues at coordinate 31,808,930 of CM067319.1, read as the reverse complement.
CCAAAAAGAAACATGGCGTAATGCCGCTGTTTTCGCCTTCGGCGTATACGAGGCCTTCCATGCAGGTCTGGAAACGTGTGCTGTCGCGATTGACTTGGAGGACAAGTATAACAGAGTGCCGTTTAAATACCCCATTAACACGCTCTTGCACTTTAATTTTGACCCTTTCGTCGTCAGATGGATATCAGCGGTGTTGCTCGGGACCTTCCACAGGGATCTCCCCTCTCACCCGTATTATTCAATGTCTACATCGTGGCAATCATATAGCATCAGCTCGACGGAAGAGGTTGAACAATGTCTTTTGCGGATGATATCCTTATATATAGACAGGGAAGAGATAGAACAGAAACTGTCGAATCACTGCAAAATGAGCTAGACCGTATCACCTACTGGTGTGATGATTCAGTGGCACTGATCAACCAAGAGAAGGCTGCAGTGACATAGTTCTCACTTAACAATCACATCGTAAAGTCTGCGACATCGACGGTGGAGATGAGAGAGTACGATGTAATCAGGACCTCATCCTTTCAATACCTGGGCGTGCGATTTGATCTTAGTCTGTGTTTCCTGGAACACTCTGATCATGTTATCGCGAAGGCTCGCAAAGGACTTTAGCTCTGAGAGTGATGGCAGCGGATGATACTAACAACCACAGTTCGTAATCTTATATGAGGTTATTGTTCTCCCTGTTATTGAATATGCAGGCGCCACTATCACCGCGAGTCATACACAGATTGAGAGACTAGAGAGAATTCAAAACGAAGCGATGCGGATCATTCTTGGTTACACAAGGGATACACCCTGTGTGGCTATGAGATTGCTCCTTGATTTTCCAAGAATATCTCATAATTGATAAATGGCATGCCAATGCATTCCTCAGAGTGAGTTCTGGCATAGACCACCCACTACACAGCGAGCTTCCTCGTGTGAAGGGAAGCAGGCTCAAGAGAGGCAAATCGTGGATGGGTCAGGCCGATACTGTTAAACATATCTACGGCCCGTAAGACATAACTCCTGGCGAATAATGGATACCTATTCATACGGTCTTTCAAGAGGCAGTCACGACCGTTATTACACTCAACAGAGAGTGCAGGAAACACACCCCCGTAAGCGTGGATGCTGAGGTCAAAACACTTCTTCTTCTTCTTCTTTCGTTCAATTTAAACATGTCTATATTTGTAATTCTTTCTCATTAATAAAACTCACTGTCTTTTATAGTTCATACAGTGTCCCATAGAGCTTTGATTCCAGTCTTCTTTCCTCTGGCCAATATGTCTGCCTCAGCGTTTCATGCTCAGAACACTCTTGAAGTATATGTTTGGCACTCTGTACTGCCTGTCCACATGGCCGTGTTTCCAATGGTCAAGACACTAATATGCGTGAATACCGATGACACAGATGTTGTGATTTACACGGACGGGTCGGTCATCCGTCATCACCGATGTGCATGGGCCTTTACTGTCAGATCAAAAGGAAGAACAGTACATGAAGCCAGTGGTCCCTTTACTGCAACAACGAGCAGTCTAACAATGAAAGCATTCGCCATAACGCAGGCACTTTACTGGCTGGAATCACAAGCACATTGGGGTGCAAAGGGAACGCATTGCTCTAGGCGGACCCAGGGTTAGCAGATAACCAAGATCCCAAATGTACCTCCACGCGGTGCACCCTGGAAACAGAAATACAGCAGCTCGAGCTGATTCTGGCCAAATCATTTGGGGATCGTGTCCGAGAATGTGGAGGTAGCAGATGGAAAGAGATTTGACTGCACAAGAGACAGACAATATCTCAGACACCACCAGCTTCACCACATATAGCGACACTGTCGACATACAGTGAAGCTAGTCATTCCAGTCCGAACATTGGAGGGGCGACCAATGTAAAATGCATGTAAAGGTAGAGGCATGGCGAGAGACACATAAATTTCATACCGAGTACAATGAAACAATGAAAGAGCAGAACATCGCTAGAGGGCAGCGGGAACTGCAAATAGAAAGTGAAAAGTCCATAGGAAAGGGGAACTACAAGCTCAGTCAGCTCGAGACGAGCATCTAGTTACCTGTGTTCCTTACAGGCAGAGACCCAGACCCATCCATTGGCGTTTGGTACAGCAAGAAGACCTAATCCAACTCTAATGTCGAGCCTTCCTAATCCGGAAATATGCTCGCGAAGAGAAAGGGTTCTGTACCCGATGGGCTTAGGCAAGAAAGGGACAACGATGGTAGTCCTGGCCCAACGCTACTGTCAAGGTTTCCTATACCGGAAGTACACATGCAGAGAGAAAGGGTTCCGTACCCGATGGGCTCAGGCACAAAAGGGACAACGATTTAGCCCTGGCACAACTCTACTGTCAGGTTTTCCTACACCGGAAATACACCTGAAGAGAGAAAGGGTTCAGTACCTGATGGGCTCAGGCGCTATTGGGACAAGGACGCTCAGCTCGAGAACGCCTTGCTCTCAAACGCGTGGTGTGAGACTCGAACTTGGACAAGGGGTACACGATGTCGTTGAATGACACCTCGGCTAAGAGGGCGAAAGAGCAAGGGTCCAACTCCTCTGTTGAGTTCTTTCCCTTAAGGAACCAGGCTCACGGATGAGAAACGGTTCAGTACCCAATGGCACAGGCACAGCACGTCCAATTACACGAGGCAAGTTCATAGACAGCGGAACACCTCGTGCGAGTCAGACGAGAGCAAAAATCGTCTGGGCGAAGAGTCGCCACTACGCGTGCCTGGAGACAGATATATAGGCTGTCACAGGCTAAGGGTAGCCCACCCGAATTGTCAAGGCATGCCGAAATCGGATGTGCTAGGCCTACAAGGCGCATAACGGTGGCACAACGTAATCACGCTCCCGGCGGAAATCGCATGGATATCCGTGATGGTTACAATGGAGCGAACGCAAAACAAACAAACAAACAAGCATATTCTCATGCGTGCATACTAAGTGATTCACTGAATATGATTGAGAAAGTCAAAACATGTGATGTACGTAGGGAATGGGTGGAGTTATTGGAGAGAGCTAAAATGCGGGCATCATTACGAAAACTCACGCTTATTTTTGTCCCCGGGAAACGCGGGCGTGGAGTGAAACGAACGGGCCGACCAATTAGCTAGTCTCGCCACCACAACAGACGGTCAGGCTTTGGACCGAGCAGACATACTCATTGCTCTTGGTGAGTACTCACGATCAGAGGATTTCGAGATAAATGAGCATGAGTCAATATCGAGAATGCGAGAATTGGGAGTGAGGATGGGCGTGGCCCGTAGAGAACCCCTGTCAAAGATTTAAAAAAGAGCAGTGAATCAACATAGAACCAGAACCATCAGCCGTTATACTCTGAGAGATTTACTGAAACGGAGATCTGAGCACCTATGGACGTATGCGGTGTGCGAAGATAATAATCAACAGACCTAATACCTAATAACAATAATAATTAATCTTACAAGAGCCCGTCACATCTCCAATTAGTCAATGGGATTACCATTTCCACCCCCCCCCCATTTCCTTAGTTGTTTCTTGCAACATGCATTGGACGTAACAGTATTGCTATTCTCTGCCAGTTAGTAATTATTAATTAAATATAATTATTAGGAATAATATTAATATTGTAATTTCATAAGTTAGGAAATCCAAAGTCGACCAAACCAAAATGCTTGAAAAAACAAATGACCTTGGTCAAAAGGGTCAATTATCGCAGAGGTCTAACATCTACTAACTTGCAGAGGTGGTGAACAGTAAACGCGAATCATGTTGACATCAGTGGCGTTACAAGTGAAAATGTCTATTGTCTTTCCCCAGGTGGTTTGTGATCCACGTTTGCCGTTAAGCGTAGGGGTGATTGGACCTCGAGCTTGCGTTCTAAAGCCAGATGTGTGGCCTCGGCTGTGCTATGACCGTGTCTGTACAGGATGTCCCTGACGTTTTCTATCCATCTTTTCCGTGGTCTTCCTCTGGCTTTATCTCATTTGATTATATGCTTGTACGCAGGGCCGGTCTTAGGCCATTGCAACCTATGCGGCCGCAGTGGGCCCCGCACTTCATAGGCCCATAAATTCATATTAGAATTTATTTTATTATCCTCTTCCCTACCCAGACTGGGCCCCGGGCAATCAGTTTCGCATTGGGCCCCCAATTGTTAGGGCCGGCCCTGCTTGTACGGGCAACTTTTCGTGATGCATTCTCATAATTTGGCTAAACCACTTGATCTGTTCTCTCTCTATGTAATATGTACAAGATATTATACTTATTCTTTCCCTGATATATTCATTTCACAATCTATCAAGCCTGGTGACCCCGGCAGCTTTCCTCAAGCATTTCATCTCACATGTCACTATATTTGTGTAATGTGAAGATGAGAGAGACCAGGTTTGGCACTGGCAACACAGTGTTGGTAGGGATATACTGTAGATAATTTGTCTCTTAACTTCCATCTCGATCTTGGGGTGAAGAAGTAGTGGTGACAGTTGGTATGTTACTGCATTTGCCTTTGAAAATGTAACTTTCAAAATATGGCGATAAAAATATAGTAGCACCGTTAACACGCAATTTATTTTACACATATATATATAATTAAAATGTGTAAATAAATATCCGAAAATTACATACATTTAAGTCTTGTATATAAAAATAGTAATATGTAATAAGTAATTTATAAACAACCTGCACACAAAATAAATATAATATATCTCTGTGGGACAAGAAATCTGAATCGGAGAGTAAGGTACTGATTCTGAACAACCAAAATGGCGTAAACATGGCATTATCGAGCGATGCTGAGAGAATTTTTACTGTAAGTGTGCCAACTTTTGCCTGTTCGTTGTAAGAACAATATGTTTACATTTGATAGTAATATATAACTTTTCTAAAAAGTTATATATATATTCGGTTATTATTGCAGTAATTTAGACAGTTTGAAAGTTTATTCAACATTCGTCGATCGAAAAATGAATTTAGAGCTGCCAATTATCGATAGTATTTTGAAGAAGTGTGTTGACACTATTTTTTTATAAATACTTTTGCTGAGTTTTGCAAATTTATCAGAAGTTTGTTGTCACCTATAATTATTTGTTCATTTTCAACAATCAGTTGGTATTTTTTGCCAATCTCTCGACTATTATTGAAAGTTGCCAATCTTAAACTGGCGACAATCTAAAATTAAAATAACTGGAAATATCCGAAATAATCATCATGAGGGACTGATGGTAGACCTACTTCAATATCTGAGATGTATCTTTCTTAATTGTTGTCTAGAGAATAGTATGATATTATATTATTCACAATCAGTAAGCGTACAATTAGGCATAAGTAGGAACTATATAATAATGAGCTAATGCAACTAACTAAAGCTAATTGTAACTGGAAATAAATAAAGGTGCTTTCAGCTGAGCTACAAATTGAAAGTGAAAGTAGAAGTAAGATCTGTTAGTCATCTTCACCATCAGGTGACATGCAGGCTGGCATAGGCGATCATGGAATTCCACAGCAATCTCAATTAGGCCCTATTTGTACCAGGATCATTGTTGTTGCCATGCCAGTTTGTTATATTTTCTAACGCTGTCATCCGTCTCATATTACTCTTTCAACACCTACACATTAGTTTTCTTGGTTGTCCAAGATATACTCAGCATTCTTCTATAGGACCACATCACTGCTGCCTCTACTATCCTGTTTGAATTGCCCAAGACTCACATCCATATGCTAGTATAGTTAATGTAGAAATGCAGAGTTCTCTACCTCACATCTAATGACAGGGTCATATTACACAATATATTTTTCATTTTTATGATTGCCATTTTTGCATGCCCTATTCATTCTTATTCTGTTGAACTTCTTTCATCTGATGTTACCATTGTACCTAAATACTTGAATTGGTGAATTAGTTTTAATACTACATCATTCACTTGATCTTGCAGGCTGTGGTCTTTTGTTTCTTTGAAATAACCCCTGTCTTCTTGATAAGAGGCCCTTCTCTTTAATTTCTGCCACTAGTAATTAATATTAACCGTACAGGCTCTGACTATAGCCCCCTGATATTACATAACTAGGGCTTGTAGGTGTCTCAATTCACCCCCCCGCCCCATTGTTATACCTGATTCATCAGTATGGAATCACATGAAGTTAAGCTCATATAATGTAGGAATACGTCACAGCATAGAGGTCAAATTCCTTTACACATTACGATTGTAAGAAAGAGAAAGCCGGCTGATTTTTGTCAACAAATTTCTGGAACCTTTGTCCATTTTCTACGCCATATTTTACTATCAAATGTAGTACTGCATGGCATGGTAAGTGATTGTCATGGAAAGTAAAATCTACATCTTAAGTGTTGTTTTTATTTTAGTTGTTATGTTATAAGAATGTTCATTTATGCATTGAAAAAACACAAAAACTTGTGTCAGGTGTTCCTGATGGCATTTAAAATGAAAACTTATGTCCTGCTAGGCATAGTCTTGAATGAACATGTTTTATACAATTTTTTTCATGTTTTATTAGTTTGTTCAGTCCATATTATATTAGTTTGGATATAAAACAACATATATACAATAGAAATAGGTATTTAGGAGGATTTTTATCAATGTTGGCACACATGGTCAAGTATTAGGGTCGTCAAATAATAATAGTAATTTGTTGTTTGTTTGTTTTGCGTTCGCTCCATTGTAACCATCACGGATATCCGTGCGATTTCCACCGGGAGCGTGATTACGTTGTGCCACCGCTATGCGCCTTGTAGGCCTAGCACATCCACTTTCGGCATGCCGTGACAATTCGGGTGGGCTACCCTTAGGATGTGACAGCCTCTATATCTGTCTCCAGGCACGCGTAGTGGCGACTCTTCGCCCAGACGATTTTTGCTCTCGTCTGACTCGCACGAGGTGTTCCACTGTCTATGAACTTGCCTCGTGTAATTAGACGTGCTGTGACCTTTGGGTACTGAACCGTTTCTCATCCGTGAGCCTGGTTCCTTAAGGGAAAGAACTCAACAGAGGAGTTGGACCCTTGCTCTTTCGCCCTCTTAGCCGAGGTGTCATTCACCGACATTGTGTACCCCTTGTCCAAGTTCGAGTCTCACACCACACGTTTGAGAGCAAGGCGTTCTCGAGCTGAGCGTCCTTGTCCCAATAGCGCCTGAGCCCATCAGGTACTGAACCCTTTCTCTCTTCAAGTGTATTTCCGGTGTAGGAAAACCTGACAGTAGAGTTGTGCCAGGGCTAAATCGTTGTCCCTTTTGTGCCTGAGCCCATCGGGTACGGAACCCTTTCTCTCTACAAGTGTACTTCCGGTATAGGAAACCTTGACAGTAGAGTTGGGCCAGGACTACCATCGTTGTGCCTTTCTTGCCTAATCCCATCGGGTACAAAACCCTTTCTCTTTGCAAGCATATTTCCGGTTTAGGAAGGATCGACATTAGAGTTGGATTAGGTCTTCTTGCTTTACCAAACGCCAATGGATGGGTCTGGGTCTCTGCCTGTAAGGAACACAGGTAACTAGAAGCTCGCCTCGAGCTGACGGAGCGTGTAGTTCCCCTTTCCTAGGGACTTTTCACTTTCTATTTGCAGTTCGCGCTGCCCTCTAGCGCTGTTCTGCCCTTTCATTGTACTCGGTATGAAATATATTTGTCTCTCGCCATGCATCTACCTTCACGTGCATTTTACATTGGCCGCCACTGTATGTCGACAGTGTCGCTATATGTGGTGATGCTGGTGGTGTCTGAGATATTGTCTGTCTCTTGTGCAGTCAAATCTCTTTCCATCTGCTACCTCCACATTCTCGGACACGATCCCCAAATGATTTGGCCAGAATCAGCTCGAGCTGCTGTATTTCTGTTTCCAGGGTGCACTGCGTGGAGGTACATTTGGGATCTTGGTTATCTGCTAACCCTGGGTCCGCCTAGAGCAATGCATTCCCTTTGCACCCCAGTAATTACTTAAAATGACGTCTTGAGTTCTCCCCCCCCCCCCCCCATTTTCAGTTTCACATCTTGCTCACAACAAAAGCACGATTATATTCATTATTCATTTCTTTATTTACACGTGCAAAAATTGTTTTGATATCTTTACACCAAAAAAAAAGTATCATGTTTACCAAACACTTATCATAAATAGCTCAAATTTTCCAAAAAGAATTCATGCGCTGGGGAAAAATTGCATATTTCTAATTCAGAGCCCTAAAGGTTAATCAATTCTTGAAGATCTTACTCACTTTTAACTCATAATAGTGTCACCTGCATATCTTAACCTTACGGGCTCTGTAGGTGATTATAGCCCCCACGATATCATTACGTAACTAGGGCCTGTAGACGTCTCCATTCACCCCTGTTGCTATGCCCCAATTCATCAGTATGGAATCACACGAAGTTAAGCTCATATGACGTAGAATTCCCGCCACACAAAGCTAGGAATACGTCACAGCCTTAAGGTCAAATCCCTTTAAGAAGGGAGAAAGCTGGCTGATTTTGCCAAAACAAAGGGCTTAGTCTGAGCATAAAAACTGAAGTAATGGTAATATCGAAGAAAAAATGTTCTCCAGATTGCACCATGAAAGTAAATGGGATCAGTCTGAAGCTAGTGAACATATTCAAATATTTAGGTGCATAATATCAGATGGAAGATGTATTAAAGTACAATTATCCTTGCAAAGGCAACATTTCACAAGATGAAGACCATCCTATATCTTTGTCAATTAAAAAGAGAAGTTATAGGCTATAGAACCAATTCTGATATATGGAAGTGAATCTTGGAAACTCAACAGAACAGTGAATATTATATTGAGACAGCAGAGATGTTTTATAGAAGACTGTTAAGAACACCATGTATAGATAATAGGTGTAATGAAGATATCTTGAAAGAAAAAAAAACAACTGTCTGTCAATACTGCATTTTACCAGTTCACGCGTTACAGGGAGGGGATTGAATAGCTGTGTGATAAAGGCCGCATGCTCTTGCTGTCACCACGTCATGTACAGGGTGAGTTTTTTAATTTACCCTCCGACAGAAAAAAACCCAGTCCTTACCGGGGATCGAACTCTAGACCTCACTCGTGTGAGACTAGCGTTCTAACCTCTCGGCCATGCGCCAATCTTGAAAGAAGTTAATTAAAAAAGAGAACTGCTTACTTACAGCACATGAAAAAAGAAGGTACTGTGTTTCATTTGAAGACGTCAGAAGAAAATATTTCTGGGACTGTTTTTATAATTCTTTATAAGAATATCTTCATATAATGTTTAGTGTTGTAAGTGGAATTTTTTTGTTTTCTACTTGTGCTGTTTGTCTCCAGAAACTTGTCCAGGAAAAATTATATTAATTCAATAGTCTTATTACTATCTGATGAAACATTCTGGATTATTCTTAAGACCCATCTGTTCAACAAATATACGCAGGTCACTCTATACACGTTGGTGCAAATATATTAGCTAAATCGAATTAATCGTCCTCTGAATTGTCAAGATCAAGCTCAACAACTTGAACTTGTTATGCTGTTAGCTTTTTAGAACAGAATTCCTGATTTTCAGCATGCCGTTTCATTTAAAAAAAACAACAAACACAGGATATTGTCCACACATGTTGGCCATTTTGTAAAAAAAACTTTCGCGCAATGCATGCTTCGTGATGTCGCTAATGTTCATAAATCGTTTCATTAAAAATGATAATTATAAGGGATTTTTATTGTGAAGTCAAAATAGTGTGGAGAATTTTTTCACTCTGTGGACACAAAGTTTATATATATATCCAGAAATTAAGCTGCATGTATTATCCCATGGTTAAGCTGCATCTTCCCAACAAGGAGCTGACATCAATGAGAGCTAAATAGTTTATATTGTTTATAGTTTATATTACATTAATCTGTTTAATAGTCAACATGGTTTTTTTGGTCCCCAATACAGGCTCTTGGAGCAGGAAAATTGGAAGAGGATGAAAATCAGCTGATCCAAGCACCTGAGGGTGAAGAAGATTTTGACATATTGAATGATGAAACATTTGGAAATCTAGGATCAGGTAATTACACTTTTTTAAACCCTCTATTTAAATTTTGGGGTAAGATTTTTTGTTCTCTGCTCAGAATTTTTGCAGTTTTGACAGATGTGTTCTTGGCTGCATGACCAAGTAAAAATTGAAAATTATTACATATCTTTGAATTGTTTGAACTGTGCAATTTTAAACTGCTAAGAGTGCCTTCCAATTCCCTGTTTGCAGATGTTTTTTTTCCAATTACCAGGTAAAACTTTTGTGATCAGCTGGCTTAATTGCGTCTATTAAAAGTTCTATTGGACGTTTTTTTAAAGTTCGTTATAGTATGTAATTTTTGCTGCATGCAGAATGTTTGTGGGCCTCATTAATGTCCCATCAGTCCCTCCCCCTATGTAACAGAAAACTTCAGTAGATTACAAGTCTATATAGTGAATAGGCGAGATATGGAACAAGGAAAGGTAATTTTGATAAACACTAGATACACACAAATCGATGTTTCGACCAAAAGGCCTTTATGTGTTCTGAAAAAAAGGTTCAAAATTCAATTTGTTTTAAATTCTTGAAATCTGTCTTTCATTGGATAATTTGATATATATATTGGAACTTTTCTGCATGTATTAGCACTTTTGTGTCTATGCGTTCACTCAGTATTTGTATATTTGTATCTTCTCCATCTCTACTATGGGTGTTGATTTTATTGCCCTTGTTATGATCCTGAATGCCTGTTTAGCACCTTATCTAGCTCATGTAATGCAGTGTTTGATGCTGGATATCATGCATTTGACCCGTATTTCAGGTGTAGTCATATGCCCTACTGGTAAACTTTACTAAGTATTTTCCCATTTGCTCCCCATGTGGTTCCACTTAGTTTTCTCAGGATGGCTAACTTTCTTCTGACCTTTGTTAATGTGGTGCTTTACAGGTATGTTCATGACAGCTTGTTATCAAATGTGATTCTGAGATATGTGAGTTGTTTGTCTTCTTTCAGGAGCTCTCCATTTATCTTTATGTCATTAGCTTTTTGTTTTGGTGAAAGAGTAAAGAGGGTAGTGCTGCACTTATCTGTTTTTTGTTGTTCGTCCATCATAAGTGATGACCATTTCTTACATTCACTTTTGAAATTCAGTTGGAGTTATGTCCTTGATTATGAATTGATGGCTAATAAGCCCTATTATGGTCACAATTGTCCTTGGACCATTCGAGCATGGAATGACCGCTGTAGATGGTTTTTGGTCTACCCGTGACTTTTTAGCTACTTCGCTGTTGAGATGCTGTATTTCTCCTCTTATCACAGGATGTTAGCCTTTTTTGACTAGAGTGCCATGCCTCTCTATTTTGTGTGCTCTTCTCGTGTATCGTGGTCTATTTCATAGGCGTTTAGTGAGATCTTTAACAAGTCCTTCTAGAGGTTTTTTTTGCCACCTGCAGATCGTATGCCCTTCAACAACTCTAGAGAAGTATCTTTGGTAGGCGATGATCTGGCATACATACCAAATGACCTGTCCAACGAATCTCTGTATGCATCAGAATAGTGTCAATGCTAGTGATACCAGATCTCTCAAAGACTGTTGTCCAGAATCTTGTCTTGCCATCTGATGTTCATAAATCTTATCTATGTTTATATTGACACATCCCATTGAGACCAGCTCCTTGGCGAGGAGATGGGCTTAGTCTAGCTAGCAGAGGCTGGTAACTGAGATTGATTGGGCAGGACCACAGTCTTGCCTAGCAAGTAGAGGTGCTGAAGTCAGCGACATTTGGCCAGAAGGTGCACAGCAACAACCAGAATGTCATGCATTATCACAGTGAGCGAAAGAATAAGAATAATAATATTGAAACACCATCAGATTGTCCATGTGGTTATGGCATCTATAGCTCTTTGTACCTGTTTGGTGGCCACTGATGTTCATAAATCTTATCTATGTTTATATTGACACATCATCTCATTGTCCATGTGGTTACGGCATCTACAGCTCTCTGTATCTGTTTGCTGGCTTCTGTCCCATGTTCGTTTATGCAGTGTATTACCAAGTCATCAACATACGTTGCCACTTTTATTCCATGTGGTAGTACAGCATCCAGATCTTTGATGTAGATCAGAAAAAGCATAAGGGAAAATATTCCCTGTGGTTCCCCATGATGTAGTAGGACTTTCTTGTTTTTGTAAAAAATGTATTTGGACTCTAGCTCTTCTGTTATGTAGGTATGCTTTTTATGGTTCGCCAGTTCCATGATGGTATGACAGCCTGTGTGCAATGTCTTCACACCAATATCTTCTGGACACACAAATAAGAGAGAAGGATTGGGCACATGTTCAGCAAAAAAAAAAGTCAATATGAAAAAGAAAAACAAGAAAGTCTTAGGAATTCATGAAGAAATAACATGATGCTGAAATAATTCCTTTAGCTGTTTGTTTGTTTTGCGTTCGCTCCATTGTAACCATCACAGATATCCGTGCGATTTCCGCCGGGAGCGTGATTACGTTGTGCCACCGTTATGCGCCTTGTAGGCCTAGCACATCCGATTTCGGCATGCCTTGACAATTGGGGTGGGCTACCCTTAGCCTGTGACAGCCTCTATATCTGTCTCCAGGCACGCGTAGTGGTGACTCTTCGCCCAGACGATTTTTGCTCTCGTCTGACTCGCACGATGTGTTCCACTGTCTATGAACTTGCCTTGTGTAATTGGACGTGCTGTGCCCATTGGGTACTGAACCGTTTCTCATCCGTGAGCCTGGTTCCTTAAGGGGAAGAACTCAACAGAGGAGTTGGACCGTGGCTCTTTCGCCCTCTTAGCCGAGGTGTCATTCACCGACATCGTGTACACCTTGTCCGAGTTCGAGTCTCACACCACGCGTTTGAGAGCAAGGCGTTCTCGAGCTGAGCGTCCTTGTCCCAATAGCGCCTGAGCCCATCAGGTACTGAACCCTTTCTCTCTTCAAGTGTATTTCCGGTGTAGGAAAACCTGACAGTAGAGTTGGGCCAGGGCTAAATAGTTGTCCCTTTTGTGCCTGAGCCCATCGGGTACAGAACCCTTTCTCTCTGCAAGTGTACTTCCGGTATAGGAAACCTTGACAGTAGAGTTGGACCAGGACTACCATCGTTGTCCCTTTCTTGCTTAGCCCATCGGGTACAGAACCTTTTCTCTTCGCGAGCATATTTCCGGTTTAGGAAGGCTCGATATTAGAGTTGGATTAGGCCTTCTTGCTTTACCAGACGCCAATGAATGGGTCTGGGTCTCTGCCTGTAAGGAACACAGGTAACTAGATGCTCGTCTCGAGCTTACATAGCGTGTAGTTCCCCTTTCCTAGAGACTTTTCACTTTCTATTTGCAGTTCGCGCTGCCCTCTAGCGCTGTTCTGCCCTTTAATTGTTTCAGTGTACTCTGTATGAAATCTATTTGTCTCTCACCATGCATCTACCTTTACGTGCATTTTACATTGGCCGCCCCTCCAATGTTCGGACTGGACTGACTAGCTTCACTGTATGTCGACAGTGTCGCTATATGTGGTGATGCTGGTGGTGTCGGAGATATTGTCTGTCTCATGTGCAGTCAAATCTCTTTCCATCTGCTACCTCCACATTCTCGGACACGATCCCCAAATGATTTGGCCAGAATCAGCTCGAGCTGCTGTATTTCTGTTTCCAGGGTGCACCGCGTGGAGGTACATTTGGGATCTTGGTTATCTGCTAACCCTGGGTCCGCCTAGAGCAATGCGTTCCCTTTGCACCCCCCTTTAGCTGTGAGCAGGTAGCTCTTGATATTCGCTCTACCAAAATATTAGGTTCTTTTCAGTTGTGTAACTGAGGCAACATGCAGACTCATATAACGTCTCAAAGATATGGATATAAAGGGGGGGGTTATGGATGCCTGTTTAGTCTTCAAAGGGGGGCCATTCCAGTATGCTATTATCCCACGAATACCACATCCTGCCAGGACACAAATGGACAATCCTTGTCCCTGCCTATATACCAGAGAATGTGTAAACATCCTAGAGGGCGTGATTTATTTATTTTATACACATGCATCATCATCAAGTATCGTCTCCGCAACGAAGGTTGGCTGCAACAGACCTCCAACATCCAATGTCTCTTGTTTTGGTGGTGCACTCTGCTAGACTAATCTGTTTATTTTGTGATGTTACTCTCCAACTTGCATCTCTGCCTACCTCTTGCTCGCTTCCCTTTGACTTTACCCTCAAGTAAGGTCTTCAAAAAGGTGTCATGTCTTTTAATGTGTCCAAAATATTTTATTTGCCTGATCTTTATTTCTCTTAGTAATACTTTCTTCATATAAAGTGTTTTTAGAACCTCTTTTTTTTCTTCTCTTTCCATGATGTTCTCCCTATTCTTCTATATATCCACATCTCAAAGGCATCAATTCTTTCTTCGAATTGTTTATTTAGTGTCCATGTTTCTGATCAATACATTACTATAGAATAGATGTAGCATTTTATAATTCTCATTTTTAACTTGTTTGTAATTTGTTTAGATGTTACTATTATGCATGCATAACAAGATATATTATAGAACTTTGACTTTTATCTTGTTGTTTCTTTGAAAGGTGATTATGATTGGGAAGATGAGCACAAGCGTATGGCTGAAGAGCTGGAGGGCAGCTTCTTTGACACGCCTATTGAGGAAAATAGAACCAGAGATTCAGGATTTGTCACCCTTGACAGGGGTTATTCAGTGGCCACGCAAGATGTTAGTTTCTTACAGTAATTGTTTAAATGTTTCATTATATTCTAGTCATTGTACCTGATACAGGATTTAATTACAGTTTGATTACTAGATTTCTCCCGATGCCTATATTGACCATTATTTTAGTGTTAATTGTATTGAAAAACTTAATTTCGAAGTTTATTAGTTGTCACATACTAACAACCATCAGTCAGTTCAGTTCCTCTTTTGCCAAGTTTGGCACATAGGGCGGATGTCATAGTTCTCCATGCCTGTCAATCGGTTTTCCAAGGATTGCAGGTCTTGTGCATTTATGCCTGTTGATTTTAATTCATGCATAAATATTCTTCTGATCGTTGTTTTTGGTCTTCCCTGTTTTCTTTTCCCATCTGGTGTCCACATGAAGACTTGTCATGAAATTCTGTCTTCCTTCATTCTAAGTGTGTGGATGATGTATGTCCAGCTGCATTTTCTGTTCTGTCTCCTTTCTTAGTATGTCATTTGATTTGAAATCTTTCCAATTAGTATTTGTGATTTTTCTGAGGCTTATTTGTTGGTGTTTTCTGAGGTTGTGATTATTAACAACCATACACAGTTGAAAAAATGTGGAAATCTGTGAACAAAAAGACTCTTCTGAACAGATAGAAAATGCTGGGAAAGAAATCTATAAATATATGACCAGCCCAAATCCCAAAGATAATCCCTTGTATTAAGAAAAGACCTATGTACCATCTTCTGACTTTTCACCCAACATATCACCTGGTAATATGATGAAGGTAATGAGTTATGAACCACCATCATAGCACACAGTTTCTCATAAGAAACTGTCTGACAAGAGCTGCCAACAGTGCTTGCTCAGTAACAATGGCACCATTCCTCAACTTTCCCAGAGCATGTGCTCTGGTATTCGACTTCCTGGTAACTGGGTGAACTACTGGAGTTATTTTTATTTCAAACTATAAATAACGAATGAGTTCACAGCTCTGGTTTGCTGGCTAGCAGACTGAACATTATACTACCATGGCTCCCATATAGATCACATGAACAGAATACAACACATTATAGTGTGTCAGCTGTGCACTTATCTTTATGAAACTGTTAACACCTATTTTGAATATCCAGTGTTGAAATGTTAGAAGAATGCTTCTTCTCTAAGGCTGGATAAATAGAACACTCTCTATAGAACAAAACAACAGTTAACAAAGACATTCATATATCACAATGACAATGGGTCAAAGGACATAAGCCCACAGACCACTGTATTAGTAACCAACTATTAGTTTCCAAGATTAAACACAATGTTCTCTCTTCCATTTTCAAACTCATGGTTTTTCAAGTCATTTTAGGTCAAGCCAATAAATATTTGGTGCTGGCGGTTTGAAGACGCTAGTGCATGCGGAAGGTCTTTAAAACTAGCCATTATGCAACAGTAAACTCCCAATAGATGACATGCCAAAACGACCTTTTTTGGCCCTTTGAAGAAACATAACAGAATGGAAAAATTAGTAATGGTGGGAGACATGGTTGCTCACAAAAGGGGAAAGAGTTGACCTTGCATAGAGACGACAACGGTCAACTAACACAGATTAGTGAGAAGTTTAGAACTTTCATAGAGAAGACTACATTCTGTCAGTTGAAGAGAGTGTAGCACCACATATATATATCATTTAAAGGGACCAAACACCTGGGGAGGCACTATATAGACTAGACAGTGTTAACTATGGCTACAGTATTACTCTTTATTTCAGGATGAGCTGGAGCAATCCATCAATCGTCTTGTAGTTGATGATGGAGATGGCAAAGCATTTAATGTCCATGGGCAGCCAATACCAGGAGTGAGTAATATGTTTTCAGCTCTTTCTGTAATCTTGCTCTGTTTGTCAACACTCAAAGTAGTTTCACAAAACACAACTGAGTCCGTCTGTTGTGGTCTGGGTCCAAAAGGGGAATGAAGAATAACAACACAGTGACATGCTATTCATGAAGTAAGAGATGTCCAAGGATTTGGGGGATGTGACGCCAAGTAACCCAGAAGTCATGCTGAAATCAGATGTATTATGTCAAATATATCAGCTTTCTGCCATGTTGTGCCACAATGCATTCTGTTCTCCAGACTACATCCTTCTAATCTGCTAGAGTTTGATGAAAAAGAATGTAGAACATCTTAATTCTCATTTCGACCAACAGATTTTCATCAATTAAAGGGTAAAAAGATAACATGTCCAGAAATGACAATCAGAAAACTAAGGAATCTCATCTTTTTTAATTTCTTGGTGCTGTTTTGTTTTACTATACTTGCAGTTTTCAACTTTAGATGTATTTTTTAATACCAATTACAGTCTGTAGTGTAGTCTATTTGCTGTATTATTATATTTACTGTTTGTTTTTCATTTCTTCTATAATTTTTCTTTATGGATGTTTTGGTTGAAACATTGATTCAGTCTGGTTTGTAAACTGTTAACTATATTTTGTGTGTGTCAGTTTGTTTTGTGAACTGTATAACTTATACTTGGTGTTTTCCATCATTATCTATTTATACTTTGTGCAATTATTGTGAATGTCTCTATAACATATCTTTGTATGATGCCTTTCAGGCTCTTCGTAAGTCTCATTTAGATGAACTCTTTGGTCCTAACTCACCGCCTGGCTACTTGGATTTGGACACACTGGTATGTCTTTGTATACACTGAAAGTTTGTAAACTGGTTATTTTGTGTACTTGTAGTAAAATTGTAATTTGTAGACTAATGTAAACATTTGTACAAATAAGAGGTCATCACACTAAAAAATTTACCTTATACTAGAAATGAGCAACCATTTTGGTTCGGTGGGCTATATTCATGATTGTTCATCTGATGGTCATGGTGGCATAGAAAAAAGTCTCTGTACTTTCCTGTTTAGTGAGCATACTAATTGAATAAAACAGAATGTAATGCAAAATGAAATGTATGCAAGAAGCGACGACTAACCAAGAATGTAAAACACAACCAAGGGACAACAGCAATAAATTTTGTGGGTGATTAGCCTTTTATTACAAATGAGAGCCAATGTAGATGTGTGTGAATATTGTACTTCTACTGGATGTGTAGTAGATCTTCATGGGATGACCAAAGCATAAATATGTTTTGGACAGTGTATTTCTATAGCTTTAAATAGAGATGAATCCTCTTACTCTGTGTGCTCACACAACATTAATGGTTGTCATTGCTGTGTGAAATGAAGAATGGCATTATATTCACCAGGCACTGTTGGGAAAAAGGGCTGAAAAAGTATATGATTTTAGTTATATAAAATGTCACATTGTAGGCCTGCTAAATAAGAAAATATCAAAAGTCCATTAGGGTTGGTATTTTAGAGTCTGCAGATAGCTGAGAAGTTCTATGCATACACAGGGAAAATATGTGACAGTGTCAACAGAAATGATCTTGAGATGAGGGAAAACTGACTTCTTCTTTTGTTTTAGTCTCTTTTAAGTTGCATACATCATTTTACCTTATTCAAAGCTTTTAATACCTGCACTGTTCATTGTTCATGCTTGAGAGATATCTTCAAGTAGCTTTAAAATGCTTTTTCTGACCTTCAATTCAGCACTTGCTCATCTCACCATAGAAAAGTCTTTTTGGCATATGGGTGACCAGATCAATAAAGCATGGATATAATTCTTGTTGCTCAATGCCACAAGTCAAGTGTGTCCTGTCTTGTATGAATCGACCCATATTTTCTATTTATTTATGGTGTCTTTTCCCTCTACAAGTGACCACTAATTTTGAAATTGATATTTCTGAAATAAAAAAAAGGGCATATTTATAAGCTACATGCATTCTACAAGTTTTGCTTATTTCTTAGCATCTACATGTCATAACTAAAAAAATTGGTGTGATTTTTTTATTTTATATGTCAGCCCTGATGTAATGTTATTTAGCAACCATTGTCTACACTTGGATACTATTGCCATATTCAGGATGTAGCCATCAACCTAGCATTTTTTGGCTGTAGTCAAATTTTTTGGGCAATATAAATATGTTCAGTAGTTTGCCATTGCTTCCTGAATGGTCCGGGTGCACAATTACCTGTGGCGGGATTTGAACCCTGTGCTTTGGTCGTCATAAATAAGCTCCACTCTGCCACAGAGCCAGTCTATGGCCCTAAATATGTCATATTCTATAAATGAGAGTAAAATTGTGAAGAATTATTATCCAAGAAGTTAGAGATGAAACCTGAATTGGGAATAAAAGTAAATGTACCAGATGGTTAAAAAAAAAGGAAGACCAAGAGAGATTCTTCACAGAACATTCATCAAAAAAGATATGGCTATGGGTCTCAACAACGTATAAGAATTACACACAGCAGCATCACATCGCTTGAACTGGAGAACTCTTATTTTTGCCCTATGCACTGTATTCAGTGTTTACGGAACATACATAGATAGAACACACATGATTTGTAAATTAGTTAATATCCATACAAAAAACATGCTACACAATTTGTAGCCAAACTTAAACAATAATCATGGGAAAATAGATATGTTTTCAAAAACGGCCAAAAATAGTCAAAATAAATATCATGGCCAGTAGCTTATTATAAATGGCCAAATTTGAGTGATTTGACCATAAAATAGTCAATATGGCAGCCTGATCTTAAGTATATCTATGTGGTTTAAATTAACCTTGGTGTAAAATTACTGCACTTAATTTATGCACTTTAATGTGTAAAATTAATGCACTTTAAATACACATTATTTTCCCTGAAATATTTTTCAGACATCTCCTGGAAAAAATATATGGGGATCTCCCTCAGGAGATAGCTTGTTCCAGAAGCCAGTTAACAACACTCTGCAAGCGCTGTTTGCCTCTGCTAAGCAAGCAGCTTTCAGGGATTTCCCAGGGGTAAGTAAATTTATCTGATACTTTTGTGTTCTGTTAATTAATCTTTATTCATTCTCAAACTTCTGCAGATTAGCAGGATGTAGTTTGAAGATTGAAATGTGTTGTGTCCTTGTTTACACATGGCTGCGACATTGGCATCTTTCAGCCGGGCACATCTGACTTCAGCATGGCTTCCGCCCACTTGACTCTCTGTAGTATGGGACAGCCAACTATACCCCCCCAAACCTCCTTAGTCTCCTATTATGATGCACATGTCAGGTAACAGCATCACTATTGCTCTAGCAGCACACACATGCTCTGCAAATTTTACTAGTAGTGTTATAAACATTAATGCTGCATTAGTTTGTTATAAAATACTCCATGGCTGTTGTCAGTAAATAGGGAATGTTTTAGTTCAATAACAAAATTGTTGGACAATATGGCTCCATTGCCCATATGATATCTAGGCCTGAAAGGGAGAAAATAATGTAATATCACCTACCGTACATATCATAAGAGGTGACTAAGGTTGATGAACTGCACCTGACTACTCCAATCCAATTTCCATGCTGTGATGTAGATTCATGTCTGGACTACTAAAAAAGAATTAACCTTGCAGCAAGTTTCAAGATTAGTGTTCCCTCTAAGATTTGTGGGCATGTAATACTTTAGAAAGTACCATGCACAAAGTTTAATGCACTATGCACATACATGGTAATGAGTCACTGGCAACATTCCATAACAATTTTTTTATATTATTAGAAAATTTTAAGGTGTCTGAGCAGTGAACGTTTCCAGATGAGAAAAATATTTTAATATTACATTTTTCTAAAATTTATATATATATATGTAATATATGTATATCAGTTAAAGGGTTTGTACTGCAGAAATAAAGAGAGGAATTGCAATAGCCACTTCAAAACGTGTACAAATGAAAAATCTGGCAATGTACTAGCTGTAAAGCTAAATTACATCTGATTAGAGCAAGTATATTTCCAGTAGCAATTTATGGTTGTGAATCATGGACACTTAATAGAACAGTGGCAAAAAAAATAACTGCCTTTGAAATGAGATGCTATAGAAGAATTTTGAGAATACCATTGACAGCGAAAAGACTAAATACTGATTTAGTTGTGTTATCCTGCTCTTTATCTCAATAATGAGGCATCTTATGTTAAAATAATGCCATGATACTTGATTTAATTTTGCATCATTGTGGTGTATATATCTATGAAACAACCATTACTTGTTTTCATTTTGTTTAGACTGAGGCCTTCATTTCCACATTATTATATACAATGTCTAACAGGGATTGAAGTTCATGTTCGCTCCATCCAATCAGTATAGTATCATCAGATTATTCAGATTGTAACCTTCAACAATTAAACCTAGCATGTTTTCTATATTTTGTGTATCTTCTGTATAAAGGGAGAAAAGATCTGATGACATTACACATCCTTGTCCGATGCCTACCTCTATCATTTGGAATGTAAACTAAAATAAGTAGTTTAGATGTTAAATCCAAATGAACTTTATGAGTAAGATGTTTTAAGTAATACAAATTCTAAGTGTTCCAGCATTTCCACTACTGAAATTGCTAACATAAGCTTGTTCACATAAACCGCCAAACATCTTAGTGCTGTTAGGATAAATAAAGATATCCTCCAGTTGTGTCACTTTTTCAAAAATTGTTTGTTGGAGGCTCTATCTCCACAATTTGATTAAGTCATTCGATGTTAAATTAAAATAGTATTTTTATCTTTTAAAAACTGTCTAACAATGTTTGCTTTGCTTTATGTTTTGACATCACTAGAAAATTTAATTACAAAACAGGGTTGTGCTGTAATCGACATAGCTAGTCTTTCATCACATGTAGTTCCATGCTGTTTAAGTGGTATGCCAAGACAATTGTCCTGTGTATTTTTTTTCTTGAGTTCTAAATTCTAAATTTCTTTAAATAAAGTTTTCTAAATTCTTGAGTCTAATCAAACAGAAACTTACTAATTGTTGCAAACAAAAGTACATCCTCTTACATGTCAAGCTACAATCGGTTTTGTTCTCACTTGACAGAAGTCTATGTAATTATATATAAGATATGGTCATTGGACTGAAACTGTGCAGTTATGTACAGGTAAATGAAAAAATACTCTGCCCTAGGCAGTTAGACTGTACTAATGTTTACTTACAAGAGTGGATAATTGACTTCTTCCCAGTCAAGCGGTCAGCAGGAGCTCTTATTATATGCCACATATTGACTAAAACCATCTTCTAGAAATATTTTCTTTGTTAAATCCATGCATGCATTGCTTTAGTCATTTGAAATTATTGTATTATTGAGCTACTCATCCAGCAATGTAACAATACATAATGACTTTCTGTTTCTTGTGTTCTAACAATCAGTAATTGACATTGTACATCTTCCATTATGGCAAAAATTACCAGTAACCACCCAAATGAAAATTCAATGGCCAGTCCTAATCTGCACAAAAACCTAGCTCAGCTGTTAACTACTTACTCCATATACTGTTTGAACTGTCTCTGTAGCGTTTTTAAATTTTACTGTCAGTCTCATTGTCTTTATATGAGCAGGATGTTAATTTCATGCATGTGCACCATGACTAACACCATGTTACACAAAAAATCTGAGTTTGAGTTTCAAAATTGGTTCGCACTGCATTTGTTTGTTTAGTCTTCGAGTTGATTTTTTGTGTGTAGTTCAGAGTTGACAATTGGATTGATCTCTGCCTTAATGAAAGGTCAAGAACTCTATGCTAATTTGGACGAGCACCAGCTAGTTGTTATGACAACAAAGGAGTCTTTACTTATACTTGAACAAATGCAGTAGCTAAAATGGCAACACAAAGCATTTCCATTCTCAGGAGTTGGAGAATGAACACTGAAGAAATAATACAGTAGCAATACATTATTAATTAATACTTGTTATTTTTTCTGTCTATTAATTAGGCCTTTCAAGATGCCAGATCTACACCAACTCATTCACCACATATGCCTCTGTCCTCTGAAGTGCTTACTTTAGCAGAAATTGAACATAGCATGATGGCGTGCGAAAACCAGAAACCTCGTGTGCTTACAGCGGAAGAACTAGAGCGACAGTTGAGAGGGGAACCTCCTCTGTCGCAGGAACATAAGCCTCACTTTATCCTGTCAGGACATATTCCACCAGTTGGTACCGCTGTTGCATTCCGGAAACAGGTTGGATTAAAATTATTTATTATAATAATACAGCACATTGTCTGATATTCTCTGACACCTGTGTTATTATATAATTTACATTCTACGATTTCTTGTACATGTTACCTATCTTGATAGCCAAATTTAAACCATGTCTAGTCCAAAACTGAATCGCTCCAAAACAGTTGTTCGACCTCAAAATATTGAAGATATCACCTAGGATTGACTGCATTTTGTCTTTAGCGTTCAAATGTCATCATTTTGTTTATATATTTGTAATGTCATCATTTTGTTTATATATTTGTAATGTCATCATTTTGTTTATATATTTGTAATGTCATCATTTTGTTTATATATTTGTAATGTCATCATTTTGTTTACAGATTGAGACTAGCTTTGCACTAAGAGTTTTGCTTGTGTATTGTATTGCAGGACAGACCATGTTGCCTATGACTATGTCCACCAGAATGTATGTTCATTGTAACCCTGAGTGAATGACATGGTAGCTGTTAAGTATCTATTCAACCTACCTAAGTGTGTCAGCATAGGAGGTTGGTGGGCTATGGGAGCAAACCATGACAGAAAACTGCTTTTGTCTAGCAGGTCAACACGGGAATGCATACGGCTAAGGAAGTCAACCCCAACAGTAAATTTGGAGAGGAAAACATTAAGACAGTCAATGATGTACTCGTACCATTCTCTCGCTTACCCTGCAACTCTTAGGTTCCAAGCATTTTGTTTTACCTTTCGATTGGAGCTTAATAGGTTTGAGAGGGTGCTAGTACAAATTGGGCAAGGCCCCTTGCTCCATATTATAGCTGCCCAGGCAAAAGCAGGTCAAATCAGAGGAGGAAAATACCCCACTCTTAAAAAATGTTTCAGCTGGAGCAAGCATATTAAATGATACTCCATTTAAAACAGCGCATAACTTCAACTATCTTGGATTCACAGTAACATGCAATCCAGCACTTGATGAGGAGATATCATATGTGCACACATAGAAAAAGTGTCTACAAATTTTGGGAACCTGAAGCATAGAAAAACTCAAAATTGAAAGTGAAGACCAAAATAATGATCTGTCTGTCCTGAAATGAGTTGACATATTGTTATATTGATCAGAAATATGGACACCTTAATTCATGAAAAGAGGCTAAACTTTTTTCAAATATATACTCTGCCTCCACAATATATTTAACATCAGATGACAGGACAAGGTTACTAAAGCGGCAGTCTTGCAGCAAGCTAAAATATCCCTCTACTTGACTCAGACATTTACATTTAAGGTGACTTGGCCATGTGAAAAGAATGTCAAAAGATTGCATTCCCAAGGAAATTCCTTTAGGTCAGCTTTCATCTTGTGAATGGCAAAAGTGCAGACCAAAACCGAGATACAAGGGCATCTTTAATTCGCAAAAAATACATCAGCAAATCAGCCTTGAACGATTGCATGTAAATTCAAATTCTTTGAAGGGACTGGCAGATGATTGTACACCATGAAGTATAACATTACACAGAAGCATCTAATTGTCTGATAGAGAAGTCAGGAGGCAAGCAATGCAGATGAAAAACTCAGATTTGTTATGCATATTCGGTTTTCACACGTAAGAATAAAATATAATGACAATCAGTCACAAGATAAGCAGCAATTTGAGGGCTTTGTAGTCCATTTATAATTCTTACACTGCTTTCTGATTGTCAGTAAAGACATGTTATCATTATTTTGTCTATATAGGATCATCATTTTTGTGAGTATATTTGAAATATGTCTTTGCTTTGTACATATTTTCAGTCTAATCAAGGCCCTTTAAGCACAAATCCTCTTGCATCAAGAATTCAGAATGGCGAGAGTTCACCCATCAACATTGTCAGACCCCATGCAAGGTCTCTTAATAGTTATCCAGGTACATTTCTACATTTTTCACAACATAAATATTTGTTTTTTTCTGCTTTATCCTGTCACCTCAGTTTTGATAGTGAGCTGCCCATCATTACCCAAAACATACTCCCCCAAGCAAGTTTGTGGGATGTGGTTTCAGTGACCATCTCCAGCGACATGAGCTTATAGCGACCCATACTTGCTTGATGCTGCCCGTCATTTGAGACATGGGGTATTTTACTGGGGATATCAGCATCTCATGATATTGTACCCTAACCTAGTAGGTAGCAACACCAGTTTGGTATGTAACTGCTTATTCGTCTGGAGAAATTATGACATATATTGCGGCTGGAGGCTGTTCCACTATCCACCACCTGAGGATACACCTGGAAATGTTCCCCCCCCCCCCCCCCCAATCTTTTGAAGCATGGACTAAGAATCAGACACTATAACTGCTGTAGAAAAATGAGTCTTCTATATACATTTAAGAGCTGCAGTAACAGTTTTAATCTTGATCCTTATACTGGAAGTAGTTGTTTTATATGTTCCGTTGAACTTGGACTATAATTTTTACCACTTGCACTAGCTGTACATCCTCAACTAGATTTCTCACCACAATAGAAAGCTTGATCTGTGAACATTATGACATCATTATCATCTAAGTTATCTGCTATCATTTGATTAATTTCAAGGTCGGCTATTTCACTGTTCCACTCTACATTCTTTGCCAGGGGTAATGATGACCTTATGAAAGTTTGTCATTGTTTCAATGGAGGCCATTCTTTTTCTTTAAAAAAGTCAAGACTAGCGTAACTTTTTCTATTGTTTTCCATCCATGACATGCATCTCTTAATTCTTGAACAATCACTAGTATTCTTATGCAGTGAGTGTCTCTGGTCTAAAATGACACTCAGTCACCTTATACACTCTGGCTTGTGTGAGAGGATGACGAGAGTGTATTAACCTTTAATAAGCCAAATTAAAATTACTCATTCTATTTCCTGCCACTGGATTCTTTTTTGACAATTCTGAGGATTTTTTGGGTGGGTGTTTGGAAAATGTAATAACTTGTTTATTTTTGGAAAGGGATTCTAAAATATTTTTTCCGCATTTAACCTTTAGCACACTGGATTAAAATAACAATATTTCCTCTGCCAGTGAATTTTTTGTTTTAAAATTTAATTTTGGTGGGTGTTTGGAAAATACAATAACTTTTTTGTTCTTAGAGATTTTTAAATAATTTTTGTACATGTAAATAAAGAATTGAATACAGCATTGTCTGATGGTGTAAGTTGTGTTTGTGTTACAACTATTGGTAACTTATGTACAACTTGGTGTAATTAGGCCTGTGCATATTGATAGCCAAACCAGCTGATTGATCAGAAATGGACAAATGTCTCCTGATATTTACAATGTTTTCGTTACAACATTTCTTCATTCTTCTTAGGCTATAACGGAATTGGAAGTTTAATACTTTTGCTATGATTCGCTGATTCCGGTCACATGACCTGATCATTTGATTTTCACTATGCATAGCAACGGTCCCAGGTCTATGACAACAGATGTAAACAAAAATATTATCGCAGTTCTACGACCGTTGCGTGTTATAGGTTAAATAAATAATTGCATACTGCAAATATAAGTTTTGTTTGTGTACGTGTATGTGTGATACAAGAAGTGTGAGAAGGTTGTAAAGATGGGAAACTGAGTTTAAAAATATAATTTAAAAATTAAAAAAAAAACTATTTATCTTATTTCTGATATGGCAACCCTGGTAACATAGTTGTACACATTCAAGTCTATTTTAAATATATTTGGTTATGAAAATATTTGCATATTCATACATTGTTTGTTATGTGAAATACCTCATGTGACTACTGACTCTAAGTGGGGTACTTTCAGTCATAAGACAAGCTACAAAACATTCTTTGACAATCTACGTGCTATTAGCACTGATGTTTTTTGACATAAGAGACAAGCTACTGGTATTGATGGAGTCATCCAATAAGTCTTGCCAAATGAAAACATACAGACTGAAATGAATGGCACATTTTTCAGACTGAAGATTGCTGGATTCAATGAATCTGCTTATGTGACCAGTGCAATAATCACAAAGACACATGCCTGAACTGCTTTTAGATGACTTTTTTATCTGCAGCAAGATTGCTAGAAATTTACAACGGAGACCCCTCTGGAGTAGAAGACTGTCCAGCTTGAGATATTTCACCCATGCTGTCATATTTAATCAAACAGTTGTCTAGGACTTACACAAGCTCAGGAAAACCTACCCATCAGAGAAACACTTGGTCTGGATCTTTGAAAGCTAAGCTTCACTACCTGGCATAAAGAACAAGTCACAAACTTGTAATTCCCTGGGTTTTATCATTATCTTACCCACTTACGCAAACTTAAAGCTTATTGCACATGTATGTTTACATTTAGGTCAGGAGTCACCAGCAAGGATGGCCAGTTCTCCATCTCCTTCTCCATCACCATCCAAGTATCCATCTGGTATACCTCCTGCTCATCTAACGACTCAGTCCCCACGACTTGTATCTCCATTTGGTCCAGCTGCAGTGTTAATGAGTGAGTAATCACATTGGTATATTTTAAACCTGACAATTTTTTAGTTAATAATGAACATCTGTGATTTAGTGATTTTTCTGAACTGATGATGGTACACTCCAGGCATATCCCTATAGGAGTTCCATCTCTTTCAGTAGAATGTGAAGTGTGCTTTATGCTGATATCCCTGTAGCCTGTTGATAGTTATCTTCTTAATCCTACCCATAAATATTTCTCTATCTCATTAAGCTCTTCCATAGCCCTTCAGTCTCTTAAGAATAAGTTGCTTGTGTTGGGACATTGGTGATTATAAAACTGGCGCATCTCTGTTCTCTGGACCACATCCTGCTGAAATTCTAGTAGAACAGCTGTCCTGCTAAAAGAGGTCCAGTAGGATTTTGAAAACAAACGCTATCAAAAAAGATTGTAAAGCAGTGTTGTCAACCAGTGTCATCAGCCAAGTATACTTCTGCTTTCAGTATTCTGTTGGTATTGTTAGATCTTCAGGCCCCGCAGAAGACGGATGTGTCGGGCCATCGGCGCAAATAAAACGTCGACACAATGCATTTCCATTCTCTGGACTACATCATTCTGGAAATCTATTAGGACCATGGTCCTGATACAAGATATCCAGCGGGAGTTTGAGAATGAACGCTGATGAAGAAGAAGAGATCTTCAGGCCAGGACGAAGCTCCCAGTCTTCTCTAGGTCAGAGCGGCTGCCCCAAAGTTTTTTCCTCAGTTAAGTCCATTGTGGCCATGCCTTGCCTCACAATGTTTGTTGTAATCTGGACAGTCTTGGCATATATGTTCAGGAGTCTGTATTCCTGTTCTACATGGACATTCATGTGTGTGGGTCACCTTGATCCGGTACAGGTGGCTTTGTAGTCTGTAGTGGCCAGTTCTAAGTTGAAAGATGATGGTCTGCTGTTGCCTATGAAGTTGGTGTATTGGATCTAGTTTCTCATCAATATCCATATCTTTCTTCCACTGTGATGTATAATAACCAAATTGTCAGAGGATATTAGCTGAAGAATTCTGCAGTAACAATAATAAGAAGCCATTAACATTTATCATAATGTATTATTGTCACTGATTGTTAATGTAAATAATGAATAGCAAAAATACTAAATGTAAAGTAATGTCAATGAGATTACTTTTTCCACGTAACGGACCAATAGTGAGAAACAACCATTATCAACTTAATCAAGAAACAACCAAAAACTAGAAATAAACACAAACAATAACATCAATACAATGGGATGGTCTTAACAGCCGCATCACATTTAGTTATAAGCAAAAGCTGTGCTCGTTTGAATTTTATGCACTAAAGCACCATCGATAGACAGACATAAATCAAACAAGGCAATTGGAATGCTGCAAGAAAATGAGTAATGAGTGTCAAACTTGATTTAGTGAATGCTTCATATCATGGCACCAGTAAGGACATGCTGTTGATCAGAAAAGCCACTCAAAACCTCCTTGCAACTCTAGTAAGACCTTGGAGAGTCTGTATCAGCCTTGGGGTTGACATTTAGTGCACAGTCA
This sequence comes from Meghimatium bilineatum, assembly GCA_034231615.1. Lineage (NCBI taxonomy): Eukaryota > Metazoa > Mollusca > Gastropoda > Stylommatophora > Philomycidae > Meghimatium > Meghimatium bilineatum. The sequence continues at coordinate 31,780,236 of CM067319.1, read as the reverse complement.
TCCGCAAATAGAAGATTCCTGATGATGTGTGATTTAGTGGTAATATGATAGTGACAGTATGTTCTACTGGGAGCACAATTTAGTGGTAATTAACCATTAGAATAATGCACTGAGTTGTTTTTGTCATCATTTAAACATTCTTTTCGATTCAGCAAATCATATATTTGGTAATGCCATGACACGACCTCCACCACCTCCAATGCACATGCTTCCTACAAATGTCGGCAGTCCTTTTGGAAGTCCTTACGGAAGTCCTACTACTGTGATTACTTCTAGGTAAGGTTTAGAAGCTAATGTTGTCTAAAATTCAGGGAAGCAACATATTTATGACTTGAGTTTATGTGTTATTCCATTGAATGTCAACATTTGTATTACTAACTGCATCATGGTACTCCCATAAGTCCTCATCTTCACAGTTCAGTCATCTAAACTCAATACCCCTGTCAGTTGTTGGTTCATCAGATCTTACCATTTAGTATGCATTTTTTCATCTCTTCCACAGTCACTACCATTTCCTTCATTCTCTGAGTGTAGCCATAACCGCTTTAATTAACTCAGCAAATTTCTTCTCATACTGTCTCATTTATTATAGGCAAAACTTGAAAACAAGGTAATGAAGTTTTGCTAATCACTGGAAACGCACACAAATTTATGTTTTAACCAAAAGGCCTTTATCTAAAAGGAGAGAAAGATAGAGGAGAATGATACGCTCTAAGTTCCCTTGGCTAATTATAGAAGAAATTAATAATATATATTTAAAAATTAATTATTATCGTGATTTTGAAATATATTTTGTGATATATTTTATGATGTTTTAATTATTACAATAAATTCCTACTAATGTAATGCAATCTCTTAAATATGTATTCCGAATTTTCATATTTAAACCATTGTATGAAACTGCATATTGTTAATTTAGCAATATACACTTTATAATCTTTACATCTGGACTATGTTTCATCAAAATCGGTATGACAATAACTGCTCAAGATGTAGCACATATTGGCCACTTCTTTATAAATAACTTAATGGCATAAGGAGTAATGTATCATTAGTTGCTATTTATGTTGAAAATAGCAAATGGCTTGAACAGGGAAAACTTACAATGGGGTGTGTTACAATATTTGTCTTGCAAAGTGGGTAGTGATCCGTAAAAGTTTGGGAACTTATGCACTAGAGGAACACAAACTCAGAGAGCAAATTTCATTGTTTTCACATACAATATTATATGTACACGTTAGTTTGGTTATACCATAACATCAGATATGCCAGTATTACATTGGAATCCACTCAAGTTGAACTGATCATGTTAGTCCCTGCCATTTTCCTTCATCTTTGTATTATAATTCCTGTTAAGTCGAATTCGCTTAACTCAAATATTTGCTCGAATATTTGGATAAGTAGAACGTAAAAGTGAATGCCGACTACATAAATGTTGATGTTTAAGTCAAGCTATCATGAAAGAAAAATTTTTTAGTCAATCTGGAAAACAACATGAAATCTTCCAACTACGATTATATTTCCCTATATATCCTCCACTTTTCCAAGAACTTTGGATAGAAATTATCACACATGTTCATGCCTATTCTCCCATACTTTTCATTGACCATCTGTTTAAAGCATGTGTTACTAGCCAATGGAAATCACAGTAGAAGTGGGATATGGCTCGAGATTGTGATGTAGCCGTATGCTTGATATATTTGCAATGATAGCAACAATGGTGGCTGGCGGTTGAAAGCTTAGGTCTGCTACTTTTAATATTAAAACGAAAGATGTAAAGATATTGGAAGAGGTTGAACATAGTGGGGAAAAAAGAAAGTGGATATAGCTAGAGACTGGTTTTAAAAGATCAGCACTTTCTGGCATTTTAAAGCATAAATACCACTACAGAAAATTGTTTTTAGAATGTGAAACCAACAGTAACATACAGTGGGTCGGATCATCCACATCTGATTTTGTTGATACCGCTCTTAAAATGGTTCACTGAGCTTCAGGAACATTTATTGCCTTTAACAGGCTATAGAAAGACATTTTTCACAAGCAATGAAGCAAAGCAAAATCACAGACTGTTTTGTTTAGTTAATTTATAAATTTTCATATGATTGTAATGTTCTGCTATCTAAAATAATGAAATATTTCAACATTTCTGATATTGTATTGCTACATGTAGACCTATTTACTAACTTATGGTGTTTCCTAAGTCGTACAATTGTTTTACTTAATACTACAGCATGGTACACTGTAGTAGTGTATAATCTCAGTGCTGTCTGGATAAGTAGAATTCCTGATATGTAGAACAATTTCCTTAGGTCCCTACGAGTTCTACTTACCCAGACTCCACTGTATAGGCGTAAGAATTTTATCCTGACTTGAATATATCAGACAAAAACATGAGTCACTGGGTTATTTTTACTGGTAAGTTTTTTCCCCTCTGTTACCGGTTTTTTGGTTATTTTCTGTGTTATTGTTTTTTTGGGTTTCTACTGCTAATTTTTTTAAAGAATTGTGTTGTATTCATTTATAAGCCAATCCTCATACATCGTTAGAGGAATAAATAAAAAAAATTCACGGCTAATACACGGAAATATACGGTATATTAAAAATTGTAGTTAGGTTTTCTTTAAACCCTATTCAGAAGCATTTTTAAAATGTATCGCTGATCACTTGCTTTATAAAATAGAGGTGTGACTTGAAAAATATTGGGAACCTGTGATCTAGATAAAATGTAAATAAATGCAAGAATTGTATTACTTTCATATCAAATAGAAGACTTGACATAGAAATTGAAGTCAACTAAACCAAGCAGTTCTTTCCACTATTCACAAACAGTGGACACATCTGGTTAGGTCAATCATCTCCTCTGTCCGTATCTTCACCCAAATAAATGACATGATATCTATTAAACTGGAATAGGCCATGACACAAAAATGGTCATGTTTGTATGTACTGTCTAATGGTGAAGGTTTTATGTTTTCATTTCAGGACACAGCATGGTCTTCCAGGGTTGGATCATCATTCACCACCAAACAGATCTCATATAATGTATCCTCCTGGTCACATTTACTCAGGACTGCAGATGTGAGCTTGGACAATTATTATTTCCATCTTACATAGTTTTTGTATAGAGTAATTTTTATATTAACTCTTAAAATATGAGGAACATCTTCAAGTGGTTCTTCATTTATCTCAATTTTGTCTAAAAACTTTCTAAAGTGACTTTCTAGTTTTTCAGAAGTAGCGTGTAAAAATGTGGTCATGTGTATATTCAAAGGTAAACTATATATACATTTGGGATTACAATACAGTACAGATATAAAGTAATCAAAACCAGCATGGCAGCCTTTAAACCTTCTTCGAGAAAGTGTTTTCTTACTAGATAGTTTGAGCTCTATTGCAAACTACATCAAATGCAAATAGTAACTGCTCGAGTTGACTGAGAATTTCTGACATGAAATACTGTCTCAGTAAAATGGGCGATCAGTGGTAGGTGTATTACTTAAAATTCTACTTATATCGTATTGGCTTCCTGTAAGTCTTGAGAGTAGTTAGCTCTACTCTTTGATTGTACAGATTGTGCTCTCTATGTGGTCTGGGGACTTGATCATTAGTTGTTTCTGCTTCCCTTTTGCTCATCTGGTGTCAAGCCATTTGGTTTCTGGTTTCTCTTGTTTTAATACCCACTTATATGACCTGATTCCATCAGAATCTGACTGTAGCAAGCTTCTCTGTTCACTGTATTATCTTGTGCTTTCATACTATGTTTGCAGATGTCTTTATAACAGAAAATTGTAAGCCCTGTATAAAGGTAAATGCTGAGCACTGAAAGTTGTGAATAGATTCACATACCTAGGTGAATCAAATACCTAGGTAGTACATTCACAGAATGCCACCATTGATAATGAAGTGTATACTAGGATCTCAAAGACAAGAAGCGCTTTTGGTAGATTGCACAATGTGGCATAAAAATGGCATTAGTTTACAAAGCTGAAAATTTACGGAGCAATGGTACTTCCAGTGCTTTTATATGCTGGTGAAACTTGGACTGTATAGACGGCATGTGAGGAAGCTCAATCACTTTCATATAACTTGTCTCAGAGAAGTTGTGAACATCATGTTGCAAGACAGGATTCCGGATACCACTGTCCTTGACAGTGTATCCATTTTATTGATACTTATTCTGATGCATATATGTGTTTTAAAAACGCAATAACTTTTTTGTTTTTGTTGTTTAAATTTGTAGAATAGTTTGGAACTCTTTAAAAAACCATATTGAATGTCAGAATTGGGAAGACCTCAAAGTTATTTCTTTGTACAGATTGTGTTGTGGAGGCATCTCAACTTCTATTTGTCATACATGACCCAGCCTTCATTAACAGAAAAGAGTGGCCATGCTGGGAAATGAACTACTCATTGACATGCTGCAAATGATCCCTCTCTCCTTGAGTAGCAGGCTCTATCTCTTGACATGAGTGGGAAATATCAGGTTATGATAGAAGGCTCTTGGAATACATCCCAAAATGAGAGGAGAGAAAGGAAGAAAAACCAGACTAACTTCTTTCCTTCTTTCAGAATGAAAAGAAGTTGAAAAGATAAAACCCAAAGTGCATTGTGTGTGGGCAAGCACAATTATGACAACAGTTCATTACCATCTTGCTCCATTGGGAATGATGAGAAAGACACCAATGCTGATAATGCAGCTGATGTGATTACAAGGCTTCTCAAATATTGAGTATGTTAAGTTTAGATTTCTGAATCAATGTGAATGCACTCTGGAGAAACATAGCTACTCGGTTTCTCCCAGTACATCACTGGTACATGCTGATGATTCCCATATCTTGGTTATACACACTCTTTCCCCGCTACTTTCCTTATATATTTGCATTGATTGAGTTGTCATTTGTTTGATTCAGGCAACAGCAGCGCCACCCTTATCAACATCACCATGTCAATACCGGTGACCGAAGTCAGCAACAAGTGGAACACAGGAGTATTAATATTCAGCATGGGCAATTCTCCGGGGATTACTTTGATCATAACAGTGTACACAGAGGTCCATGTCAGCCTGGTCAGAGGTAGGTACATACAAAATGTAGTTATATTATCTTGTGTTATTTTTCTATAATAATTTTGTCTAAAGTTGAATAACCCAAAGTGCATTTCTGTGAAAATATCAACAATAATAATTCAATTAGATATTCTAGCTCTGAAAATTCCTGTCGATCTAAATATATATTTAAGCCGTCATTAGCATTGAAAAGTGTACATCACAGAAAAAAGTAATAAAAAAAAAATGCAGTGAGATAAAGTAATGCATAGCTTAATTCCTGGCGTCTTACCTCACTCCTGTTCAATGTCTGTTTTTGTAAACTTTTAAATAGAGCTTTATATCAAAATGGATGGAGTAGATGGCTTTCTCTTTTCAAAACCGCATAGAATAACAGTTGTGTGTTTTTTGTGCTTGCCGATAAGTCAAGTTTCAGAAAGGATTCGGGTGCCATTGAGTAAAATTATGCCCATGGAAATGCTACACTAGAGTATCAGCACAAATGAAATCACAAGACAAATGTAAATAAACAAATTTACAAGTTATCAAGAACCACCAGTGGTAAAACAGCGTAAACTTATTTGATTTGGACATGTACTGATACAACTCACTTCCTAAAATTATTTTGCAAGAATTATACAAGGGTGGAATTATAAATTTTATGAGGGTGGAAGGAGAAGAGGCAGAAAGGAAAATCCTGGATTGATAACATCAAGGAATGGTCTGAGTATGATTTTTTCTACATTCCTCCGAATGGATGAGGATAGAGATGTTTGCAGGGCTTTTTATGCTCATGTCTCCATTGTGGCATCTCTATGACCACGTGTCCAGTGTACGAAGAGGATAATCAACATACCTAATATTGAATATGAGATGAGAGTACATGTTGAGGTGTCCAGTGTGCCTTGATGGTGATCTGACAGCAAACTAACATTCTACTAAATTAAACAGAAATGTTCAAGAATCTTAGCATTATCTTTCATGCAGCTGTAATTTTCATATAGTCTTCCCCATAGATTTATGGTTTACTCTATTTTCTTATGATATGAGTTAATGTGGTGGTAATCAATTCAACAGACATGCTCAAGAATCAGATACATATGAATATCCCATCCGAGATTCTGAGGATGAGTACGCGGGCCTGATGACTAAGAAAGAAAAGGAATGGATTATTAAAATACAATTAATTCAGCTGCAAACAGACAATCCCTACTTGGATGACTACTACTATACTGTAAGTATATTATTTTTTGGTTGTATCTACAAGAAGACGTTTGCATGATCTGAAGATCTCATCATTAGACCAACTGTCACGCAACAGTATTCCCCTAGTAGATGCCAGGTCTATATAGTAAGGCTTTTTTTTGTTGCAAACCCACAACATTTCATCAATGCAATTATTTTTACACACTGCGTAGGAGGCTTTATAAAATATTGCACACTACTAAGAGTTGGAGCCCTCTGGGACTTCGACTTATCTCTGGAGGGATGAAAACCACCCCAATCCATGCAATGGAAAAACATGTAAACATCTGCCCACTTGATGACAGAAGAGAAGAAAGAGTGCTTCTTCAAAGGGAAAAAATTGAGTGCATGCCAAACCATCCTATGTATGCGCAAATTTCTAGATCAACCACAAGCAGGTTGAAGAGAACCAGCTTCTGTCACATCTCTAAAGATATCCATGAACAGCATAAAGAAATCCTCACAAACCTCCCAAATGAAATTGAAACACTAACGGACTTTGAAGAGCCAGGCAATAGTCTCCAGAATGTCTCCATAATAACACAGGTTCCTGGAATAATTAATAAGGAATACCAAACTCCACCTCAACTAAAAGCATTGACACTGGAGATGATAGAAATAAAATACAATCCCAAGGATTGGACACATGTCTACACAGATGGATCGGCAGAAGGAGCAGTAAGGAATGGAGGAGGTGGAATTTTTATAAGACTCAAAGATGGGAAGACAATATCAAAAGCTTTTCCAACTGGGAAATACTCCTCTAATTTTAGAGCAGAAGCAGTTGCACTCCATCAAGCACTGAAACCCTTCACTGAACCAGGACTGCCAAGACCAAAGAAGATAGCCATATTCACAGATTGCAGATCCCTACTGGTATCAATCCAGAGCAACAGAAACGAAAGCCTTCTGTACAACATCAGACATGAGCTAAGACAGATCCAAAAATCAACAGCTATTGCCCTTCAGTGGATACCATCACACTGTGGAATCATGGGAAATGAGAAAGCGGATGCTCTGTCAAAGGCAGGAAGTGAAATGGAGCAACACATACACCCACTGTCTTATGGAGAAGTAAAAACAATAATCCGCAACACATACTCAGCAAAGTGGATGAAAGAAATGGAAGGGGAATACTAACATGATGCAATACATCTCCTCCAAAGATATCAACAGACCACAATATTTCGCCTTAGAACAGGCCACTGCAGAATGTTGGGTCACCTTTATCGATTAAGGATCTCATACACAGATGAATGTCCATGTGGATTCAGAACCCAGACTCCAGAACACATACTTCAGGACTGCCCAACATACAAAGAGCAGAGACAGCAGACCTGGCCAGAGGATACAGACTTGAGGCAAAAGCTATGGGGCAGCCGCTCTGACCTGGAGAAGACAGTGGACTTCGTCTTGATGACAGGTCTGACGGTATAGCATGACCACAAGCTGAACGCAGAAGAAGAAGGAGCCCTCTGGGTATAAAGTATAGCTCTGGAGACAAATTCCATTGCATAAATGGATTAAAGAGCTGTAATTCTTTGTGTCTAAAAAAATTTACCACAAGATGTTGGTTACATATCCTACCACAAAATGTTGGTTATATATCCTAATAAGGATATGCAGTTTTTGGCTTGAGTGATTCCCTAGGCAATAGTAATAGTTTCAGTACTAAAATCAGTAGTAAAAATTTGACATTTTTAAAGTTATTTTCACACAGTTTTCAAATTGTATTTATATTTATATGTAAAAATAGTGTAATTAAAATATTTCCATTAAAGAATATTTGACTCTTTCCTAAAAACCGGGCCTACATATTTTCCGGGATGTGATAGCGAAATATAATAAAAATGGGATTATAAAATTGTGTTCTTCGTGTTTATATTATTTCCCTGGTGTTAAATACTAAAGATCCCACCGAAGACGGATGTGTTGGGCCATTGGCGCAAATAAAATGGCAACACAACACATTTCCATTCTCTGGACTATATTCAACTGGAAATCTTGTAGGACCATTGTCCTGTTACAAGAGAAATCCAGCGGGAGAATGAAAGCTGAAGAAGAAGAAGAAGAAATACTAAAGTTCAACCCTGTGTTTATTATTTACCCACCATCTATATCTACTTTTTAACAGTGCAGTTTCAGTTAATCCTTCCCGCAACGTAGTTGGTTAAGATCATAATATGTTCCCCGTGTATAATTGCATCTGGGAACACTCCTTGCAACAGTAACAACAAATTTATAGATCAAACCACAATTACGACAACCATTTTATAGCTAGGGATACAGTGGTAGAGTGACATCACAAATTACTAAAAATTTCGGATCCGTGTAGATTTCTTAAAATGTGTGAAATGTAGGCTTGAATCTAGGAAAGAACTGAATATTTCTATATATAGTGCCATATACAAGTGCCAAACCAAGTGGCACATGTATATCATGTTTGTCAATCGTGTTTCTCCACAACTCTGTTTCTGTGGAATAGGCATTAGGGTGTATCCCTAATGTTTGAATGTGATTCTTTCTGCAGTATTACACCATGAAGAAAAAGATAACAGAAAGAGATAAACAGAAAGATGGATCTACTGACAGGAAGAATAGTGAACTAGAGCTATTGTTGCCAAGCATGCTTAGGACAGAACAACGCACTTATACACCTGGTATGTTTGTTGAGTAGAGATATACACTTATACACCTGGTAGGTTTGTTGAGTAGAGGTATACACTGACACACCTGGTAAGTTTGTTGTTTAGTTATATACATTGACACACATGATGTTTGTTCTGTAGATGTATACAGTGACATACCTGATATGTTTGTAGATTAAATATATACACTGAGACACCTGGTTTGTTTTTTAGATCTATACACTGACACACTTAGTATGTTTGAACTGCATTAAACAAGGATACGTCTTGACTACAACACTCTTTAGCATGGTGTTCTCTGCTATGCTAGGTAATGTTTTTCAGAGTTAACAGAGAATGATTAAACTGTTAATTTCGTACTGATGATGGCCTTTTTAATCTTCGCAAACTGAAGCCGAAGACGAAATCCAAGATGGGCATTGTTCGCGACCTCCTGTTTGCAGTCTACTGTGCATTCAACATTGTACACGACCTCTTGTTTCCAGACTACTGTGAACTCAATGCTGCCAATATGCATGTATCATACATTTCAAAGATTACTTGTGAGATCTCAAGATTGACTCAAGCTCTTGGGAAACCCACATGTCTTGACCATCTATCCTAGTACGGTCAGATTAGCGAAGGCATTAAGAATTTTGAACAGAGTAGAACACTGCAGGAAATTCAAAAGAGACAAAAATGAAAGATGAGGCTTTTCCCTTATCAATAAGACATACTACATTCTTGCACTCACTGCAACAGGTTTTTCAAATCCTGAATTGTTTCAACTATCTAAGGACTAACAAACAAATAATCTTAACTTGATCTTTTTTTTAAATGTAATGCTCATCTTAGCTTGCGAAGGAGAAACAACTTCATGATGTTTCTCCTTCTCACATGTCCATATCGCAGAAAACCTTGAGTAGTTGTAGAGTTTTATTTATATCTTCTATATGATAGAATAGTGCACAGGAATATTGTACTACTAACAGATGCACTCTCTGTCATAACAGCACTGAAGCTACACAGGAACACTGAACTTAATGAATTGAGGACAGTTCTAGTTCAGTTGTATAATAATTTCCAAAGAGTGGTGATCCAGTGGATACCGTCACACTGTAACATTGAAGGGAATGAAGTTGCAGATAGACTGGCCAAAGAAGGAGGAAAGTTACCTCAAGAAGATATCTGGTCAGTTATGAAGAAGTGAAGACCATCATTAAAGGCAACTATAACAAAAAGTGGAAAGTAGACCACCCCAAATATAATGCAGATGACGGGTATTACCAACTATCCATAAGAGACCAGGTTATTCTGCTGCGCCTCAGAACTGGTCACAACAAAATGAGACATCATTTGTACACCAAATTCAAAATAGGTATAACTGGGCTCTGCCATTGCAGCCTTGTGAATATGACAGCAGAACATATCCTACAAGAATGTCCCCAGCATGCAGACCTGAGAAACAAGACATGGCCCACCCCAATCAGCGTTGACGAGAAACTGTATGACACAGTGGACACTCTAAAACAGACAGCAGCCTATATCATAGAATCTGGAGTCCCAACCTGAGTAATGATCTCAGAAGAAGAAGAAATGACATCATAGTTAATACATTATATGACTTCACCTGCCCAGAAGATTTTCAAAAGTGTGTCATGATCGCTCTCAAGACTGTGTGAAATTGAGGAAAAGATCAGAAGTCCTCAAAGAGAAACATAATAGATATATGAAGAGACTGAAAATCAATAGAAAATTGGAACTGTCAGCTGCGACAATGATGGATTTATGGACGTATCCGATTATAATAATAATAATACCTATAACCCACCAAGAGTTGTAGAGTGCCACACTGGATACATCAGCACAAAAAGCTCTCCAAACAATTATTCTAATCCATTAGGAGTGTAGAAAAATCATGCTCAGAACAACCCTTGATGTTATTAATCAAGGATTTCCTCTGTCCTTCTCACCTCTTTCACCCTCAACTGTTCCTTGCAAAATAATTGCAGAAAACGAGTTGTGTCTTGTACCATGTCCAGACCAACAAGTTTACACCGTTTCACCACTGCCAAAAGTGGTTCTTGATAACCTGCAAGTTTGTTTATTTGCTGCCAGGCAAATATATTTGTATTATGTTCTATATAGCAAATATATCTTATCCAGTGTGCGCTGATGGTAACTTGCAGTCATAACTCATAACTTCTTTACAAAACTTTGTCCTCGCGACAACTCAGTACGCCTTTCTGTTGTATGCAAGATGTTCTGCTTCACCCAAAAGGTCTTCAGTATCTTGAATTCATCTGCATCTTGGGTAGGCTCTTTTTCTTTTACCTGAAACCATTCCATGATTAATTCTAAACCATTGTCTTTTAACATGCAGAAAATATGTTAGCTTGTGTTTTTGAGGAACAAATATTTTATGCTTCCAGGAATTTTGTATGGGGGCGGTGCAATCTGTGTTTTATAAATAGGGATCACTTATGTGTTGCTGAATCTGAATTAGGAGCAAAGAATAGTAATATTATTACCTGCCATGCATGTCATAAAAAGAAACTAAGGATGTTTTGGGGGCGGAGTTGGCTTTTTAGAGGGTCAAATACATCAGCACAAAAATCTCTCCAAACAATTATCCTCATAAGCTTTTTTTAACTGGCTCATTAGAGGGTCAAAGTGACTCAGAAGTCATACTGAAATCAGCTGCCAGGCCAAAATGCACTTATATATCACAGCCAGATTGTAAAATATGATACAATTAATTCTTTGGTCTACATCATGCTAATAGAATCAGTTTCAGAAAGAATACATAAATATAATATGGCTATGTTATATAGACATGAAGACTAAATTCATTCTTTTTTGGATAAATTCAGAATCCCACAGTAATAGAGCCCTAGATCTTATCTCCAATGTTCGGACAATTTCCTAGCCATTCCTGTTAAAAAATAGCGGCATTATTAGTTGAGGACAATTATTAATTATTATAAAATCCCTCCCTTTAACCATTAGGAAATTTGAAAATATGCTATTAGGCCTATTGCAATTTATTCGTTACAAACACCTTCTTCAAACACAGAGAATCTCAGACATACACATGGTACAAATGGAACAACTTTAATTTCAAAAGTCAAATAGACTTCATTCTAGCAAAAAGAAATAATACACAAATTATAAGAGGTGCAAGAGGAATACCAAATATGTTCGCCGACACTGACCATAAAGCAATGTTAGCATCAGTTAAAATAAAAAGAAAGAACAATGGACACAATAAACTAGCTAGAACCAACATGCAAGTTAAACTAAAATCCTTCTGGATACTAATATACGAGAACAATATAAGCAAAGATTCTTAGAAGAATTTGAAAAGCTTCCAATAACTACCAAATCAATTGAAGAAGAGTGGGAAATATTAAAGAAAACCATTATTACCATATTAAAGAATATGAGAAATGGGAAAGATAATTATGAACCATCCAAAATAATAAATGATGAAAATGGAATGACCAGGAACGAATCATGAAAATGTTGCAACGGTATTTGAAAGAATTGCTAAATCTAAAAGATGGAGGGGACAACAACATACTAAAAAATATTATGGAAGATTTAGGACCAAACATATTGCTGCAGAAATAGAAAATGCCACAAATGGCTCTATCAAACAAAGCAGCAGAACCCGATAGCATATAAGTCGAATTAATCAAAGCAGCAGCAAATATAGGGATAAAATGGTTACATATGCTGTTTAATATAATATGGGACACACAAGAAATATCAGAAGGTTAGAAAAACGCTGTAATAATACATATCTGGAAGAAAAAAGGCAGGAAAAAAGATTGTACAAAGTAAAGAGGTATTCACTTTTAAGCCACACTGGACAAATTTTCAGCAGACTTTTAGAAAAAAGGTTATGAGCATTTCATAGTATCACAGCTTAGCAACACTCAAATGGGAATCCTGTAAGAACAAAAGCTGTACAGATGCCATTTTTACACTCGTACAAATGGCAGAAAAAACAACAAAGAATTGTATATCACGTTTGTCGATTAAGAAAAAGCTTTTGACAGAGTAGATAGACTTTGGAAAATGATATCAAAATATGGGGCTCCACAACATCTAATCAACTTGTGTAGTAGTTACACAGGCAGTCAATTTGCAGTTAGAACAAGTATTGGGCTTTCAGATGTTTGTTTTGCGTTCGCTCCATTGTAACCATCACGGATATCCGTGCGATTTCCGCCGGGAGCTTGATTACGTTGTGCCACCGTTATGCGCCTTGTAGGCCTAGCACATCCGATTTCGGCATGCCTTGACAATTCGGGTGGGCTACCCTTAGCCTGTGACAGCCTCTATATGTCTCCAAGGCGTTCTCGAGCTGAGCGTCCTTGTCCCAATAGCGCCTGAGCCCATCAGGTACTGAACCCTTTCTCTCTTCAAGTGTATTTCCGGTGTAGGAAAACCTGACAGTAGAGTTGGACCAGAGCTAAATCGTTGTTCCTTTTGTGCCTGAGCCCATCGGGTACGGAACCCTTTCTCTCTGCAAGTGTACTTCCGGCATAGGAAACCTTGATAGTAGAGTTCGGCCAGGACTACCATCATTGTCCCTTTCTTGCCTAAGCCCATCGGGTACAGAACCCTTTCTCTTCGCGAGCATATTTCCGGTTTAGGAAGGCTCGACATTAGAGTTGGATTAGGTCTTCTTGCTTTACCACACGCCAATGAATGGGCCTGGGGCTCTGCCTGTAAGGAACACAGGTAACTAGAAGCTCGTCTTGAGCTGACGGAGCTTGTAGTTCCCCTTTCCTAGGGACTTTTCACTTTCTATTTGCAGTTCGCGCTGCCCTCTACCGCTGTTCTATTGTTTCATTGTACTCGGTATAAAATCTTTTTTGTCTCTCGCCATGCATCTACCTTTACGTGCATTTTACATTGGCCGCCCCTCCAATGTTCGGACTGGACTGACTAGCTTCACTGTATGTAGACAGTGTTGCTATATGTAGTGATGCTGGTGGTGTCGGAGATATTGTCTGTCTCTTGTGCAGTCAAATCTCTTTCCATCTGCTACCTCCACATTATCGGACACGATCCCCAAATTGTTTGGCCAGAATCAGCTCGAGCTGCTGTATTTCTGTTTCCAGGGTGCACCGCGTGGAGGTACATTTGGGATCTTGGTTATCTGCTAACCCTGGGTCCGCCTAGAGCAATGCGTTCCCTTTGCACCCCGGCTTTCAGATAAATTGTGCTATAAGGATGTGTTCTATCTTCCTTGCTATTCATCACATATATCGATTGCATATGTAAAATTGCCAACACTAATGAAGAAGACAATCTAAATAACCTACTTAGCGAACTTCTTTTTGCAGATGATCAAGCAATAATAGCAATAACAAAAGAGCTACAACAACATATAAATAAACTCCACACAAAATGTAGGGACTTTAACATGAAGATAAATACAGAAAAAAACTGAGGTAATATCAATCACAAAAAGAGAAAGAAACATCACTATTTTAATCGATGATCAACAACTTAAACAGGTGAATTCACTTATCTTGGAAGCATCATATTATCAAAAAACACCAAAGAAATTCAACATAGATGCAACATAGCATACTAGATCTTGGGGCAGATTTCTCCTATTTAAAAAAAAAAATATGTGAGCATGAACACCAAAACTGCACTATATAAAATGATCATCATACCATCACTATGCTGCCAATGTCAAACGTGGACACCAACAGCAGAATTCAAAAGAAAACTTGTTACAACAGAAATGACTTGCCTACATCGAATCCTCAGGTTAATAATAAGAGACAGAATCAGACACGAAAACATCAGAAGACTAACAAACACAATACCAATTCTGGATTACATCAGAAGATGAGATTAAATGGTTTTCACATGCTTCCAGACTACCATCAGTGTCCCTCAAAAAGCATTGCTATACAGACACAATGGATATAAAGCTAGGATGAGACCTTGCAAATGATGATTACAGAAATAAAAGTCAATGAAAACACACATATATGCTGCACACAAAAAAGAGCCATCTCCAGAGAACACTTCTACCTCTGACGCTGCAAGGCATTAAGGGTTATAAAGCAAAAAGAAGAAAAATAGGCATATTACTAATTGTATTTTAGGGCTGATGTGATCATCATTACGTGTACCACTTATAGTTAATATATAGTCTAAGCAGTTTTCTTGTTACAGACATTTCTATGTTAGAGTAATATAGACTTTTGTGCATTGCAGCTCAGTTTGAAGGATCTTTAGGACGTCTGACAGCTGCCAGTGTACATAACCCACGTCGAATCATTGATGTCTGTCGCAATGTGTCTCCAACAAATGAAGAAGTCACGCAGAAGAATGTTAGTAAGGAACTCAGACGATACAGACAACTTCTAATGGACATTGAAAAAGTAAGAACTAAAATAATGCTGAAAATTGTTGTGATACTAATAATGAGTGGTGTGACACATTGCCAAGAAATTAGTGTTGTTTTCAACCTTGAGGTCCAGAGTTTGACTTCCATCAACAATTGGTGTTTTTCCTGTTGGAGGCTAAAGTAAAATTTGAAAAACCCAACCTGTATATGTGGCATACAGCCTCTATCATACAGCTACAAATTCTTCTCTCCTCCTCCCCCCCCACCTTCCGAGTGGGATTTGGAAGCTGCGTTTTTTTTTATGGCAGTTTTTTTTTATGAGTAATGTTGTAAATGAGATCTTCAGTGCTAGTAATTCTTGAAATCACTTGTCATGTTCTGTACCTAACATTGTTTTAATGATTATTGATGGTTGCTACAATTCAACACGTCCATACTGCAGAATAAGAAACTTGTGAGGTGAATGGAAAATACACACCCTATTCATTCTAGATCTGTGGGGGAAAATGCTGCAGACTTTGTCATAAGTGCTTGAGACAGTTTTTATTATTTGTCTTTGTGTCCTGCAATGATGGATGGAAGTGTTCCCTGGAGATTGCATTTTTTCTGTGCTTCATATGTTTTTTGTTTTTAAAAAAAAAAAATTTTTGGCTTTTGTTATTTATTTCTGTAATCAATCTTTTACATGGTTGGCCTCTGGCTTTGTATCGCCTGAATAGCATTACTTTTTTAGGAATGCAATGTGATGATAGTCTGGAGGTGCATTCAAAACATTGAATCTGTTGCTTTCTAGTGATATCAAGAACATTTGGTTTGCCTTCTGATGTTTTCATTATCAACAAGCTTTTATTGTCTATATGGAAAATATATCTAGAAAAATAATTAGTACTACATTGGATACCAGCACACTAGCATCCCTGGCAACAAATTAGCAGACAAATTGGAAAAAATAAGAGGTAACCTCCCTCATTCTCAAGCATCCTAAAGTTTCAGAGATGTATACTCTCTGCTGAAACAACCTATGAGACTTCAGTGGAGAGAACTAAATAGAAACCAGATGTAAGCAAAACAATAACAAATTGGATAGAAATGAGCAAGTCACGATATTTCGACTGACAACACGACATAGCTTTATAAAATTGCACTTGCACTGAAGTAGCATCAAGGACCCTGCATCCTACACTTGTGGAGAAATAAAACAAACACAGAACATATACTACAGGACTGGCCCACAGACAGAAGTGTCTCTGCAAAACAAATTGTGGAAAACTCATGATCTAAAATTATCTAATTCAAACCACTCTATACAAGACCAATATTGGACTGAATGAATAATAATTGATCACGGAAGAAGTATATAGTAAATGATTCAATATTGTATATTTTGGAAAGTAACAAAAGTACGCTAGAAGAGATTACATTCATTTGAAAATAAATGTCTTATAAAAATCTTACATGTTGACTGGGAAGAATTGAATTCAAACAAGCAAATAAGATAAGATATAAACTGGTGGTTGCCACCAGACCTTCCATATGCTATTCAATTGACAAACATATATCACTTAGGTCAATACATATAGACAAAGCATTTACAAATTTTATAAACTTGACAGAGATCATGAAAAACATAAAAATTGACACTGAAGACTAAAATAATGATTGATTGGTCCTGTTTGCTCAGCATATTGGTGTTTGGGTAAGAGAAATGGATATCTTACTTAATTTACAAAAAGAGGCTATACATGTTTAATATATGTATCTCCATATAAAATTGAACGCCAGGTGACAGGACAAGGTTACTAACATAAAAGTTCTGCAGTAAGCAAAGATACCATCCCTCTACTCGACTCTCAGACATGGAAATTTAAGAGTGCTTGGCCATGTGAAAAGAATGATAAATGATTGCATTCCCATTAGAAATTCTCTTTGGTGAGCTCTCATCTGGCAAAGAGGCAGACTACATGAGATATAAGGACACCAATGGAACTGATATAAGACCATCTGTAATATTGAGATATAAGGACATCTTTTAAATCAGAGATATAAGGACATGTGTACAACTGAGATATAAGGACATGTGTACAACTGAGATATAAGGACATGTGTACAACTGAGATATAAGGACATGTGTACAACTGAGATATAAGGACATGTGTACAACTGAGATATAAGGACATGTGTACAACTGAGACATAAGGACATGTGTACAACTGAGATATAAGGACATGTGTACAACTGAGATATAAGGACATCTGTAAAACATAAGACCATCTGTAAAATTGAGATATAAGATATAAGGACATCTATAAAACTGAAATATAGGGACATCTGCCATGAATGATTTATAATCAATCCAAATTCTTTGAAAGAACTGGCCAATGATGGTGTAGCATGGAACACTGCATTGCACCAAAGCATCCAATCGTCTGAGGGAGCAGTGAGGGAGAAGACAGAACACTAGCGATGCAGGTGTAAGGCACATACATCCTTAAGCACAAATTAGTTTTGTATATTCTGTTCTTGTCTCTGTGAATCGAAAATGTGCAAATCAGCCACGAGAGAGGCTGCAATTTGAGGGCTTCGTGGTCTATTTATAAGTTTTGCACTGGTCTACTTCCTGATAATCTGTAAAGATACAAAAGGCAATCATCATCAGATAGGATGTTCTTCATCCTGTGAAATTCCGCCTTTGTATGGTTTATTCTACATGTGATGTCTTTAGTACATCTCTCATCTGATGTTATCAAGGTACTCAAATATTTCAATATGTTGACTTGCTTCAGACTGATCCCATATACTTTGTTGTTACATTCTGGACATTTGTTCTTTGTTAGTACTCTTACACTACTTCAGTTTGTCTAAAATTTAGACTAAGCCCTTTGTTGTAACTTTCTTTTACAATATTTATCATTTTTTAAAACTCATTTTAGGCTATCAAAACTGTTTAGTGACGGGTCTAGCAAACTGACAGTGTAGAACTAAAATGCTTGTATGAAGAGGTCTCAGAAGCACTAGACACTGCAGTGCATGAAGGGGATAAATAAAGCGAAAATAAAGAAAACTTTCATCAGCGTGTCACAGATTGTTAATATGATATTCTTCAACTGATATTCCTGGCATATCTTTAATGTGTGTCATTATTATTTCACTATATAAATTGAACAAATCGGTCGATAGAACACAACCCCCAATTATTATGGCTACTCTTTGTTGCCAATATATATTCCTTATTATTTGCACATCTTTACCATCAATTTTTATTAAAGTACATATACAGATCCCTGTTTACTCCTGTCATTCTTTCAATTAATGATCTCAAGTTAAATATGGTGTTGTTTGTGCTTCTGCTTTCTACAAATACACATTGCCCGTCTCTAATTTCTGGTTTTATTTCTTTCTTCTGTTTTCACCCCTTAATGGTAGGTGGTAGGTACAACCCTTTTCTATCCTTTTGGGCTTCCGTAGTAGAAGTAGAAGGAACATTGATAGAAATGAACAGTTGTCAGTCTACATGATGAATGTGCTATTGAGACATGTAGTCCACGCTATGCAAACATAATGAATGTGCTGGACAATCATATAGTCCGAGCTGTGTGAACATGATGAATGTTCTAGTGAGATAATCTAGACCAAACTTCCTGAACAAGAAACTTAAATATAAAACTTCCTGAAAAGAAAGTGTGTTTCACAGTGCACAGGAAACATGTAAAAATGGGAAATGGCATGTGAAAATGATCAGAGATAACTCAGCAGTAATTCAAAGGGAGTGGAGGATTGACTTCATTGTACTCATATTCTTTTCCCCTCTAAATGAAGCCCATTGATAGTACCACTCATAGTTAGCTACATTGTTAGCTACAAGCCATAATATCCATAGATCTTAGAAAAATACACTTGTAAACAAGATGTCACAACCCAGGATCAAACCCACAGCCTCTTGAGCATATTACACATTTCTGACCCACTATAAATCAAGACCACCAGGAAGATTAGTAGGTAATTGTATTGATTATTTATATTGCTTATTGTTTTCATTTTGTCAGTCATTGAGGTAATATATTTGTGATTACAGGGCTTTAATATGATTCTGGATGTGGATGATATTGAGAAGAAAGTGTTAGCTCTGCCAGAGGAGAACAGGTACAGTATTTCTAAGTGGTGCTGAATGTTTGTGTGTGTACTAACACCTGTCAGACAGGTTTTATAGACATGGCTGAACGCATTGGCTAAAGTCGCTGCTGGGCTCTTCTTTTACAGAGAAATGGCTCTCTAGACACGAAGGATAGTAACAACAAACTACAATGTAAGGAACAAAACATAAAACTTCCAACCAAGAATAGAACACATCAGACTCAACAGGTTAAACCCAACACAAGAACCAAATTGTTGTATGAGTTATAACCAGTTGTAAATGTTATCATCAGCACGCACCAGACAAGTCCATAGATGCTCTGATTCCTGTTTCAATAAATCCATCATAGTATAGTGACTGATAGTCCCAGTTCGGTGTTGATTTATTAAATCTCTTCATATATATATTGAGTGAACTGGAGATTGCTGTAAAACTTTAACCAATTGGTAAGTATAGATAATATATAAAAAGGATTAAATAGTAAATTTATGTGCAACAATATACGGAATAAATGTTTTGAGTAAAGGATCAAGATAAGGACAAATAAACATAGAATTGAACCACTAAATGAAGCGGAGAGTACATGTCAGCCATGTGGGATCTGACAAGGTCAGGAATACAACTAAAAGACAATCCTGGTAAGAGCAAAGGGAATGGATGGGGGTTAGATGTACAGAAAGTACAGTATGAAAGGGAAATGCAAAATATAAAACAAAAGTATAAACAAAATAAAAATTAATAAAATAATAACATAATACAAATAAAATTCCTTACTGGATAAAGTGTGAGACTGCTATCTGCATGACTTCATGAGAGACCGGAAGTCAGAAGCACTTAAGGTGTGATTTTTTATCTATGTCCTGCTAGTTTATAGAACTTTTCACCCTTGTTGGGGGTCAGATGACAATAGTTGATAATTTCTGACCTTTTCGTACTACTGACATTGACTTCCGGTCACTCATGCAGCACACACTTAACAGTCTCACACCTTGTTCAGCTAATTTTTATTTTAATGTCATTGTTTATACTATTGTTTTATATTTTGCATTTTCTGTGTGCTTTAATTTTTCTACATGCAACATTCACATTCCCTTCACTCTCTGCTCTCTTAGTCTTTTTTGTTGTATTCCTGTCCTGTCAGTTTCCATATGGCTGCCATGTAGTCTGCACTTGGTTTGTTGGTTCTATTCTGTGTTTGTATGTAAGCTTTATGGAGACATTTGATTGAAGCGTCAATTCTGTATATTCGTTCACATAAAACTGATATTGAGCCCTTTATATATTTACTTACCAGTTTGTATACATTTCTTTTAACGGCTGTTCCAATCTTTAAATTTATTCTCAGGCAGTCTTGAGCACAATCATGATTTATACTTTTGAAAATCTTCTAAACTGACGATATCCCCCCTTGCATTATTTATGTGAGATCAATCCCTTGATGTACCCATTGACACTGTGACTATGCTCACCAGTGTATTGGCTTTCCCATTACACTCAACATAGTATATTGGAGGCTGCCAGATTCCAGAAATTAAGTATGCAGATGACACTGCTCTAATATAAGAAGACTCACAGGTCTAGAACACATGATTATGTCATTTAAACATCTTAGTAAAGTTCAAAATATTTTTCGATCTTTGCATTGAGCAAAGAAGACCAAAATAATACACATCAACAGAAATGGACTCATTCCTTCCATAATTATTGGCATTGGGAAACTAGAAAATGTCAGCAACTTTAAATATCTCTGGTCAACTGTTAACATGACAATTCAGGAAATATTAGAATGAGATTAACAATGGCTCTACAGAAAACAGATGAAAAATCTATGAAACGCTTCAAACAGGAAAACAAAGTTACACTTATTAAGAAGCTATATTTTTCCAGTGATAACATAGTTGTGAGACATGGTGAATAACACCCACAGGGAAAAAAAAATCTCATATGAAATAAATCAGGACGCATACAGATTGAAAATGAGGACAATATTCTGCAAGGAGCATGTCACACAGAAGAATAAATCTTCCATGCTTGTATATTCTACCTTCTGACAGCTTTGTTTTCTCTATAGTTTGTACATCTGTAGAATATTTCTGCAACATTTCTGCCAATTTTAAGGTGGCATTTTGATTCTATACTAAAAAATTAGAATTTGACAGCAGCTAATTGTATCATTACACTGGTGGGATTTTGTTACAAAACTTAAAAAAATTATCATAACAAATGTAACATGACATTAAGTGAAGCAACACACGCTTATAGAGCTGCCTGTGTTATATTAAAACTGTTTTTCTCAACAAATGTAACATGATATTAAGTGAAGCATCACACGCTTATAGAGCTGCCTGTGTTATATTAAAACTGTTTTTCTCAACAAATGTAACATGATATTAAGTGAAGCATCACACGCTTATAGAGCTGCCTGTGTTATATTAAAACTGTTTTTCTCAACAAATGTAACATGATATTAAGTGAAGCATCACACGCTTATAGAGCTGCCTGTGTTATATTAAAACTGTTTATCTCAACAAATGTAACATGACATTAAGTGAAGCATCACACGCTTATAGAGCTGCCTGTGTTATATTAAAACTGTTTATCTCAACAAATGTGACATGACATTAAGTGAAGCAACGCACGCTTATAGAGCTGCCTGTGTTATACGAGGGGGAGTCAATAAGTAAGTCACAAATGGCTCTTTAGAAAAAAACTGAAGACAATAAAAACCTGAAAACTGTTTATTTTTACACATACATTATCCCTTTACTTCTCAACATAATTTCCACCAACATTGATGCATTTATCCCATCGTTTTATGAGTCCTCCCAAACCTGCTGCGTAGAACTGCGTGCTCTGCTTTTTAAGCCACATTTTCACTTCACATTCAACTTCTGCGTCAGTCGCGAAATGCTTCCCGCCAAGGTGGGTTTTTAGTGGACCAAAAAGGTGAAAATCACTAGGGGCTAAATCGGGGCTGTAAGGAGGATGTTCCAGAATTTTCCAACCAAGATTTTTTATTTTCTCCTGAGTTAATCGAGCCGAATGTGGTCTAGCATTGTCATGAAGGAGTAGCACTCCTCTAGTCAGCAGCCCTGGACGTTTTCTTCGAATTGCATCCCGAAGCACTGATAGAACTTCACAGTATGATTCAGAATTCACATTGTCACCTTTCTTTTTGAAATTGGTTAAAAGCACTCCTTGACAATCCCACAACACTGTCAGCATAACCTTCCCTGCTGATGGTGTAACCTTGAATTTTTGGACACAAGGCGAAGAAGGATGTTTCCATTGCATTGAAGCACGCTTTGATTCAGGCTGGTAGTGATGCACCCATGATTCGTCCCCAGTAATAATCCTGTTCATCATGTCTTCTCCTTCATTTGCGTATTGACAGAGATGCTCCAATGACAAGCCTAATCGGTTCATTTTGTGTTCGTCCGTCAATTGTCTGGGCACCCACCTTGAACACACTTTCTTAAATTTCAATCGGTCATGCATGATGCTGTATGCTGAACCATGTGAGCACCCTATTGCAGCTGCTACAGCGTCTATCGTTACTCGTCTGTCACCTCGAATCATCTCCTCAACCCGCTGCACAGATGCGTCTGTTGCAATTTCAACAGCACGACCAGATCGGATTTCGTCAACAATTTTAGAGCGTCCTTGAGAAAATTTTTTTACCCAGCTGTGCACCGCTTTACGGGACAAACAATTGTCAGCATAAACAGGAAGCATTTCTTTATGAATGTCTTTTGCAGGCAGTCCTTTTGCCCATAAAAAACGCACAACAGCACGTTGTTCATTGATTGTACACTCTGTAAGTACAGTAGCCATTTTGTTTTTTGTGCTGCGCATGCGCAAGGTACAGCTAGCGCCATCTAGCGAACATAAACATAAAGTTCTATGATGATATCAACTATAAACAGCTTTAGAAACCACCTACTGCATTTTCCTGCCATCCAACATCAATTTGTGACTTACTTATTGACTCCCCCTCGTATTAAAACTGTTTTTCTCAACAAATGTAACATGACACTAAGTGAAAACAGTACACGCTTTTAGAGCTGCATGTGTTATTTAATAATTTTGTAATTAAATAGTACAGATTGTCTTCAGATGTTAGTGTAAAATGTTTTCCCCAGTAATATAAAACCCTAGAAAATAATGCTAGTCATAGGAAAGCTCTCCGTCCTTAGTTGCATATATTTACATAAAATCAGTGGCAGATAACTTTAACACTACTGATTAGCATAAAGGATATAATAATGAGACCCACAACCTGTGACAGTCATATGAGTGCTTCACTGGAGACAGCACAAAAAGCCCTCCAAACATCTCTATTCTCAGTCATTCGGGGGAGTGTAGAAAAATTATGCCCAGATAATTCCTTGATGTTATCATTCCAGGATTTTCTCTGCTTCTTCTCCTTCCACTCTCAACTGTTCCTTGTAAAATAATTTTACAAAGCAAGTCATGTCTTGTTACATGTTCAAAGGAAGGACATACTGAATAAGAGATTGGAGTACCTGTTGATGCATCGAGATATACCATGGTGATGATCCGATAATTAACAAGCTATATCTTATGGAGTGCTGTGCTTGAGTATCCTATAATTTATTGCCTGTTCTGTCTGTCTGTGGCTATCTTATCTTATGCTCAGTGACAAATATTGTGCATAGGGCAGAAATCAGTACTCTTCAGTTCAAGTTATGTCATGCTGTCGTGTAGTTCTTGTATGATGTTGAGACCTGTTGTCATAATTTCTTTAATGGTTCTAGGAATAGTTTCTCTTTATCTTCCTCTCTTTCTTTTGCTATATGGTACTCACTTCATTTCTTGCAGTGGTAATTTAAAAAAATTAATTCTAAGTACATGTCTGGTGTAATTCCATCCTTTCTTCTTATAATTGTAGAATAATATTGATGTTTTGCGTCTACTCTTATTTGCTTAGTTCCCTGTTTTTAGATATGAAATTATTTGCTTCTGTTATCTAATTATTGATCTAGATTGCCACTGTTGGAAGAAAGACTGGAAAAAATCCATTCTGTGTATGATTACTTCATGCAGGATGACAGCCTTAAAAATTTTCTGCCAACTCTTGGTGTTAGAAAAGGCAGGAAGCTTTTGGCAAGACTTATGCCTCTCTTAAACAAGGTAAATTTGTTTGTTTTCATGTTAGTTGAATGTATTGAAGAAGTTATATCATCATTTGGTCTATCTGGTAATGTCAGTAAAATCAACTGTTTAATTTGTTGTTCACGGACAATATTATGATCATATAAGTTTCATAATAAAATAACATCATAGATAGAATAGGTCTAGGCATTTAGCTGCATTAAGTCTATATCCAGAATTGAATATATTGAGTCACAACTTATGTCAACATGATTTTTTTAAATGTTTATCTTCACAATTTCCCAAATTATGAATGCCACACATACACCAACAAAACTCACATTACATTCAGTAGCCATTAATATATTTTCATAAAAACAATGTACAAAAAATACAAAAAAGTTATTGCATTTTCCAATACTCTCCATAAATGATGTGTAGAGTCAAAAAAGAATGCAGTGGCAGAGAATAATTATGCAACTTTAACCTTCACCGAGCCTATATCAAGTCCAGCCGCGGGAAAAAAAATGGCGGCTCACGCCGTTGGCGACATACCCCCATCCAATGAGATATCGTTATAATAGACGCCCCACAGCCTGATTGGTTACTCGGGAACATGCGCTATTGAAGCCGGTTCATTCCTACGTCCGACATGATCGTTGTAACAATGGCTAGCCAGAAGATACAAATTTTATAGCAATTAATCTGACCACACCGGTACAATGCCATGATGGTCGACCGATTTTATAGACCTTTCTTTCATCGTATTTTGAATAAAATAACATTGAATCGTGGCTTGAATCATGAATTATTGAGTTATTTAGTTTCACAGCAGTGAATATACAGAATGCCGCGTTGGTTTGGAGACTTGTAGACGTTTGATATCGGATATGTGGAAGTAGCACAAAAAATGGCTCTAGACCTAATCTCAAAGAACGATTTTACCGCAAATCTACATGTTTTATACAGTTCTCCCGGCTATATTTTGATAATTTTGCAGTGAAAGAACATAAATACAACAGATTTGTGTGTTTTAGTTTACAGTGTTGCCAAGGAATTTGATAACTAAGGTAGGTTATTTTTTATTAATTTTTTTCCTCTTTATTTGTTATAAAATATATGTTTTTTGTGAAAAACGTCTTTACCACTTTCTCATACGTCTGGTATCACACACACACGTACATAAATTACACCAATATATGCATAATTCAATTCTTTATTTATATGTGCAAATATTATTTAAATATCTCGAACAACCAAAAAATTATCACATTTTCAAAACAGTCACCATCAATAACGCAAATTTTCAAAAAAGAATCCGGTGGCAGGGAGACGTTTCGTATTTTTTAATCTGGCTTGCTAAAGGTTAATGCAGAGGGCTAAAAGTTATTACAGACCTTTTGGCTGAAACTCAATGTGTGATTATTTGTATTGGCTCTTCAGTGTCAATGTGCTATAATTTGCCGACCTAAACTCTTTAAAATCACTTTTATCTCTAGCAACCAAACATAAGAATTAGTTGTCTAGTAGATTCCAGTCATTCCCAAATAATGGGAAATAAGTTAGCTGACCAGTTAGTCAAAACTGGAAGTCACTGTCAGCAACAACAAATAGATGATTTAGTATCATTTCTAGAAATGAAGTCCATCATAAAATATTCTATTAACATGAATGGAACTCAATTCATCCATGCTGCCAAAAAGATGATGCCATCCACAAGCATGGAAGAAAGAATAAGAAAGAAACAATTGTTTTTAAATTGAGAACAGGTTGCGACAGATTCAAACAACACATGCATGGAAAGTCTGGATTTAGTGATGCCAATATATGCTCCTGGTGGACAATCTTCAGCAAGGACATATATATTTTACAGGGCTATGCATCACACCTCAAGAAGAAAACTGGCCATTTGAAAAAGGCTCAGATGGACAAACTTTATGGCGCTGTCTCAGCTTATTAACCACAGTTCAGTTGATTGAAGAAATCCATATTAGCGTACTTCTCAGATAAAAGAAAAGAGAACTAGCAGTAGCAGTAACATTTGATTCTTGAATACCACACTATCATAGCACTGGAATATTCACAGAAGTGCTCTGCTGTCCGTTCCAGCAACCATCCAAGAGTAAGTAGACTCAAAGTCCCAGTTAGGTTTTACGTAATCTTTGGATCTTTCCAGAGAGGGTACTTTCTCCCTGATCACTCTTGGTCACCTAAAAGTATGATTGTGTGTGTAACACATCATTACTTATGTATGTAATATTGATTTCCTTTGCAGTATATGTAGGCATATTAATCCACCAACAAACTTTTACCACTTTATTGATTGTTACCAGCTACATTAATCCGCCTTTATTATTTTCGTTTTATTTGCGACAATGGCCCAACACATCCCTCTTCAGCGGAATCTGTTTTCAATTGTAAAATTGGTTGATTAGTTCCTGCGAAACAATGTCTCATATATAGTGAGGTGTTCCTCCTTTTAAAAATTATTTCTAACCAAAAATGTGCACATGCTTTTCATAATATTTTTTGCCTCCCTGTATAATGTGTAAGTCTTGTACACTACATAATTTGTTACTGTAGAAGTCTTACTCCATGACAAGGGTTTGATGGATTGATTTACAAATTATTTTCAAAGAGGTTTTGAGGAGTTCTAAGACTGTAAACAATGTCAAGTGATAAAAAGCATTCTGTTAGATTCATGAAGTGCAAATGTCATGGGAATAGGTTTACTGTTGAAAACAGAGTGAATTAGATAGACATAGTTGAAACATGTGTTAAGCAGCAACTTGGAGCTGTAGGTCTAGTTGCTAGTACTAGTACTGACAGTTCTGTGAATTATGAAAATACAAGTGAACCTACAATTGAAAGTGTCACTCCCACTCGTAGTATGCCATCTATAAAAATCAAAGATCTGTATAGTATTATTGATGAAGATTCAGAGACATTTAAAATAATCAATTAGCAATGATGAATAAACTAGTCAAAATGAATCTGTAGGTTACAAAACTAGCTGAGTGAATGCTATCCTCATTTGATTGGGAAGGGGTGTGTTCATTGAGGTAATGTAATAACATTTTTGAACAGAAAATATGTTGTCAACTTTAACCAAAATTAACACTTCTCATGACATTTATGCATCACAAGATTTTCAAATATGCATGCAATTTTGTTTGCTTAATTATCGCATATCTGTCTATGGCACAAACTAAGGAAATTTCAGTGACTTCATTGTTGAAATTTGTATGTACATTCAAATTGTATATTTAAACATATTCCATTTCTATTTGAGGTGAATAAATTTGATTGAATGTGACATTATAATTTACATACAAATGTTTTTAAAATGATATCTATATTTCATACTTGTCAAGTATCATTTTGCATGTTAATAGTTTCTCATTCATATTAGAGCTGTAATGGGGTGTACTAGAGATACACCCATCTCTACTATGAGATTTCTGCTTGATCTCCCCAGCATTAGAGTGCGACATCAAGTAGCACAAGTTAAGTCGTACCGTAAAGTGACAGAATACAACCACCACCCATTACACCATTGTCTAGATGAGTCAAAGGGAAAACGTATTAAGCATGGCAGATCATGGATGGCAGAGGCTGAAGACACACTGCGAATAGTATGTGAATTGGAAGAAATAGGAAAGGGCAGTGAATGGGTGGAGGTAGAAACTGAGAAGAAATCACTGACTAAAGTAATAATACAACTAGATAAAGCATGTCGAAAATGGACGGCAGTCAGGGCTCAGGATACAGTACAAGAACTCGCCCAACTACACTCAAAACCACAAGACATAATTATATACACAGATGGATCTGTTAGCAGAAACACAAATAAAAGCGGTTGGGGTTTTGTTGCCTACAGAAATGGCGTGAAGTTGGTTGAGAAATCTTCAGCATATTCTACTGTCACATCGAGCATGAGGATGGAGATAGAGGGAGTTACAGCAGCTCTTAATTGGTTGATAACTGATACATCAACACACACGGTAATACTCACAGACTCTCAAAGCATGTTGCGCAAGATAGAAAAGTTCATGCTAAGAAAAAAATGGTGGGACTTATTGAACAACTCAGTTGTCCAAAGTATTACATGGATATTCTGCCCTGGTCATGCTGGGGTCAGAGGAAACGAGAGAGCCGACTCACTGGCAGGCAATGCGGCGATAGACGGCACATTGATAAGAGATAAATTAGATTTAATAAAGGCAGTAATAAATTCATTTCGAGATGCAGATAATGTCAATGAGGTTGAGAACGTACACATAGAGAATGTTAGAAATGGGAGTATTCAGAGGTGAGGGGAGGAAAAGTAAATTTTTTGGAAAGTCCAGAAGATCACACAATCAACACCTGACCGGAACTATGAGTCTACATACACTGGGATGGCTGCTGGAGCAGAGGGCGGAGCACTTATGGGAATGTCCCACGTGCTGTGAAGCCAGTTTCAAGAATCGTTCATATTATGTAGGCACTGACCCCCAAAGACATGTAGTTATTCTTATAGATGAGCCATTTGTGCATCAAATGTGGTAATTTGAGATCTCTATCTTTACAATTTAAAGTTTTTATGATCACTACAATCTCCCTGCTATAACTCCCCTCTTAAGTATGAATTGAATATTGTTCCCCAGATACAGTGGCTGCCTATTGTAACAGTGCTATTATCTCATTTACCAAAATTGATCAAAAAGGATCAAGATGAAGAAGTATGTCATCAGTTCATAGTTTGTTTATATTTGTTTTATATATTACTCATGCAGATAGATCAAATAATCATTCTTTATTTTACATATTAATTGGTCCAGCAATTCAAATATTTAGGTACAACGATTACAGCAGATGGAAGTTCAAAACAGAAATAAGAAGCAGAATAGGACAGGCAAAAACAACATTCAGAAAAATGAAAAATATATTGTGTAATATGACCTTGTCATTAGAGGTGAGAAAGAGAGTTCTGCAGTGCTATATAACCGTATAAGAGTCTTGGACAATAAACAAACTGGAAAGTGGGAAATTAGAGGCAATAGAGATGTGGTTCTATAGAAGAATGCTGAGAATACCATGGACTGCCAGAAAAACTAATGTAGAGGTGTTGAAAGAGTCAAATGCGAAATGGGCCTTAATAAATAATATAAGAAAAAGACAATCTTCATTTGACTGACTAGCGTCACAATATCGACAGTGCCCGCTGCATGTGGTGATGCTGGTGGTGTCTGATATATTGTCTGTCTCTTTTGTAGTCATATCTCTTTCCATCTGCTACCTCCATATTCTAGGACGCGATCCCCAAATGATGTAGCCAGAATCAGCATGAGTCGCTGTATTTCTGTTTCCAGGGTGCACCGCGAGGAGGTACATTTGGGATCTTGGTTATCTGCTAACCCTGGGTCCGCCGAGAGCACTGCGTTCCCTTTGCACCCCAGATGTATCATCTATAATAGTGTCTACACATTCAACAATCGTATGCTAGATGTACCATCTATAGTAGTCCTACATTCAACAATCGTTTCCTAGATATAACATCTATAGTAGTCTTACATTCAACAATCGTATGCTAGATGTACCATCTATAGTAGTCCTACATTCAACAATCGTATGCTAGATGTACCATCTATAGTTGTCCTACATTCAACAATCGTTTCCTAGATATAACATCTATAATAGTGTCTACACATTCAACGATCGTATGCTAGATGTACCATCTATAGTAGTCCTACATTCAACAATCGTTTCCTAGATATAACATCTATAGTAGTCTTACATTCAACAATCGTATGCTAGATGTACCATCTATAGTAGTCCTACATTCAACAATCGTATGCTAGATGTACCATCTATAGTTGTCCTACATTCAACAATCGTTTCCTAGATATAACATCTATAATAGTGTCTACACATTCAATGATCGTATCCTAGAAGCGCTGACGGATCTCAGTGGCTTAGTGGTAAAGTAATTTGACTTGTGTTTATAAGGCTGCATATTAAAAATTGGACTGTAATGTCTGGTTCACAAGTGTATTAAAAAAGTATCCATGGCGATTGTCATGTGTTTTTAAGTCTTATTACTGAGCAGTTTTTGACTGACTGCGTGCTGCTCTGTTGAGAGCGACAGAATATATGTGTTGAAAATCTAGGACAGATAAGTCAATCTTCTGAGCTTTTGAAAATGATCCAATAATGTCTATGTTGAAATTAAATATGTTGAGCAGAAATGTGTATAATGTTACAGCTGTGCTGTAAAAGACGGTTTGTTTGTTTGTTTTGCGTTCGCTCCATTGTAACCATCTCGGATATCTGTGCGATTTCCGCCAGGAGCGTGATTACGTTGTGCCACCGTTATGCGCTTTGTAGGCCTAGCACATCTGATTTTGGCTAAAAGACGGTGAATTGCATTCTCATTTTCTCCCATGTCCTCGATTTATATGCTGATCATCTTATATTCAGAAATATACAGTATATCTATTTATAGTTAGCCTTAGTTACTGATTTCAAAATTAAAATGATCACATGGTACAATTACTATATCACAGTTTATAATATTAAACCATCAAGAACAAGATCAACAGCATTTTCTGCTGTTAGCATATTAGATGGGAAATATACCTGAGCCTCAGCAAGCTATTTCATGATAAATTAACAATCACGCTATATACTCTGTAATCAACAAACTTTCAGCAGGTTATATTGAAATGTGTGGCATAGATATGACATTAATCTACAAAGCTGAAAGTTTACAGAGCAGTGGTACTTCCAGTGCTGGTATATGCTGTGGACCCTGTATAGACAACATGTGAGGAAGCTCAATCACTTTCACAGAACTTGTTTCTGAAAAGTTATGAACATAAGATGGCAAGACAAGATTCCAGATATCACTATTTTTGACATATCTGATATCTCTAGCATTGACACTATTCTGATACAGACACATGTTTGTTTGGCAGATCATCTGGTTTGGATGCTAGATCATGCCTTTCAATGGTACTTCTATATGGTGAGTTGCAGAAAGGCATATATTCTCAAGGCGGCCAAAAGAAGTGCTACAAGGACTCTATGAAAATCTCACCGAAAGCCTTTGACCAAGATATATGGGATAAACATGCACAAAATAGAACGATATGTAGCTCTATAGTCGAAAAAGACACAGCATCTTGTGAAAAGTGGGGAAATGCAGCACCTCAACAACGAAGAGTAGCTAGAAAGTCATAGGTAGACGAAAAGCTATCTACAGTGGTCATTCCATGCCCAAACTATCTAAGGATATTTGTGGCCAGATAGATAGCTCTATATGGGCGCCTATAGAGCCCGTAAGGTTAAACTGATTTATATCACTTTATTTAAATCTTCTTTTGCACTTTCAGGGTTTGCAAGTGTTAATAGCTCCACTTTCACGGTACATAGCACAGTGTGACCTGGAGTGTCTCGTGCACTTTGCTGCTATTTTACAGAAACACCCAAAGCAGAACGAGGAAGGACTTTCTCTTTTGCTTCATAATTCTGTAAGTGTTTTATGTTATTGCCAACCACATCAGCAAACTCTTGATACCATTAACAATAGTGTTATGTTTCTATTAGTATTTTTCAGTAACTTGTTTTCTCAAATGTTTTGTTTTCGTCTGTATTTTTCCTTAATTTGTTTTTGTTTTTTTCCAATACATTGTTTTTTTAATATTGATTTTCCTCTATTATTTTATTTCTTCATTCATTTCCTCCACTATTTTATTGCTTGCATTCGTTTCCTCCACTTTTTATTTCTTCATTAATTTCCTCCACTATTTTATTTCTTCCATTCATTTCCTCATTATTTTATTTCTTCCATTCTTTTCTGCACTATTATTTCATTTCTTCCATTATTTCCCCCCTTTTTTTTTTCTACTGTTCATTTCTGCTATTATTTTTCCTACATTATTTTTTCCTTCCATTTATTTCATCCATTATTTCCCCTTCTTTAATTATATTTTTCCATTCTTTTTCACTTTATTTTATTTCTTCTGTTCATTTCCTCCATATAACTTATCACCATTGTATTGACTGCTGCCAGACCCTGTTTGCTTCACTGTATCACATGATTAGCATGGAACATGTATGACAGAGAGACTTCAGTTGAATGTCATCCCAAATATTGCATTCTATTGCTCCTGAGAATGTCATTACCAATGAAGATCATTCGCTGTGTCTGCATGTACTATTAAGTTATTTAACAGCACCACACCAAGCTTGCTTAGTTCAAGTTAATCTGTGCACTTGTATCATGACACCCTCTAAAAATGGTTAGTAATGTACCCTGAATACTATTGATCATTTCTCACTTATCAGAATCCACTTTGTATAGATGTCTTCAGGGAATATCAAAGCACAACCCAGACGTATTAGTTGAATGATTGCCACTTTTGCCATATGTTGAATAGTATCGGGGACAATGACTAGACTTGTGAAAGTTATAGGCATATTCGCTGAGACTATGATGTCCATGAGCCCCATTGGAGCTCAACTGTTTTTTTCTGTCAATACAGAGGCTATCCAGTATATAAGCCATGGGGTGACTTGTGCATCCATCATGCAATACATAGGTGTAAGGAAGTCTACACAGTTGTATGTGTCCTCCATATCGACTGTGACTGTCTCTTTCTTGTGTTGGAATGTACTTATTCAGAGAATAATAGAAATGGATGTGACCAGGGAAGAGGGGAGAATGTGCGTCCTCACTGGAAAGACCAGAAGAACCCACAACCAACTACTGACTGGGGCACTGAGCGTATATATTTTTAGGTGGTAGACAGAATGGTAAGCAGATCATTTATAAGAATGTCCCTTGTTCAGTGATGCTAGATCGTAATCAAGAATCTCTGAATCTTTCTGTTTTTGCAGTGATTGTCCAGCTCTGGCACTCATATAAAAGAAAATATAGCATCATCAATTTATATAGGTTGATATTCAGTACTGCAAATACTTGTGTAAATCATTAATGCATTCATTTGTACAATCATAATGCACTCAATCACAGGTTCATTCATTCAGAAGTACTTTCATATGTGCACTCAATCACAGGTTCATTCATTCAGATGTATATTCATTCATATGTGCACTCAATCACATGTTCACTCATTCATATGTATATTCATTCATGGTTCACTCAATCACATGTTCACTCATTCATATGTATATTCATTCATGGTTCACTCAATCACATGTTCACTCATTCATATGTATATTCATTCATGGTTCACTCAATCACATGTTCACTCATTCATATGTATATTCATTCATGGTTCACATACTCAGTTATGTATTGATGGGACCTGAAAGGGGAGCAAGGAATAGTAATACTGGCACTAACTTATACTAATAATGAAATGAACTGTGTGAAGAGAATCAACCCTTTAATTTACGGTATGCCTCAAGATTTGAAGAAAGTTGCAAGCTAAATTTCCTCTAGAGTAGTGGATTGTTTTGCTTGTGACACTTTACAACAGGGTTGCCAGATTTGCTAGATTTCACTGGTCATGAAATTTATGTTTTAGTATCTTTGGGCAAATAGAAAATGTATTTAAAATTGTGTTTTTCTGTTGAAGTCATATGCTGATATGGATCTCTTCAGTGAATGTGCTGTTGTCAAGAGCCCAGAGACAGGCTATTGAGCTTGACCATCAGAGTGTTTGTAGATGGCCAAAAATATATTCTTGTGCTGTTCTGTGAGAGTTTGCCCCCTTTTTGACAATATTTTTTCTGAATATAGTCTATAATCAATTTCAACTATGTCTATCCTGGCATAAATCCATATTGAGTAAAACAGTCGTATTGGACTCATGAAAGCTCTGGAAAACATCATATTAAATAAATGCTGATCTGGAACTGAAAGTAATACCACATTTCCTGGCATAGGAAACGAGTGACAAACCCTTACTCTCTCGGGGGTTCTATCAATGTTACATTTAGCCATGATGTAGTCAACTATGTTCACACATGAAAGTACACTCAATCATCTCCTAAATGCATAATTTTCTCACATAACAATCTTAACAATCATTCCATAAACTAATACTGCTTATGACCTTAGAAGTAAATTCTCATTTTCAGTTTGGCATATCTCTCCTGTGCTGTCTGATCAAAGCAGGCGAGGATTACTTTAAAAAGACATTACCTGTTGACATTGATAATCAGCTGAAGACCCAGTGGTGAGTTTTATATTTTGACAAACTACTGTAAATTTGTTTTTAGAAGTATCAACATTCATCAACGATTATAATTTAACTAGAGAAGAACAGTGGAGAAAGAGAGTGAATCAATTGGGACCTCATGAATACTGTTGAAGAAGATAGCACAACACATTTGCAGCATTATGTTCTATAGGAAACTGATAGCAAAAAAACAACTCATCACCATTACTTTCTCAGATCTGGTAACTATTTCTTAGACTGGGTCAACATAGGAGCCATTTGAGGGCAAAAATTATCCCAGTTGAACTGCAACCTGAACCACTCTACTAGGATGCCAGTATGTTAACTACTGGGTTACTTTGACTCCCTTGATACATATTGTGCAGAAGTAAGTCAGAATACTTATCACTGAGGTGTATAGAAAATTACTGAGTAGGTCTGCATGTGTCAATGACTAATGTCACGCAAGGAAAAATATTGTAAAGATCATCAACAATGGTTCCAGTCAGGTCAAGTTGCAGAGGATGTTATCCAGTGATGCTAGTGTGAGATGAGGCTCTACATCTTGTAGAAATTGTATGGGTCTATGTGGTCACACTGTGGATGGGGAACATTATATTGGGCAGCTGTTATGATGTTCTGTACACCTCATATTCAGCACTCATTAGCAGTTTGTATGGTTTAAAAAAAAATTATATAACACTAAATGTCTCACTGCAAGAATGTGACTCTGGATAATATATGTAAGTTGACAGCAGAACTTATATGTACAGGAAGAATAAGGTAACCCCTACTGTGGTAAATGCTTTAGAAGTGTATGTATATAGGAAAAATAAGGTAACCCGTACTGTGTTATATGCTTTAGAATTGTATGTATATAGGAAGAATAAGGTAACCCCTACTGTGTTCTATGCTTTAGAATTGTATGTATATAGGAAAAATAAGGTAACCCCTACTGTGTTATATGCTTTAGAATTGTATGTATATAGGAAAAATAAGGTAACCCCTACTGTGTTATATGCTTTAGAATTGTATGTATATAGGAAGAATAAGGTAGCCCCTACTGTGTTCTATGCTTTAGAATTGTATGTATATAGGAAGAATAAGGTAACCCCTACTGTGTTATATGCTTTAGAATTGTATGTATATAGGAAGAATAAGGTAACCCCTAATGTGTTATATGTTTAGAATTGCATCCACTCTACCTCTTTTGTTCTATGTGTTTATTGTAACATTGAAAGGGGGGGGGGAGTTATGTAGCATAGTATTTAAACTATTTGCTTTGTGTTCACAAAGTTGCGGGTGCAGTCCTGGACAGAGACATTCTGTTAACAAGTGCATTTAAATATCACTTGAGGATGCAGAGTTATGTTCTTTAAAGTGATACTCTCAACAGGCAGTGTGCTGTTCTGTTGAGGGATTATATATATATATATATATATATATATATATATATATATATATATATATATATATATATATATATATATATATATATATATATATATATATATATATATATATATATATGGGAACCAAGCAGTCAATTTGTATGCCCTGTGAATCAGTGTTCAATTTGTAACATGGATACAATTTTTTTGTTTTATCAACGCAATCATTTTCACAAGACTTTGATTTCTTATCTTACTCAGGACACAGTTTATAGAGGAATTTATAGAGAGCCTAGAAGCAGTACCTAAAGAGAAGCTGGC
The DNA here is from genome assembly GCA_034231615.1 of Meghimatium bilineatum. NCBI lineage: Eukaryota > Metazoa > Mollusca > Gastropoda > Stylommatophora > Philomycidae > Meghimatium > Meghimatium bilineatum. Next base: position 31,743,804 of record CM067319.1, on the reverse strand, counting down.
CTGGCCCGATACACATCAGCCGCTGGTTGGAGACCATGTTGACAGATTCATCATTAATAAGCTGATTAGTTCAGTGGAGGAGAAGCTAGCCCATTTCTCCAAGCCCAGACCACAAGAACAGCAGAAAGAGGACGTTGATGGTGTTAAGACATCAATATTGACTTCATGACACTTATGGATTGCATGTTTATTTTCTACAAATATAATTGCAGTTTTGCCCACCTGTCTCTGTCCAGAGCTTTAAACCTGGGAGATGGAAGGGTCTGTTTTGATTTAAGGAAGTCTTTCTAGAGTTGTACATACATACCTATTGCTGCTGTAAATGGATTTTCTGTGTGATGAATGATTTCGGTGCCAAGAGACAAATCTGTTTCAGAGCAGCAATTTAAAACAAATACAACTACCAGGTGCCCATTTATGTTGAACACATTTATTTGTCTGCACATTTTAAGAAAAAAACACTCATCTCTACATTCAACTTTTTTCTTTAGCTTAGTAAAATATTTAGTTGATGCTACATTCAAATCTTACTGTAGTTGATGCTACATTCAAATCTTTTGAATATAATCCCATGCTGGGGCTATATTAAATACTTTAGTTGCACTTTATTCCACTTCTTAGTCTATGCTACATTCAATTTTTTTCTTTAGTTGATTCTACATTCATAATCTTTTGTTTCATGCTAAACCCTTTAGTTGATCCTACATTTGAAATCTTTGATGCTACATTCAAATCTTTAGTTGATACTGATCATTCTTTGATGCCTATTAGATGTACTGGTACATCTTGAAAATGAGCAGTGATTGCTGCTTTGACATACTTGTACGCCCCGAATGTAATGAAAAGCCACGTTCTGTTTTGCCTGTACGAAATTTCACAAATGTCCAATATACTAAGTTTGGTTGGTGATAACCTACCAGAAAAAATTACTGTTTGTTTTAGATTTGTCAACTGGTGGTGATGATTACTTTGAATTCAATCAGAACATGTGCTGTCATACTCAGGAGAGGTTTAGATAACAATTAACGATGTTTAGATAACAATTAACGATGTTTGTTCTAGACTAGATCTACACTACAGTGTACAAGGCAAATACCTACACCCCCACTGCAGCCTCCTAATAAATGCACTATTGCCACCCTAATAGATGCAATTCTAGATTCAAATAAATAAATATGATCCGTAAATTTGCTAGGTAGATAATGTGTCTTCCTTTGTAATTGCCAGAAATGAAAATATGTTGACACAGAAAATAATATTTGATACAAATGTCCATAGGGCAGGTCATGAAAATGTTCTCCATTGTGAAGGCTATCGTGATGACCTAAATATAGCTATGTGTAGGGGAATGAGAACTATGTTGTGTCAAAGGTTTTAATGCTGCTGAAATCTTTAGTTGATGCTGCATTCAAATCTTTTGATGCTAGATTTCAAATCTCTGGTTGATGCTACATTCAAATCTTTAGTTGGTGCTAGATTTCAAATCTTTGTTACTACATTCAAATTTTTTGTTGATGATACATTCAAATTTTTAGTCGATGCTACTCAAAGTTTAGTTGATTCTACACTAAAATCTTTAGCTGAGTTCAGCTTTTGTATCATGCTGGTAACTCTTTAGTTATTCCATTTCAAATCTTTGTTGCCACATTCAAATCTTTGGTTTATGTTACGTTCAAGTCTTTAAGTTGAGGGTGCATTCAAATCTTTGTTTAGTTAGCACTGCATTGAAATCTTCAATGCTTACCTTTTAAAGGATATAATTTTAATAAAATGGCATTATTAAATATAAAAATATGGCAGTTAATAGTTTACCTAGTTATTAATTAACCCAGTTATTAGTTTACCTGTCTAGGGGAAATTTCCCAAGTTGTTGACAAGCAAGTGGTGTGCTAGCTGAGTTTTGTGTTTGTGTTAGTTATTCATCAGTTCATCATTATTACACACATGGCATTTCCATAAGTATTCCTATGCCTGCTTTAGGTTATCTGCAATTATAAGACGACTGATAGTTCCAGTTCTCTTTTGGTTGACAAACATTCTTCTAAGTTCAGTGACTCATTTCTTGAGTCCAGTTCTTTTATTCACCACATGGTAAAGTAATCAGTACCCTCATTAATTTTGTTATGATGTTTCTTGTAAGGAGTTCAGCATGTCAGCCAGTCCATTTCTCTACAGCTCGATACAGTTGCAGAATTTGACAGTCTATCTGCTCTCTCATTACTTTGAGCATCTACATGGCTAGGCCTGAAAATGAATGTGATTCCATCCAACTACAACCTATATACTGCCCACATGCCACTGTCTACAAGCACAGCCTGCCTGTATTTTTCTGATCATGCTTATCAAGTCACACATTTACCCATTCCGAACCAGGTGCAAATCCTCCAGCATACACAGACTTTGAGTGGCATTTCCTTATCACGCCTAGTCTAGGACTTCCTCTCATTAGTCTACTGCCTTTTGTATGTAAGGTGACCTGCTGACTTTGTACTTAAGTATGCAGTGGGCATTCTTTGTCAGCACTTATTTGGAGGTAGGCTTGTGCTTGAGGCAGCTTTATTATGTGCCCCTTAATTGAACTGCTGAGTTAGAAGCTTTTATCAATATCCCTTGTGCACTCAAGAATGTTTGTTTGTTTTGCGTTTGCTCCATAATAATCAACACGGATATTTGTGATTTCCACTGGTAGCAAAGTTACGTTGTTCCACCATTATGCACCTTGTAGACCAAGCACAGCTTATTTCGGCATGCCGTGACGTTTCGGGTGGGCTACCCTAGCCTGTGACAGCCTTCCTATCTGTCGCCAGGCGGCGAATATTTACTGACTCTATATGCCGAGATGGTTTGTCCTTCATGTCTATCTTGCACGAGGTATTCTGCAGTTATTGAACTTGTCTCGTGTAATTAGACATATTGTTTTCGTGCCTATCGGATACTGAACCGTTTCTCATCCGCGAGCCTGGTTCCGGTTTAGGAGGAAAATCGGCAGTCGAATTTGGCTCTGACTCAATCGCTCACTTAGCCGAAGTGCCATTCACCAACGTCATGAACACCGTGTCCAAGTTTGAGTCTATACACATATTTATGAGTGCCGCTAGTGTTTTGTTCTCGAGCTGAACAGAGCTTGTCTCCTTGAACGGTTGTGCCTGTGCCCTTAGGGTACTGAACCTTTTCTCTCCGCGAACATGATTCCGTTATAGGAAAACTTGATAGAGTTTAGTCCGGATTGGGATCACCTGTAATTATAAGCTTGTCTCAAGCAAATAATACTTTAGTTCTGATTTCCGTGAAACATTGTTTGTTCTCTTTGCATATGGTGCTGTCCTCTAGCACTGTGCTTCCCTCTCAGTGTATTCATTATGTCATCTTTATGGTAGCTGTTGCACCGATTCTTAATATTTTTCATAACATCTGCCCACTTCTGCCCTCCAATGCTTTCGCCGAACTGACTTGCTTCACTGTTTGTTGACAGTGCTGCTGCATGTTCTGGCGCAGGGTTGTCAGAGATATTGCCTGTCTTTTAGCAGTCAAATCTCTTTCATCTGCTACCTCCACATTCACGGACATGATCCCCAAAAGTTTTAGCCAGAATCAGCACGAATAGCTATATTTCTATTACCAAGGTGCACAAGGGAAGGTACTTTTGGGATCTTACCCTGGGTCCACCAAGAGCAGTGCGGTACCCTTTGCACCCCACTCAAGAATGATATTCATGGACACATTGTGAATTTTATCCAATCTTTAGTCTGTATCTTGCTGAGTGTTAGAATTACCAATGCATGTTCCAGAAACAACCAATCTCTAGTATAAAAGAAATAAAAACCTTGCCATTACAATGATATGATCATTGAAACTCCTGTGTTTATAAACACCTTTTACAGTCCCAAATATTTTGTTGTTGTGGTTCTTACAAGTGTTTCCACACAGCATTGATGTATTTACAATGTGGTTATTTAGTTAAAGCTATGTTATTTATGATTTAAAAAGATTAGCTAAGCACCCAAGTCACATTCCCCTATGTGATCTAGAGTTCACATTAATAAGACGCATATCTCTCAATTTCTACACTGCCAAAATGTCATCAATATACAGCAGTTGTACCAGTACCTTTCATTTGTCTACTTGTAATGTGTACAGAACTGTCTGTCTCGAAAGCAGGGCAGCAGTTAATAATGGAGGAACTTTGAGTTTCAAAAGTTGCTTTATTAAGAAATCCAATAACACTATTGTACACATTTTCAATGTCCATTGTAGCTGCATGTCAGCACCCATGAGTCAAGGCAGCCAATAGATCTACTTGTAAGGATGGTACTCTCTGATCATTGATATAAGAACTTTTCCAATTTTTCTAGACAATTTTTTTGTGCCCATATAGTATGAAGCATGTGACAAACTGTTTGGAACACAGATCTCACAATAATGATTGATCTGGTTAATTTCTTGGTAAGCAATAGATTTTTTTGTCTGAGGTAAAATTGAAAAATCCAAAAAATATATAGGGTCCTATATATATATATATACACCGGAATATACCGGTTTAGGATATTGAGGTGATGCTATGGCAAAGCATTTTTTACATCCCACAGTCTATAAAGTCCTCTACGTGTCCATTAATAATAATAAGCAGTAACTGAAGTATTTAACCAATGTAATGAAGGACAACTGATTACTGTATGTTGAACATCACATTCTCAGCATTGAGGTGTACATGTTCAAACCACTTCTGCCACCATTTTCTCAATTGTAAATGGTTAATCTTGTGTGGTTTTTTTATTTTAAATTTCAAGCTTCAGTTGAATTAATTTAAGGATCTTTTGTTGCCTGAATGTATTCTAAAATGTATAAATGACAAACTGGCAGCCCTGTTATGTATAACAAATAATTGATTGAAATTTTCTGTAGATAGACCATATTCAATATAATTATGATTTTTTATACACAAAAGGAAATGTACCATTTTCATGGATTATTTCATCACTTGTAAAATGTTGTAGTAAATTTTTTAGATATCACTATTATGATTGAGATATGTTATTTCTCCCAACAACATATTTAATAATATAGGGACTTCAGTTTAAAAAGTTGCATTATTAAGAAATCCAAGAACACTTCTATTATACACATTTTCAAGGTCTATTGCTCCAAATCAAAATATTGGGGTTTTTACAATCATGTAATGAGATATGACTCGCTTCCTAAAATTTTTGTGTGTGCAAGGAACAGTCAAGAATGAAAGGAGGAGATATGGGAAAAGAAAATCCAGAATTGATAACATCAAGGATTGGTTTGGGCATGATTTTTGTACTCTCCTTTACATAACTGAGGATAGAGATGTTTTGAGGGCTTTTTGTGCTGATGTCTCCAGTGTAGCATCACTACGACCATAATGGGTTATGGGTCTTATTATTAGTATGATTGAAATTAGTGTTTTATTGGAAGATAGAACTTTTCGCTTCGAGAGATAAACCTTGATTCTTGATTAGAAAACAGCATCGCAGCACACAGGACATTTCCATAAGTGTTCCACTCTCTGTTTGAACAGCCGTCTAAGAGTTGTAGACTTGAGGACTCAATCATATGTGGATTATGTGATCTTTGAATCTTTCCAGAGAACACATTTTCTCCCCTCTTACCTGGTTACTCATATAGAACTTGTAGAGTCTTACTGAAGGATATAATGTAGTGTTTTTGATGGATACCTGTCTGGTGAGAGATTGAAAGGTCGTCATGAATAGTGAACTAGGGAAGTCCAGTAAATTAAGGTAAAAACAGGTGTGCTAGGCTCATATGGTGCAAATCAAGACGTAGCACAACATACTTGTTGGTTACCTGCATAAATCATTTGAAGGTTTATACTGATTATTAGAGAGTGAATACAAACATGAAAGAAGAAAATGCAGTGTGTTATTGAAGGATAAAAATGTCTTATTCAACAATGTAACCTGTGTTTTATCTTTGTCTTAGTTTCTTCTAGTGGAAGTGATTTTTCAAATCTTGATCAGTGAGAGTAAACTCTCAATGTGTTCAACCTACTTGTTAGTAAAATGTAACCTGTCTTATCTTTGTCTTAGTTTCTTCTAGTGGAAGTGATTTTTCAAATCTTGATCAGTGAGAGGAAACCCTCAACTTATCCAGCCTACTTGTTAGTAAAATGAAAATATTATTTGTTATATTCTAACAGTATATGATTACATTGGGGATTTCTAACATGTTTGAAAATATCTATGCAAACATCCAAGCAGGCAAAGAATTTCCTGTACCATGTTCAGATATACAACCTACAATGTTTAAAATGTATAAGGAATGAGAGATTGGAAGGTTGTACTCATATATATTCCCCATATGTTTTCCCATATGTACTATCACCCTCTCAACGAAGCCACATAGCACCTACTGAGAGCATCACTCATATGACATAACTTTGTAGTTTCAAGTGATAATCACATCGGATCTCCGAAAAAATGCACTTAGCAAGATGTCATAATCCTAGATCGAACCCATGACCTCTTGAACTCAAGACAAATGGCGTAACCACTATACCATGGCGACCCCCAGACATTCAGTATGTTTTAAAGTATAGTAAGGACATTATCAAGTGTCAATCAGAAGAGAAAATGCATATTCAAGTATTTGGACAATTCTTGAATATTCTAGAAAACTTGATATATGAGACTGCTGTATAACAATAGTACATGCTTAAAACACAAGGCTGATCATCTTTACAATGAACGCACAGTTTATCAGACTATATAGTAAAGGTATGGAAAAATATAGATAATGTTAGACAGATTCAACCATAATGCTCTTTTCAAGAAAATATAAGACAAAATAGTGAACAAATAATAAACATAAAGGCATTATCACAAAAGCATTAGACAGTCATTTAAAAGCAGAGACATCAAGGTAACTATGACATGCGCATACACAAATATTGTCATTTGGTCCAATCCTAGGAGCCTGGCCTACATTTCACACTTTTTAAGAACTCTGTGCTGATCCATATTTTTTTTTAGTAATTTCTACTGCTGTATGCCTAATTACACAATGGCTGCCATAATTGGGCTCTGATTGATATCATTATTGCCTTTGTAATGAGTGCTCCTAGAAGCAAAGACAGACACAGTGAACAAATTATGATGATTACCTACTATGCCACAGGAGGTAATAGATAGGTAATCACATGGACTTGACTGTTAAAAAACATTTTGCTCTGGTGGGTTAAGAATAAACTCTGAGTTAGTGTTTAGTTTTTAATGTCAGGGAAATAATAAAAAACATAAATAATATGAAAGGTGGTGTCTTCCTTTTTGGGATCTCCTTTTTGGTAACATTTAGTTTGTTTCACGTCAATTTCGTTTAATATGTAACCCCGGCTCCTTTGGATTGGACCTGTAAAATATGGATATGAGAATAAAATAAAACAACTATGCCTGCAAAAAGTGTTTGAACAACGACCCCACCATCCAAATTTAAATAATTAAATGATCTGTATTAAGACCAAATGGCTTACGGTTACCAAACTGCAATACATAGCAATTTTCAAGGGCATACCTAGCTGTATCATATGTGATGCAAGATAGCAATTTTCAAGGGCATACCTAGCTGTATCATATGTGGTGCAAGATCTTATTGCAGTGACCTGAATGTCATGAGCACCATGATGATCAGCTCCATTGAAGTGCATAGCAACAGGAGTAGTTGATCTGTGGCATGAAAATGTTTGCAGTAAAGGCCAGTCACTCAGATTTTTTTGTCAGTGTCATTTTTATATTTCATGTCACAGCGTGTACAAATGAAAATGTAAATGACGTTATGGGATTTACATGTAAAGACAATGTCACTAGTAAATGTGGCCTTTGGAAATGACACGGATAATTTTTTGATTATTTTTTTAATGCTTGTGTCTGCAAGAATGCCTGTGTGTACATACTTGATTGTTACCTTGGAAGCCTCAACTGTTAAATGTGTGCTGTCTAATGCTTTTGGGATAGTGCCTATATTCTCTTGAAAAAGACTTTAGGGTTAAAACATTGAAACTGTCTTATTTACTGTTATCTATGTTTTTTCATACCTGTACCCTATAGTCTGTTAGCCTGTGTGTTCATTGTGAAGCTCTGATCAGCCTTGTGTTTTATGTAAGTACTATAAAATCTCAACATTGTTTTGTACATGAATATAAGTGGAATGCATTTACAATAAAGCTTGATTATGTCATCTTCTTCAGGTGTTATTGTTTGTTCTGAAATTCACGACCATGGGGACAAAATAAAAGTGGTATCTCAATAACTATTGGACTGATTTGAATGAAAATTGAAATATGAAATAGATGTTATAAAAATGTTAGATGTGAATGTGTGCACTATAAAAACGCAAATAAGAAAATAATTTGTTATATATGTAAATATGACCCTGTTCAGTGGGCAGCATGTGAGGGGAACATCTTCATTTAACATATTTTGTCAATGTTGACAATTTTAATCCTTTGAACCCTTGATCAACTGGTCCATAAAAAAACTGGACTCTGATAAAAAAAAATACACAAAGGACTCCTCAACAGATATTAGTTATTTTAAAAGAAATAAGACATTAAATTATGTTCTGTTACATAATATTGACCAATTTTATGCTGTCCAGTGTTGCTGCTTTTTGTGCCAGTGCACCAATCTGTAGACCAGGGCTATTCAAATGCCGGCCCGCGGAGGCCTAGTAAGTGGCCCGCGGAGTATTGCTAAAACAGTGAAATATTTATTTTAAAAAACTAAATGTATATAACTATATTCGGACCTCTAGCCCGTGATGATTCCCATTTTCTACATTTTGGCCCCAGGGCAAATATAATTGAATAATCCTGCTGTATACCCTTGCTTTAGGAACAAATAAGTGTGCAATATAAATAACCAAAATATCAGAGTTTTCTCCTTCTTGAGCATACATTCTCAAACTCTTACTGAATTTCTCTTGTTGCAGGACCATGATCCTACTAGATTTCCAGCTGGATATAGTCCAGAGAATGGAAATGCGGTGTGTCACCGTTTTACTTGTGCAAATGGCCTAACACATCCATCTTCTGCGGAAGATGATGTTTGACAAAATGGAGAGTGCAGCAGTAACCAAACACAAAAGGGGTAAATAATAAATAAAGTAAAATGCTTACTATAAAATCCTAACTATCAAAGTTAAAAATAGATAACTAACAATAAGACAAAGCAAGAACAATTTTCCACATTACGGTCCAACAGGGACCTTTCTCAAGAAACACATAACAATTATAAAAAACACAAAACTATAAAAATATTTATAAGTAGAATGACTTGGACATGTTTTCTCACCAAAAAATATTGCCAAGTGAATATGCGCCACACATGTTTAGTAAATGACAAATTATGTGGTTCAATATGTGTGCTAGGTATATTGATAGACAGAAGCAGACATAGATCAAAGGACAATTGCTACGGGTGATGAAATAATAGGTAATAATAGCCCAACGTAAAAGAAGAAAAGTGCAAAAGCAGAGTTGTGTTCCCTATAGGGAATTTGTCTGTAGTATTTGTACTTGAAAGCTTGTAATCTTATCTCCATGTCCGCAATGAGTGTCCAACTCTCACATCCACACAGCACAACAGAAAGCACCAGCGACTTATAGGGCCTACGGTTTGATTTTAACTCCAACACTGATGTATAGACTTATGCGCATAGGAAACTGATAGAAGAAGAAGAACATGAAGTTACTGAAACACTGAATATCTACGTAAGAGAGTGAGATGCAAAGGGTACCGAAATTGTTTTAGAGCTAACCCAGTGTTAGCAGATAACAAAGATTCTAAAAGTACCTCCTCTAGGGTGCACACTGGAAACAGGAATATAATTGCTCATGTTGTATTCCTTGCCAACTCTTTTAAGGGGCGTGTCCGGGCATGTGAAATCTGTGGATGGAATGATAACTGCCTGCAAAGAGACCAGCAATATATCCAACACCTCTGCGCCAACATCGGCACTGTCTTGTCGACCCACAGTGACGCAAAACATCTGTGCATTGCGGTTCGATCAGCGGAAAAGCATAAACATTGGAGGAGCGGCCAGTGTCGACTTTTGGATATGGGTAAATCACGCTACGATATGGCGATGCTTAGAGTTCACATTGAATCTGGAAAAGGCAACACTCGATAGAGGGCAACTTTGTGTTTGTAAAACGATAAAGTGGCAATGAAGAAACAATTGTCCGGCACGAGACCTGTCGGCTGAAGTGCTGTTCATGCTCGAGAACACACAGAAGCCCACATATCCCACCACAATTGATCCCATTCAAAGTAGAAGTCATGACTCAGGTATGTGATGCTCCAACTTGAGCATGTACTCCAGGGTATGGAAAAATGCTTTAAATAAAACTCGTTGCACAGAGGAAAAGCGTGGAACAAATTTCGGGGAGCACATTGTTAAAATTTCTGACCAAAGCAGTGTTGACACTGAATGCTGGGGTAATATAGATGAGGAGCAAGTCCTTATCTTTGAGAACATAGCAAACCTAGTTTAACTCGACTGTCGCCGTTGCCCAACAAACTAAAACACAGAGAATTGGGTTCAGTATGCAAGAGCACAGAGGAAAATTATGTCTTTCTTACACGAGATTTGTTCGCCGACTGTGGAGCTCTTCGTCCGAGATAGTCGTAATCTACCTACTTCTTTGTTTGATAAACGCAATGGCGACGTGTCAAAACACATGCCGCGCATTTTGATGGATTGGAAGGCCACCACAAGCAGACGAGGCGAGTTCATGAGAAATGCACAGGTCGAATCGCAAGACCGTGAAGCGTTTGACGAAGTAGTACCTCACCTAGGAACACTAATTTTGCTTTTCCAAATTAAATTTAGTCTTGACATATCAAGGTACATCAATCAGCCTTGACTTAGGGGTCTATCTTTAAGTCTGTTTTGCATTTCCCATCGCTGCATATGCAGGATCTAAGGTATTTGAAAATATTCACGGTCAACGTGAATATTAAACTAATAATAAACTATATAAATAATAGAAATAAATATGTGAATTTTGAATTGTCCATATATGGAGTGTTTGCTGCAATTAAGCAGCCGCGGACCAAACCGGTGCTGTTGCCTACCAGGACGGGGCGGGATATCAGTCGGTGCTGATATCCCCACTGAAATACCCCATGTGTCCAGTGACGGGCAGCTTCAAGCGAGTATGAGCCGCTATAAGCTCACGCTGCTGGCGTGGAGTAATGAACTCCATGCCAGGAGCGCGTTGGGGAAGGGGTTTTTTTTTTTTTTTTTTTTTTTTCCCCCAAAAAAAATTGCTGCCTTGCAGTCACCATCGGGAGATGGAAAGGCTATGGGAGACAACCCTGACAGTAAAATAGGAGAAGGCCACTCCACAAACCTCCGATGTCTTGCGGGCAGTGCTAGGATGTCCAAGAACATGGATAGGAAGACTCCATAACTTCCCTCACCGAAGACGGAACATGTCAGCCTGAATAGGCGTGGGTACCCAGCAATGGAAATGGGACATGTACGCATTATACAGTTAATGATTATGCTCGGATTTATTATACGAAGTGGGGCTGCCCCTGTGGTTCATCACCAGGCAGGAGGAGCTCCGGACCCCCAGCCTCGAATGGGTCCACCAAAAGCTACTGATGATGACTCTGTGTATCGGGGACCCGGGATTAAACAGAGTAGAGCAACCGGCCAAACCAATCAGGACAACAAAAACACAATCAAAATTATGCAGTGGAACAGTGAGGGTGTGGCTAAGAAGAAATTAGAACTGCAGAATTTCCTTCAAAAGCAAAAGATTGATGTCTTGTGCATTCAGGAGACACATCTTAATGACAGCAACAGATTCTCCATCAGAGGCTTTGAATGCTTCAGATTAGATAGATTAGGCCACAAAGGAGGGATCATCACAATGGTACGAAATAACATACCTACTACAGAAATCGCACGTAACCCAGAGGACTCAGAACATCTCACCATCAAATTACATACAACCCCAAAACCACTGATTATCACAAATTTCTACTGCCCAAACAACAAAAAATTACACCTCAGGACAATACCTCTCACATCATCAAATCATATTATAGTTGGAGATTTCAACAGTCATTCCCCAAGCTGGGGTTACCCAACTATGGACTTGAGAGGAGAAGAAATAGAAGACTGGATGATAGAAAATAGGCTAATCCTTATAAATGAACATCTATCAGAGCCAACCTTTTACTCCAGACGATGGAAATCTCAGAGCACTCCAGATCTGGCCATTGCAACAGAAGACATCCAACGTGTGACAGAAAGAGTAGTGGCACAACAGCTTGGTGGGAGTGACCACAAGCCCGTAATATTAACAATAAAAGGGAACCACAAGACAGAAAAGCAACAACACAAAATCGCTAGCTGGAACTACAAAAAGGCTAACTGGGACACTTACCAACGCCTTACAGAGGAAAAACTACTAACACATCTTACAGCAAGAAATATACGGAAAGATGCAAAATTAATAACAGGAATAATCCTGGAAGCTGCCAACAACAGTATACCTAGAGGAAGAAGACAAAACTACAAACCCTTCTGGAACAAAAAACTCCAGGCTATGCATGATGAAGCCTCTGCTGCAAGATCCAAGATGGAAACTAGACCAACAGAAACCAATATCACTGAACACAATAGACTGCAAGCAATTTTCAGGAGAGAAAAGCTAAACAGCATTAGATCCAGCTGGAAAGAAAAAACAGCAACACTCAACATGGAAAAAGACTCAACAAAAATGTGGAAACTTATCAAGTGTCTCAATGAAGAAAACAACCCCCAAAGTAGTATCATCATAGAAGACAAGGGGAAGTCCTACACTGGCACACAAGCTGCAAATATTCTAGCAGACTCCTATGCTGAAGAAAGCAAATTTAAGATAACTAGAACAAGAACTGCTGAAGTAAGACGAGAGACAAAAAACCTTGTAAATAAACATCAACCTTGCCCAGGCACAATGACCTCACCTTTTCACAAATCAGAACTTAACATGGCAATTCAAAATCTAAAAAAGAAGAAAGCCCCTGGACCCGATGGAATCACAAATGAAATGCTCCAACACCTAGGTCCTGTGGGTAGAAGCAGAATCCTAGACCTTTTTAATGAATCATGGGCGCAAGGGATCTTCCCAGAAGAATGGAAAGAGGCAGAAATAATTCCAATTGCCAAGAAAGGAAAACCAAAAACCAACAAAACAAGTTACCGCCCTATCAGTCTACTTAATTGCTTAGGAAAGGTCATGGAAAAAATGGTGAATAACAGACTCTTAAACTACCTGGAGGAAAACAATCTTCTAGATGACTGCCAATCAGGCTTCAGAAAACACAGATGCACTGAGGACCAAACAACATACCTTGCCCAGGAAATAGAAGATGCTTTCCAGAAAAAATCAAAACTCCTAGCCACCTTCTTTGACCTCACAAAGGCCTTTGACAAAGTCTGGAAAGAGGGGCTATTGCTAAAACTTGCCCAGAAAGGAATCAGAGGCAAAATGTTTCAGTGGATAAAAAGCTTCCTACGAGGCAGACATGCAAGAGTCAAACTCCAGGGAATGAAAAGTAAAATGGTCAACATAACAGAAGGTGTCCCACAGGGAGGAATTCTGTCCCCCACACTCTTTATAGTTTTTATAGACGATCTGCCAAAACTATTCACACCATATGTACATAGAGCTCTCCATGCAGACGATCTTGCTATCTGGACCCAATCAGAATACATTGGAGTTGCAAAAGTTAGAATGCAGGAGGCAATAAACAAAGTTGAAGAGTGGGCAAAAACCTGGGGTGTTCAAATAAACAAAAGTAAGACCGTCACTACACTCTTCACCCTCTCCACAAAGCCTGAAAATTATACTCTCACTCTAGACAATACCCCACTCCCAAAAGAAAACACCCCAGTCTACCTGGGGCTAAAATTTGACAAAAGACTTACTTGGAGATCACACATTGAAGAGACAGAAAATAAAGCCACACGCAGACTACAAATAATGAAAAAACTATCTGGGACAGATTGGGGAGCCAACATAAAAACCATAAGACAAGTCTATGTAGGTCACATTCGTCCAACTCTGGAATATGGATTGACCACATATGCAACAGCAGCAAACACCAATCTTCAAAAGCTGGACAAAATTCAAAATGCAGGTCTCCGAATCATAACAGGAGGACTAAGGAGCACACCTATAACATCAATGGAAGCAACAGCAGGATTACAAAACCTAACAGACCGCAGGGATGAGAAAATCACAATAATGACAGAAAAATTTAGACGTCTGAAACATCACCCTATGCATGAAAAAACAAAAGAACTAACAAAAAACAGACTGAAAAGACCAAGCTTCAATCACCTATCAAAAAAACTTATGAAAGCCAATAAAGAAGTAACCAGCAACAATCCGGATGAATGGGAACAGCTAGAAGCATATTGCAACATCACAAACACTTCACCCATATATACAGCAAAACTTACAATACCAGGCATTGAGAGCAAAACTATGGAAACCCCTACTGCCCTTAAGGCAAAAACACTTGATCACCTAGACACCCAATACCCTACCTCACAGTGGATTCATGTCTTCACAGATGGATCATCAGAGGGTGCAGTAAAGAAAGGAGGAGCTGGGATACTAATACTCATACCAAACACCCCAAAACTAGAACTCTCAATTGCTACTGGCAAATTATCAACAAATTACAGGGCAGAGCTACAAGCAATCTTGGAAGCATCAAAGGCTCTAGAGGAACGGAGGCTCAAAGGAGCTAACATAGTCTTCTTGTGTGACTGCATGTCAGTACTCCAAACCATCCAAAAGGAACCTAAAGATATCCTAACAAAAACAACTGTAGAACTTCTAAATCAACTATCTGCCAACAATAAAGTTGTGCTGCAGTGGATCCCTGCACACTGTGGAATAGCAGGAAATGAAGGAGCTGACAGACTGGCAAAAGCAGGTGCAAAAAAGGAACAATTCCACCACAGAATATCACTGACTGAAGCAAAAACCCTCATCAAAGGAATATACAAACATACATGGAGTCAGAGAACAGGCAGTAACTTTCCACAGGACCCTATTCTAAAGCTAAACAGGTCACAACAAACCACAATTTTTAGACTTCGCACAGGACACTGCAGACTACAAGCACATCTCCACAAAATAAAGGCTGCCCAAACTGACCAATGCCCATGTCAAAAGGGTCCCCAGACTCCAGAACATATTCTGCAGACATGCCCACTCTTTGATGACGTGAGATCCAAAATATGGCATCAAGAGACAGATCTGAAGGTGAAGCTGTGGGGCAACCGTGAGGACCTCCTGCTGACGACTGAATTCATGGAGGCGGCCCACCTTCCTGTATAGACTTATGAGCATAGGAAACTGATCGCAGAAGAAGAAGAATCGTACTGTGAAGTTATGTCGATGCTTCGAGATGAAATTTGAAGAAAACGTCTAGGCCTGCTGGCAAGAAGGGTACTTTTCCTTCATGACAATACCAGACCACATACAGCTCGATTAGATCAGGAGAAAATTGACCACATACACCACTCTTTTTCCTGTGTCTCCTGCAACATCGTATACGTTATCACTTGCAAACAATGTACTCTGATGTATATAGGCGAGACGGGGAGATTTCTAGCCACTAGGTTTGCTGAACACTTGCGTGACATCCGTAACCATGACTCTTCTCCGACAGTCCCCCCACTTTATCAGTAACTCTCACCGAGGTACCCAAGACATTGGCTTGGTCTACTGTCATTCTGGTGACCGGCAGCGTTTCTCGTTAGAGAGCCGTCTGATTCTTAATCTCGGTACTCTTAAGCTACATGGCATCAATGACAAGCTATACTTCCAATAACCTCCTATCTCATTCCGTCCACCTGCATTTATTCTTCGCTGTTGCCCCTCCATTCCTTCTTACTGCCCTTCCAATATCCATTTTTCTTCTCGTCCCTTTCCTGTATACCGTTGCACTCCACTGTGGCGAATCGTCCTCAAAAGGAGCCTTCATTAAAGGGCTGGGGTTACGGCGACCCGCCATGTGTAGTTGGTGTGCTGGTGGGTTGTCATGCCATGGGGCCATACGTGCTAACGTTGGATCCGATGTGGGTCTGTTGTGGTTTGGCGCGTCGTTTTGTTGGTTCATCTGCATCCCTCGCCATCATACTCCTTCATTCTCTTTCTATGTGTTGATTAACCCATGCATTCCTCTTCTCCTTACGATTCCTTGACCTACTTTCTCTACCTTCTCAGTTCTCACCACTTATGCCTTTCATCGTTCTTTCCATTTTGCTACTCAAAGTGCCCATGAGCGTCCATTCTAGCTACACTATCAGTTTGGGCCTACCACTGCTGCATGCTACTTTCTGGCTGGTTTTCCTTGACCTTGTTGGATCGGCTACCCTTACAGCAGCCTAGCATGTGGAGACTGTATAACTGACCACGACTTACTCCCTCCACCCTTTGCGACCATGCTATGTTTGAAGCACCTACATGAGTCCTGCTACACACGACTAGAATGGCTCCGAGGCAGTGGTCACACCTATGTCTTTTTATGGAGCCAGCGTGCAGTACGAGCAACACATACAAACGGGTTGCGACGTACGGTTGGTCTCACACATATATGAACCTCGTTTCATTGAACAGCAGAAGATCGAGTTCAAGGCACGAGCAGGGCCGGATTTAGATTTTATAAGGCCCTAAGCTATTTGAGATATGGTATTTGAGATATAAATCCTGCATTGGCACGAGTAGGACCAAGAACTACAGGTGGAGACAATCAAAGAAAGCTTAAAGAAATAACGGGCTAACCATAGCTGATGCGACTGAAATGGACAACGTCAACTCCCCCACCCCGCGACGCTTAACGGCATAAGTGGAAACGATAATAGATAGATAGAGACAGGGCCCAGTCAGTGTTTAATTGTTCTTTTTCTGTCTGCGGTGAAATAAGATAATTCTATACTGGAAATTAGCTTTTGCTATCAATTGTACGACCACGGGTAAAGCATGTACTTACATCATTTATATAGGTATCACATCATGAATCGAATATATAGAGAAACATCAGATAAAATGGTTTGGGCATTTTATGAGGATGAACGATCAACATCCCATAAGGGCTTATAACAAGATGGAATCAGGATAGAGAGCCAAGGGCAGACCTAGAAAAAGACGAATAGACAACATGAAGACCATCCTGAATAAACATAACTACACCTCAACCAGAGCAACCCACCTAACTCTGAAACACAGACTACATCTTCTTCACAAATCCCTAAGCTCAACGGCAAGTGTAGAAGCTATGACAATAAAACCTGGGGATAAATAATAAATGGGAAAAGCGCACAAGGGCCGCTATAAAGCAAGAACCTGATATTTCATCACAGGAATATCTTGCGTCAATGTTCTTGATAGTTTACTATTCTGACCAAAAATACATATGATAACTGTTTGAGTGTTTTATGGAAAAATATTTTGCGTTCGCGGACGTGTATGCCAGTTTCTTACAGCGTACACTTATATTCACAGAAGGAAAAACTGTGTATACATAGAAAAACTGGGCTTTTCCTGTTAAAAAAAAATGTTTTCCAAATTATAAAAATGTTGAGTGGTAGCGCTGATCGGGACGGGTTATTAGAGTGTTTATTTATGTAACTAGATAGACGAATGAAGTGATCTACCTAATATTGATAAAGATAGTAATGAATTAATGTGAGATATCTTGTACCATTTAACGAAAAAGGTTAGTATTTTGTTTAGTTATTTCTTAATTATAGCAAGTGATTTCCTACTGTTTTTTTGTGCCCTTTTGGTTCGAAACTAGTGGTTTTTCGACAAGTTATATATTTGAATTTAATTGATAAATGGCTGCACTTTGTTGTGTAACTTCTGCAAGTGACGTCAGGATCATACTTGTGACAGTAATTGAACGTTACCCTTTATATCACTTGTGGCTACTTGAGGTTCGCACTAAAAAACATTTAAAGAAAGAGTGATATGAAAATTATACTTCATTGTGAGGTTTATTTTTTATATTAAAATGTATAGATTTAGGTTGGTTAATTATGTTCAACTTACAAGTTAAAAAGTTGTTGCAATGTTATGATTTATTCTAGGGCAGCATAACCATAGGGCATAGGCACATAGCATAGTTCCGTGTTTTGTTCTCGTTAGTGACATCGTTAGCTAGTCATGTTTAAGTCACTGACAGTAGCATTAATCAGTGACAGTTTTCTGCCGCGTCTATATTTTGGGAAATAACTTGTTACTTGTAAATTGCTATATTAGTATATTATAGTATATATTATATATTTACTACTGTTACTGCTTCACTAAAGTAAAGTACTTAATTGAAAAAGCGATAACATCTAGGTAAGCCTTGGTGATGGTAATATCTATGTATGTATTATTAAATTGTAGTAACATATATATATATATATATAAATAGAATATAATAATATGACCAGCCCCCTATAATAAATAGCAAAAATACCATATGTAAAGTGGGATATAATGCTGTAATGTCAATGAAAAAAAACCCTACAAAAAATAACAAGGACTTTTTTCAGTTATGGTCCAATAGGGACTTTATCAAGAAACATGATCAGTACAAGTATAAATAACCAAACTATCAGAGGATATCCAACAAGGTGGATAGTGCCACCTTAACAAATCTAAGAAGCAGTAACAAATATGATAATATTGTTACTGGTAGCTAATATAAGGCCCAACTAACAAATAATAAAACTAATGCAAAAGAGGAATAACAAAGGAACTTTGAGCTTTTCTTTAACAAGGGTGACCTGGGAAATCATCTTCTTTGCACCTGTCATTATGACACACCATGTTGGACTCTCGAACCTTTAATAAATATACATGATTTCATTCATTTTTGATGACAGATAGTTTATTGTTATAGGATGATTGTACCGGTGTGCAGATGTGGTCAGATTAATTGCTATAAAATTTGTATCTTCTGGCTAGCCATTGTTACAATGATCTTGTTGGACATAGGAATGAACCGGCTTCAATAGCGCATGTTCCCGAGTAACCAATCAGGCTGTGGGGCATCTATTATAATGATATCTCATTGGATGGGGTATGTCGCCAACGGCGCTAGACGCCATTTTGTTTTTCGGCGGCCGGAGTTGATATAGGCGTGGTGAAGATTAACATCAGATATGCTTCCATGTAATGGATACCTATTGTCATTAGTCACATTACCCGTGGCAGTGGTTATCTTGATGTGATAGAAACTAATCCCATCATATATCTCTTCATCACAATAGGGGTGTCATGGGTACATCCGAAGACTAATAGTTGTCACACAGTCACTAATATCAGTTGTCACAGTCTCTAAGATCAGTTGTCACAGTCACTAACATCATTTGTCACAGTCACTAACATCAGTTGTCACACTGTCTCTAGCATCTGCTGTCACTCTGTCTCTAGCATCTGCTGTCACACAGTCACTAACATCAGTTGTCACACAGTCATTAACATCAGTTGTCACACAGTCACTAACATCGGTTGTCACACAGTCACTAACATCAGTTGTCACTAACATCGGTTGTCACTCTGTCTCTAGCATCTGCTGTCACACAGTTACTAGCATCAGTTGTCATACAGTCTCTAACATCAATTGTCACACCCTATCAAACATCAGTTACCCGTCACTAACATCTGTTGTCACATAATCACTAACAGCAGTTATCATTCTTATGCCATTTAGTTTCTATTTGCAATAGTCTTAACTGCAATTTGCACTGTATTTGAGTTAAAGTTTTCTTTTCTTGAGTTAAAGTAAGGAAAAGTTGCTCTATTCATCAACCTCACTCTCTCATTCAGTCCTATTTGATTGCATTGAGAAGACAAAGTCCAGACAGCTAGAAATAGTACAGGATGCAGTAGATGACCATGAAATTCTAAGTGCCTAGCCATGCTCTATGTGGTCCGCTCTGTTCTTCTGAAATAATCTTTCTACCTGTTGTGTCAGCTAGTAGCTTCATCTGCACAAGACCAATAAATGTGGTACATTACCTGTGGACCAGCTTGTGTTAAAGATCTGCAGTAGCTTTGCTGCAATTACCAGGTTTCTAATAATTTCATTGGACACTCCATCAGCTCCAGGGGACTTTTTCATTTTCAATTTGGATATTGCATGCTCCAGTTCTCATTGTGATTGGTGTCTCCATGACTTCAGGTATAGGTTTGCCTTGTCCAATGTTTTGCTGGTTCTCTCGAACCTCCTGTTGTTTGTCTGGGCTGACTTTGACGTTATTGTCTTCTGCAAAGTAATCAGCTGCATGTTTACCTGTTAAAATGTTTCTATCTTTATAAAGTGTGATCCTGGTATTTCTCCCTGTACCTTCATCATTTAGTTGTTTTACAAGTTTCCATAATTTCCTAGTATCTCTTTCTAGGTTCAGCGACTCTGTTTTTTCTTTCCAGCTGTTCCGTCTGGCTTGTAACTTTGCTCTTTGAAATTTAGCCTTTGTTTGCTGATATTTGTTGTGATGTTCTTGGCTAGGTCTGTTCTCAGCCTGCTGTCTAGATGTTTCCATCTCATTTTGCAGCTTTTCCAGTTCATCATTCCAGTAGGGTTTGTAGTTTTTGCGTGCCCCCCTGGGTATGGTTTTACTAGCAGCATGTAGTATACATCTATTAAATTCACTCATTGCTCTATTGATGTCTTTGTCCAAGTTCATGTCCTTAGCTAGAACACTGGTTAAATGCTGGTACATTTTCCTGTCTGCCCTTTTATAGTTCCACCTAGTGAGCGTGCTGCTATCCTTGGTAAATTCATTGTGGATTTCCAGAAATACTGGTCTGTGGTCACTACCCCCAAGCTGCTTTCCATCGACACGTGTGATGTTCCATTCCAGGCCTAGTGAGTGGAATGCCGGATCTGGTGTAGAGGTGGTGTGCCATGCTCTCGAGTAGAAGGTTGGTGAGTCAGCTGGCTGGTTAATAAGGATGAGATTATTTTCATCCTGCCAGCTCTCAAGTTCCTCACCTCTCTTGTCGATATGATCGTAGCCCCAGCTCTGAGAGTGGCTGTTGAAGTCACCACACACCATAAGTCTCTCTTTGTCTGGAATTGTGTCTAGTGCCAATGGTTTATCATTTGGGCAGTAGTAGTTCAGGAGATGGAATTCTGCACTGTCTGTTGTTAGGTGGAGCATCTGGTATTCTGCCCCTTCCATATATACTTCCAGCTGACATGCACTGATATTGTTTTTAACAAGTGTCAGAATTCCACCCTTTCGCCTGTCCTTTCTGTCAGACCAGTAGCACTGGTAGCCTCTGATTTTGAAGGCTATGTCGCTGCTGAGGTGTGTTTCTTGGATACAGCATATACTAACTTGTTCTTCACTGAGGACATTTTCAAGTTCCAATTTTTTGCTGTATCCATCTCTTTTACTGTTGACACCCTCAGCATTCCAGTGCATTATTTTTATTGGTCGTTTGTTTGTTTGGCCAGTAGCTATATTCCCTTGCCTCCTGACTCCTCGGGGCAATTGAGAAGGACTTCCAGTAACTGAGGTTGGGCCCTTTCGAGGTATAGGGCCCGGCACCGTCCCTGCCTGAACGTCCGCCACAGGGCAGGCACCATAACTATAGATGTAGACATGTTTCCATTGTGTTTTGTGCGTGGCATCCTGATTATCTGTGCGCCTTTTGGCTGGATGCCTCAGTCTTCAGCACTCTGCTTACTTGGGCAGGACTATGGTCCTGCTTGAGTGGGACTGCCGGACCAGTCTTAGTTTCCAGCCCCTGATGGCTGAACTAAGCCCCATCACCTCTGCACGGTGATGGTTTCGATGGGGATTCCTTCAGCTGTGAGCAAGTAGCTCTTGACAGCCCATAGTTTTTCAGATGAAAGCACAGGTTCTTTTTCATTTTTAACTGAGGCAACACCCAAAGTCATATAAGGTTGTCTCAAAGACATGATTGTTTAAGCAAGGTTTATGGATGCATATTTATTTAGTCTCTGAAGGGACGTATTCCAGTGGTCCAGTATCCCAGGATATTGCATCCTGCCAGAAGCATAGCACATAGTTCTGGGTCAAATATCTCATCATTCTTTTGTCAGATTTGACCTATCCACAGTGATGGCATGTCTAGCATTCCCTAGGAGTCTACCACAAAAGAAAAAAGTTGCCATATCCTCTGACCTGTATATCTTCATCATCCATGGGGATTATTTGATAGCAGACAAAAGTAAGAGATTGAAACAAGATATGACAATGATGATTTGTTTTCAGGTGACAGGTTGTCAGACTGTGACTATTCCCTAATTTACCTTAGTCATCACCTATTACATGTCTGTAAAAAAGAAAGTGGACCTATTCTTTGCACCCTGAGCTAGATAGAAGTCCTGGTTGTCACACAGGCAATGACTTTCTAATAGTTTTGATCACCTGTATCTTTTGATGGTAAGCTATGGGTACATCTAGTTGATCATTAGTAGCACCCTCCTTAGGCAGACGATCTACTTTCTTGTTTCCAGGTAGTCCACAATGCAATATTATGTACGGCATAGCTACCGTGCGCTGACTGCTTAGTTCAGTCAGTAGTATTTGCAGGCAGGTCTGGCAGTTTTCTGGACTGGTGTGCTTGGGCTATTGATATTGTTATCTGTCAGGAATGCTACGGGCTATAGACCAAGATTGATGCTCAGCAGTTTTTTGTTGCAGCCACCTTAATTGCCTGGATTTGTACATTGTAATTATGGCATAATTTCTCTGTTGGTACTTGTATCCTTAACATTGTTTACGTAGTCTATGTATATTCCTGCTCCTCAATTTTTCACTGAATTTTATTCTGATCCATCTGTATATACTCTGATCCATATGTCATGTAATATTACACATGGATCAGACTCTTCTAATACTATTCAATGTCACATGTGGATTAAAAACACCATGGTGAATACTGAAGCTGCATGTGCTAGTTGAAAAAAAACAACAGTAGAATGAGATCATTAAAACACAACTTGAGTTACAAATGAGTCTGCATGCAAATAAGGCATTTTGATAATGATATAATCAAAGACTAGTAAAATAAGGTACAGTATGCTGTAACAGTCTTTTGGTAGTAAAGTAACACAATAACCATGTGTCAGCTGGTGGTTCAGTGAGACATAAATACAATAGTAATAGTAGTAGACCATTCAAAGGCCAGTGTAGTATATCATTTTGATGTGATGACATAATTATCTGCCTTTCCAGCTGGTGTAAGTGATCATGTATCTTCATAAACATATATTCAGTGTTTTTATTATCAGTTCAATTGTTGAGATATTTCTGTGGCATGATATTAGGCTGCTCAGAAATTGATGTTGAAACAGCTTACTAAGTAGATTTGCATGATTATTTGGTGTTAAACCACCCTGAATGTCAATTCTAGCAGGTATTTAGGTTTTGTGGACTATTTAAGGGTAGGGGTTGTATTTTGGGGTGTGTTTTTGGGTTTAGGGATAGGATTAGACTACACTACTAATAGAATAAGGGGTTAGTGTTAGGATTAGAGATAAAACTAAAAGAGTTAGGTTAGGTTGTATTAGTTGTAGAATGAACCGTTGGGTTTATGTAGGTGGCCAATATTGGGTAAAGCTATTCTACTAGTAGAATAAGGGGGTTATGATTAGAGATAAAACTAAAAGGGTTCGGGTTATCTTATTCTATCTAATTGTCATTTTCAGAACAGCCATGTTCCAATTGACAACACTTTACACTTTAAGCTTGTCAGCATTTTCGACCAACAATAAAGAAATAATATTACATCCTTGTGCGTTATTTTGGTGACTAACAGCCATGTACTGGAATGAATGAAAATGTCCTGTCAACAAGTGTAGCATCTCTATCCATCATGTTTTTTTATTAGGACAATATCATTGACTTGATTCTTGATTAGGAACAAGTGTCACAGCACTGGGTGCATTCCCATATATGCTCTGCTTGCCGTTCTGTCAGCCATCTAAAAGTGTATAAGCTCAGTGTCCCAGTCAGTTGCTGATTACGCGTTCTTCTGATCTTTCTGAAGAGGGAGCACGTTCTCCCATCACCTCTAGTCACTCACATTTCTACCATTCTCTGAATATGTACATTGTCATGTTCGACTTCCTCCTCGTCTTCTCGTAGCGTATTCATGACTGCTCTAATCAATTCAATCCTGTCTCTTCTTATCTCGGTGCCGTTCACCAAAGCTTTACCAGCCAACACATCGGCTCTTTCGTTTCCCCTGACCCCAGCATGACCAGGACAGTAAATCCATGTAATGCTCTGCGCATTGTCGAGAAGAGTGACCCATTCAGTTCTGAGCGTAGACTTTTCTATCTTGCGTAGCATACTTTGAGAGTCCGATAGAATCACTGAGTCTGTTGATGGTTGCATATTGTACAACCTGTTTCTAGTAACATGTCAGATATGACTGAGCTACCATATGACAGTAGTTGGTACAACCTGTTTCTAGTAACATGTCAGATATTACTGAGCTACCATATGACAGTAGTTGGTACAACCTGTTTCTAGTAACATGTCAGATATTACTGAGCTACCATTTGACAGTAGTTGGTACAACCTGTTTCTAGTAACATGTCAGATATGACTGAGCTACCATTTGACAGTAGTTGGTACAACCTGTTTCTAGTAACATGTCAGATATGACTGAGCTACCATATGACAGTAGTTGGTACAACCTGTTTCTAGTAACATGTCAGATATGACTGATCTACCATTTGACAGTAGTTGGTACAACCTGTTTCTAGTAACATGTCAGATATGACTGAGCTACCATTTGACAGTAGTTGGTACAACCTGTTTCTAGTAACATGTCAGATATGACTGAGCTACCATTTGACAGTAGTTGGTACAACCTGTTTCTAGTAACATGTCAGATATTACTGTGCTACCATATGACAGTAGTTGATACAAACTTGTTTCTTGTTTAGGAACAAGTGTCACAGCACTGGGACATTCCCATATATGCTCTACTTGCCGTTCTGTCAGCCAACCAAACGTGTATGATCTGTGTCCCAGTCAGTGTTATTTGATAAGAACATAAAAGGGGAAAGGATAGAGAAGTACGCAAGGGGGGGGGGGGTGGGGGAGAGGGCTAGATACAGATAAAATAGAGATGTGCAAGGAATGTATATTCATTTAGTTGTGTGATTGTTTGTTGATGTGTATATATTTTGCATGCTATGAATTGTTACTCTTCATTGCACATCTCTATGTTTTTCGTATCTATTTATAGTTGCCCCCCCCCCCCCTGCATACTAATTTATTTCTCTATCCTTTCCCCTTTTATCTCCCGCCCCCTACCTTCCCACTCCCATTCTTGGCATTGTGAATTGGTGTCCCATTTCTTAATTTTTTTCATTTTTCATCTTGTTTCTTGATAAAGGTCACAATAAGACTGACACATCGATAATTGTCTTTGTTCTATTTTTTATTGTTGTTTCTGATAATTTTATGCTGATAGTTATCTTCAGTCACCTGTGTACTTAACTTCATATTTACCTAAGGAAAAGTATTCAAACATCAAATGAACATTTATCAATCAGAAAATTCAAGAACAAACAAACATGGAATATAAAACCCAAAAAAATGAAATATTAGAGAAAATGTCTGAATGAAAGAAAGCTAAAAAAAATATCCCAAAATACTCAATTATAGACAATGAGATGCGTAACATGTGCAGAACAGTGAAAAACAATGGCTAGAAACAAAATACAGTGAAATAGAAGAGATGTCAGTACAAAAGTAATGCATAAGGAGATAAGGCAGATACAAATAGGAAAAAATTATATTTGATAAAACAAAAGTACTTAACAAGATGGGAAAATTATGTGACAGAACTGTTTGACGACTAACGGAACAAAAAAACCTACAATACACAACAATGATGGACCATCATATTGAAAGCAGAAGTAGAAAATGCAATAAAATTAATAAAATGTGGAAAGGCCACAGACTGACAACATAACAGCAGACATAATAAAAACTCTAGATGAATTTGGTGTGGATACTATCACAGAACTTTGCAATGACATATATGGTATAGGCCACATTCCTAAAGACCTAATATCATCAACATTCAAACTACTACCTAAGAAGCCCAGAGGTGTTGACTGTACAGAATACAGAACAGTAAGTCTAATGAGTCATATAACTAAAATACTACTAAAAATAATACATGAAAGAATTAAAAACAAGATAGACACTGAGGTCGGTGAAGAACGATTTGGTTTTAGGAAAAACAAAAGAACCAGAGAAGCTATACTTTGTATCCAACTATTAGTGATAGATAAATATATAGAAGTCCAAAAAAGTATCTATATTTGCTTCATAGACTACAGCAAGGCATTTGACGGAGTCCAACATGAAAAATTAATTAAATGTCTTCAAGAAATAGGCATGTCTAGGAAAAGACATCAGACTGATTAGAAATATATATTGAGAACAGACTGCATCAATAAGGTGTGAAAACAGCTGCTCACCATACCTAGAAATAAGAAGAGGGTTAATACAAAGATGTATTTTATCACCCAGCCTATTGAACCCCATAGCTGCAGAGTTATTCTTAAGGGTATAATGAAAAGCCACCACTATTTTGTGGAGATCCTCCTCTTCTTAACCTCCCAGGGAAAAATATGCCTGAAAGCTTGTAATAAAGCATCCAGACGAATTGTTTCCATAAGAAAATAAGAAGAAGATCTCAGCAAAATATTGGCAATCCCTCATCATATCCATAAGGATACCTCTGCAGCTAAGGGGTTAATATCTTTAAACATATAGAAGGAATACCAGGACTCAAGATCAATAGGAAAATAATAAACAACCTGAGATATGCAGATGACACTGTTTTAGTAGAAAGTGAACATGAACTACGAAGACTAATAGATGAAGTTGATAAATCAAGTAAAGAATATGGACTGTATATAAATATCCAAAAAAGTGCCATCTTAATCAACAAAGTCACAGAAGAACAGGTGCTAAAATTCATGGTGAAAAACTACAAGTAGAACACTATCCATAACTTGGACACATAATCACAAATGACGGCAGAAGTTCAAAGGAGAATAGTAATGGCTAAAAGTTACCTTCAATAACATTTGGAAAATATTAACATCTAAACTAATTATAAACAAGTTAAAAATGAGAATTATAAAATGCTACATCTATTCTATATTAGTGTATGGCTAAAAACATGGACACTAAACAAACAATTCGAAGACAGAATTGATGCCTTTGGGAAGTGGATATATAGAAGAATAGGGAGAACATCATGGAAAGAGAAGAAAACAAACAAATAAATTCTAACAACACGTAATATGAAGAAAGAATTATTAAAATAAATAGAGATCAGGCAAATAAAATATTTTGGACACATTAAAAGACATGGCACCTTCTTGAAGACCTTACTTGAGGGTAAAAGGGAAGTGAGCAAGAAGTAGGCAGAGATACAAGTGGGAAAGTAACATCACACGATGGACAGGTTACAGTCTAGCAGAGTGCACCACCAAAACAAGAGACAGGAGATGTTGGATGATTTATTCTATACTAGTTGCAGCACATCCCTGATATATTAGTGCAAGTAGATATTATGGAATATCACAAGCTGTCTGTGCCAATAGATCTTTGTGGGCTTTGGTTATGACACATTCAACACGTTCTTTGAAGCAAAGACTGCAATCAAATTTTGCTCCCAAATAAAATAATGCAGGTATTCGAGAAATGTTGATCTCAACATAAGTGAATTATGGTCAACTTATATGCAACAGAAGAGATGCTAACACCTTCCCGTGTGGTGCCTACATAGAATTCCTAGAGGACAACACTGATATATTAGAAAGAGCTGGCAATATCACAGTATTTTCTATGCTCAATCTGCATAGAATTGGATGGATTTACAAAGAGGATGGAAGATGGCAGAATACTGAGGATATCGATTATGGAGAATTATAGTTGAAAAAAAGATCTCGGGGCCAACTTCTACTTCAGTACAAAGATGTTTGCAAATGGGATATGCATGATACAGACATTGATACGGAATTATGGAAACAAGATGCCCTCTTGTGGGGAAAGATCAGGAATAGTATACCCCATCGAGGCCAGAACCTTGAAGTGGTGATGGGGCTTAGTTCAGCCATCAGAGGCTGGAAACTAAGACTGGTCGGGCACTCCCACTCGAGCAGGACCATAGTCCGGCCCAAGTAAGCAGAGTGCTGAAGACGGAGGCAACCAGCCAAAAGGCGCACAGATAATCAGGTTGCCACGCATAAAACACAATGGAAACATGTCTGCATCTAATAAATGTCATGGTGCCTGCCCTGTGGCGGACGTTCAGGCAGGGACGGTGCCGGGCCCTATACCTCGAAAGGGCCCAACCTCAGTTACTGGAAGTCCTTCTCAATTGCCCAGAGGAGCCAGGAGGCAAGGGAATAGAGCTACTGGCCAAACAAACAGACGACCAATAAAAATAATGCACTGGAATGCTGAGGGTGTCAACAGTAAAAGAGATGGATACAGCAAAAAATTGGAACTTGAAAATGTCCTCAGTGAAGAACAAGTTAATATTTGCTGTATCCAAGAAACACACCTCAGCAGCGACATAGCCTTCAAAATCAGAGGCTACCATTGCTACCGATCTGACCGAAAAGACAGGCGAAAGGGTGGAATTCTGACACTAGTTAAAAACAATATCAGCGCATGTCAGCTGGAAGTATACATGGACGGGGCAGAATACCAGATGCTCCACATAAAAACAGACAGTGCAGAATTCCATCTCCTGAACTACTACTGCCCAAATGATAAACCATTGGCACTAGACACAATTCCAGATAAAGAAAGGCTTATGGTGTGTGGTGACTTCAACAGCCACTCTCAGAGCTGGGGCTACGATCATATCGACAAGAGAGGTGAGGAACTTGAGAGCTGGCAGGATGAAAATAATCTCATTCTTATTAACCAGCCAGCTGACTCACCAACCTTCTACTCGAGAGCATGGCACACCACTTCTACACCAGACCTGGCATTCTACTCACCAGGCCTGGAATGGAACATCACACGTGTCGTTGGAAAGCAGCTTGGGGGTAGTGACCACAGACCAGTATTTCTGGAAATTCACAATGAATATACCAAGGACAGCAGCACGCTCACTAGGTGGAACTATAAGAGGGCAGACTGGAAAATGTACCAGCATTTAACCAGTGTTCTAGCTAAGGACATGAACTTGGACAAAGACATCAATAGAGCAGTGAGTGAATTTAATAGATGTATACTACATGCTGCTAGTAAAACCATACCCAGGGGGGCACGCAAAAACTACAAACCCTACTGGAATGATGAACTGGAAAAGCTGCAAAATGAGATGGAAACATCTAGAAAGCAGGCTGAGAACAGACCTAGCCAAGAACATCACAACAAATATCAGCAAACAAAGGCTAAATTTCAAAGAGCCAAGTTACAAGCCAGACGGAACAGCTGGAAAGAAAAAACAGAGTCGCTGAACCTAGAAAGAGATACTAGGAAATTATGGAAACTTGTAAAACAACTAAATGATGAAGGTACAGGGAGAAATACCAGGATCACACTTTATAAAGATAAAAACATTTTAACAGGTAAACATGCAGCTGATTACTTTGCAGATTCCTTTGCAGAAGACAATAACGTCAAAGTCAGCCCAGACAAACAACAGGAGGTTCGAGCGAACCAGCAAAACATTGGACAAGACGAACCTATACCTGAAGTCATGGAGGCACCAATCACAATGAGAGAACTGGAGCATGCAATATCCAAATTGAAAATGAAAAAGTCCCCTGGAGCTGATGGAGTGTCCAATGAAATGATTAGAAACCTGGGAATTGCAGCAAGAGCAAAGCTGCTGCAAATCTTTAACACAAGCTGGTCCACAGGTAATGTACCACAGGCGTGGAGAGAAGCAATAATGATACCACTCCTCAAATCAGGAAAAGATGGCAACACAGTCTCCAACTACAGGCCCATCAGCCTCACAAGCTGTTTATGCAAAACAATGGAACGCATTATCAATCTTAGGATGCAGTGGTACCTTGAAAGTGAAAACCTTCTGGTATCACAGCAAGCAGGTTTCAGACAGTGCTACTCTACTGAAGATCAGGCAACCTACCTCTCCCAAGAGATTGAGGATGCCTTCCAAGATAAGAAACTGGTACTAGCAGCATGGATAGACCTTAGGAAAGCATTTGATAAGGTCTGGAAAGAAGGGCTCCTAAAGAAATTGCGAAATTGCAGGGTTAGCTCAAGAATGTACAAATGGGTAAAAGCATACCTGCATAATAGAAGAGCCAGGGTACAATTAGATGGTCGCAAAAGCAAGAAAGTCCTACTGCGTCATGGAGTCCCCCAGGGAGGAGTCCTGTCACCCACACTTTTCTTGGTTTACATCAATGACCTAGTTGCTGAACTACCACACGGGATCAAAGTGGCAATGTATGCTGACGACCTGGTGATCTGGTGCACGGAAGAACATGCGACAGTGGCCACTAAACAAATACAAAGAGCTATCGATGCCCTAACCTTATGGGCAAATAGATGGTGTGTCAGCATTAACACAGATAAGTGCAGCACTACACTCTTTACCCTCTCACCAAAACAAAAAGCCGGTCATATCAAGATAGACGGAGAGCTCTTGAAAGAAGACAAACAACCAACATACCTCGGAGTTACTTTTGATGATAAGCTGACATGGAAGCAGCACATAAACAAAGCAACAACAAAAGCCAGGAGGAAGTTAGCTATCCTGAGAAAACTAAGTGGAACCACATGGGGAGCCAGTGGGAATATACTCAGTAAAGTTTACCAGCAAGGCATAAGACCACACCTGGAATATGGTTCAGCTGCGTGGTGTCCTGCATCAAACACCACATTACAAGATCTAGATAAAGTGCAAAACCAGGCACTTAGAATAATGTTGGGAGCAATGAAATCAACACCCATAGCAGAGATGCAGAAAATGGGAAGAATGCAAACACTTGGCGAACGCAGAGACACAAAAGTACTAATTCAAGCGGAAAAGTTTCAGTGTATGCCAAGTCATCCAATGAAGGAAAGATTCCAAAACCTAGCAATGGGGCGACTGAAAAGAAGCAGCTTTATCCATCAAGCTAAACGATTCCGTAGACAACTTACAGACCTACCTGAAGTTGACAGCCCCTTAAGGTCTGTACCAGAACAAACTCCATGGAGTGAAAGGCATGGAATGCCAATATACATTCAGACCCATGTGAAAGGAATACTAAGCGAGGACGAACAGAACAGTGTGCAGCGGAGGACAGTCACCCTCAGTTTCCTGGACGAGGAATATCCACAAGATATATGGGTCAGAGTATACACAGATGGGTCAGCACAGAATGCTGTGAGGAATGGAGGTGCAGGTGTATATATAGAATATCCACACAAGCCTAGAGATACAATCAGAACACCGACAGGAAAATTCTGCAATAATTATGATGCAGAAATCCAGGCAATTACTGTGGCAGCTAAAAAACTGCTGAACTCCAACTCTGACCTACAGCCTGTGGTATTCCTGACAGATGCAAGGTCAGTGCTTCAAGCTCTCCAGTCTGGAAAACTAACAGACTTGAAAAAACTACTTAGCGAATTGTCTTACCAGTATAGGGTAACCATGCAGTGGATACCCTCTCACTGTGGAATACCAGGAAATGAAAAAGCAGACCAACTGGCTAAGGAAGGTGCTGCCGAAGATCAACCAGATATACCAATCACCTACCATCAGAAAAAACAGATGATCAAGTCAATAAGAAAGCCACAAACACCAACACAAGATGACTATCACATTATGAACAGATCAGAACAAGTTATAATTCTACGTCTCAGAACAGGACACAACCGACTCCGCAGTCACATGTATACAAAGTTCAAGATTGGCAACACGGCCATGTGTACATGTAGACAGGCAGTACAGAGTGCCAAACATATACTTCAAGAGTGTTCTGAGCATGAAACGCTGAGGCAGACATATTGGCCAGAGGAAACAACACTGGAATCAAAGCTCTATGGGACACTGTATGAACTACAAAAGACAGTGAGTTTTATTAAGGAGACAGAATTGCAGATATAGACATGTTTCAAGTGAACGAAAGAAGAAGAAGAAGAAGGAATAGTATAAAGACAAAGAAAAATGTTACAGCAGTTAATTCAAGGGTTGTATGTCTATTAAGACACAAAACAGAGAATGATGGTACATGTTGGCCTATTATTTTTTATAAATACAGTGTAAGACATTTTGTGGCTGAGATTTGTCTTGTGAGTCATATCCTCATCACCATGGATTGTATATTGTGTTCCTTATAAAACGCACAGCAATACTATTGTCTTGAAAGACAGAAATGTGCCAGCATACTTTTGTTATGTACTGAGCTCTTGACAGTATTCAGAAAGATGAACTTTGAGCTTGAGCAGAAATAGATTTTGTTAGATGTTGGTTATCAGCTAGAAGGGCAAATGTTGGGGTAACCAAATAAGAAAGAATTCGGGCAAGGCTACATGGGTTCAAAGTCTAACCATTAAAAAAAAAATGTCTATTTCCAGATCCAGGCCAAAGTTTATTGATAGCTTATTTATGATTTTGCTATGCCAGTACTTAATGACTCGAGAAATTGGTTACCGGTATTTTGTGACACAAATATAATGAATATGACTAATGATATACCTGGTATATGATTTCCTACAAACTCAATGTGTTGAATATTAAAAATGTATTCGTATTTACATTTAAATTGATAATTACTTTTTTAACTTTCATTATAAGTGTATAGACATGATGAGACTCATGATATCAATTTTAATAATAATATTAAAACTCACATCTTGAACATTACCTGTCTGAAATTTACTCTTATTTTTGCTTTACCGGTAGGTCATTTTTTGGAACACTTTTGGTTTGGAAATAGCATATTTTCTGTAGGTTATATTTGTTTTTGTGAAACTAGCATGCAGGGTGAACATATAAGACAGGTTCTGAGTTTAGTGTTCCAGTCTGTCTCACCAAGTTAAAGCATCATGCGACTCCTCATTTTGTGTCTTGTTTGCATGTGTCTGTGGATCTTACCAGAGGCTTACCAGACAAATCAGCTGGCTACATTATACTTCTAGTAGGCATTGCTTCTTCTTTCGTTCACTTGAAACATGTCTAATCTGTAATTCTGTCTCCTTAATAAAACTCACTGTCTTTTGTAGTTCATACAGTGTCCCATAGAGTTTTGATTCCAGTGTTGTTTCCTCTGGCAAATATGTCTGCCTCAGCGTTTCATGCTCAGAACACTCTTGAAGTATATGTTTGGGACTCTGTGCTGCCTGTACACATGGCTGTGTTGCCAATCTTGAACTTTGTATACATGTGACTGTGGCGTCGGTTGTGTCCTGTTCTGAGACATAGAATTATAACTTGTTCTGGTCTGTTCATAATATGATAGTCATCTTGTGTTGGTGTTTGTGGCTTTCTTATTGACTTGATCATCTGTTTTTTCTGATGGTAGGTGATTGGTATATCTGGTTGGTCTTCGGCAGCACCTTCCTTAGCCAGTTGGTCTGCTTTTTCATTTCCTGGTATTCCACAGTGAGAGGGTATCCACTGCATGGTTACCCTAAGACAATTCGCTAAGTAGTATTTTCAAGTCTGTTAGTTTTTCAGACTGGAGAGCTTGAAACACTGACCTTGCATCTGTCAGGAATACCACAGGCTGTAGGTCAGAGTTGGAGTTTAGCAGTTTTTTAGCTGCCACACTAATTGCCTGGATTTCTGCATCATAATTATTGCAGAATTTTCCTGTCTGTGTTCTGATTGTATCTCTAGGCTTGTGTGGATATTCTATATATACACCTGCACCTCCATTCCTCACGGCATTCTGTGCTGACCCATCTGTGTATACTCTGACCCATATATCTTGTGGATATTCCTCATCCAGGAAACTGAGGGTGACTGTCCTTCGCTGCACACTATTCTGTTTGTCCTCGCTTAGTATTCCTTTCACATGGGTCTGAATGTATATTGGCATTCCATGTCTTTCACTCCACGGGGTTTGTTCTGGTACAGGCCTTAAGGGGCTGTCAACTTCAGGTAGGTCTGTAAGTTGTCTGCGGAGTCGTTTAGCTTGATGGATAAAGCTGCTTCTTTTCAATTGTCCCATTGCTAGATTTTGGAATCTTTCCTTCATTGGATGACTTGGCATACACTGAAACTTTTCTGCCTGAATGAGTACTTTTGTGTCTCTGCGTTCGCCATGTGTTTGCATTCTTCCCATTTTCTGCATCTCTGCTATGGATGTTGATTTCATTGCTCCCAACATTATTCT
Source organism: Meghimatium bilineatum (assembly GCA_034231615.1). Taxonomy (NCBI): domain Eukaryota; kingdom Metazoa; phylum Mollusca; class Gastropoda; order Stylommatophora; family Philomycidae; genus Meghimatium; species Meghimatium bilineatum. The sequence goes on along the minus strand of CM067319.1, from coordinate 31,709,407 downwards.
AAGTGCCTGGTTTTGCACTTTATCTAGATCTTGTAATGTGGTGTTTGATGCAGGACACCACGCAGCTGAACCATATTCCAGGTGTGGTCTTATGCCTTGCTGGTAAACTTTACTGAGTATATTCCCACTGGCTCCCCATGTGGTTCCACTTAGTTTTCTCAGGATAGCTAGCTTCCTCCTGGCTTTTGTTGTTGCTTTGTTTATGTGCTGCTTCCATGTCAGTTTATCATCAAAAGTAACTCCGAGGTATGTGGGTTGTTTGTCTTCTTTCAAGAGCTCTCCATCTATTTTTATATGACCGGCTTTTTGTTTTGGTGAGAGGGTAAAAAGTGTAGTGCTGCACTTATCTGTGTTAATGCTGACGCACCATCTATTAGCTCATAAGGTTAGGGCATCGGTTGCTCTTTGTATTTGTTTAGTGGCCACTGTCGCATGTTCTTCCGTGCACGAGATCACCAGGTCGTCAGCATACATTGCCACTTTGATCCCATGTGGTAGTTCAGCAACTAGGTCATTGATGTAAACCAAGAAAAGTGTGCCTGACAGGACTCTTCCCTGGGGGACTCCATGACGCAGTAGAACTTTCTTGCTCTTGCGACCATCTAATTGTACCCTGGCTCTTCTATTATGCAGGTATGCTTTTACCCATTTGTACATTCTTGAGCTAACCCTGCAATTTCGCAATTTCTTTAGGAGCCCTTCTTTCCAGACCTTATCAAATGCTTTTCTGAGGTCTATCCATACTGCTAGTACCAGTTTCTTATCTTGGAAGGCATCCTCAATCTCTTGGGAGAGGTAGGTTGCCTGATCTTCAGTAGAGTAGCACTGTCTGAAACCTGCTTGCTGTGATACCAGAAGGTTTTCACTTTCAAGGTACCACTGCATCCTAAGATTGATAATGCGTTCCATTGTTTTGCATAGACAGCTTGTGAGGCTGATGGGCCTGTAGTTGGAGACTGTGTTGCCATCTTTTCCTGATTTGAGGAGTGGTATCATTATTGCTTCTCTCCACGCCTGTGGTACATTACCCGTGGACCAGCTTGTGTTAAAGATCTGCAGTAGCTTTGCTCTTGCTGCAATTCCCAGGTTTCTAATCATTTCATTGGACACTCCATCAGCTCCAGGGGACTTTTTCATTTTCAATTTGGATATTGCATGCTCCAGTTCTCTCATTGTGATTGGTGCCTCCATGACTTCAGGTATAGGTTCGCCTTGTTCAATGTGTTGCTGGTTCTCTCGAACCTCCTGTTGTTTGTCTGGGCTGACTTTGATGTTATTGTCTTCTGCAAAGGAATCTGCAAAGTAATCAGCTGCATGTTTTCCTGTTAAAATGTTTCTATCTTTATAAAGTGTGATCCTGGTATTTCTCCCTGTACCTTCATCATTTAGTTGTTTTACAAGTTTCCATAATTTCCTAGTATCTCTTTCTAGGTTCAACGACTCTGTTTTTTCTTTCCAGCTACTCCGTCTGGCTTGTAACTTGGCTCTTTGAAATTTAGCCTTTGTTTGCTGATATTTGTTGTGATGTTCTTGGCTAGGTCTGTTCTCAGCCTGCTGTCTAGATGTTTCCATCTCATTTTGCAGCTTTTCCAGTTCATCATTCCAGTAGGGTTTGTAGTTTTTGCGTGCCCCCCTGGGTATGGTTTTACTAGCAGCATGTAGTATACATCTATTAAATTCACTCATTGCTCTATTGATGTCTTTGTTCAAGTTCATGTCCTTAGCTAGAACACTGGTTAAATGCTGGTACATTTTCCTGTCTGCCCTTTTATAGTTCCACCTAGTGAGCATGCTGCTATCCTTGGTAAATTCATTATGGATTTTCAGAAATACTGGTCTGTGGTCACTACCCCCAAGCTGCTTTCCAACAACACGTGTGATGTTCCATTCCAAGCCTGGTGAGTGGAATGCCAGGTCTGGTGTAGAGGTGGTGTGCCATGCTCTCGAATAGAAGGTTGGTGAGTCAGCTGGCTGGTTAATAAGGATGAGATTATTTTCAATCTGCCAGCTCTCAAGTTCCTCACCTCTCTTTTCGATATGATCATAGCCCCAGCTCTGAGAGTGGCTGTTGAAGTCACCACACACCATAAGTCTCTCTTTATCTGGAATTGTGTCTAGTGCCAATGGTTTATCATTTGGGCAGTAGTAGTTCAGGAGATGGAATTCTGCACTGTCTGTTGTTAGGTGGAGCATCTGGTATTCTGCCCCTTCCATATATACTTCCAGCTGACATGCACTGATATTGTTTTTAACAAGTGTCAGAATTCCACCCTTTCGCCTGTCCTTTCTGTCAGACTGGTAGCACTGGTAGCCTCTGATTTTGAAGGCTATGTCGCTGCTGAGATGTGTTTCTTGGATACAGCATATATTAACTTGTTCTTCACTGAGGACATTTTCAAGTTCCAATTTTTGCTGTATCCATCTCTTTTACTGTTGACACCCTCAGCATTCCAGTGCATTATTTTTATTGGTCGTTTAAAGTTTGTTGGGCCAGTAGCTCTATTCCCTTGCCTCCTGGCTCCTTGAGAAGGACTTTCAGTAACTGAGGTTGGGACCTTTCGAGGTAGAGGGCCCGGCAACGTCCCTGCCTGAACGTCCGCCACAGGTCAGGCACCATAACTTTTTATAGATACAGACATGTTTCCATTGTGTTTTGTGCGTGGCATCCTGATTATCTGTGCGCCTTTTGGCTGGATGCCTCCGTCTTCAGCACTCTGCTTACTTGGACAGGACTATGGTCCTGCTCCAATGGGACTCTCCGACCAGTCTTAGTTTCCAGCCCCTGATGGCTGAACTAAGCCCCATCACCACTGCACGGTGCTGGCCTTGATGGGGATTAGGCATTACTAAATGGTCAGTCTTTTATCCTATGAAAATCCCTCCAACATTCTTCTTTACAGTTATATATTTCATGTATGTTCTGTTGTCCCCCACTCATTGGTTACATGTACATCTATATCTTTTCTCAATTTTTTACTTTTGTCTTCAATCAAATGATCCCTACAGGTGACGAATAGATGCAGGTCTATGAACATTGCACTTTTGTCTTTTTGTGACAGAATCCTAATAGGTGGAGAATGCCAGATGTACAGTCACTGCAGATGGGTCAACAAATATTTCTAATCAGGACATGTCAATCATAGGAATGGCTACACTCTTGGCAGGATATTTCAGTCCTAGGATACTATTGCACTGGAATGCCTTCCTTCTAGACCAAATGTGCATCCATAAACAAAGAAGGCAAACCTTTTTGTTAGAAAGGCAATAAACACTACACTAATTGACAAGTCAGTAACCAAGGCAACAAACCAGAACACCCGTAAGTCCATTGCACTAGTGACTAGAGACTCCTACCCCAAAGACTGGATCAAAGCATATGCAGATGAGTCAGCCTTCAAAATCACCATCAATGCAGGATATGTCTCTCTCAAAAAATGAAAATCTACTCCTTGTGGAGATTTCTGCAGCACCTAGGATGCACAGGTGAAAGCAAAATCAGAAACACTCTCATACATTATCAAACTATATTCTCGAAAAAAATGCAGTTGCCTGCACGTCATATAAAAACAGTGCCATAGTTTGTGATGGGGTCTTATTTGTAGAAATTTTGAAATTGCCATAATAAATATTTGTTTTTTCCTAATCAGGACAACTTAACACACAAAACCTCTGTTATTGTGTATTTATAGTAAGACTAAGCTCTTGACAAAGTCTAGGTAGACAAAGCCAACCTAGCATTGTTAACAAAGGCTTTGTCTACCTAGGCGTAAAAAGTCTGTTTGCGGCGAAATACTCGGAAGAAGTTGGCAGGTAACTCAATGGGTACATAGGTGCTAACAGCAGAGCTGTGTGGACAGCATAGGGCACAGTTAGACACATAGTACGCTCTGGCCATCCACTGCACCTGATTTTCTCCCAGTTGTCTCGACTTTGTCTTGCCACTGGACCAAGATAAAACTCAGGAGAGAGAGTGTGGTTGACGATTAGCGCAACTCTTCCACACTATAAACCAACTTCAGCGCTAGTCATTTCTCAACCCATTGAAAAAACATCTCAACCTCACAGAGATACCTTCTATTGTTGTCAATTCTGTAAAAGAACATTTTGTGCGCGCATTGGACTTGCTAGTCATTTAAAAACGCACTATTAATTTTATTATTTATTGTTATTATTATTATGGTTGAGTTTTTGGTCATCGTAGATTACGACGGACGAACATCATCATCATCATCAAGTTCTTGACTGAAGTTTTTTTCCAGAATTGTCTCACTAGTGACTCAACTCATTACTTTCAGAGTCTCAGTTCACTGCCTTGCTGATTCTCATTGCTGCAGTGACTGACATTTTCTTCAATAACATTAATTGTTGCAAGCAGTTATTATGATGAAACAGTGAAATCCCATTTGAGTATACAGCATACCAATTGTAAATATTGATCAGTCTTTATGGTGATTTTTGTATGGAGAATATTGCATCCTGTTAAAAATAGACTGAAATGACTTCCCAGTTCAGACACACTTTAGTGAACTCAGCTGTCATTGTGCTCATAGTTCAGTGAGTTAAGAAAGTTAACAAACAAGATATTTTGCCACCTCATTATAGTTTTACCACACCCTATATCACATTCTTTGCTTATTTAAAGTATCACATTCTATTACTGAACAAGAGGATAACACAGTCAACACAAATAAATATAACAGTATGCAATTCTATGAAATGTTACTTCAAAGATAAACACAACAAGAGTTAGCACAAATATAAAAGTAGGACTTTCCATACTCCGATGACTAATCTGAATGTTTGAACCCATGATTGCAATGCTATCCAGACTGTTATCAAGGGTCATTGAGATCAGTGACTGATATTTGACCTGTGTACTGTTTTGTGGTAAGGAAAGGTTTCACACAGTGCTTCTTGGCTTCTGTCACAGCAAGGAACATGTTGGGAACCATTGTTCCACTGCAAAGTTGTTGCTAATGTTGAGGAATAAATATAATTAATTATTACATAGAGGGCCATATATATGTTTCCTGGAGAGGGAGGGATTTGCAAAAAAAACAACAACCTTTTGTGCATTTTCATGTTTTCAATTATTTCTTTTAATGAAAAATTTGATGACCACCTATTTCAGAAAAATCACTGGGGGGGGGGGGGGGGGGGGTGAATTTTATGGTAATGTTTGTGGTTGTTAATTTGGAAGTAGTTTGACTTTTGGTAGTATTAAAACTTCTTGGTACTAAAAGTCATGTTCTGATCCCAATACACACACCCCTCCCACCTATGGGCTTGATTACATAATGAGTAATTTACATCATTATCATGTTGCATGTCCGTTACAGGTAATTTATTAACTGTTCACGTTTAATATGTATAACAGTATGCTAGATGTGAATGGTGGTTATTCTTCTTGATTCTTGATTAGAAACTGGCTTCACAGCATGTGGGACATTCCCATAAGTGCTCCGCCCTCTGCTCCAGCAGCCATCCCAGTGTATGTAGACTTATAGTTCCGGTCAGGTTTTGATTGTGTGATCTTCTGGACTTTCCAAAAAGTTTACTTTACCTCCTCTCACCTCTGAATACTCCCATTTCTAACATTCTCTGTATGTGTATGTTCTCAACCTCATTGACATCTGCATCTTGAAATGAATTTATTACTGCCTTTATTAAATCTGCTTTATCTCTTCTCAGCAATGTGCCGTCTATCGCCGCATTGCCTGCCAATAAGTCGGCTCTCTCGTTTCCTCTGACCCCAGCATGACCACGGCAGTATATCCATATAATGCTCTGGACAACTGAGTTGTTCAATAAGTCCCACCATTCTTTTCTTAGCATGAACTTTTCTATCTTGCGCAACAAGCTTTGAGAATCTGTGAGTATTACCGCTTATGTTGATGTATCAGTTATCAACCAATTAAGAGATGCTGTAACTCCCTCTATCTCCATCCTCATGCTTGATGTGACAGTAGAATATGCTGAAGATTTCTCAACCAACTTCGTGCCATTTCTGTAGGCAACAAAACCCCAACCGCTTTTATTTGTGTTTCTGCTAACAGAGCCATCTGTGTATATAATTATGTCTTGTGGTTTCGAGTGTAGTTGGGCGAGTTCTTGTACTGTATCCTGAGCCCTGACAGCCGTCCATTTTCGACACGCTTTATCTAGTTGTATTATTACTTTAGTCAGTGATTTCTTCTCAGTGTCTACCTCCACCCATTCACTGCCCTTTCCTATTTCTTCCAATTCACATACTATTCGCAGTGTGTCTTCAGCCTCTGCCATCCATGATCTGCCACGCTTGATTCATTTTCCCTTTGACTCATCTAGACGATGGTGTAATGGGTGGTGATTATTTTTGATAGCTACATACTAATGATGGTGTTGTAAACAAAAATGTAAACCTAACATGCTCTGTACAATGTGAACATTTGTTGTTCTCACATACTGTGTCTTGCTGAGCTTGAAAGATCTTCTGTTGGATGGTTTGCATGCAGCAATGTTTTTCTACAGAAACAAACACCCTCATATTAAAGATACCTTTGGTCTGAAATTGGAGTCAGGGGAATGATAGGAAATCAAGAATATATCAGAAAAGTTACAGATCCTAAGTTGCTAATGATAGGGGATAAGTGATATCATGGTATGATTTATAGACATTGTACTAACCAAACTAAACTTGATTATATATTCTGACTGATTATATGTATTCTGGGACTTGCTAATGTGGCTCTTTGTATCATATGAAAAAAAGCAAGGCAGTGCTCAATCAGTGTACAGTATATGGTTGACTTTATTGTGTTTAGGTCAAAGGGCATGAGCCCATGGACCACTGGATCAGCAACCAACCACTTTATTGTGTTCAGGTTTTCCCATATGTACTCCATCTCTCTCAATAGAGCAGCAAGCTGTATACAGTGTACCACTCATAGCACAAACTCCATAACCTCAAGCATTTTTTTAACTGGATCTCTTCAGCCTTGTTTCAGAGGAAGGTGGTACTGAAGTGTGGCAGCTGGACATCTGGTCTGAGACAGTAAGCCCGGGCCTTTCGCAGAGTTCACTTTGTCTCCTGTGCTTTTTAATATTTACACTATGGTTATGGATGAACAACTGATTGGAAATGACAGAACCTTTTCATATGTAGATGACATTCTGGTATACTATAAGGGATTAGAAAGAATACATTGTCAGAGACCTACACATTGAATTGGTTGCAATGGTCAATTGTGTAATGCACCTGAAGCTTTCATGAACCCAAAGAATGCAGCTATAACATGGTTTTCTCTGAATAACCACATTGTACTTACATTAATGCCAACTACCGATCTATGTGGAGGAATAGTACAGAGAATATCACATTTAAAATACCTTGTGGTGCTGTTTGACTGGTGTTTGTGTCTGAGTGAGCATGTAGGTTAAGCAATCCAAAGAGCTCATTAGAGAGGGTATGGCTGCTGTTTTTTGTGAACAATGGCTTCATGCACCACTCTATCAATGGCTAGTCCTGTCAGTAGTAGAATATGCCTTGGCCATTATCCAAATGCAGATTGATGGACTTTATAAGATACAAAAGGAAGCTATGTATATCATTCTTGAATGTCCCCCAAGATACAGAAATAGTGGGGATGCTCTTCATGCTGGATTATTCTACTATAATGCAAAGAACAGAGATATTTCATTTGTAACTGATCATCACTACAAACAAGAACCACCCATTATATACGGTAATGATACTATAAGGATCAAAGGTAACATTTAAAAAAAATGGCAGTCATTGTTTGGCAGGGCAGAGAAGGTTATTAAATGGGTATCCACATCAGGGAACATAGGGCATGAAGAAGAGTGGGAAAGTAAGCCTATCACGTTTACAGCTTCCATTCAAGTAGTCATCAGGATTTCCAGGGAACAAAAAAATAACATCTTGCTCATATGGATTCAGAAGTCTAGGCTCTGATCAGTGAGAATTCCTCAAACAGAGACATTATTATCTACACTGATAGGTCAGTGGTTTGGCATGTGTGCAGTGCTTGTGTAGTCACAGCTCAATGCAGAGTGAAGTGTGTAAGTGAAGAAAGTAGTGTTTTGCATACAGCCACTACAGTAGTAGGATGATGATTGAGGTGGTGGAAGTGATAGGGCTGGAGAAAAAAAGGTGGTGTTTTTTTTAAATACAAAGAGATGCAGCTGTAGGACCATCTCATTGTATTGATAGTTTTGTATATTAATTTTGGTTGTTTCTTGATAAAAGTCCCTATTGGACTGTAACATTGATAAAGTCCTTATTCCTTTGTTTTTTTTTTATTTCTCATTGACATTATTTTTGTTATTTCTCATTGGCATTTTTTTTTTTTACTTTATTAGTTATTTTAGTAATAAGTGACAATAATACTTTATCATAGTGACCAAACCCGAAATAAAGGAATGACAAAAACGGATGTGCTGGACCTAGGACGTCCTGACCACAAGTGGCCAACAGGGGTGCAAATAATCACAGTTCTACTGTGGAACTTGCAGCACAACGTACTTCACGCTTCCCGGCGGAAATCACACGAAATATTCGTTGTGGTTATATGAGAGCGAACACAGAAGAAGAAGAAGATACTTTATCATAGATGTTATTGGACAGTATCCATCATTACTTTTTGATGTTTGACAGGGAGACAATACAAACTTTGACCCTTGAATTAGAATGCAGCAAGGCTTTTAAAGACTATCAAAGGTTTAAAAAAATAAATTTCTAGTGAACATTTACAAAAGTTCTGCTGTTCTTTTGAACTTTAAAGTATTTATTTAATAAAACTGTCCAGATCATTCAGCTGGCAGATATGGATCCATTTTGGGTGAACAATCCTAAAAAACATGTTGGTATCGAACGGCTGATTCTAGAGGGCAGAGTGCCAGGTGAGAGAAGAAGAGGAAGACCAAGAAGATGATTGACCAGTGACATCAAAGAATTTATGCACTTTTGTCTCTGGTCAATGCAGGTCTGCTGTCCGGGACAGAGAGGCTTCAGAGTATGACATGACCAAAACAATGTGCTGGAAAGAATATCACTTGATATATAATCCTAAATTTGGCCCACCGATCCAAAAAATGTTGCACAAGACTGCTTTCATCACAGTCTAGGTTCATTATATATTGCTGTGTCCACATTCAGCCAGTGCATGTGATGCCACATTGGTGTATTTTATATTATCTATGCACTATGCATTACTTTTATGTCTTACATAATTACATGTATATATTGTGAAAATGGTTACATTTCACTAAAACTCTCATTACAATATTTAATCATTTCCTTTTATTAGAATTTGTTTTCACGATGGAACATATCCTTATTTCTTGAAGTGATTCTTATTTCATAGATTAATTTCACATTAAATGATTACAAAACTATTTTATTTTGTTCCTATATCTGTTTTAGAGAACTTACAGTAGACCAGCATTTTTGTCTGGAATTGTAAACTACTAAAAGAAGTCAGTTGAGCTCTGTTATATGCAGGCCTTATATACAACAGACAGCTGTGCCTTTCTCAAATACATTCTTGAAGAAATAAATTTTGGTGGATATGGCTGAAGCACACTCTGCTGTTGCTTTTTCATTTACCGTAACACCTGAAGGATATGATGTCAATATCAACCATGAAGCTATGCGAGCAATATGGGAGAGTGGTGTCCTCTCTTGGAAGAAGAGAATTGGTAGACTCAAGGTGAGATTTTAGTTTCATATAACCACTTCATTTTCTTTAAAGTTGGTCTCAGGTACCTGTTTACTATAGAGATTTGATGGGTATGTTGTAAATCTACATCAACTATGGAGCAGATGTGATAGTCTTTGGATAACATTTCTTTCAACTGTTTTATTGATAATAGAATACATTACATTAAAAAGAGATAACCACACTTTAAAATATAAAAACTCAAAGAAAGGTGATATAGTATAGTACAAAAACAAAGTTTATTCTGTTACTTGTGTTTTTTTAAACTGACTAATTGGCCGAATGGGTCTCCATAAGGTATGTGTTTGAAGTAAAATCGTTATATATATCACATATGCTTATGCTATTTGAAGTTTTGTCTGGGTGAATTTCATCTGCACGAGCTCTCTGCATATGTTGTGTCTGCTGCAATGTCTCACTGAAATACAGCAAGATAAAAAATCTATATCTAAATGCACAGAAAACAAATCTTATGACAACAGACTTTTAAAACAAAGATCAAACTGATAATCAAAATAGACAATATAAGACTAGAATGTGTAAACAAATTCGAATATCTGGTAGCAAATATAAACAGCACTGTTGAGATTAAAAGAAGACTCACAATTGCAACACTCACATTAACACAAATGAGAAAGCTGGGGCAAAGTAGCAATAATGACAATAAAATAGCCCTTTTAAGATAATGTATTTTCCCAGTGGCAACATATGGATGCAAGACTTTAAACAAGACAATATCCAGAAGAATAAATTCATTTGAAATGAAGTGTTACAGAAAGATACTACGAATATCATTGACAGAAAAAGAATAACAATGGAAAGGTGGCTTCTAAATACCATCATAAGAAGAAAGATACAGTATTTTGGACACTTAAAGCGACATGATGGTATCAACGGCTGATTCTAGAGGGCAGAATGCCAGGCAAGAGAAGAAGAGGAAGACCAAGAAGAAGATGGATGAATGTTTACTTAGAATCTCTATGTGTTTACTTTCCATAATTTCTATTAGTTCTACTGATGTTTGACCTAGTCCACACATGTTTAGTTTTGCTGTTCTTGTCTTCATTGTCGCTCCCAGTACTTTAATTATGTAGCAATGTATACACACTGCAGATTTGTTAAGTCTGTCATGTGGAGATGTTGTTCACTGACTGGATTTCGTGTCAAGATATATATTCTACTTATTGAAAATTAATTACAAATATCACATCTAGATAGAATCACACAATCATAATTAATATGATCCGATTGGGAAAACACTTCTGTCACTTTAATAAAATAATGCTTTTGTAATGTCAGAGAGTGTAACAATTCAGAGGTTACACGCTGCCATACTTGGCCAATTAATGGATGGAGGTGGATAAAGAGAAAAAGTTTGTGACATAGTAATACAACTGGGTAAAGTGTGTGAAAATTTCTTGGCACAATACTCCTGTAGTTTGCCGTTGCTTTCAGGAGGAATATCCGATTTAAACTGACACAGAGGAAAACACATACGTTCTCACTCGCCTACAAAGAGAATAACATTTGAATTAAAGTGTTATAGAAGAGTTTTGAGAATACCATGGACAGCAAAGAAAACAAACCAGGAGGTGTTACAAACAATTAACGTCCAGGAAGGCTGGCTTCTGAACACTATATTAAATAAAAAGCTAGCTTTGTTCGGTCATATTAAGAGACACAACGGCATGGAAAGAGTGTTAATGGAGGGGATGATAGAAGGCAACAGGGGCGAAGGCCGACCAAGACGCCGTTGGACAAAAGACATTCAAGAATGCCTGTGCATGTCACTGGAAGATGCAGGGCAACTTGCTCAAGACCGCGAAGAATTCAAGAAATCCATAGGAAAGACTACGTTCTGGAAAGAATATGTCGCTTGATGAAAAGTGTGTGAGGAAAGGACTGGTATCAGGGCAGAGGTGGTGTGCAAGACCTTATTCAGTTGCACTCAAAACTGCAAGACACAATCATATACACACAGATGGCTCAGTCAACAGAAACAAATAAGTGTGATGGGAGGGAATTTGTTGCTTACAAGAATGACAGGAATGTGCATGAGAAATTATTTATATTCCATTATTATAAAATACTCCACTACAACATCAAACATGAAAATAGAAGCGCGTGGCTGAAATATAAACACACTCTTTGATACTCTCAGACTCCCCCAAAGATGTGTAAAATAGGAAGATGCATTTTAAGAAAAGAAACGGTCATATTACTGAATAACTCGGTTGTAAAGAATATACTGCCTTATCGTGCAGTTGTCCGAGCACACTTATTGGCAGGCAATGCTGAGGTTTATGGCACAGTATTGAAAAGAGTCTAATAAGGGCAGTCATTAATTTACTACGGAGTGAAGAAGACTATGCTGGAGGTGATAATGTGCACATACAAAAAATGATGGAAATGGGGATGATCTGGTGGAGAAACATTGTGTCCTCCCTGGAAAGATAAGAAAATCACATCAACATTTGACGAACTTTAGGTCTGTATACTCTTGGATGGCTGCTGCAATGGAGATGTGATCACATTTGGGAATATCCCATGTGCCATAATGCTGGTTTCTAATCAAGTCAAGTTCTTATATTTCAGAACTCTCCTAAATCTGTAATATTTCACTCAGCAATTCTTGACATTTAGTTGTTTTATTATTTCATTCCTCACAGAATCAGATCAGAAATGGTGTCTTCCCTGCTTCCTTGACATCTTGGCTGTTTGTTGTGACACTGATCTTGGGTATCAGACTTTCTGGTCTGTTTGATCCATCATATGGAGTTGCAGAATTGATTCATAAACATATTCCAGGGTAAGAATAGTTCTATCATTGTTCTTAGTGCAATACTCAAAGGTTATGACAATCATAGTTATTCTATAATCTTGTCCTGGGATAATTAATGCAAACCAATGCTTCTCAATGTGGGCAAGTATAGCTCCCAGCATTTTTTCAGGGAGCAATAAAGCACACAACTGGAAATTGGAGGCCACGGAAGATTTGTATTATTATCTAATCTATATATATATATATATATATATATATATTTAAATGGATAAATTCAGTAGCTATTTGTTTTTTTTTCGTTATATACGTTCTTCCATTTCGTAATGAAGACCAATAAAAATTGGCAAACTAATAGACAATTTACAGAAGAACGGGATGATGCTAGAAAATTTCGAATTATTGTCCATGTGTCCGATGACAAAAGGTGACCAATGATACAATTGCTTGACCTTTGACCCTCTGACCGAGGCACACAGTTTGCATAATGGCAACATTTGTCCGTAATGGCTCATGGATTACATAATAAATATTGTGTTTTGCTGCATTTCTCTGTAGTCATCACACTTAACAGATGTTGGGAAAACAATCCACAGGTGGTGGGTGCAGAAATCAGGGTGCTCATTGACAATAACTGCAGAAAATGATATCATCTATGCTGTTTGATCAGTCACTTGTCATCAGTGCTGTACTTGGGCCTTTTCAGAATTTTACGATGAAAAAACTGTCAAGGAATCCAGCCAGTAGTACCTTCATGACAACCATGAACAGTCTTATGTTGAAGATAAAATCTGTGACAGTCACTGTTATGGCTGGTGCCACAGGAATATTCTCACACATGCATACTAAGTGACTCAATGAACATACTCCGCAAAATTGAAGAGTTGGCCGCTATCAATGAGTGGATTTGTTGGGACTGTCTGTGACCAGAAAGACTACCTTCCTGTTCATGCAATAAAGTAGCAAATACACTGGCCACAATATCAAAAGGCATACCAATAGATCATTCTGACATAATCAATGCACCAAGGGACCTTATCTATAGAGAATAACGGTAGATCTCCAGATCATGAAAGATTTTGTAGAAAAGGGGTTGCTTTCTGTTTATTTTTATAAAATGGTCAATTTTGCATAGATTCAAATAAAATTTTGCCCTATAGTAGAATATATATACTGGTAATTTATTATAAATTATTGATGGATGAAAAATCATGTTCTAATTAGTTCAAATTATTAATTATATAATTATGACAAATTTACATATCGAATATGGTGATGCTGGTTTCTACTCGGAATTAATAACTTTTTTGTTTCTAGTCTCAAAATCAAGAAATTATAAACCTAATAATCTGGCTTATCTGAACCTTGGAAATAACTGTATGTAGTAAACTTTTCTAAAAAAATTACCGGTATGCTGAAAAATTACTAAAAAATTGCACAGATATTTGCAAATGAATAGTGTTATAAAATTTTTTCTTTCAAAGTAAGCACAGTGAAAATGGTTCATGTTCCTGTTATAGAAGATATGCACATTCACTGAAAATATCATGAGTCTAGCTTATAAACTGTGGAAGAAATGGTTCTAAAAATAGCTAAAAAAACAATCACATTTTGACGAAAACTGCACATGCAAAATTAAGGATATACTAACAGTTATTTCCATTGATACACATGCCAATTTTAAATTGCTTGTAATGCAAAAACTATAGCAAATAAACATAAAATGTAAACTGTGTAAGAAAATAGATATTATGAGGATTATGAAAATTTAACTTGTTTTGATAAGCATAAAAAGGTGATTTTATATTGATAATTCTAGGTAAGTCTAGCCCTGTAAACAATACTAATAATAATAAATAATAAAACCCATCAGCTTCGCAGTGGTGCCACATTCAGAAATGAAGAAAGATCTCCACACGTCCCGCTTGATGTATTTGTTTTGTTTGTTTGATCTAGTAACTTGGTGAGAAGCTGAAGCTATAATTGTTGAGCAAGATGTATAGCAGAGATTATAGTGAGCTTGTATTTCAAGATAAAGGTAGAGGCAAGTTGAGTTAAAATCTGCACACAGTTTGACCCATTAGTCTTCCCGTGCCAGTGGTTGACGAGCAACAACCTGGCTAGTGTCACCTGCAGCACTCTAAAGCAATTCCTCTATTCCAGAACCCTTAAATGGCAAAAGCCCTGGCAGGAATTTCCTGATAATTGGATCAAATAATGGAATTTTTGCAAATCATGAGTGACCCTACTGTTACCAGTGAAGATTAAATCTGAATTATCTGGCTGCCAAGTCACTTAGCTGTATCTACCTCAACTTTAATCTTAATTTTCATAGTGAATATGTATTTGTGGATATTTATGCTATTTATTGCAATCAGCAGATATAGTTAAATTTACTAGATTATCCACTCATCGAAGGTTTGCCCTAGCAGTTGTGTATAATCACTTCTATGCTTGCACAATTTCACAGAATCAGGAGTGCACCGTACTCAGTTGGCCTCTATTGCAGCATGATTCTGTTTGGTACCATTGCATGGGTTGTCAAGTTTCTTGTACTGAAATATTTACTAAGACTGCTGCTGACCTATCATCGATGGATATATGAAGTTCGTGGGAAAATGACATTGAAGACAAAATTGTGGTTTGTAAGTATTGTACTAAGATTTGTGTTAATAAAAGTGAGTACTACTATTCTTTTATAACTAACATACAGTCTTGTTAAAAATTAGAATGATCAAGTGCTGCATAAGGCAGGATGCGACGCAGATCTGCACACTGTTTATTTTTAATCTATTTATCTATTCTATAAACCTGTAACCTGTCAGGGTTGTAGGAGTACCACATTGGATGCATCGACACAGTTTTATGCAGCCATGCTGACGAGTGAGGAAAAATGTTGTTCTGTTCAGTCTTTGATGTTGTCTCTACCTGCTATTATAGATTCTCTTCTGCTTCTTCTACTGGTGATTGTTCCCTGCAGTTATCAAATACTAGATGAGAAAGATCGCACGATTACAGATGTTATATACTTTAAATACAAGCTGACTTCCACATTTGTAATCTATGGTTTTCCTTGATACCACATGCCTACATTATAAGCCAGATTGGCAATCTCTTTGTGAAAAAAATTAGATATTTCAACAAGAAATCAATTTTAAATTAACTTGAATGAAAATATGTTTTTACTCCTTTTGATCAAAGTTTTTTTCATCACCTTACTCTCTGACTGTTAGCATGTTTTCTAGCATCATTAAATAATATTTAGTGTTAAATATATACATTGCATTGTTAAGCTATCATGCATTGTACCTAGTCAGGTTACTGTGCTGTTTTACTGGAATTAAAAGGTTTTGTACATAATGGGATTTGGGGCAAAGAGCTGCACAGTTAGTATAGAATATATATTGTGTGCACCATAGCCACTGACTGGGGAAGGGCCTTTTTTAACTAACCATCCAGGCAAGCTGTGAAAAAAAGATGCTGGATTGCAGTGAAAGAAATAGCAGGAATCATTTGTTATGATGTGTATTATAATCTATGTGGAATAGTTTGCAATATACTGAAAGGGGAAAAGTTAGCTCGGGAAACTGAAATTGTCGAACATTGTAAAGTAAAGGATTCCAGCTGATTTTTATGTGGTAACATTTGAAGTCTCTGATTATTCTTGTCTTTAAATCTGTAACAAGGAATGAAATCACATTCTGTGGGCAAAGCAATTTGTGAAAATGAATTCTGTCTTAAAAGACTCCAAGAAAGACAAGCATAATTAGGACGGTTCATTACGGGGAGACGTGTTCACATATTCTAACTTTTTAATATTAGGCTTGATTTCATTCAGCTTCCATGACGCGGAGATAAAATACATGCGTCTGCTACCGATCATTCGATCTGCGCTCAATGCAACTTTCACCCTTTAAGGATATTCCAGGGGAGGGGGGGGTGCCTTTCAGTGCATTGCACACAGATTGATGGATGCTGTGTTGTATGCGCCTTCAGCTAAAGTTCTCCTAGTTAAATATTGTATGGTTTATTTCATTAAAAATGTGGAACATCTCCCCATGATGTACTGCTAGGATTATGGGTTTAACAGAACAGTGACCAACCATTTCCAAAATTTGCAAAACTTTAAAAAACATGATTTTCTGTCATATTACATCTCAAACATGGATGAAAGTGACTTCCAAATAAAATGTTCAAACATGTTGCTCCAGCAGGTTAGCAAAAAGTTGCAACAAAATTTTCAAGTTAACAAAAAAAAGATGTTTACAGCTGCATGCAATGTGACTGCTGTTGGATACTTCATGCGACTTCTAACTGCAAAAATTCCTCAGAAAGGACAATATAGATGTAAAATCATCTAACAAGAGGCTCTTCTAACACATACACACACATATAAAGTTTCTTCCATCTGAGGATATGTATCCTTCCTGCCAAGATATGGAAAAAAGAATCAAGGGAGAAGTCTTGATTAAAGACTTGATAAATCAACAGTAAAGACAAGCAAATTTTGGAGGACAATCTAGTGTCACAGTCAAATTATTCTTTCCCAGTGCAAGACATAATGATTACAAATTGCTACAGTTCCCAGAGCCTCCAAATAGAATTACACAAAGTTAAAATTGATGATTCAAGAAATCTCATTATTGGCGACTATAACACTCACTCCTCACCAAGCTGGGGTTGTTAAACGACCAACCAGAAAGGGTGGGAGATAAAAGATTCTATTTATCTATGTTCCTTCAGTGCTGAATATGGTACATAGGGCAGAAACAAGGTTCTCCAGTTTGAGTAATTTGATGCTACTATGTGTAGTTCTCATGTGTTGTTGAGACTCATAGTCATATTGTCTTTGATGTTGTATGAAAGATTGGGTGATAGAAAATAAATGGACACTTATAAACCACCCACATGATTTGCCAATTTATTACATTTGATCATAGAAAACTAAAAGCACACCAGATCTGGCTATGGCACCTGATGACATTCATTGTCAAGAATTAAAATTCATTGTCAATCTCAAGAACAGTAAATAACAATTTGGAGGCAGTGACCAAGGCCTAGTTACACTACACACCTCAGAGACAGGAAACACGAAGGCACAAATAGGACCCTAGCTGGAACTACAAAAAGCCACTGAACAATTTTTAGAGAACACACTGATCAACTCTGTCATAAATAAAAACATTTCTGTAGCTCAGCTAGAGTCTCTGGCACATGAAATGATTTAATTAAAACAGCCATTCAAATAAGAACCACAGCTATATTAGTGGTTATGGAAACAAAATTATATGTTGTCACACATAAAGACCTGTTCTAGTGATACCTTCCTTCCCTGATGTTGCAAGATATACTAGAGTCATGTGAAAAGAAACGATTTGCTGAAAGAAACTGAACATATCTTTTTTTCAGAGGAAAAATTTACAGTAGAATGGCTTCTGTTGACTATGTATTTTTTATTTTATAAAGCCCTCAAAAGGAGGCTCAAAATTGTACAGAGAATTGACTTCATTGTACTCATGTTTCCCCAGATGTACTCTGCCCCTCTCAACTATGCAGCATGCCTCCTACTGAGAGCACCACTCATATAATGTAACTTTGTAGCTCCATGATAATCCCCAGGAATATCTGAAAAAATGCATTTGATAAACAATATTGTCTTGGCTTGGTATTGAATATGCAACCTTTTGAACATAAGATATGTTGCTTAAACACTGCATCATGATGATTCCCTTACTTTTATACAGACTATTCATTAGGTTCATAGTGGCTCTTTCACCACATTATCAGTGACAGAAATCTAGCCAATACAATATTTGTATAATTACTTGCATGAATTTTGTTACCTCAGATGCTGATCAAGCTTTATGGAGGCAAGAAGCCCCTTCTTATGAGTTATCAGTCATCTCTACCAAAACTTCCAGTGCCCAGCATAAAGGAATCTGTTGATAATGTGAGTTCCTATAGTTAATAGTGCAGATGATGTGCATCAACTGTTTCTTCATGATGGAAACCATTCTAAAAATGTCACTACCTTTATACGCTTAGCAACATTTTATATGTCTATTCAGAAAGCAACCTGTAAGGAAGAAAATTTGATTATCAATCATTGCCAACAGTAGTCAAATGAACAGAAATAGATATAAGTGTTAACACTATTAGTTAATAAAACAACCTGGAGAGTGACAAACAATGTTTCAACTAAAAAACTTCATCAGGAAGAAAGACAACAAAATAAACAATATACTTTTTTTGTTGCGTTCGCTCCATTGTAATCAGCACATATATATGTGTGATTTCCGCCGGCAGCGTTGTTACGTTGTGCCACCGTTATGCGCCTTGTAGGCCCAGCACATCCGATTTCGGCATGAAACAATATACTGAATGTAGGAAAGCACATAAGGATGGTAGGAGGAAAATATTAGAGCGTAGTTAGAAACATATCATAGGGAAGAGAAAGATCGAAGCTGGGAGGATCCAGCAAAGAAGAGGAAGACATACATGATGAGAAGAAATGGATGATATAGTGGTGATGAGATAGGTAATAAGATAGACAAAAATTAATAATGTATCTTGTATTCACATCTGTGTGGGCAGATATTACTTCAATGATCAGGTCACTGAGACCATACAATTTTACCAAGATTTTGCTGTGTCTATTTCCAATTTCTATTTCCAATTTCTTTCACATAATTAATTCACATCTATTGCTATCTGTTTAGACCACTGCATTTTCATCCATCACAATTATTGTAATACTTTGTCTATTATTCCGTGGAGTTACATATAGGACATATTTGAGTACATTTTGAGACATAGTATTCATAGTGCTGGTATTTACTGAGGACATTTTGTGTCATAGTATTCACAGTGCTGGTATTTATTGATCACATTTTGTGATGGTATTCACAGTGTTGGTATTTATTGAGCACATTTTATGACATATTATTCACAGTGGTAGTGGGGTGCAAAGGGAACGCATTGCTCTTGGCGGACTCAGGGTTAGCAGATAACCAAGATCCCAAAAGTGCCTCCTCGTGGTGCACCCTGGTAACAGAAATACAGCGGCTAATGCTGATTCTGGCGAAACCTTTTGGGGATCGTGTCCGTGAATGTGGAGGTAACAGATGGAATGAGATTTGACTGCAAAAAGACAGTTAATAACTCCGACACCACTGTGCCAACACATGCAGCAACACTGTCGACACACAGTGAAGCTAAAAAGTCTGGTAGAAGCATTGGAGGGTGGCCAATGTAGTCGGTACGAAGCAGGCAGATGTTCGAATAAAAATAAAAGCACAATGAGTACACTGAGAAAGATGCACAACGCTAGAGGGCAGCGTCATGTGTAAAAAGCATGAAAGACGGTTCGATGAAATTGGAACTAAAGCATTGTTTGCTCGAGACAAGCTTCTAGTTACCATGATCCCAGCCTGGGCCCAACTCTACTGTCGAGTCTTTCCTATACCGGAAGCGTGCTCGAGGAGAGAAAAGGTTCAGTACCCGATGGGCACAGGCATAGCAGTCCGAGGTGACAAGCACTGTTCAGCTCTAGAACAAAGCACAAGTTCCTAACGTTCCTAAATATGTGTACAGATTCAGACCTGGACGAGGGGCTCACGAAGTTGGTGAATAACGCTTCGGCTAAGAAGACGAACGAGTCCGGAACCAGGCTTGAGGACGAGAAAAGGTTTAGTACACGATGAGCACGGGCACAATACGTCTAATTGCACGAGGCATGTTCACTGACTGCGGAACGCCTCGTGCAGGACAGACGTGAAAGACAAACCGTCTCGGCATAGAGTCAGTACACATTCACCATCTGGCGACAGATAGGAAGGCTGTCACAGGCTAGGGTAGCCCACCCGAATTGCCAAGGCATGCCGAAATCGGATGTGCTAGGCCTACAAGGCGCATAACGGTGGCAAAACATAATCACGCTCCCGACGGAAATCGAACGGATATCTGTGCTGGTTACAATGGAGCGAACGCAAAACAAACAAACAAACAGTGGTAGTATTTATTGAGCAGATTTTGTGACAGTATTCACAAGGGGGTATTGATTGAGCACATTTTGTGACAGTATTCACAGTAGTGGTATATATTGAGCACATTTTGTGACATAGTATATACAGTTGTGGTATTTATTGAGCACATATTGTGACATAGTATTCATAGTGATGGTATTTGTTGAGCAAATTTTGTGACAGTATTCACAGTGATAGTATTTTTCGATTTGAATAAAATCAAGATGTTATAATTCTAGGCAATTTCACATTCTTTAAGTGCATTATTTATTTCTGTTAACACCTTAGTGTACTTGTTTTTTTCAACTTCATGTTCAGAATAGATTATGTTTTTCCTTGTGCTATGTCATATATTGTTCTATTCTATTTGCTCCCTCCAAATCAGACGATTATTATGTTATATAATGTCATTTTGTTGGTTACTTGTGCAGATTTTCCTGTTTCATAATTTATTCTTACATTGCTTGCTCTGATTCTTGTTTTGATCATTGATAAATTAAATTTGCTGCTATCATGACTTCCATTGACTGACCTTTATCATTTGTGTCAGATGTCTAGGCTGTTTCCTGTTGTGTTATTCTGGATGTTATGATGAAGTGTATACAAGGATCACCAATGCAAGCAGCACTTTCAGCAGATTGTATGCTTATAGAAATAGCATTAACCTACAGACTAATCTGAAAGTTTGCAGAGCAGTGGTACTTCCATTGTTGTTATAAGCTGGTGAAACATGGACTGTGTATGGATGACATGTGAGGAAACTCAATCACTTTCATATGATTCGTCTCAGAAAAGTTATTAACATCAGATGGCAAGACAAGATTCTGGATACCACTGTTGTTGACACATCTGGTATCCCTAGCATTGACACTATTCTGATGCAGACATAGATTCACTGGGCAGAACATCTGGTATATATGCCAGATCATCGCCTGCCAAAGATACTAATCTATGGTGAGTTGCAGAAGGGCATACCATCTTAAGGTGGCTAAAAGAAGCACTAAAATGACACATTAAAGACCTCACTGAAATTTTTTGAAATAGATCAAGATACAAGTGAAGAGCATGCACAAAATAGAGGTACATGGTGAGCTACAGTAAAAACATCAAAGGCACAGCATCTTGGGAAAAGAGGAGAAGTGCAGCAGCTCAAAAGCGAATAAATATATATATATATATATATATATTTATTCATCATCTATCCATCCATAATCTATTACTATACAGTAACTGTTGTAACATTTGCTTTACCGCAACAAGAAAGTGTGTGACAGTGTTTAGACTACTGGGAGTTAGTGCTTCCCTACACAAAAAAGACTAGGCCTAGGCTACCGATCAGCTTAGGCTATGGTATTTCATTTGTTTTTTCACAGACCATTACCGTATTTTGGTCAATAAATAACATCAGATACTGGTATACTTTTCAGACCAATTTTGATGACCAATTGAAACCGTTATGATAGAAATATATGTACCATAACGGTTACAAAAACGGTAATACCCATTGCTAAAAATAGCGTTTCCGTGGAAATTATGCTCAGTAAAAATGGCGGGCATATTGGAAATAACGATATAGACCTAGTAAGTGAGTTTTTATCAAGAAATATCGATTTCGAAGGAAATATTGTATGATACATAGAAATTAATGTAATTAGAGGCCTAGCATTGTGGTAAGCACGCTCTAGATTGCTGGTGAGCCCTAGTCATTTTATCCTGACTTAATATATCGGGACATGTAACTGGAATTTTTTTAAAGTGTTTTTCTCCTTTTTACTGTGATTTGGACGTAATTTAAAAAAAAATTTGATCTTACTCGAATATAAGACGAGGAGTATGAAGTCATCTCTGAGTTTTGTCCAAAAATTCTCGGTTTATACACGGATCTTAATGGTATATGTTCCTTCAGCACTGGATATGATGCAGAAACCAGAGCTCTCCAGTTCGAGCGATGTAATGCTACTGTTTGTAATTCTTGCATGTTTTAAAGACCTATAGTCTTTACCCTCTAGATCCATACCCTCTTTGATAATTGTTCTGCGAAAAGTCTCACTTGGTCTTCTTCTTTTGCCATCTGATACCAATTTTAGTGCTTGTAGTAGCAGTCTGTTATCATTCAAAGTACATGTCTGATATGTTTATAGTCTTCTTTTTATTGTTGTAGAAACATATTCTGATCTTCTTTCCTGACTTAAGGGAAAAGTTTTCTCACATCCACATGTTTGCACCTACGAGAGCAAAAAATCATAGCTTCAGAGATTATATAGGCAGACAAGCCTCCCTCAACACATCAAGATGTAGTTCCTGCCATAAACTTCCCTGCCATGAACTAGGTCTTTGCAATTAGTGGCAACCTATCTTCCTTTATAGCTACTTCTATCTTTCAGCAAGCCAAGTATCTAATTTCAATTTGGTTGATTAGTACTGGAGCCGAAACCCTGAAATTAATAACAGGCTCTTTTGATCATGAAGCAGACGCTCTAACTACTTGACTGTGTCACTACTGCGGTGGTACATTGCGGGTGTCATATTCTTTCTCCAAAAATGTGGTGAAAAGATTAAGACAAGGAACATTCACTCTCCCAAGTAATATTTTTAAATCAAACATACTTAAAACATAAAAACAACTATCACATTTTGAAAATAAAATGTTTTCCCCCCTCCATTTAGTACCTGGAATCTGTAAAACATCTCATGACTGATGAGAAATATGATGAGATGGAAAAGCTTGCCAGAGAATTCCAAACAGGAATAGGAAATAAACTTCAGCGTTACCTGATTCTCAAGTCATGGTGGGCCTCAAATTATGTAAGCAACAGTTTCTACTTTGTATATTTGTTTTGATTGCAAGGAGTAGCAGTTATTGACTTTTGTTTCTTATAAACAATTAGGAAAAAGGTGTGGTTTTTTAAAACATTGTTCCATATAGAATTGAGAATATTATTCAACATTTCAGTCTATATGGTGATATATAGGTATGAGGGAAAACAGTGGTGGAGTACCAAAACTAGTACGACTACAGATTAAACATTCACCCATGTATGCTGCCTCAGTACCACAGTGAGCATGAAAGATTGAAAGTACCTAAGAAAGATTGAGGAAAGCTGGGCTCACAGGCAGTACCTAAAGTATGTTTCAGACAAGCAACACTATCATTTTTGTGCTAGAACATGCTGGTATCTGAGGAAATAAAAATTTTAACTGCTTGCTGACATGGCTTCCTTGGAAGCAGATAAGAAATGGACAGAAGCTGATAATTTGGATGCCCTCAGTACAAAAAAATTTCTTGCATAATTGTTTACAAATTGGCATAAAGCCTCTTCTGTAGTAAAAATCTGAAAAAAAGGCAAAATCATGATAATTCTTGCAAGACAGGTGCAGATCATGGTTTTTACCCTGGGCTGAAATTTGGGCAATGAACACATTATCAAAAGTTGGGCTATTTTCCCCCCATCAGTATTGCTATCACTCTCATGAGTTCTGCAAATATAAATAATACTCAAGAACTAATTAATATGCTGAAAAACATCTATTGAAGCTTGAGAAAAACATTTATTTCATAAAAGATAACTTCAAATGTGATAAACTTGTGTCTACAGCATTCTAAGTAAAAAGCTTGTTTTACATGAAACAAATTCGATGGCAACCATTGCCATTCAGTTGTCTCTCTGTTTAAAATGTATTAATTTGAATTAAACACAGTTCATCATCAAATAATATTCTTAATAAGGTATATTAGTCAAAATTGCATTGATACCAGTCTGCATTGATGTTGCTTATTGTTTAGTAATGGGATTAAACAAATATATATCAACCATTATTTACACAAGCCTAAAAGTTGCTTATCATTTTTTTGCATGGGTATTGAAATTAGATTTGAAATATCTACATCATCTTCTACTGAAACATCTGAAGGCACACAATCAGGACCAGCAATGTTAATCATGTTCTGACACATTTTTAAGTGTCAGTTATGACCATTTTTTAATCATGTTTACACATTTTGAGAGCAGATTAATTGTAATTGTAACATGCAGGATAAAATCCAAGATTGCTGTGTGTTGCTGGAAAAAGGGAGCAAAGAATAGTAACACTTAACCTACTATGCATGTCGTAACTAAGGAGGTTATGGGGTGAAGATGACAAATTCCCATCCGATATAGGATCAAAGTACCCAGAAGTGATGCTGAAGTCTGATGTGTCAGGTAGAAAGGCGCAGATATTGCGGCAAAGATGTAAACCATGATACAACACATTCTGTTTTCTGGACTACATCCTGGTAGTCTGCAGGAATTCAAGAATGAATGTGGAAGAAGAAATTCAAGATGGATAAAAATGGAAAAAAAATGAAAACGTTAGGAAATTTGTGATATAAATATTTTAATCACCAAAAATTATATTTGTTGTTATTGTTAATTCATCAAATGAAGCTTTATTTAATAAATATACATGATTTCATTTATTTTTGATGACAGATAGTTTATTGTTATAGGATGACAGCATAGAGTATATTCTCATCCATCATAGGTGTCCGATATCCATTTGTGGAAGTAAATAGTTTCACTGTAGTCCCACTTTTTGCTCATAGAAGAGTATCTCTGTGGTATTGTAGTTAAGTCATTAATCTGGTGCTAAGAAGGTTGTAAGTTTGAATCTGACAAGTATTGTCATTTTTACAAAGTGAATTTTTTTCAGAGATCCCTGAGGATTATTAACGTAAATCTACAGAATTGCATTCTATTACTGGTGCTCTTGGTAGGCAGTGTGTTGCTTTGTTAATAGGGACCGAGTACATATGGAAAGCCAGAGTACAATAAAGCTATACTCTACACCTTTTGATCAGTTTTTTTTAGAGATACACAAAGAAAATTTATGCATTGAATTGATGCCATTTGACTTGATTGTTGATGTTCTGATATATTTTATTTTATATTTGTTTGATTCAAACAGGTATCTGATTGGTGGGAAGAGTATGTATATCTTAGAGGTCGTTCACCAATTATGGTCAACAGCAACTACTATGGAGTGGTGAGCAACTGTTAACACATCCTAAAGTGCTGTTAGTCAAACAAATATGACATTTCGACAATGTCGTCCTTGATGAATGTATTATGTTTTTTGAAGTGGTTTCTATATGCTAGACCAGGCTTGTCAAACTCAAAAAGCACCATGGGCCGCATAAGATACTTTGAGTATACCGGCGGGCCACACTAACAAATCTAAGAAACACTGTAATCTTATTGAATTATATTTAATTAATTTGCACGCCTACTACAACGGTTTTATTAAGCTAACACCCCACAATGCCAAATATAACAATTGTAATGCAACATTTTTTTAAGAACATTCAATCATTTTTACTCTTTAATCAGTCCTAATTTTGTCCTGAGGTTTGATTTCTCTTTTTCATGACAATTTTTCGTATATCCGGCTGAAATGTATTCGCAGTTCCGACCTTCATCAGGGATGACAAGTGTTCATCGGTCAGCCTTGTTCTCTGAGAAGTTTTTGTTAATTTCATGAAGGAAAATAACTGTTCACACACATAGGTGGAACCGAACATTGCCATAATCTTAGTTGAAAACTTTCTGAAGTTTGTAAACAATTCAGGAAGGTATGAATAGAAGCCAGGTATGCTGACTTCTAGATACTTTGCTTTGAGTGTAGAATCAGACTGCATTTCTAATAGCTCCATCTGCAAGTTTTCCTCTGCTTTAACAACATCAAAGTTGAATGGTGCAGAGTATAATGCAAAATGGTATTCAAAAGATGAGAAATTACTAAATCTTTCCTGGAACTCTTTTGACAATAAATCTAGGTGACTCATATTTAGCAAAGGTAAGTACAGATTCAGCATTGACCTGGTTTTTGAGTTCTTTGCAGTTAGGAAAATGAATCAAATTTTCACGTGACAACTGTGTCTTCCATAAGCTTATTTTTGTAATGAAACATTTGATATCGTCGTACAACTGAGTGATGAGTTTGTTTTTGCCTTGTAATTTCAAATTAAGATCACTTAAATGTGCAGTAATGTCCACAGCAAATGCTAGATCCTGAACCCAACTTTCATCTTTTATTTCATCAGTGTATTTACCTTTCATCTCTAAAAATAAAGAAGTAATTTCTGGTCTCAGCAAATAAAATCTTTTCAGCACTTTGTGACACGACAACCAACGGACTGCTGTGTAGAATGGAACATCGGGGAACTGACTATCCATGTCTTCTAATAGCTGACTGAATTGACGATGGTTGAGAGCATTGCATTTGATAAAGTTCACTGTTTTTGTGACCACACTAAGCACGTGATTCAATTTTAAAGTCTTTGAACACAAATTTTGTTGATGAATAATGCAATGAAAATGTGCAAATGATGAATCTGGATATGAGTTCTCAATTTTTGTTTGCAACTTGGCAGCAACACCATTATGTCTGCCAACCATATTCGGAGCACCGTCAGTAGATAAACATACATGTTTACTCAAATCAAAATCATAGTCATGCAGAATCCGCTTGACTTTGTCAAAGATGTCTTCGCTCGCTGTAGTCTCATGCATTGGGATTAGTTCAATTAGTTCTTCATAAATATTAAATTCACTGTCACAGGCCCTAATAAAAACTGCAAGCTGTGCTATTCCAGTGATGTCAACGGTCCCATGAATAGCAATAGAAAAATGTTGAAATTTAGATGATGTAGCCTTCAACTGTTGTTTCAAATCATCTGCCATTTCATCAATCCGTCCAGCAACAGTATTCCTGGTTAACGAAATATCCTTAAATAACTGTGCTTTCTGTGGGCACACAATGTCAGCAGCTTTTACAAGGCAATACTTTACGAAATCTCCTTCACTGTAAGATTTCCCACTCATGGCGACGATTCGGCTGAGTTTATAGCTTGCAGTAACGGAAGCGACATTGGCTTGATCTATTTTTGTAAAACATGTCTGTTGCTGTATCAAGTTAGCCTTCAATTCCTGGAGTCTTGAAACACGCATTAAGCCCACATATTTATCGCGGGATCGATGGTTTGTTTTATAATGTATTTTTAAGTTGTACTCTTTTGGTGTGGCAATGCTGTTATTGCATACTAAACAATGTATCTTTCCATTTACCATTGCACAAAAATACTGTAGTTCCCATTTTTCTTGAAATACTCGCCTTTCTTCATCAAGTGTCCTTTTCTTCTTAGCTGAAGGTGCTGTAGCCATTTTTAACAGAGTCAGTTTATGCAGTACTTCATTTAAACAAATAATATAATTACGGCACGATTCCAAAAGATACAATTTATTATTGTTTTAAAATTGTAACATGGCAATAACAATCTGTTTGCTACTTCCGGTCAATGTTGCCAATTTTCATAGATAGAAAACCCATAACTAGCTTAAAACAGCTGTATTGTTTTCTTATACGTGGCACTATGCCAGATTTATGTTTTATACACCCAGTTTAAAGTATTAAAACTGCAATTTTCGCCATTAAATGAGACAATTGCAGTATTATTTGTGTTGGCCGCACACGCACTTGCAAAGGGAGCTTCCCAGAATTTCTTGTAATTTTCATTATTTTGTTTCTTGTTTGAAACTATCTAATGTTAATGTTCTATTTATTCTCTAAAATAGCATTATTAAGACACTAAAGGGAACTTTGTTAGTCTCGTGTCTAAGTCACTTCTGCGCTCACTGGGTCTCAAGTTTACTCATCAGTCATGGTTTGTAAAACAACTTCCATGGTCCATCCAGTCATAAAAAATGGTATCAGGGTTCATGTTCTGGAAAGATGAGCAACATCGCCATAGCTACTTAGAAAATGCTGAACACTAGTCAGGAAACTTTTTTGTCCGCCACTGTCTAGTCAGTTGAGCACTTAACAGAAAATCTGTGTGTCATAATTCTGGTTCATACTGTTACCTTGACCTTTCAAGATTCATACACTGCTACCACAGAATATAATGTGGTTCAAGATCTCTACAATTCTATCTTCGAGCTGTCGTGGACATCTGAAAGTACCCTTGAAAATGACAAATGTTAAATATAATAAATTACATTCTTATCTGGTAGCAGTAAACACCAGAAGAGTTTTTCCAACAATCTAGTGTGCTGTAGACAGTGAAAGAAAATTGGTATAATAACTTCTGTATTAAAATAAATTGTGTTTTAACAATTGTCACTTCAAGTGAAGACAAAAATATTGAACACATTGTGGGCATCAATTTTTGCATTAGTGATATTGTTTTATATCCACTAACAAAACACTAATTGTAATACCAAATTTATTCCCCTTTTGTGTCTTAAACATGTTTTCAAAGAATATGTAGAAGAAGGTAATTTCTGTGCAATCATCTGTGTCAGGAAGGAATATATGAGGAATTGTTGTATGTAATGGGAAAAATTGTTGACGTGTTCTGTGTGTGTGTGTGTCTGTGCGTGTTAGGTTTATGTTTAGAGTCAAGTTAGTAAATCAGGGTTTTCTCAAGCTAGTATTTCATGCTAACATATATTTTTTTGAGTGCGTAGCGAATTTAGGAGAGTGATCGCCAATGTCCATATAGTATATTTCTCTTTCATGATAACATTTTCGAACACCTGGCTGAAGAAAATTGACACAATTTTTTTTTCTTTTAAAAGTTGTTGCAAAGGATCTTAATAGTTGAAGGTATAATTTACATACTACAAACATTTATTTTATCACAGACAAACATGTAACTTAATATTATGTTATATTGTCTCAAAGTGATGTATGGAAACCCATTTACGATACTAGAGATAACAATTACATTTCATGTTTTGTGAGTGAATTGAAAAATAAGTACTACTACTAGTACTTGGGGAGCCGTGTTAGTGCAGTGGTTAGTGCACTGGCTTTGCATATGAGTGGTCCTGGATTCATTCCCCAGTTGAGGCGGAAATGTTTTTCAGATCACAACGGCTCTCGGGTCGACCCAGCCTTAAATGGGTGCCGGATTAATCCGGGAAGTAAAGACTGCGAGGGAGAGAGATGGCTACCGCCCTCATTTGCAGAGCCTCTGAAATGTGAGATCGCTAACATCTCACACCCCTACGGCATTAATAAATGCTATGGGTTACTTTACTTTTATTACTACTAGGTACTCAAGTAGATCAGGAGGCAGTAAATATATGCAAGGACATCAGTTGTGGGTACAAATATAACTGTAAATATTTGATAACACATTGGACTGCAATAAAACTATATCCTCTTCTCGTTGTATGCATACAAATATTATGACTGCTTGTTCTTCTTCTTCTTCTGCGTTCAGCATCTGTGGTCATGCTATACCTTCAGGCCTGTCGTCAAGATGACTGCGGAATGCCTCGTGCAGGACAGACGTGAAAGACAAACCGTCTCGGCATAGAGTCGGTACACATTCACCATCTGGCGACAGATAGGAAGGCTGTCACAGGCTAGGGTAGCCCACCCGAATTGTCAAGTCATGCCGAAATCGGATGTACTAGGCCTACAAGGCGCATAACGGTGGCACAACGTAATCACGCTCCCGGCGGAAATCGCACGGATATCCGTGCTGGTTACAATGGAGCGAACACAAAACAAACAAACATGGAGATCTTTGGAGATGTGACAGAAGCTGGTTCTCTTCAACCTGCTTGTGGTTGATCTAGAAATTTGCGCATACATCGGATGGTTTGGCATGCGCTGAATTTTTTCCCTTTGAACAAGCACTCTTTCTTCTCTTCTGTCATCCAGTGGGCGGATGTTTACATGTTTTTCCATTGCATGGATTGGAGTGGTTTTCATCCCTCCTGAGATAAGTCGAGACTGCTTGTTAACCTTTAGAGCCCTGGCTTAAAATTACAAAACTTCCCCCAGGGCCTGACTTATTTTTTGGAAAATTTGCGTTATTGATGGTGGGTGTTTTGAAAACGTCATAACTTTTTTGTTTTAAAAGATATCAAAATAATTTTTGCACATCTAAATAAAGGAGTGAATAGTGAATATTATCGTGTTTTTGTTGTTGTTGTATGTGTGATATGACAGTTGTGAGCACGTTTTGAAGTTGAAAATTCTGGCGAAAAACGCAAAACGTCATTTTCAAAATCGCAAATATATCTTCGTGACGACCCTAATACATGAGCAATGTGTGGCAACATTGATAAAATCCTCATAAATACCTATACTTATTGTATATGTATTGTTTTATATCAAAACTAATATAATATGAACTAAAAAGACTAATAAAACGTGAAGAAATTGCATATAACGTCCGTCCGGTCAACACTAGGTCTATGCCGACACGCAGCGTAATTATTGTCCATGCACACACGTGTCACCCCTGATACATATTATTTTTGTGCTTTTTAATGAATACACTCACATTCTTATCAAATAACAACATATTAAACACAAAAAACAACAATTAGAACATGTAGTCACGATCACTTACCCATGCCACGCGGTACTCAATATGATAGTAAAATACGGCCGAAAATGGCTAAAGTCGCTCTAGAAATGCGTTGACAAATTCAACCGGCTTTCTCTCTCTTACAATCGTAATGAGTAAAGGAATTTGACCTTTAAACTGTGACGTATTCCTAGCTTCGTGTTGCGGGAATTCTACGTCATATAAGCTTTAACTTCGTGAAGTTACGTACTCGGGAATTGAGTTATATCGTATGTTGCGTGATTGCGACCACAGGCACTACGGGATGCACACGCAAGGCGCAATGTTGCGACCGTAGGGGCCTAAAGGTTAATCAAATCTAATTTTCATTCATTTAGTATGACTTACCTGTGGTATTTTTAATGTTATGTAAAACCACATCTTTATATTTTTTTTATTATGTATTTTATTTATCATCAATTTTCATTCATATATCCCAATATTTGTTCTATGTAGCACTACTATTTATTGTAATTGATAAGGTCTTGTTGCTGATGACACTCATTATTTTCTCTAATGTATTTTGTGTTTAGTCTAATCTATTTCTTATGAAACCTATCTCTCAGGCAAAGTTATCAGAGTTTCTATAACTGGTATCTGGACAGCTATTTAGTGCCTGGCCTAATGATTACAACATCTGTCACATAATTTATAAGGTTCAAATTATGATAAGAACAGTTGCTCTCTTAAATTAAGTTAAAAATATTATCTGCACATTTCAGGGCAAATGTTGTAATAAATTGACCTTGTTTTCACATTTTTCTAGCTTCCCTTAACCAGGAAAAAATGCTGTAATGAAAATATTTTTGTAGTAATAATGTCAATAGAATAAAATTTTGTGCAGGATGCTGTCCTGGTGAAGCATACAGACATTCAAGTAGCAAGAGCTGCAAACCTCATCTATGCTATGCTTATGTACAGAAGAGAACTAGATAGAGAGGAACTCAATCCAGTAAGCCATTTATACTGTATACGGTCATCGTCTTCTGATGATACCTTGATATCTTACCTATCTCCTTCCTTCTTTACCTTGCATTGTTGTCCTCTCTCATTGATTTTGCCTTTATTATTCCTTTCTTTGCTTCCTTCTTCAACAACTGCTTTCAATTTCTGTTTATCCTTTCACTCCCTGTTCATGTTTTTTTTGTACAACACTGTCTTACTTCTTCTGTTACTGTTTTCTCCTCACTCTACCCACCTAACTTACATTACTATTTCCTACTCACTCTACCCAAATTACTTCCTTTGTTACTATTTCCTATTCACACTACCCTACTTACTTCTTCTGTTACTGTTTCGTCCTCACTCTATCTAACTTACTTCTTTGTTGCTGTTTCTGCCTCTTCTCTGTCTCTCTTCTGGTAAAATTATCTTCGTATTTATACTTTTCTTCCATTTATTGTTACCATTTTTTCCTCATTTTTGCAGACTTTTGACTACTTTCTTATTTCTTTTGGTGGTCCTACATGAGGAAAGTGTGTGCTTCTTACTAGTGATCTACAAAACCTACCACCATGCAATATTATACTTCTATTTTACAGTTATAGATGTTTTGTGTTGTACGTTCAATTATTCTCAGCAAATGCATTTCTTATTTCAATTTCTTATTTTTGTCTTCCATCATATAATCCCTAATGGATGATATAGAGATGCAGGCCAGTGGATATTGCAACTTGTCCTTATTTGTGATAGATTCCTAGGTGGCAAGAAATGCCAGATGTGTAACCACAGCAGATAGATCAATAAATCGGAATAATGATGAACTAATTATCCTAGAAGTATGTTATGCTCTGAGCAGGACTTGACAATCTGGAATACCACCTCTGATATATAAACGAGCACGGGTGTCATCTCGGTTACTCAACTGAAGAAGGCCTGTGCTTTTGTCAGAAATGATTAGTTCACTTTCTGCTGGTGATGTTATATTTTTCTTCATAACGCTTTCCTCTTTTCTCATTCTGACTTCACTTCTTGTACTCCTTTTTGTCTATTAAACCTCCTTATGTGCTGCTTCTATCTACTCTGATTCTCTTCCTCCTCTATTCACATTGTTTGTTTCATCTTAAGGATAGATATTTTGCTCATTACAACCACACTCTTTGAGTGACTAATTGTGTTTGTTTTAAACTAGATCCTGATTAATAAAATTGTTCCCCTGTGCTCTGCTCAGTATGAGCGACAGTTTAACACAACCAGGATACCTGGACTTGAAACAGGTAAAGTAGAGTATATCTATCCAGTCTCTTGTCTCTTCATTGTGGATGTACTTACATGTCTGTACAAATATATCTTCATTGTACTTATTCAAAATTTTATTGAATAGTTCATTAACTTGTTCACATTTCAATACCTCAACACCATTTCATAAATCTATGTGTTGATAGTTCAGTAGCTGGACACGTTTTCATAAGTCTGTGTGTTAACAATTAATTAGCTGGACACATTTTCATAAGTCTGTGTGTTAACAATTAATTAGCTGGACACATTTTCATAAGTCTGTGTGTTGACAGATGAGTCAGTAACTGGACACGTTCTCATAAGTTAAACCACCACTAAAATAACTATTACAACCTGCATTCAGCTAAACTCACCTAATCTACCTGAGAACACATAATTAAACTTATTTGAATATCAAAGAAAATCTCCCCAGCTAAATACCTATTTGAATTTACATTCATGATGGGGTGCAAAGGGAACGCATTGCTCTAGATGGACCCAGGGTTAACAGATAACCAAGATCCCAAATGTACCTCCACGCGGTGCACCATGGAAACAGAAATACAGCAGCTCGAGCTGATTCTGGCCAAATCATTTGGGGATCGTGTCCGAGAATGATCGTGGGCGAAAGAGCCAGGGCCCAACTCCTCTGTTGAGTTCTTCCCCTTAAGGAACCAGGCTCACGGATGAGAAACGGTTCAGTACCCAATGGGCACAGGCACAGCACGTCCAATTACACGAGGCAAGTTCATAGACAGTGGAACACCTCGTGCGAGTCAGACGAGAGCAAAATCGTCTGGGCGAAGAGTCGCTACTACGCATGCCTGGAGACAGATATAGAGGTTGTACAGGCTAAGGGTAGCCCACCCGAATTGTCAAGGCATGCCGAAATCGGATGCGCTAGGCCTACAAGGCGCATAATGGTGGCACAACGTAATCACGCTCCTGGCGGAAATCGCACGGACACCTGTGATGGTTACAATGGAGCGAACGCAAAACAAACAAACAAACATTCATGATTTAATCTGCTCTGCTTCTTCATTTGAATTTTAAAGAAAATCTCCCAAATTAAATACCTATTTGAATTTACCTTGATGATTTAATTTGCTTTGCTTCGCTAATATGCTACTAAAAACTACTCAAATCAAAGCACCATTTAGCACCTCTTATATTATGTTTTGTGACCTACTTTGTAGGACATTCCTAAAAATGAAATCACATTGTTGCTACTTGAAATCATACTAAATTCATAAGAAAAACATGTGGGCATAATAAGAAAGGGCCGCATAATCTATTTAAAATTTGAGCCGATCAATTCTAAATTTGCTAGATCAATTCCAAGTTTACTTAGATCTATTTCAAATTTATTTTGTAATCTGTATGTAATTATATGTAATCTGAAGTGGTATTATCAACTACACCGATGATACTTTTCATTGTCAGGCACACTTGACAAATAACTGCTGTCTCAATCTTCAGTTATATGGAGCTGAGAAAAATATGTATATCTGCAAAACCAAGAAATACTTTGTCATTGGAATGAAAAAAGAAAGTACTAAAAATTATTGTCATTTCGACAATTTTGATGTATTGTAGATAATATTCACAAAAACTATACCACAACCTTTTGCTTTGCAAACACAAACTAGAATGGAAGTTAAATTTTGTCTACTTTCTATTCCTTTGTTACCTGATGTTAGTTTACAATCTTGATTTCCTTATTAAAATGGGTGCATAGCAATGGGTTCCTGAATTTGCAGACAGTGGTGAAAAATACATAGAGTCTGTTGACTGTAGTCATTGATAGTATGCTAAAGGTTAATTTATGGACAGCGAAAAAAGATCAGTCACAAAGGGGTATCAATGTACATTGAAAGTGGAAGACATTGACTCTTAAACATCATAACAAGAAAACTAAGGTTTTTTGGCACTATAAAGAGACATAATGGCATGAAAAAAATGAATGAGTACTGAAAAACATCACCACTACCTCGTGGAAAGTGCTACCATGATGATTATGGAAAAGAGTGTATGAACATGTCCTTGTTTGAAGCAGATCAATTTACCTAGAGCATCCAAAAGACTACATTCTGAACAATATGTTTGTTGCTGTTTTTTTTTTTGCTTTCACTTAAAGCAGACCTCCCTGGTGTAGTGGTTTAGATGTTAATTTGGGGCCCAATAGGTTATGTGTTTGAATCCTGCTCATGATATCTTGTTTATAAAGTGGGTTTTTTCGGAGATCCCTGGGGATTATCTCTTGAAGCTATGAAGTTAAGTGTTATGAATGGAACTCTCAGTACATTAGATAACCCGAGTACAATGTAATAAATCCTCTAAACCCTTTCATTGTAATTTTTTTCATTTGCTTACTCTTGAGCTTCCAAATATTTTGTGTTTACTTGTATCTACAGATCAATTGGTTCATCTTAAAGACAGTAACCACATAACTGTGTACCACAGGGGTCGCTATTTTAAAGTCTACATCAGGCACAAACGCAAGTTGCTTAAGCCCTGTGAAATTGAAGTGTAAGATAATACTTTTCTGTGTATCTTTGTCGTGATTCTTCACATCCTTCATTAGCTGTATATGTTCAGTGTATAGATGTAAGAATTGCTGTTCTATACATTGTAATGTCAACATCTTGTGTATATATATTATAAGACTTGGACAAATGTGTCATACTGTATTAATAGGGATAGTAATGACGTTTGTGTTGATCTTATTTATGTTTTCCATCTGATAGTATGATTAGCTAATGACCTATTTAGTGTTTGTTACAAAAGGAATTTACACACCTGTATAATTTGTGTTTTATTGTGTCTGTATTGAACTCCAGGAACTCACTCCAAAGTTGGAAGTCGATAGTTGGAAATATGTCATGGAAATTAGAATGAATAAGAGCAAGATATTGGTGACAAGTAATAGCAAACAAGATCACATGAATGTATACTCAAAACGGTCACAAACTGGAAGAATATACCACTTAGTATTTGAAGTTGCCACTTTCAAATATCTAGTGTTCCAAATGTGATGATGAGAATTTGGGAAATGAGATCAAGTTAAGACTCAAGATGGTGATGGCTACCATAGCAAAGCTGAATATGACTTGGAAAAGTAAGATCAGTGCTACAGTAAAAATTAGTCCATACAGCTCGCTAGTGGTGGCTATTCTTGTGTATGAATGCAAGAGCTGGACATTAAAAATGCAGATACAGAATGAAGGATTCATACTGACTGTTGAATAAAAGTGCTGCAGATGTCTGTTAATTATGTATAACATAAGACATTTAGACATTTATGTATAACATATAACATATATACATTTATGTATATAAGAATAGGGAGAACTTTGTGGAAAGAGAAGAGAACGAACAAAGAGGTTCACTTCATATGAAAAGAGAAATATTTAAAAAAAATAAAGATCTAACAAATAAAGTATTTTGGACACATTAAAAGACATGACACCTTATTGAAGACCTTATTGGAAGGAAAAGTTGATGGGAGGCGAGCAAGAGGTAAGCAAAGATAGAAGTGGGAGAGAATGTAAGTTAGTTTACAGTCTAGCAAAGTGCACCACCAAGGCAAGAGATGGGATGTTAGAGTTCCGTTGCAGCCAATCTTCATTGCAGAGATGGCACTGGATGATTATGAGTGTAAAAAGATGGATTTTAAAAAATTTATTTGATGCATATTTATTTCAGAATGCTACAGAAGATTGTTGATGATGTAAGTATCCCTGCAGAAGGAGAGGAACACCTGGCAGCCCTCACTGCAGGCGAGAGAGTTCCATGGGCCAAAGCTAGGAAGGAATTTTTCAGTAAGGGCAAAAATAAGGCTTCTCTGGATGCTATTGAGAAAGTAAGTCACCCCTTTCTGTATCTTCATATTTTCAGTATTGCTACACCTGTAAATATAATCAGATTGGTTATTGATGAGTAGTACCCATTGCTTTTCGGATGAAAAGTCCTACACCTGTAAATATAATGAGATTTGGTAATGATGAATAGTACCCATAGCTATTTAGTCAGCCCAAGAAGATTTATGTCTCATTCAAATTCATGGGTACCAAATCCTAGATATGCAATTTGATTCTAAATTCTTTTATGTGCAGTAAAGCAGTCAGATCAAGAGCTCTGTCATCATTATCAGGAGGTCACTAAACAACTGCAGTTATTATTCACTCAGCAGCACCCTCACATGGGGGCCTCAGCTCAAGAGTGAGCCATACCTCACCAAGATTCTACTTAAATATTTTAATTGGTCAGCATGTTGGGCTTAAGTTTAATAGTGAACAAGACCTCACAAGACTATTTTAAAAATTAAAAAAAGAGATTCTAGAGAAATTGCAGCTAGACGTATTACCATGGATCTGGAAATTAGAGTTGAGATTCCAGTCACATTAAACCTGGAAGAGACACAGTGGCAAATGCTGCAAAATCTTACAATAAAAACTTATGAGAAATCCCAGACAAAATAAGATGCTGCATTTACAGTGATAGACTTGAAAGATGCATACAACAGCGTCAACTACAGCCATCTTGTCAAATTAGTAATGGAACCCAATATTGACCAACAGATTAGCCCACTGAATAGCAAGAATGCTTACGGTATATTTCCGATTATAAGTCGATAATTTTTGTATTTATATTCACTAACGATGTATGGAGGTCGGCTTATAAACGAGTACAACACAATTCTTTAAAAATTTAGTAGTAGAAACACAAAACGAGAACATAGAATATTGTCAATTACCAGTGACAGATGAAAAAAGCTTACAGGTAAAAAAAACCCCCCTGAAAAAACCAGTGACTTGCATATTCTTGTCTGATATATTCACGCCAGGATAAAATGCCTAGTATAAAACCTAACTTGCATGAAAGAGTCTTGAAACTTTCTATGTATCATAATTAATGTTTGCACTTTTGGTTAGGGTTTACTGACTACTAGGGGGGCGTCACCGTCAAGAGTATGTCAATTGCAGGCGGTCGTATCTAGGGACGACGCCTGGGAATGTCATGCTGTGTTATCTGTGATATATTGTTTCTAGCTATTCTTTTCATTCATTCATTGATTCATTTACTGTGAGTGGGGCAAATGAAAGAAATGACATTGTGTCTTACAGTTGCTAAAGTTTGTGTTATTTTCATTTAGCATGATTTCACTTGTCCCTCATTCTTATAATAAAGGGATTCTACAGTATTATTATGTTTTTTGTACCATGGTCTATAATTAGATTTCAGACTGTGAACACTTTCTAGACCTTAAAATCACTTCCTCTGCTTATTAACGAATCAGATTATAGTCGGAAATATACGGTATGTGTAGAAAAGTATCTCTGCTCTGCGGATTCTGGACCTCAGAAATCAGAACAATAGCATTCAGTATCCACAGGGATTCACTATTGTCTCCTGTGTTTTTTTAATATGTAAAACTTAAAAATTGCAAACTTCAGGACCAGTTAAAGTTTTCACATATGCTGAAGACATTTTGCTATAAAACCTAGGCAGAGTCAGAACTGATATCGCTAGTGGGATACAGAGCAAATAATTAGACAAACTGTAATTCTGATGCATTACCCACAATGCTATTAATGCCTTGAAGGCACAGGTTGTTAGGTAACAAGCTAGTATCAGACAACTCATGTCAATTATATTGTCTCTATTATTGTTAGGAAACAACCTAAACTATATAGGGATAACTTTCAACAGAAGTCTTTCATTCAGCAAACATATTGACAACTTGTTTCAGAAAGCAAAGAGAGGGATCAGTGCTATCAAAGTCATGGCAGCTGCAGACATGTAACAATGGTAACTTTTTCTTCTGCTGCAAACACTAGTGGTATCTATCATTGATAAGGCCTCACAGACACAATTGGATAAATTGGAAAGAATGCAGTTGATGATAATCTAGAATTGATAATAATAAAGACTGGATAGGATTAAGTCTTTCCATACTCACACAAGGAACTGAGAACAAAGAGGCATGGCATGTATCATTTTGTGGTGATCTTTCCAAAGTGTCACATCTATAATCATGAGGGGATTTGGATTTGATGATGACAAGTATATAATCTAACACACTTCATTTCACTGCATGCATGCAAATAATATGTTTGTACATGATAGAATTAATGTATTAGTGGGTCGACATGAACCACTGTTAGCATTCGTGACATTTTTTTAAACTCTGGTGGTACAGGCATGCGATGAGACATTTCTCGATGACAAAAGATGTTCTTAAGAGTACGGTAAGGGTGGAAGAAGACATGACTGGATAATATCGAAGATTGGACAGGATGTGAAGTTTACAAACTTATTAGGATAGAAACTTAATGAGATGGACAGATTGCAGTAGCAGGGTGTACCACCAAGCCAAAAGACAGGGATGTTGAAGGTCTATTGCAGCCAACCTTCGTTGCGGATGATGAAGAGAGGATAGAGATGTGTGATCTTTCTACACCAAAGGTCTCAGTGTGATACCACTATGACTCTGATGGGTTATGGGTTTTATTATTTGTTATTGTGTACAAAATGAAGCTAACAAAACTGAAGCTTGCTACTTTTTGTTGAGGATTTTGTGTTTATTAAAATTATCCAAAATTCTTTGTTTATGATTTTGAACTTGGCATTCTCTACATTCTTCAGTAAAATATCTTCACAACCTCTGGGGAAGATCATGTATGTATATACTTTAAACATATATAAATATTGACTGAAATATCACAATAGTGCTCCACATTGTGAAACTTCATATACATGATGTTTTCTGACATTTACTTCTTGTATGGGATGTCACTGACTGCAGTTTTGTGCACTTAGAATATAATTATCGATGGTGGTAAATTATACTTTTATTTATCTCTCAGGCTGCATTTTGCGTGACTCTGGACACAGAGCCCCAGATGTATGATCCAGTAAGTACATTCTACAAAGAGAAAATAGTACAATGAAGAATAATTGAAGCATGTCCTTGATAGGATGTAGCTTTCCAACAATAATTGAACTTTTAGGTTGCATTTATATCTTCAGTAGTATAACATGAATATGACTGATCTCCTGATCTTCAGCATAGTTCAGACAAGCTGGAATTGCAAAACTAACTTACTTATCCTCTGCTACAGAGGCAGATAGCTACAAAAATACCTGTCAACTGTGAACATGAGACTGTGAATTGAATATCTTAATAAGGATCCGCCGAAGACGGATGTGTTAGGCCATTGGTGCAAACAAAATGGTGACACAATGCATTTCCATTCTCTGGACTACATCCTTCTGGAAATCTAGTAGGACCATGGTCCCGATACAAGAGATATCCAGTGGGAGTTTGAGAATGAACGCTGAAGAAGAAGAAGAATATCTTTAAAGAGTGCTTTTGTTTGCTTAAACATTTCACTGCTACAAATGAGCAATGCAGATGAGTGTGGAGAAATCTTGACAAGTTTAGTCTTTGATGTCTGTCAATGATATGCCTTCCTTGGCTTCTTCCATCTTCATCTGTTCACTGCAGAATAATTTTTGACAGGGAATCATGTTGCCTTACATGTCAAAACGGTGCAATATTTTTTGTCATTTTTACTATTGAAGGTATTGATTCTTGAAATGTATATGGCCTAGAGAATCACAACAGCCAAGAACTGTGCTGATTGATATATCAAGGATATAATAGAAATTTTGTTAGGAGTCAATACATTGATTTTATGCACACACAAAAAGACTCAGTGCATAATTCTTCACCAGAATTTCATGTCCACATAATTACCTATTCATCATCATCA
The DNA here is from genome assembly GCA_034231615.1 of Meghimatium bilineatum. Classification (NCBI taxonomy): domain Eukaryota; kingdom Metazoa; phylum Mollusca; class Gastropoda; order Stylommatophora; family Philomycidae; genus Meghimatium; species Meghimatium bilineatum. The sequence goes on along the minus strand of CM067319.1, from coordinate 31,668,482 downwards.
TCATCAGTTGCCATGCCGGCTGGTGTAGGCGGTCATGGCTCTCCACAGCTCTCTGTCCACAGTATTATGTATCAAAGTCATTGTTGTTTCCTTACTGTGCCAGGTTGTCGTCGAACTGTCTAATATTTTCTCATGTTGTCGCCCTCTGTCTCTGTTGCCTTCAATTTTGCCTGTTGTGACTGTTCTCTAAAACTGCCGGTCTCATGAAGTGGCCAAAAAAAAAAAAGATTGCCTTTTTCTTATATTGTTGATTAAGGTTTATTACCTATTACTCATGGGTAATGACTAAATATACAATTACATCATTATAATGTTGTTGTTGTCAATTTCCAAATGTTGCTGAATAGTTCTATTTTTATCAACACAATGCCATTCTTAAAAAAGTGCATGTTCTAAAGTTGGCTTAGTGATCCATACAGTGGCTTAGTGACTGTTAAGGGTGTCTGTAAGAGTTTTTTCCTTGCAGTTGATAGGTAAGGGCAGTCAATAAGGAGGTGTTCCACTATTTTACTGTGATGAGAATAGTGTCTACAAATGGGTAGTTGCAGGAATCTAATATGGTTTAAATGGCTATTGACTCTTGCATATCCTGTTTGAAACTGAAAGATAAGGGATTGATTTCTCTTGCAGAGTTTGTTTATGTTGTCATTTTGCTTTAACCGTGCCATTTCACTACATTTCGACCAGTCATCCCATTTGCCCATCTATTCAGCCAGATTTCCCAGGTGTTGTTACAGAGAGTTTGTTTGACTGTTCCCATACTACAAGGCATTTGTTTCTTTTGTTTTGAGGTGTCTCTTTTTTAAAGTCTGTTGGGTGCGGTAGATGGTGTTCGTCATCTTCCTCTCCAGATATATCCAGAAGAGGTAGTTGTTTTAGTCTTTTTGTTTGTTTTCAAGTGTCAATAAGTATTTTTTTGGGATGGTCATTCTTTTGTCTCTTTCTACCGCTTCCGTCAGTGATTCTACATTTGCATCTATCTCACATACTGCTGTGGGGATTAATTGCATCCCTTTACAGATTAGTCTCAGAGTTTGCTTCTGCACCCTATTCAGGGATGAGATAGTATAGTTTCTCATAAAGGTCTAGAGAGGGATATTATAATCCATTACTGATACCACATAGCCAAGATACAGTTGACTGTCTGCTCCCCAGTTTGTACTAGATAGTCTCTTAATAAGGTTTAGGTCCATTTGGCCTTCTTAAAATTCTAAGATTGTTTTCCCATGATCTGTGCCATCTGTGGTTTGGAAATAGTTACCTTATGCTAGTTCTATGTTTCACAAATGCTAGGTCTAGTCCTGCACCAGTTCCAGTGAAGAGGCTGTATGAAATAGCAGTGACTGTAGATTGATGTGGGCATTGGTGAACATTTCTTTTTTGCAATAGCTTGAATTAACAAAATAGTTAACAAAAATAGCTTTTAAGACACAGAGAATTGATTTAATTGCACTCAAGTTTCCCCCCATATGTACTCTGCCCCTCTTAACAGAGCTGTATGACAACTACAGATAACATTATTATATAGTAGCTCATGAGGTAATCTCCAAAGACCTACAAAAATATGCATTTGTATAACGGACTTTGTGGGTCAATTTCTATCCAACAACTTCCTAAGCAAAAGTTAAATCACTATGGAGATTCCCTGGTGGAAATAATGCAAAATATCTTAAAACATGTTGAATAGGGACTTGTGACAATGTGAACACTTCATTAAAAGACATTCATATTTAAGTAGTAGTTTTTTGCTAACATCTACAAGGTAATAATAAAATTTGTTTATATTAATTTGATTGATAGTATGTCCATATGTTTACTAAAAATATTATCTCAGTGACTGAAATTGAGAATCTCACATTGTTGAACACATTTGTTTTCACTGTCACTATCGGGGTGCAAAGAGAACGCATTGCTCTAGGCGGGCCCAGGGTTAGCAGATAACCAAGATCCCAAATGTACCTCCACGCGATGCACCCTGGAAACAGAAATACAGCAGCTCGAGCTGATTCTGGCCAAATCATTTGGGGATCGTGTCCGAGAATTTGGAGGTAGCAGATGGAAAGAGATTTGACTGCACAAGAGACAGACAATATCTCCGACACCACCAGCATCACCACATATAGCGACACTGTCGACATACCTAGACAGTCCAGTCCGAACATTGGAGGGGCGGCCAATGTAACATGCACATAAAGGTAGATGCATGGCGAGAGACAAATAGATTTCATACCGAGTACAATGAAACAATGAAAGGGCAGAACAGCCTAGAGGGCAGCGCGAACTGCAAATGGAAAGTGAAAAGTCCCTAGGAAAGGGGAACTACAAGCTCTGTCAGCTTGAGACGAGCTTCTAGTTACCTGTGTTCCTTACAGGCAGAGACCCAGACCCATCCATTGGCGTTTGGTAAAGCAAGAAGACCTAACCCAACTCTTATGTCGAGCCTTCCTAAACCGGAAATATGCTCACGAAGAGAAAGGGTTCTGTACCCGATGGGCTTAGGTAAGAAAGGGACAATGATGGTAGTCCTGGCCTAACTCTACTGTCAAGGTTTCCTATAACGGATGTACACTTGCAGAGAGAAAGGGTTCCGTACCCGATGGGCTCAGGCACAAAAGGGACAACGATTTAGCCCTGGCCCAACTCTACTGTCAGGTTTTCCTACACCGGAAATACACTTGAAGAGAGAAAGGGTTCAGTACCTGATGGGCTCAGGCGCTATTGGGACAAGGACGCTCAGCTCGAGAACGCCTTGCTCTCAAACGCGTGGTGTGAGACCCGAACTTGGACAAGGGATACACGATGTCGGTGAATGACACCTCGGCTAAGAGGGCGAAAGAGCCAGGGTCCAACTCCTCTGTTGAGTTCTTCCCCTTAAGGAACCAGGCTCACGGATGAGAAACGGTTCAGTACCCAATGGGCACAGGCACAGCACGTCCAATTACACGAGGCAAGTTCATAGACAGTGGAACACCTCGTGCGAGTCAGACGAGAGCAAAAATCGTCCGGGCGAAGAGTCGCCACTACGTGTGCCTGGAGACAGATATAGAGGCTGTCACAGACTAAGGGTAGCCCACCCGAATTGTCAAGGCATGCCGAAATCGGATGTGCTAGGCCTACAAGGCGCATAACGGTGGCACAACGTAATCACGCTCCTGGCGGAAATCGCACGGATATCCGTGAAGGTTACAATGGAGCGAACGCAAAACAAACAAACAAACTGTCACTATCCAGAATTGACATTATTAAAAGCATTCCAGAGTTATTCTTGACTAAAAGCATTCTAGGGAAATCATGTTGATACTTTTTTAAATTTCAGTTGCTTTTTCATGACTATATGAATCTTGTTGTCTACATGCTATACATGTACTTTTTGTGTGTCACAGAATGATGCTACCAAGCTTGATAATTATGGAAAGGCAATGTTACATGGAAAAGGATATGATCGATGGTTTGACAAGTCCTTCACCTTTGTTATTTGTTCTAATGGAATGGTGAGATAAGAACTATTATTTTGATGTGAATAGATAAGTTTGTATTTCTTCCAGTTGTTATTATTGTTAGTATACACACATAATAGAAGATGGACAAATTGGTACAACATTTGGAACTCTCCATAACACTACTGACTATAACATTATTACTAAACTCTCTTATTCTATTGCTGTCCACTGAACTTTTTTCTGCATTTGCCAACTTCGTGAGGTCTAGTTCTTTCGTTTCTTATTTTCGTTGGCCAAATTCCATCAAAATAGACTGATCATTACTCCTTATTGTCCACTGAAAAAAGGGCAACATCATTCTCCATTTTGCTTGGTCATCCCTCAGATTACTCCAGATCTTTCCGACCATCTTCATCTTCACCTCGGCTCTTATTCGCCACATAATCTTTGGTTGCCGTATCATATATTTTCCCTCTGTGGTTCATGAGAAGATACACTTGTGAGGTCTTCAGCTCTCTTCTGAGGATATAGTCATTTCGGTTCTTTCCTAATAGACACCAATTCAAAATTTCAGTTTTTTATCCCACTTTTTAGATAGTCACTGCGCATGACAATCTGCTGGTATTTGTTGCTATATACAATAACAAACCTGGCTTCTGATAACTCACGTTATCAGAATGGTTTGAGTCTCCCAAAAAATAAGCAGGAATCGGTTGTGTTACTACAAAACAGAAAAAGTGTCATGTGACGTATTCCTTCCAGAACGTTGTCTTCCCAATGAACTCTCTGAACCTCTCTCTGTCTTGGGCGATGTGGCTTGCATTTTCTAGCAATTTATTCATGTTATCTTTAATTTGGTCAGTCCATCGTCTTCTTGGTCTGCCCCTTCTCCTCTACCCAGGTACTCTTCCCTCCATTATTTGTCTTTCTAAACAGTTATGTCTCTTTATATGACCAAACAGGCGTAGTTTTCTTTTTGTTATTGTGTTTAGTAACCAACACTCTGGAATATTCAGTGTGTTTATAATATCTGAGTTTCTGATTTTATCCTTCCATGATATTCTAAGTATCTTCCTGTAGCATTTCAGCTCGAAGAATGTTAATAATGTCAGTACTTTACATTCCCTCTGCATGCTACACACTGGAATGGGGGGGGGGGAGATCTCTAATTGTGTGGCACCCAGAAATAATGAGTGAGCAGTACATATGATTGCTGTTTTACAATCTGAGCGTTGTTTGTTTGTTGATGAATTTGTCTTGCTGTAGTAAGACATGCCCTTTCAACCTTGAAATGGTTTTCCTGTGGCTCTATAGAGCATATATTGTGGCCGAATGACCTGGCTTGTCCTGTTTGGGATTGGTAGTTTGACCTGGGATCTGGTCTGTGTGTCCTGATAAGGACAATACATTTTTGGGGATTAGGATGTAGTCCTGCAAGAACCATTACTTTCAATAGTGAAACAATGAAAACTTGCATGGTTTGGACATGTATGCCAACATGATTCCTTATAAAAATACTGCAGGGACAGTCGAAGCTGAAAGAAACCGAAGGGGTCAAAGAAAATCAAAGACAGACAATATCAAGGGCTAAACAAGACATGATTTTTTTCTCACTCATCCGCATCGTTAAAGATAGAAGTTGCTGCAGGACACTATGTTCATTTGTGCAAAGTGGTACCCCTAAATCCTGATGGCTTATGGGTTTATAGATAGATATAAATAGTGTTGAAAACATAGTATATATATTTATTTGCCTGTATCTCTCCAGTATTTAACTCTAGATAGTGGTATAAAGGAAGATGCAACTTTCATATATTTTTAATTTCAATTTTGTTCTAGGTGTGATGTAAATAAGTCCCAATTTGTTTTCATGTAATTCCAACTGGGGGATGACCTTCCTTTTTGCACATCATTAGAGGAAGCGGGACAGCTTGTCAGAGACAGTTGGGATTTCAGGAGAGTCACAAGGAAGACTCCCATGTTCAGGAAAGAATACGTCACATGACACACATCATTGTCTCATCATGAACTTGAGATGGACAATATACAAATATAAATTTATCAGTAAAACCACTCACAAGGTGTGGTTATTTTTAGATTTGCAAATATTTTTGATAAACCACCACAAGATTCAAATATAAGTGTATTTTATCCAAATTATTTCAGATTGGGTTCAATGCTGAACATTCCTGGTAAGTTTTCTTGTATGTTCTGTCAGTTGCACTTGAAGTTGAGAATTTCTTCAAAAAGTGTCAATATGAGATTGAAATATATAGCTTTAGTAAGTTTGACAGCTACAGCTGTTGGTATGATATTTTATGCCATATTTGTATGACTCTTATGCATGTCTGAATATCAACACAATGAGTATGAACAAGTACACTGATGACATCACCAAAATTGACTAAATCAAGATTGAAAGCTCAGCCCTCCTTGTAGTCAGTTAGAGTGCTTATTTTGCAATAGGTTTATCATCATCAAGTAGCATATCTTGGACAGGATGTAGCAGTCATCAGAGTCTTGTGAAACTCCTGCTTATCTCTAGATAATCTTCCTGATTTTGTGAGTAGTCTTTATGGTTCAGGTGGTCTTTGATATTTTTCATCATCTTCTTCGTGGTCTACTTCTTTTTTTATTTCTCAAGCATCCATTATGGTCTTTTCTAGGCTCTCGTGTCATTTGATATGGCCAAAATATTGTAATTTTTTCGAGAAACCCTTAATAATTAGCCAGTTTAATTTTTCTTTTAGTTCGCTCAGTGTGTCTATTAACGATCTTTTTAGTCCATGATATTCTGAGGATTCTTCTGTAACAGAAGATGCACCTGTCATGTAACCAGAAAATAAATTCATACATGGCTTGCTGAGTTAGGGAAGTGAAAACATAGCAAGGAAGAGAACTTATCACATCTTATAAAAAGGTTATTGTATTTGCAGTATCCAACACTTCACACCTCAACTAAATTCTATCCAGTTATGGAGTTACCTGTGTCAATGTTTACATTGTACAAAATTATATCTCATGTCCATCCATGTGAAATGTCTTTTACATAACGTTGTCCTCACTGCCACTCTGTCAGCTCTTGGTTATGTGCGAGCTGCCCAGCCTCTTCCATTGTCATGTTCAGAAGGTCTTTGATTGTCTTGGTCTGCCTCTTGTTCTCTTTCTTGAAACATTTCTCTCCATGATTAACCTTTCTAAACCATCATGTCTCTATATGTCTAAAATATGTTCGTTTGAATTTGTTGATAGTTTTGAGGAGCCAGTCTTCTTCTATGTTTTTGCAGATGTCTGTATTAATTAATATTTCTGTCCATGATGTTCTTAAAACGTTTCTATAGCATTTCATTTCGAATACCAATATTTTCTTTTCCATTGTGGATGTCATTGCCCATGTCTCATTACCATTGAAAAAATATAGCTCCTTAATAATTGTAACTTAGTTTTTCTGTTTACCCTTTGCCATAGAGACATGATAGATGGAAGATGTTCAATTCTGTATCTCCTGTATCATTAACAATATGTGATGGTAGAAATAAGTTTAACCTTTAGGACCCCGAATTAAAATTACGCAATTTCCCCCCATGAGACTGGCTTCTTTTTTGACAATGTGCTTATTTTTTTTGTTTATAAAGATATAAAAATAATTTTTGCGCATGTAGATAAAGGAGTGAATAATGAATATAATCATGTTTTTGTTGTATGTGTGATCAGTTGTGAGCAAGTTGTGAAGTTGAAAATTGGGGAAGAAATCTCAAAATGGCATTTAAAAAATCAAGAATATATTTTTTGACGACCCTAATAATTCAGGAATGAGTGGCAATATTGATAAAATCTTCTTAAATACCTATTCCTGTTGTATATATGTTGTTTCTTATCCAAGCCAATATAATATTGACTGAACAAGCTAATAAAACATTAAGAAATTTCATACAACATCCGTCCGTCCAACACTATGTCTAGACCGACATACAACATTTTAATTTTAAATGCCAACACTGAAACCCCTGATACATATTGTTTGTGTCTGTTTTTCAATGAATAAACGAAAATTCTAAATGATTCTTATAATATAAAAACAACTATAACATTTAGATATTACTTACTATGGCGGTCATGAACCATGCCACGATCATGAACCATGGTACTATGTTTGATAATAAAATATGGCGATGGAAATCCATAGTCATTGTTCCACAAATTAGTTGACAAAATCAGCCACCTTTCTCCTTCTTACAATCATAATGTATGTATTTGTTCACCATGTATTTGTCTATTGGGTGAGTTTCACAATCTCAATTGGGGAGTTATTCTTAATCAATTTATATATCTCACCGTGCATCTGTCTGTTGGAATTTCACAATCTCAGCTAAGGAGTTATTCTTAATTACTTCTGTCAGTGTTCTTTTCACTGTCTCTTTATATCAGCCTCTTTTTCTGTTCTCAGCAGTTTCCCATCTGAGGGCTGGCCTTGCAGTTCTTTGGTTTTTTTACTATTGTGTGTTAACATACCAATGTTTTTTTTAAGTTGTTCATGAAACTGTTGGTTGCATGCACATTTTTCTGATTTCTGCACCAGTCTTGCATTATTCCATTTATGCCATGCATCAACTCTGAAAAACTTTTATTGGCTTTTGCATGCATTAATAATGATGGGTGAAATATTTTAATGAAATACCCGTAATATATATAAATAGAATAACAATTATTACACACAGTAGCATCAAATCACTCAAACTGGAAAGCACTGGTTTCTACCCTATGCACTATAAACAGTGCTGGAGGAACATTTAATGTCATTTTTATGCCACACAATTGTACGTAAATGTGTGACATAGAAATGGCATTAACCTACAGACTAAGCTAAAAGTTTACAGAGCAGTGGTACTGCCAGTGCTGTTATATGTGGTCATCCCATGCCCAAACTGTTCAAGGACATTTGCTGCAAAATAGGGCTTATTAGCCATCTATGAACTCATACTCAAGGAAATAACTAATTGAATTTCAAAAGTGGATGTAACAAATGGTCATCATCACTTGTGATTGATGAACAACAACAACAACAACATAATTACCAGAAAGTCATAAAAGATCTGGAGAATAAGTATGGACTGTAGTAACACAAATATGAAAACAAATATTGTGAACAACTGTGTTACGTAAACACTCGACTTCTAATAAAAAAGATAGAAATTATTATAATAAAAAGAATAAAGACAAAAATGGTTGAAGTTTTGATTTAACATCTTCATCATAACAAACATATAATGATAATAAATAGAGAGAATGCACAGAATAATACCAAAAAAAACTGAAAAATATTTAAAATATATGTAGTCCATGAAATGGCTAAGTAAAGGACGGATGGATTATGACATAACACAAAACTGTGCAATACATTGTAAAACAAACAAGTGCACACTGAAATAGTAACACACCATGAAGAAATGTGCTAGAAATAAAATAGTATAGAGAAATTTTACTGGGATAATATGATGGGACAATGATTATAACGAAGATTAGAAGACTAAGACAATGTATATGGCTTTTTTAGTCTTGACAGAAGGTCTGAAGCAAGCCTGTACCAGATGAAGTCAATTTGGCATGAGTCACACATGACTTTTCATGGCTAAATCTGCTGATCTATGAGCGATTTAGTTTGTTGTAGGTTGTTGTACAGCACAGTGAAAAATGCCATCACTGGACTGTTGCAGATTTTGTCTGAACCTCATTCTTCCACTCTGCTCAGTATTGAATTCTCATGTCTTAGCACCACTATGGAGGATTGTTCTACATGTGACCCAATTTTCTGCCAGCTTTTCCTAGCTGTCAGACACGATGACAAAAGCATTCATTGATGATTTGCATACATGTATTGCAACTTTGTGTTTCAAAAACATAAAGGAGAACATTGAGTACACATGCTCGGTGGATCAACATCTTTGTTTCCATTGTCAACTTTGTGTTGTTCCAGGCACTAATTGACAATTTACCAAAATTGGTGGCAGCATTTCCTTAGACACTAGACAGGGAAATTTCTATACCACAGATGCAAAAGTGTACAATAGAATAGAGCACTATATCCATCACAGATTGAGATAATGGATACAGCAGATATAATACTGAAATGATAAGCTGAGACAATATCTATAAATTTATTTTAAAAGTTTAATAATAATAATAAAACATATAACCTGTCAGGGTCGTAGGTGTGTCACATTGAGACATTTGGTGCAGAAATATCTCCATGCATCTCTATCTTCTACTATCCTGATGAGTTATACACAAATGATAATACAAGCTATTCTAATTATTTGAGGTTCACACACACAAATCTCACTCTTACTTCAGTTTCTTGTGTTTTCTCTTGCTCACACACAAAATATTAATCTAACACTAGGAATACTAACTACCACTGTTAACACTAGGAATACTAACTACCACTGTTAGCAATGAATACAACAATCCATAATAAGTGGGACAGCAGTAAAACTGTATAACAAAGAAGGTACTGATGCGGAACACAATGTAGTTAGTTTTACTGTTCACAAGCAGACAATCAGACTAATGGACACAAAAAATATAGATGACAGTAAATAAAAAAGACTAAATCAATGTGTCAACAATAAGGTCTTTCTCACGATGAATACAAACAGAGAATAGATGATAAATATAAATGCAATAGTAAATCACAGACTAGACTGCAGACATTAACAACTAATACAATTCTAATTGTCTAACAATAAAGAATGTACTATTAACAACTATCAAACACTTTTAACTGATGACTGAATGTGAGTAATCTGCTTTGAATATATCATGTCTACTTCTGGAACTCATTCTCACAACATAAGAATACACTTCTAGAACAAATAGCAAGTTTTAATTTATTAATACGTGTCTTTTCAATTGAAAATACATTTTTGGTTTTGAATGTTTCAAATGACAAAGTTTAGATAACTAAATAGTTTATGACGTAGTGCATAAATCTGGGTGTTTTATGTCTCACTGTGCTCTATGTGATCCATGCCATGTTGCTGAGAGGTGCATCTATACCTGTTTTGCCAGCTGGTAGCATCATCTGCGTAGTCCAACAAGACCAGTCTTAACATACTTGGATAGGAACACCCTATTTGCAATGGTCTGAATTTTGTCTGTCACTCTAACTTCATTTCAGTTTTTTTAGACTGTTTTTGTTTGTTTTGCGTTCGCTCCATTGTAACCATCACAGATATCCGTGCAATTTCCGCTGGGAGCGTGATTACGTTGTGCCACCGTTATGCGCCTTGTAGGCCTAGCATATCCGATTTCGGCATGTTTTTAGACTGTGATATTTATGCTATTGAAAATAGGTAAGGTAGTTCACATTTTGATTTCGTTAGAAAAGATATTTAATCCACCACAGCTCTAGGTTGATTATAATTGCCACTGTCTACTTCTTGAATTGGAATCCCTTATATACATCATATGCAAATGTTGCTGGGTTTTGACAGTCATCTTTCATTGGTCTGCAGCTACTGACTTTTTCAGGGATGGTATTCTCAATTTCTGGATGGTTTGTTATCAATCATGCAGCTATTTCTTCCAACAATTTTCCATAAACATTCTGTAGTATGATTATTTGATAACAGTGTAGAAGTTTTGGATCCCTACCAGTTTTTAGCAATGGGTCTGAGATAGAGGTGTAATCAATCTTGTTTTCGGGACATCTATTTTGTCATGTACTTTGTTGAATGTGTAGACCACTTGTTGAATTCCTATACACTTGCAGAATATGTAGACCACTTGTTTAATTCCTATACACTTGTTGAATGTATTGACTACGTGTTGAATTCCTATACAATAGTATGTATAGACCACTTGTTTAATTCCTATACACTTTGTTGAATGTATAGGCTGCTTGTTGAATTCCTATACATTTTGTTGAATGTACAGACATCTTGTTGAATTCCTATACCATTTAACCCCTAATTGTATACCATCTAGCACTATTGCAACGTTTTTTGTAGGAAGCCACTAGTTCTGCTTTAATTAGATTTTAATAATTAGTGGCCTTGATTTGTACTTCCATAAGATGTTCCTGAGTCTACTTCATCACTTCCTTGTCCAACTTAATCGTTTGTACAACATATCTATTCAGAAGGCATGTACTCCTCTTCTCTATTTTCAATGTAGTCTCTGAAGATTAGTGCAGTTCTGTCATGGTCATTCTTCTACCTATGAAATGACCAGAAATCGTAATAAGGTACCACACAGGGATGCAGTGTGGTTGAAAATAGAAAACATGTTGATTCAAATTGCAAGACGAGTTGGTGCCATCTGAGCGGACCAAGTTAAAATTCTGTTTTCTGCATGATTTTTCTTTTCTACATTTTTTCATAATCGTTGGTTGGTTGACATCATTTGTAAGAAACTGAATCTGCTCACTGTTGCAGTTTGGACAGATTTGTTAGAAAGTTGTTGACTGCCTTCACCAACCACTAAGCATATGCAGAGAAAGACCATGTTACCATTTGTTCATTGGTATATGTTTATTACATCAGTGATGACATCTTCATGCTTCTCTTGAGCAGGCATAGGTGATGCATAGGTTCTGGCTGGTTTCATTTTATTTGGCTTCATATCAGGTACTTTACATTGACACTTTATTCTGAGAAGTTTGTAGATACAGCATGTGTAAAATTGATGTAACACACCGGGATGTCTGCTGTATACTGTCTGGGGATCTGAACAAAGTACTGAACACAATGCCATGATAAACTTTTAATTTTGTGGCGAGGCTAATGCCCTTCTGTTCCCACACATTGTCTCACAGTCTGGCAAATGTAGGCTTCAATCCTCTACCAGTGAACAGTACCATGACCCAACAATTTTCTGCTATCAGTCGATAGATCCACTTATCTTGGTAGTACTCTCTCCAGGGCTAATGGTATTGATGCTGAAGTCAATCAGGAGCACATCGAAGTAATAAACAGATTTTTGTGCAAGTTAGTATCTCTGTACTTTGTACAGCTTATGTTTCAGTATTCTCTTCTAGTTAGTTAGCCGAAAGATCATCTTGACTGCACATCAAGCCATCAGTCCATAATTACTCAGATCTTCTCCTCAAGATATCCCTCAGTATGTAGCTTACTGTCCACACCTTACCAGTCTCCTCTGGTTACCTGCCAAACGCTCTTGTTTAGCCATAACTTTCTCTTAACACAGTGTTCATGTAGTCTGCTAAGGGTTGCAGATTCACAAGTATTTGTTACATCAGCCACACATCATATCTCCCTAAGAGTATTCAGAACATCGAATTGGTCCATTGCTTGTCCGATTCCCACGATCGATGTATCATTGAGCCTGTTTAATTTTGTCTGACACCATTATGCCTAGGCACAAGTATGAAATTGATTCTTGTTAGATTAGACTGCTTGAAAGATTCCAACCACTGACTGTTTGTCCAGTCATTCTCAATTTTTCTATACATGTCCATTGAGTCACTGAGAAAACACATAAGATTGTACCTTTGAGACTCTAACCACGTCATTGCCCAAGTTACCATCATAATGTCTATGCTCATACTACTTGTAGTCATAGCAAATGCACAGCTGTCTTCACTAACAATTTTCTTTCTAATCTGCACTGTTAATGCCCATGAGCTGCACACATTCTGAACAACAGAACCATCTGTATAAATTATTATGTCTCCCTCAGACAAATTCTCATCAATCAAGGCCTAAACTTCTGCATCCATCACAAAGGGTTTTGTAGCTGACATGCTCTGTCAAGTTTGATGTGTACTGAAAAGGCATTGCATAGTTCTGATGTCATCTGATGTGTACTGAAAAGGCATAACATAGGGGGTTCTGATGGCACTTTTCCCATTCTTCAGGGAAAAAAGGTATCCTATTCTTGATTTCCAACCTATCAGATTTTCTTCTCTGCCAACTCCTGCCTACTCTCCTTTTATGTTCTCACCATTACCTCTCATCTTACAAGTGTACCTGTCTGCCTTCTGCTGAAAGAACCAATGACAGCACAATCTCCATAGCTCCCACAATGGCTCAGTTAATGAACACCTGATAAAGAACTTTAGAAGTGGAGACCAAATCATTTAGGTACTTTCTGGACAAAGTTGAAGAGATCAGTGAGGCACAGAAACTGTTGAGGAGTGACAGTTGAAGAGATCAGTGAGGAACAGAATCTGTTGAGGAGTGACAATTGAAGAGATCAGTGAGGCACAGAATCTGTTGAGGAGTGCCAGTTGAAGAGATCAGTGAGGAACAGAATCTGTTGAGGAGTGACAATTGAAGAGATCAGTGAGGCACAGAATCTGTTGAGGAGTGCCAGTTGAAGAGATCAGTGAGGAACAGAATCTGTTGAGGAGTGACAATTGAAGAGATCAGTGAGGAACAGAATCTGTTGAGGAGTGACAGTTGAAGAGATCAGTGAGGAACAGAATCTGTTGAGGAGTGACAGTTGAAGAGATCAGTGAGGCACAGAAACTGTTGAGGAGTGACAGTTGAAGAGATCAGTGAGGCACAGAATCTGTTGAGGAGTGCCAGTTGAAGAGATCAGTGAGGCACAGAATCTGTTGAGGAGTGCCAGTTGAAGAGATCAGTGAGGAACAGAATCTGTTGAGGAGTGCCAGTTGAAGAGATCAGTGAGGCACAGAATCTGTTGAGGAGTGCCAGTTGAAGAGATCAGTGAGGAACAGAATCTGTTGAGGAGTGACAATTGAAGAGATCAGTGAGGAACAGAATCTGTTGAGGAGTGACAGTTGAAGAGATCAGTGAGGAACAGAATCTGTTGAGGAGTGACAATTGAAGAGATCAGTGAGGCACAGAAACTGTTGAGGAGTGACAGTTGAAGAGATCAGTGAGGCACAGAAACTGTTGAGGAGTGACAGTTGAAGAGATCAGTGAGGCACAGAATCTGTTGAGGAGTGACAGTTGAAGAGATCAGTGAGGAACAGAATCTGTTGAGGAGTGCCAGTTGAAGAGATCAGTGAGGAACAGAATCTGTTGAGGAGTGCCAGTTGAAGAGATTAGTGAGGAACAGAATCTGTTGAGGAGTGACAATTGAAGAGATCAGTGAGGCACAGAAACTGTTGAGGAGTGCCAGTTGAAGAGATTAGTGCATGCAGAATCTGTTGAGGAGTGCCAGTTGAAGAGATCAGTGAGGCACAGAAACTGTTGAGGAGTGACAATTGAAGAGATTATTGCAGCACAGAATCTGTTGAGGAGTGCCAGTTGAAGAGATTAGTGCAGCACAGAAACTGTTGAGGAGTGCCAGTTGAAGAGATTAGTGCAGCACAGAAACTGTTGAGGAGTGCCAGTTGAAGAGATTAGTGCAGCACAGAAACTGTTGAGGAGTGCCAGTTGAAGAGATTAGTGCAGCACAGAAACTGTTGAGGAGTGCCAGTTGAAGAGATTAGTGCAGCACAGAAACTGTTGAGGAGTGCCAGTTGAAGAGATTAGTGAGGCACAGAAACTGTTGAGGAGTGACAGTTGAAGAGATCAGTGAGGCACAGAATCTGTTGAGGAGTGAAAGTTGAAGAGATTAGTGCAGCACAGAAACTGTTGAGTGACAGTTGAAGAGATTAGCGCAGCATATAAACTGTTGAGTGACAGTTGAAGAGATTAGTGCAGCACAGAAATTGTTGAGGAGTGACAGTTGAAGAGATTAGTGCAGCATATAAACTGTTGAGGGGGTGCAAAGGGAACGCATTGCTCTAGGCGGACCCAGGGTTAGCAGATAACCAAGATCCCAAATGTACCTCCACGCGGTGCACCCTGGAAACAGAAATACAGCAGCTTGAGCTGATTCTGGCCAAATCATTTGGGGATTGTGTCTGAGAATGTGGAGGTAGCAGATGGAAAGATATGTGACTGCACAAGAGACAGACAATATCTCCGACACCACCAGCATCACCACATATAGCGACACTGTCGACATACAGTGAAGCTAGTCAGTCCAGTCCGAACATTGGAGGGGCGGCCAATGTAAAATGCACGTAAAGGTAGATGCATGGCAAGAGACAAATAGATTTCATACCGAGTACAATGAAACAATGAAAGGGCAGAACAGCGCTAGAGGGCAGCGCGAACTGCAAATAGAAAGTGAAAAGTCCCTAGGAAAGGGGAACTACAAGCTCCGTCAGCTCGAGTCGAGCTTCTAGTTACCTGTGTTCCTTACAGGCAGTGACCCAGACCCATTCATTGGCGTTTGGTAAAGCAAGAAGACCTAATCCAACTCTAATGTCGAGCCTTCCTAAACCGGAAATATGCTCGCGAAGAGAAAGGGTTCTGTACCCGATGGGCTTAGGCAAGAAAGTCCTGGCCCAACTCTACTGTCAAGGTTTCCTATACTGGAAGTACACTTGCAGAGAGAAAGGGTTCCGTACTCGATGCGCTCAGGCACAAAAGGGACAACGATTTAGCCCTGGCCCAACTCTACTGTCAGGTTTTCCTACACCGGAAATACACTTGAAGAGAGAAAGGTTCAGTACCTGATGGGCTCAGGCGCTATTGGGACAAGGACGCTCAGCTCGAGAACGCCTTGCTCTCAAACGCGTGGTGCGAGACTCGAACTTGGACAAGGGGTACACGATGTCGGTAAATGACACCTCGGCTAAGAGGGCGAAAGAGCCAGGGTCCAACTCCTCTGTTGAGTTCTTCCCCTTAAGGAACCAGGCTCACGGATGAGAAACGGTTCAGTACCGAATGGGCACTTTCACAGCACGTCCAATTACACGAGGCAAGTTCATAGACAGCGGAACACCTCGTGCGAGTCAGACGAGAGAAAAAATCGTCTGGGCGAAGAGTCGCCACTACGCGTGCCTGGAGACAGATATAGAGGCTGTCACAGGCTAAGGGTAGCCCACCCGAATTGTCAAGGCATGCCGAAATCGGATGTGCTAGGCCTACAAGGCGCATAATGGTGGCACAACGTAATCACGCTCCTAGCGGAAATCGCACGGATATCCGTGATGGTTACAATGGAGCGAACGCAAAACAAACAAACAAACAAACTGTTGAGGAGTGACAGTTGAAGAGATTAGTGCAGCACAGAAACTGTTGAGGAGTGACAGTTGAAGAGATTAGTGTAGCATATAAACTGTTGAGGAGTGAAAGTTGAAGAGATTAGTGCAGCACAGAAACTGTTGATGAGTGATAGTTGAAGCACTATATTCCACAGGGAACTGAAAAGAAATAATTATCATATGCATTGTATGTTTTGATCTATGTAGATATGTACAATGATTTCCTCAGTGCTGCTGCTTTGGTTTCTCATGTCCTTGGTTGAGATAAAGTTGTAGTTCTGTCTACACCAACATTCCTGTACCTTCTGTAGTTGTGCTGTTTTGATCTACATTGTGCTACTTATTGAGCATACAATTTGTACAAGTTCAATTTGAAAATATGTTTATGAATTTGTTTGGTATGTGTAAACAAATTCAAATATCTAGGAGCAAATATAAACAGTTCCGGGGATTGTTCATTTGAGATTAATCAAAAGAAGACTCGCAATTGCAACACTCATATTAACACAAATGAGAACACTGGCAAAGTAGTAATGATACTACAGTAGCCCTTTTAAGATCATGTGTTTTCCCAGTGGCAATATACAGATGCAAGACTTGGACTTTAAAGAAAACATTATTGAGAAGGATAATTCATATGAAATAATGTGCTACCCGCAGAAAGATCCTACAAATATTATGGACAAAGAAAAAGAACATAGATATTTTGAAATTACTGAAACTAAATAAAGGCTGACTTCTAAATACAATAATAAGAAGGAAGCTGCATTATTTTGGACACTTATAGAGACAAGATGGCATCAAAAGGCTGATTCTGGTGGACAGAGTGCCAGGAAAGAAAAGAAGAGGAAGACAGAGAAGACGATGGACTAGCATCAAAGAATGTATGAACATGCCCCTGACCATTGCAGACCTGCTTGCAGGGACATAGAGGAGTTCTGTGTAAACGTGGCAAAGATAACGTTGTGGAAAGAATATGTCACTTTATTTATGTATATAAAATATGTATAAATTATGTATGTATATATATATATATATATATATATTATGTATTTTTTTCACAATAATTAATTAAATTGAGAATATTCTCTTTGTTAAAAAAAGGTATTTTCAGATTGTGCTTTTTTAAAATGAATACTTTGAGTTATGTCTGTAAGAAAAGAGTACTCTGAGAGTGGCACATTGTTAAAAATTAATAATGACATCAGCAGCTTTTATTACACATCCTAAAAATCCCTAGAAATCTCCTCTCCCCTACCATCACCAAATCTGAAGTAACCTGCAATCAAAGTGTTTAGAAAAATAGTTACTGAGCTGTCTTGTTAGAGTTTTTGTCCCTATTTCAGGGCAGATGCACCGATTATGGCCCACTTTTGGGAGATCATTGTCACAGAGGATATGTTGCTATTAGGGTATTCTTTGTTGTAGTGATAATTTCTGGCCGTTGCATGTGTTTTCCAGCATTGGTTCCTCATAATTTCATCTTTCTTTATTGTTTTGTTGACATTGTTGCTGTTTAGTTGGCTTTGTTCATCAAGTTGTATACATAAAAAATAATATGTTTAACCCTTCAGGTAATATTAGATGGCTCATTCATTGAAGCATGCAAGCATGTAGTGTAGTAAATTACTATAGTATATTAAAGCATGCTTTGGTTTCCTTGGATCTCAGCATGACATTACACACCATAAGTACGAGGCGTGTTCAAATGAAAACGGGACTTGTGGATTTATTTAAAAAGTATCATACGCAATTTAATATTTTCAACGGAATTGAACAAAGCAACCACTTGTGAATAAGAATGCACCTGGGTTCATCAGAAAAAATCTCCGTATGCATTTAGGCAAGCATCCCACTGTTTAGGTAGACGTCGAATGCCGTCCGAGAAAAAGTTGCGTGGCTGTTCTCTGAACCATGTGGTCACCGCTGTCTTCACGTCTGCGTCGCTGTTGAATCGCTGTCCCTTTAGTGCTTTCTTCAACGGTCCGAACAAATGGAAATCTGCAGAAACCTGTGTCTTGAATTTTTTGGGTTTTGGTGAACCTGGATGTTTCCATTGCATGCTGTCAATTTTGCTGCTCGGTTCATAGTGGTGGCACCACGATTCATCACCTGCCACAATGCTCAACAGAAATGCATCACCCTCTGCCCTGTAACGCATCAGGTGGTTCAAACTCCACCCCATCCGTTCTTCCTTATGGTGGTCAGTCAACATCCGTGGGACCCACTGTGAACACACCTTCCGATAGTTCAATTTCTTCCGAACAACCATGTGGGCTGTCCCAATTGACATATGGAATTCTTCTGCAAGCGAACGAATGCTCCGACGACGGTCAGTCAGTACTGCTTTATCAAGCACGGCTATGGCTTCTTCTGTTGCAACAATATGCGCCTGACCTGGCCGTGCAAGATCTGCCGTTAACTCACGTCCGTCTTTAAACATACGCACCCACTCCATCACTCTGGTCCTCGACAAACATTTGTCACCATATGCTGCCTTCATTCTCCGATGAATGTCTACTGCTTGACATCCTTCAAATGAAAGAAACTGGATCACAGCACGCTGATTCACTTTGGACGGGTTCGGAATCACACCCGCCATATTGTTAACAGTCTTCTGCAGCACATATGCATGCTGGGAAGATGAACACGTGACCGTATGTAAATTATTGGATACTCATTACTAGTGCAAAATGTCATCAATATCAGTGCGCTCTATCACGCGTGGTGTAACAAGTCCCGTTTTCATTTGAACACGCCTCGTATAATGTTACTGCCAAGAACCTGAACTTCATACTCTGCAACTATGGAATATTGACACACAAATAATAGAATAGGCTTATACGTGTTACTCATGATCAGTAGAAGAAAATACATCAATACAGCTGTTTGATCTCAAACCAGTATACATATTATGCTACCAAATATCTTATTGGCAAAAGTAAAAAACATGAAGTAGTAATATTGTTGTTGGCAAATAGTAACAAACATAAGGTAATAGAGTTGTTGATAAAAGTAACAAACATAGGGTAATAGAGTTGTTGACAAAAGTAACAAACATAGAGTAATATAGTTGTTGATAAAAGTAACAAACCTTGGGTAATATAGTTTTTGACAAAAGTAACAAACATAGGGTAATATAGTTGTTGACAAAAGTAACAAACATAGGGTAATATAGTTGTTGATAAAAGTAACAAACCTTGGGTAATATAGTTTTTGACAAAAGTAACAAACATAAGGTAATATAGTTGTTGATAAAAGTAACAAACATAGGGTAATATAGTTGTTGATAAAAGTAACAAACATAGGGTAATATAGTTGTTGACAAAAGTAACAAACATAGGATAATATAGTTGTTTTCAAAGGTAACAAACATAGGGTAATATAGTTGTTTTCAAAAGTAACAAACATAGGGTAATATAGTTGTTGACAAAAGTAACAAACCTTGGGTAATATAAAGGGGATAGTATTTAAATGAAAAACATTTCACAGAAGAGTATGTGGTGTTATAATAATCATGCTATATGATCTGCAGAAATAAGAGAAAATACTTTTGAATTTCCATTATGTAAATAATGACAAAAGTTAATAAAATGTATGAAGCACATCATAAGCAAAAAGTCAAGATGTCAGTATTTTAACCAGACTCTTTCTGATTAATAATCCAGTGCTATTGTACACAATTTGGTATCTAGTCTTTCAGAGTCAGATTTTTGTTCATTTAAATTACCATGGCAAGTTGGTATGACAGAATACTAAATATGTGTACAAAGACTTATGTAGCAGATTATATTTTCTTTTCTAATTATTCATTCTATTATGTTCTTGGTTATTTATTCCAACAGTGTTCGTATTAACCCATTAATCCCTGATAGCCAGCCAGCGCCCGCTATATATACATTTCCGAATAAGCAGTTGGCGCCTGATTGACACATTGGTGCTCATTGATGTCTGTTACCGGTTCCATGTGGATAGACATGCTAAATTTATCCCTGACGTGATTACCGGTAATGGTGGCTTCCAGTATTGTTTTCAGATCGTTTCTAACAGCTGTCATTTCTGAACTGCGAAAGATTTATTATGACCTTCAATTTTCATCAAAACTTTATAAAATGGACTACTTATGATTCAGGTGACGCTGATACACAATTTTTTTAATGGAATTTCAGAGAATATGAATGAATCAGACATTGATGGGGAATTAGTTTAGTATTTAGAATTTGAAGTAGCAACAATCGTCGATCTGTAGTGTGGACATGATTGATAATGTGCACTTTTCCCCACCTACACCATAGACCTAACTAGTAATAATTTAGAATAGTCAACATAGCTGATCTATGTCAGTATTGATCAATTTCATTAAAAAAAACAGGTTTTGCAAATGTCATTTATCGAGATTACTCTGCTTTTTATCAAACCTAGGCCTAGTTTTCACTTTTTCTACATGTCATTCTGTGGGGGCAGCCGCAGAACATTGTGTATGCCTGTATCAAAATTTTCAGAAAAATGAGTTCTATTTTGGATATCTAGCCCCAGATATCTAGGGCTTTCTTTATGTAAACTAGGCCTATATGTTTGGAGTAGTTAACAGTTACATAATGTTGTTGTTGTGCTGTGTAAGGGAGACTGCTTTACAGCTTTCATTTGAAAACATTATATCAACAAATTGACAAAAACAAATTAACCTTACATGAAACTGGTGCTCATTTTCTTTCTCACATGTTACATGACAGGTAAACTTATCTTACATAAAATTCACAAAATATGTTCACAGATCAGTACCTCTTCCATTTATCTGTTAATCCATCATAAAAAGTGATTGCAAATTGTATTTTATATAAATTTTCTTGCTCAATCACTTTGAATTTTGTCCAGTTATTTCCCTTGCCCTGGGAATTACGCCTGGAGTTTTTCCTGAAGGGCTGGAATTGAAAGGGTTAATGAATATGAGAAATAGTTTTAAGATAAAGGTAATCAAGTTATAAACCAGTGTCAGAGAACACAGTTTTTCCAAAAGTGCTCAGCTGCCTAGACAGTGATTGACCTAAAGTCACCTTCAGCACTTGCTAAGTATCCATGGCAACACTCTTCAACCTGTCTCTAGCATAATCCAATGTACTCCTTTCACAGTACTGGAGTGGACTGTGTTGGTGTTTTTTGTGTGCAAACCATGAGTGATGTGTTAACTCAAAACCCAGTTCATATTGTCAGTGAGTGAGTGACTTCGACACTATACTACAATATGTACAGAGCAATAACTAAAATTGGTCTTATTTTGTAGTAGTTTATTGCCTTTACTTTGCATTTCATCACTTGCACACTTCATACCTGGTAATTGCAGTAATAGTACATGTTATTTCTTGTGTCGATTCTACCCCAATTATATTACCAAACAGGGCAGATGCTCCACTTATGGCTCAGATGTGGGAAGTCTGCACTAAGTTTGAGATTGATCAAGGGTAACATTTTACCTTATGGGCACATACTGAGAGATGTATATTAACATGTGCAAATATACACTTACTTTATATTTATGAAAACTAATTTATTTGGTTTATATTGGTGCATTCAGCATTTTGGGAATTTTAAAAATATAATCACAAGTTAATTTTTCATAAAGAAATCTCTGGTATTCACTTCTAGTGGTTTTGCTCTTTAACACCTTTGCATTTTATTCTGCACGTAGAGTTAGTTCAAGAATTGGTGCAATATTGTGATGTGAATAAAAGGCCTGTCTTATAGAGCACAGGTTCTAATATATTTTGTGGTTTCAGCATATTTAACTCATGTATAAAACAGGGTATGTTTTTAAGGTAATTTTTTCATATATAGAAAAAATAAAGTGATTTGGAGTCTGCAGTAACACTGAATTCTCTCATTTTTACTGTTCTAGATCTGCACCACACTAAGCATATACAGAGAAAGACATTTGTTCTTTGGTTTGTGTTTATTATGTCAGTGATGAATTTATAAAAATGGACTTGCTAACCATCAACAATGAAGAACTATAAACAGCCAACAATTTTGAATATCTTGGCTCAACTATTATGCCACAGGAGATTGTTCTGCAGAGATTAGAAAGAGATTGGTAATGGTCCTGCAAAGAAAACATAGATGAACAATTTATGGCAAGTGGCAAACAGGAAAACAATGTTAAAACTATAAAGAAGCTATATTTTCCCAGTGGCAATGTAATGCCATGAAACTTGTGTAATTACATCCACAATGGTAAAGAAAATATTAACATTTGAAATTAAATGTTATAGAATTGTCCTGAAAATATTGTGGACAAAAGAGAATCCAACACTACGGAGAATCCTCAGTGACCTCTTAGTTTTAACATTAGACTTGATCAGCTTGACACCCCAGGTAATTTTATGACCCAGATCAGGAGTTCAATTCAACACAGACAAATGTACAACTTGGAAATTATCACTGACACAGTTTTCAATAACTCCTTTCTATTTGTGTTTCCACAGTGCATACTTTGATAATGACTACACACTGAACAATTTAAAACATGTTAGGATTAAATTCCATCCATATATGTGCACTGTTAGTAGCTATCAAGTAGTATCACTGTTAGTAGTCCATTTGGCTTGAGAATTATTATCCTGATTGAACTTGAGTTCACAATTTCTTGTTTAACTCTTGACACACAATATGATTGAATGTTTTGTTTCACTATCATTCTCAATAGTATGTTGCAACCGGAACTAGACTTCTATATAGTTCAGGGTACAAAAAATAGGGATATTGTCTTCTTTCCAGATATATCATAGACTTAGGAGACTAAGGAAGGTTGGGGATTAGGCTGATAACCTGTTACCTGTGACAAAAATTATTGTCACATCTTGTCTCAAATTCTTACTTTCATCTTGTATCAAATAATCAGCAACAGTGTTGTATAGACCTATTAGTTGAAAAAGAACTATTACATATGTTTAATACTTGATTCTTATTGCATCATGACAGCTGAATAATATTTAGTATAATTTACATCCGCAATATAAAATGTTAATTGTCGTCACA
The DNA here is from genome assembly GCA_034231615.1 of Meghimatium bilineatum. Taxonomy (NCBI): domain Eukaryota; kingdom Metazoa; phylum Mollusca; class Gastropoda; order Stylommatophora; family Philomycidae; genus Meghimatium; species Meghimatium bilineatum. Next base: position 31,644,980 of record CM067319.1, on the reverse strand, counting down.
CTGAACAAGTTAGTGCATACTATGAAAAATTTAATTTTCTTTAGATATAAATGTAGTCAATGTATAATTCCAATATTATTATAGCATAGAATAAAATATTTTACACTAAAAACAAATTTCGTAATTTTTAATGGTGTATAAATAGTTTATGTAATTTTAAAAAATTATTTTGTGACATGGATTGACAAAATTATCACCTTTCTCTTGTAGTATACTAAATGAGATTGTGTTCTACAAAAAAATATTTTTTTTTAATAATCTAAATATGGCCAATATATAATTTCAATCATATTATAACAAGGAATAATATATTTATTACTAAAAACAAGTTTTTTTAGTTTTGCTATTATTAATAGTGTATTAATATTTTATTTTGGAAATTTATTTCCTTTAATACGCTAACAAATTTGACACTGTAATTGAAAGTAGTGTGACTACTAAATAAACAATAAGAAAAATAAAAATACTACCTGTATAATGTTCACAGTCACAGATATAATTGTGCATATTCAGACTTTTGTGACAACACTGCACTAGCACTGTTCAGTAGAAAGTTTAAACAATACTGTAAGGATTTTCAGGCTCACCAAATTTGACCCACTTAGATTTCTTTCTGTGGGGATAGGTAAAAATCTTTGTCTATCAATCTCTGGTGTAGGGACATGATAATCTTCAGTAGCGAATAATTGACGCTTGTGCATCCATCACACAGTAGATGCTTCAAAAGACGTGATAGAAATAGAATGTTGTCTTCACATTCTTCAGGCCACTAAATGCTCTCATTGTGAGATCTGCAGAGACTTGGTGAGTTTGCCTAACAGAAAATCAAAATCCAGTCAGTCTGCCATTGATATTAAAAGAAATATTGACATGTGTTATTGGTAGTGATACTGCCTGACATTGTATAAGTATTTGTTTTCAAGAGAGTGTATTCATTAGAAGTCTTGGAGAATAAATGAATTTGAGGTCTTGAAAGTATATGCATTGGAGGTCTTGAGAGTAAGTCATTCGAGGTCTTGACTAAAATAAATCTTTTTTTAGGGTTGCCAATTTGTTGAATTTGCAGAGCGAATTGACTTAGTTTGCAGGGTGAGTTGGTGTCAACCAAGAGGATGTGGATCAAATCTCACCTGCTACCTTATGATTTTTGTCGGTTATTGCACAATGCTTTCTAATAATATTTATTAATATATCTATATTAAATCTGAAACCATGTTTATTTTTACGTGTTATTTATGTTTGTCACATCACAGTATGTAGGCCAATTGATCAGTGCATCACAAAGGCCTAATTTATTTGTGTTTAGATGTTTGGGGTCATCCGGGAATTTGCAACCTATGCAGTTTGTGTGTTGTTGTCTGTGTCTTGATATGCCGTTCCATGGTTATGACGACTTGAGGGTATACACATTGGATGTCCTGTCTAAAATCGCATCTATTTTAGTGATACAAATTGGGTTGCGAGGTGAGTTGGTGTCAGCTGAGTGAAACTAGTTCAATTCTGCCTTTTGTTTATTTCTGATTTGTTATACATTTATCAAGATTGTTTTTAAGGCATATAATGCTCCGGGAATTGACTTAATTGTATTAAGATGTTCCCATATATACTGTCTTTCTTAACAGAATAGCATGCTGAGTATCACTTAGAGCATGGAAATCCATAGCTCAAACTCAGTCTCAAGGGATCTAAGACAAAATGCTCCTGTAAATCATGCATTGCTGTTTCATTTTTCTACCAAAAATCTAGGGAACGCTATGTTTGATCACCTGGGAGATCCCCATGATTATAAGCATATTTGTAGTTTGATTCTGACTAATTCATGATGACATTGTATGTTAGAACTGATATAAATGGTGACATGTATCTGCTTCACATTTCATCTCATGGTACCAATTATTCTTCAAGGAAGCATCTGATATTGTTTTTGTGTACACTTATTATAGCTCTAAATTTTCCCTGATGTATAGACATATTATACATGTATATGTAGGGCTGATGCTCCACTAATGGCACAGCTCTGGGAAATTACCCAAACAGAGGATCACATCTATGGGTAATTCTTTTTGCTTGCCCAATTCACATTTCTTTGTGCTTCCCAATGCCAGCATATACATGTTTTTGACACTATCCCATTATTCTATGAATGAATGCTATTTTACTTCAGCCACAGGAATCTATCACTGCTATGTCATTACTTTTGCTAGAACCTTCCTCTTCAATTTCTTGAAATGCAATCAGAACTCTGAAAAGCAGCAATGAATAATTATTTGTGGTGCAAATGGGTCTATTCTCTTGTGTGAATTCCAGGGTTAGGCCTATAACACAAATGTATACACATACAGATAGAGTAGGGAATTAAAATCTTTTTGTGGTGAGGTATGCCCCTTTCAACTACAGATGTGAGTCCATCTAGATTATAGCAGGGCATATGACTATAAAAACATAGTGGAGGTTGTGGTTCAAGGAATACTGTCATCATGACCTATAAGTTTATACACTCATAGAAACCTAAGTTGGATTTTTAGTTCAACAATGGCTTGAAAAGGGCATTAATTTACAATTGTTGAGCTTTCATGGTCATGTGTTCAATGAAGACAAACTCAAACAAGTTAGTTTTCAAGTTAATATAGGATCACAGCATAGCTATATGACATATAGCAGGAAAACCAATATTACTTCAAATAAAAATATTAAATGTATTTATTCATTATAATAATAATAATAAGACCCATAACCCGTTAGGATCAAAGGGATGCCACACAGATATCAGCACAGAAAGCTCTTCAAATATCTCTGTCTTCAGACATTTGGTGTGTAGAAAAATCATGCCAAGACCATTCTTTGATGTTATTAATCTAGAAATGTCTTTGTCCGCATCATCTCCATCCACCCACGACTGTTGCAAAATAATTTTAGAAAGTGTCCCAACCAAACCAATCCAGTGTCCAAACCAAATAAGCTTACAGTTTCACCACTGCCAAAGTGGTTCTTGATAACCTGCAAGTTTGTTTACTTGCTGCCAGATGAATATATTTGCCTTTTGTTCTATATAACTAATTCTTAATAAATGCCTGTAGTATTTATATTCGAAAGTCTGAATCCTTCTTTCCTTGTCTGCATTAAGTATCCAGCTTTCACATCCTTATCAGTCTACTGTGTCAGGGAATAATAAGTTCACAATATGAATATGTTTTTGTTTTTGTGAAATGAAGCAAGATATCAATTATTATCCATCATTATTGCTCTGACATGTTTGTTGACTTCAACTCCAGAAAATACATGCAGTATAACTCTTGTATGCTGTTGTGCATATGGGAGGTGTCTCCAAATCATTATTTCATACACAGAATACTCCAACTTTCAGTGGTGTTTAACGAAGGCGGTGTCACCAAACCTTTATTTCATACACATGATACCCCAACTCTCAGTGGTGTGTAATGGAGGAGGTGTCACCAGACCTTTATTTCATATACATAATACTCCAACTCTCAGTGGTGTGTAATGCTTTGAGAAGTCTCCTACTCAGAGGAGGAAAAAAACCATTAATATATAGAAGTATAGAAGCTTCAACAAGCATTCTCACTGTATATGCAAGCCATCTACTAGGATATTACTGTTACATGGTGTTTGTCTGGTGGGACATGTAGATTTCTGTGTTCCATGCATCCATAAACCTATAACCAGTCAGGGTACATTGGATGCATCAACACATAGAGTCCTCCAACAATTATCTTCAGCGATTCATTCATTTTTCTTTTGCGCTGAAGTTAGCGCATAGGGCAGAGGTCAGATCTCTCCAATTCTGTCTGTTCAAAGCTATTCTGTGCAGTTCTTGAATAGTATGAATATTGGTTGTTTTACTTTCTCTAAGTATTGTTCTTCTGAGTGTTTCTTTTGGTCTACCCCTTGCTCTTTTGCCTGTAGGTATCCATTCAAGAGATTGGTGGTGTATTCTGTTGTTGTCTGCACGTAGGACATGCCCGATGTTGGTTATAATGTGTTGTTGTTAACTAGATATGACTGTACGACAATCCCACGATGATGATGAAGAGAAATGACATATGCTATCATGAATATCTGATGTTGTAATACACAGTGTCACAAAATAATTAATTTCAATTAAAAAGAATTGGATCTAGGTCTTACTGTACGACAGTCTCACGATGATGGTGGAGAGAATCACATATGCTTCCTAAATATCCGATGATGTCACAAAATAATTCGTTTGAATGAACAAGAATTGTAACTAGATCTGACTGTACGACAATCTCGCAATGATGACGAAGAGAAATCACATGTGCTATCTTAAATATCCAATGTTGTAACACAGTTTGACACACAATATTTCGTTTGAATGAAAAAAGAATTAGAATTTACTGACTTCTGTTTGGTCTGGACTTTACGATGGTAGTTGATTAATCCAACGATCGACGGAATGACCCAGACTTGATTAGAGAAACACCCTCCATCAACGGACGTCACTACTTGAAGTCCATCTTCAGCAATGCTGAGTGTGAAAAAATCTTGAATCATCTAATCTTTGGTCCTGGCTGCTCATTATTTTTTTTGCCCCCCCCCCCCTGCTTCTTGTACCTTCAAGTTTTCAAAAAGTTTTCAAATCTTACTATCCCCAGTAAGATTATGTTTAACAATGTTATATAAACTGATATATGTGATACTGTTTAGAAAGTAGTCAAACTGTCACCACGTGTCAGCTGTCAACGGGTTATGGGTCTAATTATTATTATTATAATGATTAAATACACTTAATATTCTTATTGAAGTAATATTGGTTTTCCTGCTAAATAACTAATCACTAGTCAACAAATTTTAAAAAAATGTTGTATCAGACTTTAAATACATCAATTCTTATTGATTTTAGCATGCTGATGTCAAATATCATAATGAGATTTCCCAATTGGCTCTGGTTTTTTTAATGATTAATTTAAATTTCAACAATACACATTTCATGTATACTTGTTTAATCTCTTTGGGGACAGTTATTCTTTACACTTTAGCTTTATAAAAATTGTTATTACAAATTCAGTTAAGTGATATTCCACCATAAAATGTTGGAACAAATAAAAAACGCTATTTAAAGTTCACATATAATGTTTCTAAAAGGCACATTTGAACCCTTACTATCATTATGCATTCGCTGTTTGAGCTCTCTTTGCTTGATTCTTGTAGTCAATTGGTGAGGTGTCTCTTATCACAGTCCAACAGTAATCAGCATGCATTAAAAGACTCTAAATGCCTTGATACCTTGTCTCCATAGCAGCAATGTCTTGGTTAAATCATTCATCATGTTCATCCCTGACAGCTCCACAGTTTGACTTAAAAATATCCAGGCGAGAATTCAGAGAATGAATTTTTAAAGACATTTTACAGCCTAGACTCTTCAGAAGATTTTCTATGATATCTTGTAATTATCACATCTTTTGTTTCCAAGAAAATTGTCCACCACTGACTTAAATGCTAGACATGCTTAGTTTTCCTTTCTATGCAACAAGCAAATAAATTCATCATCGTGAAGAAGTTTTCAAATTTGCAGTCCAACAAATACTCCCTCTCTTATTTTAGCTTTACTCAGTCTTGGAATTTTCTGGAGAGGTATTTGAAAGCATTATCAGTTTTATCCAATGCCGTGACGAAGTTTTTCATGAGACCTAGCTTAATGTGCAAGGGTGGCAACAAAATTTTGTTACTGTCAACAAGTTCTGGGTTTTCCATGTTCTTAATGCCATGATGTAATGACTTCTTGATTGGCTAATGTCTTCTGATGTAATGGTCACTTCGTGCATAACTATCCCACTCACAGAGAAAGCAACAGTACTTGGTGTATCCACCCTGTAGTCCAAGCAAAAGAGTTACCACTTTTAGGTCCTCACATAGTGACCAATGATGATGATCGTAGTTTATACACTTCAATAATTGCTTAATGTTTTCATATGTTTCTTTAAATGAAATGAATGACCAACTGGGATTGATGGTAAAAAAATTACCATTATTCAATAAAACAGCTTTAAGACTTGTGTTGGATGAATCAATGAAAAGCATCCACTCTTCCGGGTTGTAATTGATATAGAGGGCTGCCATTAAACCAGAAATGTTTTGGCAGTCACCCTTTTTTAAAAAGAACGGCTTCTGATGGTTTCTAAACACAGAAATTTTAACATCTTCTACTAGAATATTCCACTGCTGTAATCTGGAACCCAGAAGCTCTGCCTTGTTCTTGGGTAAATTCAGGTCTCTTGCAACATCATTCAGTTCATTTTGGGTTATTAAGTGTGGTTTTGTAGATATAGTTTGTTAAAATTCTAGGTCTTTTGAGGTTGATGACTCAGAAACTCTAATGTCCTCTTCTTCATCATTGAAAGCAGCTGAAAATGATTCTGGCACTTTGGAAACTGGTAGGGCATTGTTGTACGGTACCGGACATATTGCAGAGGGGATGCTTGGATATTGCAGAGTCCATTATTTTTGTCTTTGATATTCCTTTCCCATTTGGAGGCACCATACAAAAGTAACAGTTGTTGATATAATCAGTAGGCTCTCTCCAAATCATTGAAACTGCAAATGGCATAGCTTGCCTTTTACCAGCCAACCACAGTTTAAGATGTGCAGCACATATATTGCAGTTCATGTGAGGTGCCCTGCTCTTATCTTGATCTCATATCCTGCAGAGAAATTACAAGTTGTAAGCTTTCTTAATCATTTTAGATATATTCCATTTTTGTGATAGAAAAGTCACTTCACCATATATATAAAAGAAATTATTTGCACTGTGATCACATTCTGGGCATTTAACAGACACTTTTGAGAAGGAAAAATGCAATACCAAATAACAAAATTTAATCAGAGTTGATAATTCTATCAAGCATAAACACAGTGGTCTTATGTCCTCGATAACAGATACCCAATATAAAATGTTTGTGTAATTGTGGATCAAATGTAACATGTTTCATTCATATTGTAACTAAAATAGTTACTGTTACTGCCGTAAGCAATTTTCTCTCAGCCAGAAATAGGTAAAAAAAATCTGTCCAATTCTGTTATGCCCATGAGCTGAACTAAAATTTTACTTTTGGTATTAAAAGTATTTGAGGTAGTGCTCAAAGAATCAAATATGAAATGGGAATTAATTACTAGCAGTAAAAAAATGTTTGTATATGTGGATAAGAATTTAAATTGAAGGAAAGAGACACAATGCACGGCAGTGTGGGAGAATATTAGAAAGATTAACATTGTGGTACGACAGAGAATGATCCTGATTAAAAATACTGGATGTAGTAATGAAAATCCATGACTGCCTGTGCAGTCAGCATAGAACTTGATACCATGATCAATATTTCCTATTGTGTTTGTTTAATATTTGTGAAGTATAAGAACTTAAAACCATTTCACATCCTTGATAAAGTTATTTGCATTATATTATATTTAACTGGGTTGGGACTAATCTTTCTTTGCTTCATGTATGGGCTCAATTTTTTGCTTTTCCAAAAACAAACCTAATATTAATATTCCTGTATGTATTTCTATTCATTGTTATGTATTGTCTGTGAAGAAATATTGACTGTTTTGTATGCTTTCTTAGAGCAGCATAAACATGTATTCCTTGCTTATGTAGAGCAGCATAAATATGTATTCCTTGCTTATGTAGAGCAGCATAAATATGTATTCCTTGCTTATGTAGGTTTTATGTGCACATTATGTTGAACATATATATAACAGAAGTTATTTGCACTGTGATCACATTCTGGGCATTTAACAGACACTTTTGAGAAGGAAAAATGCAATACCAAATAACAAAAAAAATCAGAGATGATATTCAGAGAATTCAGAGAATGAATTTTTAAAGACATTTTACAGCCTAGACTCTTCAGAAGATTTTTCAGAATAATTGGTTGGAAATTTTATTTATTTTATTTCTCTAGTTTAACATTGTTTTGTAACTTGTGGGTTTTGTCTCATATAATCCAAGGCACGCTCTTTCATCCTAGGAATAAATTCCTAGGTTCAAATGTGAAAGTCATAGGAAAATTGTAAGATGATGTGTCATATTTATACAAAAGTTCTTTGAGCATGTGTCACATTTCTAGCAAATTTTATATCTGTGTATTAGCCTTCAGCTAAAGAAGGAATGACTCCATTATATATGCTAGGATTTGTGTGAATGATGCTTTTGAACTATGGATAATGAATACATATTTGAATGCCATAATTGATGCATTTGAGATGTGGTTATGCAGAAGCTGAGCACATTTAATGAGAAGCTGATAAAATGGGGTTAGAAGAAAAGTTTTGATTCTAAATAAAGAACTATAATCATAAGGAGGACAACTGAAAGAAAATACAGGACAGCTCAACTCTTTTCCATCATAATTATTTTTCTCATTTGGATGGAATTATCTTTCTTTGAATTGGAAACCACTAAATGCCAACTCAATAACTTCTGTATTTTTTCAATAAAAGGCTAGCTATATTATGTATCAAATTAAAGCAAAATAATTGCAGAACAGGATGAAATTGTTAGGAAATAATATTATGGGGGAAAGAGTGAGTAAATAAAAAGGCAAGTACAGTAGAAATCCGATTATCCGAACTAATTGGATATCGAGCCGATTCGGTTAATTGAAAATTTGGATAATTGGATATAACTCAGGACTGAAGCAAAACAGTGCACATACATAAAATCAGACATTGAAATGAACATAATTTTATTGATAAAAATACAGTGATATGTAAGCAACTATGTATTGCAAATAAACTACCCGGTACATAGTAACGAAATGTGCACACTGCCCCGGGACCTCACTACCTTGTCCGCTAAATCTCGCTCTAAAATTGTTTTACCAAAATTTGATTCAAATAATTGGGGATTCGTTTAATTAGGATTCGGATAATCAAATTTCTACTTTACTTTCTGTTTCTTTTGAATCACCAAATTATTCACCTAAAGATTAATGAATAAATATATTAGAGTTGCTAGTGATACAAGAGGATAGCCTAATTGTATGTAATTGCAAAACATTTTCTATGCAAATCTAGTGTTTCTAGATGATAAGCTCATACAGAGGTTCTAAATTAATAGAATAATACATAGAAAATGACTCACAGTGTTCAATGAATGACCAAAAATATTCTATTATACATCTGAATAAGGTGAAATGCTCCAAGCTCAAAAGGGGCTAATAGTGGTTGGAACAAGCAGAGGATATCATCTGGCAAGTGTGTAACTCTAATTGAATTGATCCTGGGGAGAAGTAGATACTCACTCTACCTGTATTACGTGGTACGCTGTATTCTATGTGGTCATTATACTCTACAGAATTTCCATGTGACAATGGATGCAGAAGTCATGGCATATATTGTGATAGCACTACAGAGATGATGTAATAATCTACACTATGCATCAATCATTTGTCATCAATGATGTGCTTGGGAGTTTTCTCCATGGTACAGTGGGTAAACTGTCAAAGAATCCAGGGTACTTTTACTACAACCATGAGAAGTCTTACGATGGAATATAAAAGCTGTGAAGTAACTAAAATAAAATGTAGAAAGGCCGCAGGCTCTGACAACATAACAACAGACATAATAAAAATTATAGATGAATTTGGTGCGGAAACTATCACAGAACTTTGCAATGACATATATACCTAAAGACCTGAAATCATCAATATTCATACCACTACCTAAGAAGCTCAGGGCTGTGGATTGTACATAATGCAGAACAATAAGTTTGATTAGTCACATAACCAAAATACTACTCAAGATAATGCATGAAAGAATTAAAAGCAAGATAGACATTGAGGTCGGTGAAGGGCAATTTGGTTTTAGGAAAAACAAAGGAACCAGAATAGCTATACTTAGTACCCGACTAATGATGGATAAATATATAGAAGTTCAAAAAAGTATATATTACATAGACTACAGCAAGGCTTTTGACAGAGTCCAATATAAAAAATTAATTGAATGTCTTCAAAAATAGGCATAGATGGAAAAGACATCAGACTGATTAGAAATATATATTGGGAAGAAACTGTATCAATAAGGTATGAAAACAGCTACTCACCATACATAGTAATAAAAAGATGGGTAAGACAAGGATATATACTTTATCACCCAGTCTGTTTAATATCTACACAGAGAACATCTTTAAACATATAACAGGAATGCCAGACTCAACATTAGTGGAAAAATAATAAACATCTGAGATATGCAGATGACACTTTTAGCAGAAAGTGAACATGAACTATAAATACTAATAATCAAGTTGATAAATCAAATAAAGAATGTGGATTGGATTTAAACAAACAAAAAACCAAAACCATGATAATTATAATCAGCAAAGTTACAGAAGAACAGGTGCTAAACATAAAAATATATGGAGAGAAACTACAAGTAAAACATTATCAATATCTCAGACACATAATCACAAATGATGGCAGATGTGAAACAGAAATTAAAGGGAATGGCTAAAAGTACTTTCAATGACATGAGGAAAATATTTAACATCTAAACAAATTATAAAGCTAAAAATGTGAACTATAAAGTGCTACATCTATTCTATATTAATATATGATGATGAAGGAAGTTCTGTCATAGCTGATTTTACAGAACTATTCTCAATCATGCATGCTTAGCTACTCAATGAACATGATCCACAAAGTTGAAGTGGAAATCATCTGCCTTCAGTGAGTGGAGTTATTGTCACATTCGATGACCAGAAAAATTACCTTTTTATTTGTGTCAGGATATGGGGGTATTGGGGGTAATAAGTGAGCTTATACACTGGCGAGCATGGCCAAGGTGTCAATAGGTACATCGATAGATCGATCTAACATAGTTAATGTGTTAAGAGACCTATATCTTCTCCGAAGTTTTTGAAAACGTGAATCATGATTGCTCTCTAGGCTGTGTGAGATTGGAACAGCCTATAAAGAGCAACATAATAGATATCTGAAGAGACTGATAAATCAGCATCGAACAAACTATCATGCATTACATTATGATCGATTTTTGGAGACTTGGATTGGAGCACCTATGGACATGTCTGAAGTGCGTTGATGACAACCCACAGTCATAACTTATAACTCTTTCTTTTATACCAATTTTCTATAAATATTACAAAATAATTACAATATTTACATAATATAATTATACTTATAATATAATTACACCGTACTTACAGCAACATTCATATATTATGATCACTATTTGATTCTGCAGTATAAAATATTTCAGAACATATTTCTAGTTAAACAATCTTTTAAGTTTCACATTATCATTTGGATCACCCTCTCATATTATTATTGTTATGTGGATAAAGTACAAGAAAATTATATTCAACAAGTATGTGTTACAAATACCTACCACTACTAATAAAAAGATTAAAGTAACTAATAAAAAGAACACTGTTTACTAGCCTCCATGATTTTTTTTTACAACATATCTCTTTATAGTTTGCCTGGGGTGCAAAGGGTTCCGCTTTGCTCTAAGAAGAACCCAGGGTTAGCAGATAACCAAGATCATAAAAATACCTCCTTGTGATGTACCCTGTAAACAGAAAGACAACCACTGTAGTTCTGGCCATCACTTTTAGGCTCATGTGCGTGGATGTGGAAGCTGTAGATGGAATGAGAACTGCCTGCAAAGAGACAAGCATTATCTCTAAGACCTCTATGCCAACACACTCAGCAGCACTGTTGGCACACAGTGGCGAAAGACATCTGGCATTGCATCACGTACTGCAGAAAATTCAGAAACATTGGAGGGCTGGTCATTGTCTAATATGGATAGATCCCGTTAAGAAATGGTGATCCTATGAGTACACATTGAATCTGGATAAGGCAATATGCGCTAGAAGGTGGTGTTGTGTATATGAATCAATATAGTAGCAACAAAGCTACAATTGTCCAGCATGAGACCCACTCACAGAAGTGTTGTTCATGCTCGAGAACACACAGAAGTCACACGTCCAGCCGCAATAGACCCATTCAAAGTAGGAGTCATGACTTGGCCAACTCGAACATGTACCTCTGAGTATGAAAGAACCTTTGAATACAGCTTCCCATTGCACACAGGAACAGCATTGAACAAATGTTGGTAAACAGTTTGTTAAGAACTTCTGTCCAAAGCAGTTTTGAGACTCGGACTGAACGTTGTGGGCAACGTTGGGGCACATCCTTTTCATTGAGGACACTGCAAACATAGCCCAATTTGACTGTCATCATTGCCCAACATGGCTATACAGAGAGAATTGGGTTCAGTTCCCAAGGGCCCACTGCGAAACTCCTTGTCCGATATAGGTGTACTCTACCTACTTCTTTGAGTAATATATGCAATGGCGAAGTCGAAATACACAGGATTCGCCTGGCAATGGATTGAAAGGCCATCACAAGCAGACAAGGCGAGTGCATGAGAAGTGCACAGGTCAAATCCCAGACCACCATCGTGTTTAGCAAAGCAGCACTTCGTGTAGGAAGGTGTTTCAACCCTGAGTGTAGTTCAACTGTCACCGTTATCCAACACAGCTCTTGCAGAAGAAATTAGGTCTGGGACCTATAGACACAAAATGTAGTAATGGAATGGTCTTCCTACACGAGAAACAGCTCACTGTCTGCGAAATGCCTTGGAGGAGGAAAGACAAACAATGGATAACGCAAGCAAACTATCAGCTCTTCTTGTAACATGTACCCCTTCTGAGTAGAAGCTCCTCCAATAGGCATTGCACTAAGCCAAAAGCTAAAGTCTCCTGGGTATGAATGACAGTTCAGAGAAACCTCCCCATTGCACATAGGAAGCAAAAGCTAATGCTCGAAATTCCTGGGGTTCGAAAGAAATAAATAAATAGTCCACCTCTGCAGTTTGATGTACAGTGCCTGTCTGTGACAACCAAGGTACACGGTTCAAATCCCGCCACAGGCAATTATGTATCCTGACCATTTAGAAGGCAAACCACTGAACATAAATGTTACCTAGAAAATAACTACAGCCATTATACTTGGTTGATGGCAGTCCTGAATAGAACTACCAATTAAAAAAAATATTTTATCTGCATTTTTAAAAGTTGCAATAATTTTTTTTTCATTCCAAATTTTTCCAGGTTTTCATATTTTTGTTGTGTCTTTGTGAAATTTAGTCTATATATATATATATATAAAATTGATGACTAATTTGTAAAATATTATAGTATTTTTATTTGTTAACCAGAAATAAATAGAGCCTTTACACCATTGATTATAATAAGTAGTTTTACTTTAAATTATTCATGAATTTCCCATTCATTACTTATGATGTCAAGCTGAAACTGAAATTATATTTTAAGTTGATAATTTGATATTTTATGCTGATCAGATACGATAAAGATGGTCATACTCGTGGAACTCCAGAGTGTCAACCTCCGAACCCCATCAGACTTGAGTGGGATATTAACAGCCAGGTATTCTCAGTTTGAATTTCAGAGCCACTCATTAGATAAAGAAAAGTAGTAGCCTATGAAACGTTGTATGGGTTGCCAGATATGTTGTCACCAGGGCATGAATGGGGAGCAAAGAATAATAACACCTGCCAGGCATGTCATAAAATATGACTAAAGAGTTTTGCGGGACGGAGTTAGCTGTTCCATCTCATAGAAGGTCAAAGTGACCCATATGCCATGCTGAAACCAGATGTTTTAGGCCAACAGGCACAGATATTGCAGCAATGCAGGAAACCATGACACAACACATGTCTTTCTCTGAACTATTTTCTGCTAATCTGCAGAAGTTTGAGAATAAACGCAGAAGAAGATGAATTGTGTATGATGTTATAATTGTTCTGTCAAACAAATTGATTTAAAGAATAATTATGACTGTAAAAGTATGGAAATACCTCACCTCTATTCTAAAGTAAGACCAGCACACCAAGATTTAGCATAACTAATGACTGAAATTTATAACATGTCAACTAATCAAGAGCTCTCTCAGGCAATTGATAGCCTGACAATGATACGACTCTGGGAAATGATAACATTACCTCTCAGGTCATTAAGGGAAATAACGATATTCTGTTTCCCTTACATATACAGACTGCTGATTCAGTGCTAGAAGGCAGGTGAAATTCTCTGCGGCATCCGAAATGCAAAAATAGTGACCCACTACAAAAACAAAGGCAATAAAGGAGATTGAAATAATTATAGAAGTATATCCCTACTCTGCTTAACAAGCAAAGTTTCCACCCATGTTGTTCTTAAACATCTCCAGAAGCTCACAAACAAGTGCTGCCTGAGTCATAGTGTGGATTCAGTTATATGTTCCCCTACAGATATTATTTGCACACTCCCACAAATCCAGGAAAAAATAGAGAACAACAAAGACCATTATTCATTACACTTGTTGACCTTACAAGGTGATCAACAGTGTGAGTAGATCACCACTGTTTAAAGCACTTGAAAAATATTAACTGTCCACCATCACTACCGGTAGTTAATTTAGTCACTTCATTTGCTGAGGCCATTTTTGTTACTTTACATTTTGACAATAATACATCAGAGAGTTTTTAAGTCAAAAGTGGAGTCAAAAGTGGAGTAAAACAGGGCTGTGTTCTTGTCATCACACTCCCTGGAGTAAAATAGGGCTATGTTCTTGCTACTACACTCTTAGTAGTAAAACAGGGCTGTGTTCTTGCCACAGACTCTTTGGAATATTTTTGCAACCTTATTGCATGTGTCCAAGGAATAAGATGGTGACGTTTATATTTGCGCAAAATTCAATTTGGTGAGACTAAGAGTCAAATCCAAGATAGTCCAGGAACTCATCAGAGACCTACTGTTTGCAAATAATGCTGCTCTTGTGGCACTTGAGGTAAACTTGAATTCCCAGGTCAACCACCTGTGAAGAGCTTGTGATATTATAGCACTCAAGATAAATGTGAAAATGGCATTTGTATTCATACAAGAAGCTGTCTCACCAACAGAAGAAATCACATTAAATGATGCTCCACTCAAGACATTGTCAAGCTTCAACTATCTTGGATCCACTTTAACAAGCACACTAACATGTGAAAAGGAGATCAACACATGGATAGGAAAAACATCAGCAACTTTTGGAAACCTGAATGTGGAAAAACTCCTAATTTTAGGAGTAATTCATTAGGGGTAATTGACATGAAGACCAAAATAATGGTCTGTTACTCATGAGTGATGAGCACATTGTTGTGTGGGTCAGAACATGAATCACTTTACTCAATTCACAAAAAGAGGCTAAATGTGTTTCATGTGCTGTGTTTCCATGGAGTATTGAGTGTCAGGACAAAGTTACTAACAGAAGTATGGCAGTGCTCTAAGATACCCATGTGGCTCACAAACATAGATGTTCAAGATGGCCATGTGAAAAGCATGCCAAATTATCACATTCCAAGGAAATTCTCTCAGGGAGATGAAAAAGAGGCAGACCAAAATAGAGATATAAGGGCATCTGCAAGGCAGCCTTGAATGATTTATGATCAGCTCATATTCTTGCATAGAACTATTTTGATGATCATACAGCATGGAGTATTGCATTACACAAAGGCATCTAATCATCTGGGAGGGAACAGACAGAGATGTCAGAAGACAAGTGATGTAGATTAATAACACCCGCTTCCTAAAATGTAAAATGTAATATACATCTCCTGTTCTTGCTGCTGCGGATTGAAAATAAGCAAACTCGATGACGAGAGAGGCTGAAATGTGAGGGCTTCATAGTCCATTTATCAATTTTATACTGGACGGCTTCCTGACCATCTGTAAAGATGCAAAAGGCCACCATATAAATGCTTGAGTGTGACTGATTGGAAAATAAAGCATTACTGTCAAAGCATATACTTCTTCTTCTGTGATAAATTGCTAAAAATGTTCTCTGATATCAATCATGTATAGAGTTTTTTGTATTAGGTTCCTCACAATTTGGTTTGCAGAGCACATATTCACAGGTGCTCTGTTTCTAGTCCCTTACCACTTGGATCAGCATTTTCCAACTTTGATGGTAATCTAGTATCTTTTGTATCTCTAGTATCATATAGCTATATAGTCACAAACTGGAAGAAGTTACCACCTTCAAATATCTCAGGTCTCAAATAAGTGATGATCGTTATTCAGGGAATGAGATCAGAGAAGAGATGGTGCTGGCTGCAATGAAGGATTGAATATGATTTCGAAATTTAAGATCAATATTGTGAATTTTGAGCATGACACCAAATGCAGACACAGAAATGTTGATTCAGACTTTTGAATATAAGTGCTACAGACACTTGCTTAATTTGAGAGGAAAGATCTAAGAGATATGGACATGTCCTGTGTGCAATGATGATCTGATGATTAACTAATTAGCTAACACATACCACGTTTATGATTGCTGAATGTCTGCCACTTTATTATGTTTAGAAGATATTTGTTAAACTCTTTAGTTGAATAAAAATTGTTTGGTTTGGACATGTAGCGAGACATGACTCACTTTCTAAAATTATTTAGCAAAGAACAGTTGAGGATAGGAGAAGAGCTGGACAGTGATAATCATGGACAGATAATAACAATGAATGGTCTGGGCATGATTTTTGTACACTTTTCCTAATGGCTGAGGATAGAGATGTTTGTAGAGCTTTTTGTGCTGGTCTTCAGTGTGGCATCCCTACGACCCTAACAGGTTATGGTGTCTTATTATGATTATTATTATGATTATTATCATTATATTTGTTGAGCAATATTTTATTTGAACAGTGTCAGCAAGTGATCCAGACAAGTTTGCAGGTTGCACGCTCATTGCTTAGTGATGTGGACCTTCATATAATGATGTTCCAAGACTTTGGTAAGGGTTTTGTGAAGACTTGCAGAGTTAGCCCTGATGCCTTTATACAGACAGCTATCCAGCTTACATACTACAGGGTATGTACTCAGTGTTGTATTTATCTGCATAAATAATAACCAGACTGTCAGAGGATATTCGCATTGACATTACATTTGCTTTTTGTTTGTATTTATTAGTTATATTAGTAATCAGTAATCTATCTCTGAATAGAAGGCTCCTTCAATAGGCATTACAATAAGCTGAAAAGTGAAGCCTTCTTGATATGAAAGAAAGCTCGGAGAAACCTCCCCACTGCATATCGGAAGTAAGAGCTACTCGCTCACAATTCCTGGAATTCCCAAAGAACAAGTAATCAGCGACAATAATACTTTATCATAGATGTTATTGTATTTATCTGCTTTGTAGCAAGTCTTGTTTAGTCATGTTTCTTTTGGAGAAAATTATAAACAAATTAGAAGTTCTTGAATATCTAGGTATTCATATAGAACAAGGAAAATAGATGATGAAATAATTCCTTTAGCACAGGTAGCTCTTGACAGCCCATAGCCTTTTTGACAACAGCATATATCCTTCTCAGTTGTGTAACTGAGCCTTCTCAGTTGTGTAACTGAGCCTTCCCAGTTGTGTAACTGAGCCTTCTCAGTTGTGTAACTGAGCCTTCTCAGTTGTGTAACTGAGCCTTCTCAGTTGTGTAACTGAGCCTTCTCAGTTGTGTAACTGAGCCTTCCCAGTTGTGTAACTGAGCCTTCTCAGTTGTGTAACTGAGCCTTCTCAGTTGTGTAACTGAGCCTTCCCAGTTGTGTAACTGAGCCTTCTCAGTTGTGTAACTGAGCCTTCCCAGTTGTGTAACTGAGCCTTCTCAGTTGTGTAACTGAGCCTTCTCAGTTGTGTAACTGAGCCTTCCCAGTTGTGTAACTGAGCCTTCTCAGTTGTGTAACTGAGACAACAACAGAGGATCATATAAGATAAAAGAATGTTTGGGTAAGGGAGGATTTATGGATGCATATTATTCTCCAAAAGGAGGCATTCCATGGGATCCATTGCACCAGGATTACAGCACCCTGTCAGGAGCACAGCACACACACACTTCTGGGTCAATTATTTGATCATTCTTCTGTAGATTTGATGATCCATCCGCAGTGATGGCACATCTAGCATTCCTCATCAACTAGGAGTCTGCAATTACTCATCCAGAAGAACTGAAGGAATGATAAAAGAAATCATTCAAGAGCAATAGGACAAAGGTGCAATGTTTGCTGACTTGCATCTTTTCATCATCCATGCAGAAGCTTGAATACAGAACATGCCCTAGAAGAGTAGTTACATAACCTCCTTCTACTAGAAAGACTAGGCAAGGATGTCACTGACATTAGGAACTACCACATCATCCTGCTGCAGAATGTGTATGGAAAAGTGCTAGAAATATCATTGCAAGACGGATGGTCATCGATCTAGAAAACATTGGTTTACTTCCTGATATCCTCAGTGTGTATAGACCTAACAGAGTATGACCATCAATGCAGCAATGATTGCTATGATATTTACAAGGGTTTTCAGGCAAATTAACTTTGGTTGCAACAATCCATTTGTAAGAAACATATAGCAGAGTCAGTTTCTGTGATCTTGTCCAGTTTCTAATTGACATCAACATCAGCATGTTGATCATTCAATGATTAGCAATGGTTAGGAATTATGACTGCAAGTTATCATCAACGCACATTGGGCAAGTCTGTAGTGCTCTTATCTCCTTATCAATAAATCCGTCAGTGTAATGGCAGACACTTATGTTTGATGCTGATTTATCAGTGTATATATATATATATATATATATATATATATATATATATATATATATATATATGTGTGTGTGTGTGTTTGTTATATTTCTCTTTGAGTTGTTCTGTTCTTTTCACCAACCTTGCACAGTCTTGAGTGCAACCAGGATTAATACTTTTGAAAGTATTCAGAGTTGATGAGATCTCTTAACGCATTAACTATGTCAGATCAATCCATTGATGTACCTTTTGACACTACAGCCATGCTCATCATGTATTGGCTAGCTCACTGCCTTCAACCCCATATGTCATGGCACAAATATTAAGGTAATCTTTCTGGTCATAGATTGTGTCAATAACTCCACCCATAGACGACATGCTGCTTTTTCTTCAACTTTGCGGATCCTGGTAATTGGAAGTTAGAGTGGAAGGAAATTGACCACATCACTTTAAAATAAATCTTAGTACCTTGGTGTCTAACTGCTGTATGCCCCAAGATTGTTATATACTTTGAGTTTACATTTACCATTACCTTTGGCATCTAATTGTGCAGCTGGAGAAACATTTTTGCCTGACCTATGAATCATCAATGACCAGACTTTTCCGTGAGGGTCGGACAGAGACAGTGAGATCTTGCACGAAAGCTACCTGTGACTTTGTGAAAGCTATTGAAGAAGACAAACCTGTAAGTAACCATGTGCTGTTATGGGAGTCTCTTCTTATTCTGTTTTCATTCTCAAACTCTTGCAGATTAGCAGGATGTTGTCGGGAGAATAGAATGCGTTGTGTCATGCGTTGTTTACAGCTTGACTGAAATATAAACAACTTTTGCTGTGAAATATTATATTTCAGCATGGCTTCTGGGTCACTTTGATCCTCCATTGGATGGGACAGCCAACCCCACCTCCAAGACCTCCTAAGCCATCTCTTATAACATGCATGGCAGGAAACTGTGCTGCTATTCTTTTCTCCCCTCCTGGGATCCAGCAACATGCGTATGGGAGTGAGATGTGCATAGAAAAGCTAATAATTTACAACATGATATTGCTCTGTTGCTGCGACCCAAAAGAGGAACACATAATAGTAACACTACCATCTGCCATGCATGTTGTAAGCATGAACTTAGGAGGTTTGCTGAGGGCTTGTCTATCAAGTGATCTGTGAGATTAAACCGCTGAAGGGAAGACATAGTCAAGCAAAATGAATTAAACAGGTTACTAAAACACTTACCTTGCCTATTAATAAAAATATATTTAAAAAAGTATATATAAAAAAACATACAATAAAACTAAACAGGACAATTCTCCACGTATCGGCTCAAATTGAACCTTTTTCAAGAGACAAACAACAGAAAACAACAAAATAAAAAACAAAATAGATGACTAGATTTCATCAAGCCCCGTCTCCATAGCGCAGGGATGGCAACGCATCTAGTAAAAGAGAAAATGCGTGCATTCATTATAAACAAACCGAAAGTGGGAAATTAGAGACACTATAGATGAGTGCAAGAATGATAAAAAAAAAAGAAGAAAAATACCCCTTTTGTCACTTTATCAGACAGGCAGATTTTAAGAACATAGTCACAACAGGCAAGACTGAAGGGAACAGAGATAGATGGGGACGTGAGAAAATATTCGTGTGACAACCTAGCAAGGCTTGGAAACAACGATCCTGATAACAATACTGTGAACAGAGAACCATGGTCACCTACGCCAACCAGAATGGCATATGATAATGATAGATGAGTAATGATGAGGTTGTGTGGTGGTGGGGTGAGTGGGTTTGGGGAAGGAAGGATACAAGAAGAATCATCATTTGAAAACGCATGGAATGAATGTGAAACCAAATATAGACATAAACATATATATAAAACCAAACCTAAACATACATAGAAATGTATACACACACCAAGAGTTAAGAAATAAATATATAACAAAATACACAGATGTGTGAAGGATACCCACACAAAATGCACAGGCATGTAAATGTATCCACACATAGGAAAGGGCTCACACCAGAATAGGCATACATATTGACACCGAATGGAGATACGTGCATTAACATAAACAAGCGCTTACATAAATATATATATATATACATAAATATGAACATGCATCCACATAAACACTTTCTCACATAAATAAAAACAATAACATGAACATTCGTACACATAGAAACATATACATATATTAATGTAAATATAAACGTTCGTTCACATAAAGATAATGCTATAACAACTGCATATGTATATGTATACATACAAATGTGTGGCCCAAAGTAATTGTGTGGATACATAGAATCATGTAAAACAAATGCATATACAAATAACTATACATGTGTGGGCACCCATCGAAGAGACAACTGCAATAACAACGAGGAAATCAAAATCTAAATATGTAAATGATTTAACAATAACAAAATGGCAGAGTACAAAATAATCGCATATTGACATACTTTAACGAAAGAAGACATAAAGGAAATATATAGAAGTACGGCAAACACAAAAATAATTACTCACGAAGGTGTACAAAGACAAATAATTACAAGCATCAGTGCAATATCATAAGACAACATCAAGTACCCATGCCAGCAGTACTAGGCACTTCTCTTTTGCTAATTACTTGTTAGTGAATGCCCTGAAGTATCCTTCAACACAATCAACCATACCCGTAATCCATCAGGGTTGAAGGGGGTAGCGCATTTGATGCATCAACACAGAGTCCTCCAGCAATTTCTATCTTCAGTGATCTTTCTTTCTTCTTGATAATAAGAAAGTGATGATAAGTAAAAATCCTGACCTGCCCAGTCCTTGATGTTGTCTTTCAATCTTGTCTTTGTCCTGCTTTTCTTATTTCACTGTTCCCTATAGTATTGTTTTATAAATTCAAGCACACACTGGGTTTTATGTCTGTTTGCGGTTCATTGTCCTATGCAGCTACCATAATGTGTGCTGGGCTTTGCTGCAATCACTTATTAAATCTTTCAGAACATAGCTTTTTGTGCTTGTTTGGTAGTTTGTTTAACAGATATCTTCAATATACTAATAAAGGTGATATAGATCTCATAAGACAGCATTACAGACTTGACAATGAATATGGAAACAAATGTCAATAAATACCAACTAATTGAAGTTGATAATAAGTGAGACTGCTGTAAAACTGTATAGCAATAGCACTTATGTAAAACAGAAGGTCGATCAGCTTTACAATAAACACACAGACTGTCAGTCTATACCATATCGGTACACTAAAATACAAATAATAGTGAATATGACAGTTGCAATATTTCAACCTTAAAGTCTTTTTCAAGAAAATACAAGACAAAGTGAGAACAAGTCTGATCAGAAAAGAAAGTACCATGTGTAGTAGTCAAGGTATCATGGCCAGAGAATTTATGGATACAAAGCCAAGCTGATGAAAAGACACTGTCAGGGCATGAGTGCCTACGAAAAAAATCTGTCATCTCAGAATTTATCACGAAAGTCATCATCATCAATACATAAGCGACGAAGGTGAAGAGGTTGGGAGACTGGCGAAGAGTTACAGCAAGCAGGTGGATGAGAAGTGTAAAGCAGAAAATTGTGCATCAGTAGGTTTGTGATATACAGATGTGCTAAGATAAGCGGGATCAATTGTGACAATTATGTCAAGATAGTTAACAAAAGTATTCGAGATGTTAGATGTGAATTGAATAGCAGAGTTAAAATTGTTGATAAATTTGATGAAACATGACAATTCCGCCTCGGGAATATCAGTAATACATCATCAGTGTATCTATGAAAAATAAATGGGTACTAGTTATGCTTTCCTTTTCATGGAACATTTGGAACATCAAGTTTGAAAGACATATGAAGGCCCTTTTCCAAAAATATATTGATGGTGGTAGGAGTCTGCCATAAAAGTGTCTGCATTTTGACATCTTGATTTTTTTTTTCCTGCTTAAATTCCCACCAGATGCTCCTGCCGGAGGAACGATATTGGCATTCCTCTTTTAAAATTATTTATTTACTTTGTATTTTGTTTGATATTGTCACAAAGAACTCCAAAATTGACTATAATTATTTGTCTTTAATTTCATACTACTACTACTACCACCACCACCACCACGACCAATAGCAACACTGTTTGCGCTTCATGCATGTCGTAAGAGGCGACTAAGGAAGTTATGTGGTAGAATTGGCTGTCCCATCCCATACAAGGTCAAAGTGACCTAAAAGTGATGCTGAAATTGGTTGTGTCAGACCGAAAGGTGCGATAGTGCAGAAAAGCTTTAAACCATGACACAATACATTCTGTTCTCTTAACTATTTCCTGATAATCTGCAGGAATTTGAGAATGAATACAGAAGAAGAAGATAAATAAGGTTCATATCTG
The DNA here is from genome assembly GCA_034231615.1 of Meghimatium bilineatum. Classification (NCBI taxonomy): domain Eukaryota; kingdom Metazoa; phylum Mollusca; class Gastropoda; order Stylommatophora; family Philomycidae; genus Meghimatium; species Meghimatium bilineatum. The sequence continues at coordinate 31,622,003 of CM067319.1, read as the reverse complement.
TGAATAAATAATTGTTCAGCAAATTATATAATTACTCTTTGTCTTCCTGCTGTAAATTAATTTGTTTTCTGATTTGAGTTGAGCCTCTGTTATTATTCTATGCACACAGAGGTAAGAGCAAACACTCAGGTGTACACCTGTTGTTAAAAATGTGTCCGTCTGTTGCTTATACAGTATAGTGTGATAATGTGTTTAATGCTGTAATATTATGTAGTTATAATGTAAGAAGAGTATCAGGGTGACTGACTACCAATTTTTTATTTGCTACAACTAGTTGTAATATTATTATTGATTGTCCAGAAAAATGAATGTATCAAGTTGATGCAAATGGCAGCAGAATGTCACCAGAAACTGTACCGTGACTCCATGACTGGTAAGGGTGTAGACAGACACCTCTTCTGCCTCTATGTAGTATCCAAATATCTGGGTGTAGACTCACCATTTCTAGCCAAAGCTCTGAGCGAGCCATGGAAATTGTCAACAAGTCAGGTTAGTGCAAGTTTCTATTAAAGTAATGAATGCATGAAGAGATACCTGACTTGATGGCTTGTCATCATGGTCTTACATTGATATCATTGATATTTTTTCTTCATTACTTTCATCATTTAGCATCAAAATAAATATATTTTTGTTACTTATTACTCAATGTGTCATTCAGTCTCATATCTATCAATTTCCAGAAGGATTATTTTGTATCTTTTTGTATGCACTAATATGGCTCATGAGGCTGATTGTATGGTGCTCTCACATTCAGTGGTCCCTGGTTTCCTTGCTAAGGCTATAAATATGGATCTCATTAAGTCATCGGACATGTGTCCTCAATTATATATATATATCAATATTATGGTATGAAAAATTAAAAGGACATGATGAAATTTTACAACTGAAAATTGTCAGGACCTAAGAAAAGATTGTTCCAAATGAGTTCAGACTACAATAATATAAATATTATAATACTATAAATAGCATTCCTTCATTCCAGACACCTCATCAGCAGACTGATAGATTGGATCTGGACAAACATCCTGATCGTATTTGTGGTGGTGGCGGTTTTGGCCCGGTAAGTTTCTTTTATAAAATCTTCAATTTTGATTGACATTTTTGTTTGTAAATATATATAGTCCTGGATTTTCATTTCTTTGTTCATATTTTTAAAGATGTAACAATGTCAAAGAATCTTCTATAGTTGTCTGAAATCCATTTGTATCCTTTTAATATTATTGAACCAATGGTTGGTTGTCATTGTTACTGTGCTGTGAAAGTTGCATATTTTATCCATGTCAATTTCTTATATCCTACAAAGTACTGTCAATTGCTAAGTTCCAGTTTAACAATAATTCCTGATTATAAACAAGTATAAGCGCTCCACACTGTTCCACCAACCATTCAAGAGAATGCAACCCCCAAAATGTTACTGACTACACAAAATTTATGTACAATGTTGATGTTATGAGTACACAAAACATATGTACATGATGTTGATTTTCTGAGGACACAACATGTGCACATAATGTTGATGCTCTGGCTACACAAAACATATGTACATAATGTTGATGTTCTGGCTACACAAAACATATGTACATAATGTTGATGTTCTGACTACACAAAACATATGTACATAATGTTGATGTTCTGACTACACAAAACATATGTACATGATGATGCTCTGACTACACAAAACATGTACATGATGATGTTCTGACTACACAAAACATGTACATGATGATGTTCTGACTACACAAAACATATGTACATGATGATGTTCTGACTACACAAAACATATGTACATGATGATGTTCTGACTACACAAAACATATGTACATGATGATGTTCTGACTACACAAAACATGTACATGATGATGTTCTGACTACACAAAACATATGTACATGATGATGCTCTGACTACACAAAACATGTACATGATGATGTTCTGACTACACAAAACATGTACATGATGATGTTCTGACTACACAAAACATATACATGATGATGTTCTGACTACACAAAACATGTACATGATGATGTTCTGACTACACAAAACATGTACATGATGATGTTCTGACTACACAAAACATATGTACATGATGATGCTCTGACTACACAAAACATGTACATGATGATGCTCTGACTACACAAAACATATGTACATGATGATGTTCTGACTACACAAAACATATGTACATGATGATGCTCTGACTACACAAAACATGTACATGATGATGCTCTGACTACACAAAACATGTACATGATGATGTTCTGACTACACAAAACATATGTACATGATGATGTTCTGACTACACAAAACATGTACATGATGATGTTCTGACTACACAAAACATATACATGATGATGTTCTGACTACACAAAACATGTACATGATGATGTTCTGACTACACAAAACATGTACATGATGATGTTCTGACTACACAAAACATATGTACATGATGATGCTCTGACTACACAAAACATGTACATGATGATGTTCTGACTACACAAAACATATACATGATGATGTTCTGACTACACAAAACATGTACATGATGATGCTCTGACTACACAAAACATGTACATGATGATGTTCTGACTACACAAAACATATGTACATGATGATGTTCTGACTACACAAAACATATGTACATGATGATGTTCTGACTACACAAAACATATGTACATAATGTTGATGTTCTGACTACACAAAACATATGTACATGAGGTTTTGGTATTGATTTTTATTTACTCTGCTTACAGGTGACAGATGATGGCTATGGTGTTTCCTATATGATTGCTGGAGAAGAAACCATCTTCTTCCATATATCCTGCAAAAAATCCTGCCCTCATACGGTATGATATTTTTAATTATTTTTTAAAATCGTCAATTAGAATCATTGTCTGCTCAGCTAACTTGAGTTTGATAGGATTATGATAACATTCTAATGTTTTCTTCATGTTTCACCTTATACAATGCCTTAATGTTGTCAAACAGTACACATAACCACATGGTAAAAGGAGATATCTTTTACCATCCGAATTCTTTAAAATGATCCATCCATCTGAGGGCAATTAGTTATCAACAGATCATTCTCACTGCATATTCTACCATCAATTCCAAAGTAATCATATCTCCTCCTCAAGCAACTGACCCCACACACTTTTTGTTGGTTTACTAGTTTCCTCTGGCAGCAACTGACCCCACACACTTTTTGTTGGTTTACTAGTTTCCTCTGGCAGCAACTGACCCCACACACTGTTCTACTAGTCTGGCAGCAACTGACCCCCACACACTGTAGTTCTGCTAGTCTCTGGCAGCAACTGACTCCATACATTGTTTGTTGGTTTGCTAGTCTCCTCTGGCTACCTGCACAACACTCTTGATTGGCCACACAGGCAACACAGTTGTCGGGAACTATAACACCTTATCTCAGAAAAACTGCTAAAACAGCCAGTTAAGCAGATCCATTCTGCTGTGTAAGCAGCTACCTCAATATTTATACTTACGTCTAAAAACATTGTACCAGGTAGGTAAAATATAAATAGAAAGTACCAAGAGGAGCGAGGAAGAATTATGTACCATATGGGATCAACGCACTCCAAACACTACAGGAAGAACTGGCTGAAACACGTAATATGACAGAAACACATCACACTATAAAAGACCAAAATGATGCTCACCAAACAAAGATAAAAACACAGTCAAGAAGTTGGAGGGAAAACCATAAAATTAAACTTAGAAAAGTAAGGAAGAATGCTGTGGACCCTAAACCAAGCAAATAAATGACAATACCACTTTTCAGCCATGCCAGACCTGGGCCCTGACATAGTAACTAGAAAAATAACTCGTCATATGCGAAATGAAGTGCCTGAGAACAGCTGGAGGTAAAAACAAAAAGATATAAAATAAACAATGACACTATAAGAAATCTGATGAAAACAATATTTTGCAATGAATACATAGACACAAAAGATCAAATGGTTCGTCCACCTAATAAGAATGGAACCAGATCACATTCCATCGATAGCCTTCATCTGAAAAGAGAAACAGGGAAGATCAGGATGAAGATAGATAGATGACACCAGAGAAATACTAAAACACCAAGGCTACACTATGGCAGCGGCATCACAGCTAAAGAAAGAAGATTTCGGCTCCCTATGATGCCTAGTGGCACACATGGATAGGACAAGACGAGCAACTCTCAGTAACAAACAATTACACTGGAAGATACAGGTAAACTCTACACTGGCAAGAAGCAAGAAGCAGACATGTCTGCAGAATCCTATAGAAAATAAAGCACCATTACCATCGGCACATGCAGACAACGAAATAATCGGCAAGAAATAAACAATGATGAGAACAACACAAACTGTCCAGATGTCATGTCTAAGTAATTCTCATTAGAAGAACTAAATATATCTATAAGGAAACAAAAAGATAAAAAAATCACAGGGACAGACGGCATCACCAATGAAATGCTTAAACTAGGACATGCAGCAATGTCTAAATTACTACAGATATACATCAAAGTTGTGATACACAATGTACCACAGTCATGGAGAAAAGCACCCATGTGCCCTATCATAAAAAAGGCAAAAACAAACAAAAGCCTGACAGCTACAGACAAATAAGCCTAACTAATTGTGTCTGCAAGACAATAGAAAGGATGGCCAACAGAAGTTTGAAATGGTACCTAGAATCAGAAAAGTTATTGGTGCCAGATTTTGAGAGTACAACAGTACAATTGACCAAATAACATACCAATCCAAGATCATTGAAGATGCATTTCAGGAAGATGCTTTTCACCCTAAGGATGGATCTCCAAAAAGCTTGTGACAAGGTCTGGAATGGAATCAGGAATAACATGAGTAAGTGGATAGGATCCTTCCTACACAATCAGAAAGGCTATTGAAAGTCAGAAAGGCTATGGGAAATACCTGCTCACAGCTAAAGAGATTATTTCAATTTCATCATCATCCTTCAATATGAAAGGATACTACTTATTTACTAATATATATATTATGAATTTATTTTTTCCTATCAGGATGCTCATAGATTTGGATCTACCTTGAAAAAATCACTATGTGACATGAGGGATATGTTTAACAAGTGACAAGTCTACATTATTCTGTGATGAAAACTACACAAGTTTCCATATCACCTTTCAGGCTTAATTTTTGTTGTTAGCAAATTGTTTCTTAAAATTGTTTATTCATATTTATTTATTGGTGACTTGCATTACCTACATTGTGTGTACAGTTTTTCTAGACAGTAACTTATTTACTATATTGTGTCTGAACAGTAACTTGTGTGATCTGTTGTGTCTAGGCAGTAACTTGTATTTGTTGTGTCTAGACGGTAACTTGTGTGATCTATTGTGTCTAGGTAGTAACGTGTGTGATCTATTGTGTCTAGACAGTAACTTGTGTGTTCTATTCAGTCTAGACAGTGACTTGTGTGATCTGTTTTGTCTATACAGTGACTTTATAATCTGTTGTGTCTAGACAGTAACTTGTATGATCTTGTGTCTAGACAGTAACTTGTATGATCTTGTGTCTAGACAGTAACTTGTGTGATCTATTATGTCTAAAACTTCTTTGAAAGTTTAAATTTACTATTTTATGCTCACATAAGTATTTTTTGTGAAGGAAATCCCATGACATATAATTGGATAACAATGTGAAGTGTTTGTGATGCCACACAACAGACCATTGCATTTGGAGATGAAGTATCTCAGTTCTTTTCTATGCTAATCTTGTGATACCCCTGTGAGTCTCGTATAAAAGTGCAGTCAAAAATAAATTAGACTGCAATACAAATGTTTACTGATTTGTTTTGTAAATTGTACAGCTTTCTTACTTTTTGTTTCTATAATGAAAAAACATAATTGTACCAGGTTGAAATTTAATAACCTGTCTTGACTATGTCAGCTCTCATACACAAGTTAGATTCATTGAATGCATGGAACCTCAGAGTGCAGATGGTATCATTCAGTAGGCTGAAAAGTCATGGAGGATTGACATCATTGTATTCGGGTTATCCCATAAGTACGCCATCCCTCTCATCAAAGTGGCACACCCACTTCTGAGAGTACCACTCACAGCATGTAACTCTGTAGCTTCACATGAGAATACCCAGGGAACTGAAAAAATCCACTTTGTAAACAAGACATTGCTTGATGATTTTCATGTAATAACATATACAATCTTTGTAAAGAGTAGGAAAAGAATGAACAGAGAGTGTGTGGACTTGACACACAATAATAGTATATGTAAGAGAAGACATGAATGAGTAAAGTGATACAAAACAGATCTCTTTTGAAAACAATGAAAGCTTGTGTGCATAATCTTGGACCAACAAAAGCAGAAGTAGACACATTAACAGGGAGATCTTAAGAAGGTAACTAAAGAAAAGTTGAGCCGTTCCACTCAGCAAGCTCTTTGATACATAAACTAAAAGATCTGATTAAATATGATACAGCTACCAGTATATCAAACGGCAAGTTTGTATTGGAAAGTAAAATGTACAAGTGTGAAGGGGAGCATAAATCACAGAAAAAAATTCCATGTAACAAGAAACAACACTGTATCTCCAAATACTAGTTTCAAGAGAATTCATGCGGGACACAAACAAATCCACATTGAGGATAAATTCTTGCTGCAGAACTCTGTTTGTTTTCTCATACTGGTACCATATTGTTGAACTTCCTACCATTCTCTCCAAATAGTCTTGTGTGCTATCATAATTAAATCCCACTTTCCACTAATGCATCCTGTCCAAGTGGACTGACTTATTTCTAACAGTTTTCTTCTAGCACACATTTCAATTTCCTTACAAGGGCTGTTCACCAAGTTCTGGGGACAATTTTGTTTTCTTTGGAAAATTAATACATAAAGTGCTGATATTAACTCTTAACATTTAAATGCCCCTGTATATTGGAGCATTATTGGAAGCATTGTCGAAACATTGATACTATTGGCATCTAAATATGCACGATCATATATACATGTTATATATCATTTTAATCTGCAGATATTAGGCTTTCATACCATGTTACGTGGAGTGTTATAGTTGAATGATGTATTGTAAGTTAACAGTTTAATTACTGTACAGCTTTCATAAGAACAACTGCAAAAATACAACATTTTCAAGCACAAAGAAGGAATAAACTACATGATTTCATTTATGAAAAGCCAAACCATCTGTGCATAAAATAGCAAAAAAATAATCAGTATTTGTCTAACTGTCACAGAATTATAATCATTTTCCTGACTGATGTGAATTTCCATTTCTGCTGCAGTTAAAAGTAAAAACACTAACTATAAGAACTGGTGTTCCTCACTGTCATCCATTTACCATCTATCTACTATTCCTTCTCATTAATATTGATTATTTGATTGTCTTTCATATTCTGTAGAAATCCATTTCTATGTACAATTATTGTTCCACAGATTTCTTCTTGCACTGCCATAACATACCTGATTATAATTGGTTTTAAAAATTTTAATGTACAATTGGTCATTCATAAATGACTAAACTGAAAAGACAAGTATCATTACCATATAATAGATTAACCCAAACTTAGTCTGTTTACTAAGGTGAACAAAATAAATTATATTCATAATTTGCTTTATTATCTCAGACCAGTGTAATCTCAGGTCACTAGTCCATACAAAATGCTGGCAGAAGTAAACAAAAGGAAAGCACATGTTTGAAATAATGTGTGTTAAATGTTCTAATTGATGAAATATTAACATTTTAAATGTTGGAATCATAAAGTTAACTATTAGTTACTAGCTTTGAATAGTTGCCAGTAAAATTTGATAACAATAAAGTTCTGGGTGCCATCAATCACTGGTGATTTAAAATCAAGGGATGGAAGAGATTAGAGTTAATCTAGTGTTCCTGAGAAAACTGTAATGCATAGTATAGTGGTATTAACTTAGTGCACCTTAGAGAACTGTAATACATAGTGTGATGGTATTAACCCAGTGCACCTAAGAGATCTGTAAATACATATTGTGATGGTATTAACCCAGTGCACCTAAGAGATCTGTAAATACATATTGTGATGGTGTTAATCTAGTGCACCTGAGAAAAATGTAGTACATAGTGTGATGGGTGTATGTGTGTGCATTGATTTCTGCTTTGCCTGGGAAAAATTAGTTCCATAACTATTGACATTTCTCATTTAGCATTCAGAGTCAATCTAAAACATGTCAGTGGTATTTTTGTTTCAAAAGTCAATGCAGATCTTCCACACTAATGTGATCATGACATCTGCAAGAAACCATACACTCTGACAGATCTAAAATATCAGAAGAAGATAATGCTGAAGATAATGGAATATCAACTAGTACGTGCCACAAAATTGTAACTGAAGGCAGGTAGCAATGGTACACAATAATAATCGATTGAGGAGTAACTATATGTTAATTCTCAAACTCCTGCAGATTAGCAATGATAGTCCAGAGAACATAATGCTGTATGTCATGGTTTACAGTTACTTTTTAATGTCTGCACTTATGGGAACAACAATCCCACTTTACTGTGACTTTTGGATCACTTTGATCTTTTATAAGATGGGACAGCCAACCTCACCATCACAATACCTGTAGAAATCTCTTACAATATGCATGGCAGGTCACAGTATTTCTAATCAGTGTTTCCCATTTGTGCCCCAGCAACACTGGAGCAATAAAGTAACGAATAAAGAAGATATGTATTGATACCAATTTTTCAGCAAAAGAAATGACACCAATATTTCAAACATGTACATGCAATATATGGTTATACATCCATCCAATGTTTACTGCCTATACGGGTGGCTGAGATTTCCAAGCCTCCACTTATACTGGTTACATTATACATTTATGATATCTTGATGGAACACATGCAGACACAGTGCATCTTCTGAGAATATCTGCTCCAACTGTGAGGCAGAAACAATAGCCATTAAGATAATCTTAAAACTGGCAGAGCAAACAGGAGCTTCAAAGGCTAATAGATTAAGTTTATAAATCAAGTAGAGATTATGGACTAGATATTAGCATTCCAAAAAAACAAAAACCAAGATAATCAGTAAAATAAAAAAGAAACAAACACTAAACATAAAATACATGAAGATATACTGTAGCAAGTAAACCTCTACTGGTATCTTGAATATATAGTCACAAATGATGGTAGATGTGACACAGAGGTTAAAAGGAGAAGAAGAATGGTTCTAATTACTTTCAATGACATGAAAATACTGACATCTAAGCAAAACAACATACTAAAAATGAGAATTATAAAATGCTACACATATTCTACATTAATTTATGGGACAGAAACATGGATAATGAACAAACAGCTAGAGGACAAAATTGATGTCTTTAAGATTTGATATATAGAATAGGGAGAACTTCATTTGAAAGAGAAGAAAACACTGTGTATGAAAAAAGAACTATTATATAAGGAAATAAAAATAAAACATAAAAATGTTTGGGTATATTAAAAGACATGACATCTTGTGTTAAGACATTACTTCAAGTAGAGCAGAGGGGAGGCAAGAGGTATGTAGAGATACAATGGGAGGGAAACATCAAAAGATAGACAGCTTACATTCTGTTGGAGTGGGCGACCACTTCAAGAAACAAGGGTTGTTAGAGGTCCAGGTTAATGTTTGCTTAATGGAACTACATTTCCAAATTTTTGTCAAATTTGCACAGATCTGAAGTTATGTGACATCACTGACTGCCGGCTCAGTTCTAGATACAAAATGGCTACCATAAATTTGTTAGAGATGTAAGTCTATTTTACAGTTCCAAAGACTGCTGCCGGATGCAAAGATGTGTGTGTCACCCACCGAGAGCCCTACCCATGTGCGCATCACCCACTGTGAGTTCCACCCATACATACCTCCTAAATTAAATATCTAGACTTCCAAACATTGATGGGTAATTATAGCCAAGGGAAATATTCAATGACAAAATGAAGAAAAAGAAGAATCCAGATGTGCCTGTTCCTTGTAATTTATTTCGTTTTGCTTTCCGCAAAAAAGGTAGTACCATTAAGCCAATAATAAGCCAATATCCATTGTAGCCAAGCTTCATTGCAGAGGCGACACTTGATGATGATAACCTGTCCACTGTTTGATATAACAGAAATATTGGTTATTAGCAGAAGTGCTCAGTCTTTCCCAGTATATCACAATTGCTGTCTTTTCCAGCATACCACAAGTGCTCTGTCTTTTCCAGCATATCACAGCAAATGCTCAGTCTTTCCCAGCATACCACATGTTAAGTCTTTCCCAGCATACCACAAGTGCTCAGTCTTTCCCAGCATACCACATGTTAAGTCTTTCCCAGCATACCACAAGTGCTCAGTCTTTCCCAGCTACCACAAGTGCTCAGTCTTTCCCAGCATATCACAAGTGCTCAGTTTTTCCTAGCATACCACAAATTCTCTCAGTTGTTGTCATTGTCAATATCCAGATGCTGATGAGTAATGCTACTCATGTCACCTTCTTAAAAAAGTGCAGATCTTCTGAGGTTGACATGATCCATACAATAAGATAGTGACTATTAATGGTGTCTGGTTAAGTTTTTTCCTGGCAGTTGAAAGGTAAGAGCAATCAATAAGGAGGTTTTACACTGTTTCATTGGGATGAGAGCAGTATCTTCAAGTGGGTAGTTTCTGGGGTTTGATATGGTTTAAGTGGCTATTGACACTTGCTTGTCCTGTTCGAAACAAACTGAAAGATAAGGAAGTGCTCTCAGTATTTCCAAATATATCACAAATGCTAAGTTTTTCCCAGCATACCACATGTGCTCTAAGTCCTACGCAGTATAAGGTCTATCACAAGTGCTCAGTCTTTCCCAGCATACAAGTGCTCAGTCTTTTCCAGCAAACCACCAGTGCAAGTCTTTCCCAGCATAGGGTCTATCACAAGTGCTCAGTCTTTCCCAGCATACCACAAGTGCTCAGTTTTTCCTGCATACCACAAGTGCCCTCAGTCTTTTCCAGCATATCACAAGTGTTCAGTCTTTCCCAGCATACCACAAGTGCCTAGTCTTTCCCAGCATACAAGTGCTCAGTATTTTCCAGCATACCACCAGTGCTAGTCTTTTCCAGAATAGGGCCTATCCCAAGTGATCAGTCTTTTCCAGCATTAAACAAATGCTCAGTCTTTCCAAGCATACCACTAGTGCTCAGTCTTTCCCATCATACCACAGGTGCTCTCATTATTTCCCAGCATACCATAAGTGCTCAATCCTCTTTGCTATTTCCCAGCATATGTAGAATGGTATGCTTGCCAAAGACTTCTATAACTCTCTGGTTAACCATTCCAGTACCCAGTAGATCCTCAATCAATGTACACCACATTTCCTTCCAGTACCCAGCAGATTCTGAGTCTATGCACACCACACTTCATTCCAAATGAAGTGTTGAATAGGGAACAATTTTCAACAATGTGTTGAACAATTTTCTGACATGGTTATTCTTCATTTAAAATACATTTCTATTTAGTTTAAAATGTGTACACAATTTACGTTCAATAATACTGTAGTGTATCAGGTTCATGTTTGCTTAAAGGATCTACCATTCTGACTTTTAATAACATTTGCACTGATCCGAAATTTTGTTAAATTCTGTGACATCACTGACTGCCAGCTCAGTTCTAAATACAAAATGGCTACCATAAGTTTCTTAAACCTACCTGCAACAGAGATACAGTACGTAGGAAATGAGGAAATACTGGCCTCATACATAACCCAAACCGTAACCTCAGTCTTTCCCCACTCATACAACCCTTTCAAACATCACTTTCCTCACCCATACAACCCTCCCAAATTAAAATTTTAACTAAATAAATATCTCACTGATAGATAATTAAAGCCAAGGGAAATAATGAAAAAAGGAAGAACATAGATTTGCTTGCCCCTTGTAATTCATTTCGTTTTGCTTTCTGCAAAAAAGGAAGACCCTTTAAGCAAACATGAACTGTGTGTATCATATATAATTTTGTTCAGGATACAATGTTCCTGTGCAATATTTTGCTCTTGAGTGCAGTATTTGATGTACAATATAAAATAGAAATGTTTCTGTTTAATATGTTGGTCAAATTATTTCAATGACAGACTGACAAAGAACAAATAAAATTATTATGACAAGAAAAGTATCCAAAAGTTGGTTTTTATTACTTCTAGTTTATTTATACAAAACATATCCAACAACGACAGCACAAGACAAACATAAACTTGTGACAGCTGAAATGGCATGCTTACGCAGAATCCTTGGAATATTACTAAGAGATAGAGTGAGGAATGAGGACATTGCACAAAGAACCGGCACCATCCCAATATTGGAATATATTAAGAGACAATGGATCAAAAGGTTTTCACACATTGACAGACTACCATAAGACAGCATAGCACAGCAAGCTTTGCTACACAGATACATTGAAACAGACATAGAGGCTGACCATGAAAACGATGGACCACTGAAATAAAAGAGGCAAAACAACCTACCTCTCCCAAGAGATTGAGGATGCCTTCCAAGATAAGAAACTGGTACTAGCAGCATGGATAGACCTCAGGAAAGCATTTGATAAGGTCTGGAAAGAAGGGCTCCTAAAGAAATTGCGAAATTGCAGGGTTAGCTCAAGAATGTACAAATGGGTAAAAGCATACCTGCATAATAGAAGAGCCAGGGTACAATTAGATGGTCGTAAAAGCAAGAAAGTCCTACTGCGTCATGGAGTCCCCCAGGGAGGAGTCCTGTCACCCACACTTTTCTTGGTTTACATCAATGACCTAGTTGCTGAACTACCACACGGGATCAAAGTGGCAATGTATGCTGACGACCTGGTGATCTGGTGCACGGAAGAACATGCGACAGTGGCCACTAAACAAATACAAAGAGCTATCGATGCCCTAACCTTATGGGCAAATAGATGGTGTGTCAGCATTAACACAGATAAGTGCAGCACTACACTCTTTACCCTCTCACCAAAACAAAAAGCCGGTCATATCAAGATAGACGGAGAGCTCTTGAAAGAAGACAAACAACCAACATACCTCGGAATTACTTTTGATGATAAGCTGACATGGAAGCAGCACATAAACAAAGCAACAACAAAAGCCAGGAGGAAGTTAGCTATCCTGAGAAAACTAAGTGGAACCACATGGGGAGCCAGTGGGAATATACTCAGTAAAGTTTACCAGCAAGGCATAAGACCACACCTGGAATATGGTTCAGCTGCGTGGTGTCCTGCATCAAACACCACATTACAAGATCTAGATAAAGTGCAAAACCAGGCACTTAGAATAATGTTGGGAGCAATGAAATCAACACCCATAGCAGAGATGCAGAAAATGGGAAGAATGCAAACACTTGGCGAACGCAGAGACACAAAAGTACTAATTCAAGCGGAAAAGTTTCAGTGTATGCCAAGTCATCCAATGAAGGAAAGATTCAAAAACCTAGCAATGGGGCGACTGAAAAGAAGCAGCTTTATCCATCAAGCTAAACGACTCCGTAGACAACTTACAGACCTACCTGAAGTTGACAGCCCCTTAAGGTCTGTACCAGAACAAACCCCATGGAGTGAAAGGCATGGAATGCCAATATACATTCAGACCCATGTGAAAGGAATACTAAGCGAGGACGAACAGAACAGTGTGCAGCGGAGGACAGTCACCCTCAGTTTCCTGGACGAGGAATATCCACAAGATATATGGGTCAGAGTATACACAGATGGGTCAGCACAGAATGCTGTGAGGAATGGAGGTGCAGGTGTATATATAGAATATCCACACAAGCCTAGAGATACAATCAGAACACCGACAGGAAAATTCTGCAATAATTATGATGCAGAAATCCAGGCAATTACTGTGGCAGCTAAAAAACTGCTGAACTCCAACTCTGACCTACAGCCTGTGGTATTCCTGACAGATGCAAGGTCAGTGCTTCAAGCTCTCCAGTCTGGAAAACTAACAGACTTGAAAAAACTACTTAGCGAATTGTCTTACCAGTATAGGGTAACCATGCAGTGGATACCCTCTCACTGTGGAATACCAGGAAATGAAAAAGCAGATCAACTGGCTAAGGAAGGTGCTGCCGAAGATCAACCAGATATACCAATCACCTACCATCAGAAAAAACAGATGATCAAGTCAATAAGAAAGCCACAAACACCAACACAAGATGACTATCACATTATGAACAGATCAGAACAAGTTATAATTCTACGTCTCAGAACAGGACACAACCGACTCCGCAGTCACATGTATACAAAGTTCAAGATTGGCAACACGGCCATGTGTACATGTGGACAGGCAGTACAGAGTGCCAAACATATACTTCAAGAGTGTTCTGAGCATGAAACGCTGAGGCAGACATATTGGCCAGAGGAAACAACACTGGAATCAAAGCTCTATGGGACACTGTATGAACTACAAAAGACAGTGAGTTTTATTAAGGAGACAGAATTGCAGATATAGACATGTTTCAAGTGAACGAAAGAAGAAGAAGAAGAAGAAGAAAGAGGCAAAAAATTCCACAATATATTCAGCACACACGAGGGGAATTTCCAGAAAACTCTTCTGACACTGACAGACAACATATCTGTAAAGGTCTGTAAAGCACACATTCAACAAATGTTATATATTTTGCATGAATTTATATATTGTGACTTTCTAGCTACTCTCCGCTTTTGAGCAGCTACACTTATCTTTTCACAAGATGATGTGCCCTTTTTGTCTGTAGAGTGCCATGTAGATCCATTTTGTGCAAGTTCTTCCCATGTATCTTCGTCTATTTCAAAGGCTTTCAGTAAGGTCTTTAACGAGTCCTTTTAGCACTTCTTTTGGCCACATTGAGATCATGTACCCTTCTCCAGCTCACCATAGAGAAGTATCTTTGGCAGGCTGTGGTCTGACATACGTACCAAATGACCTGCCTAACGAATCTGTCTACATCAGGTTAGTGTCAATGCTAGTGATACCAGATCTGTCAAGGACAGTGGTATCTGGAATCTTGTCTTGTCATCTGATGTTCATAACTTTTCTGAGACAAATTGTGTGAGTGATTGAGTTTCCTCATATGACGTCTATACACAGTCCATGCGTTTTACTAGTGTATAACAGCACAGGAAGTACCACCTCTCTGTACACTTTCAGTAAAGCAAAATGAGTTAAACAGGTTACTAAAACACTTACCTTGCCTATTAATAAAAATATATTTAAAAAGAAAAAAAATATATATATAAAAAAACATACAATAAAACTAAATAGGACAATTCACCACGTATCGGCTCAAATTGAACCTTTTTCAAGAGACAAACAACAGAAAACTGACAAAATAAAAAACAAAATAAATGACTATATTTCATCAAGCCCCGTCTCCATAGCGCAGGGATGGCAACGCATCTAGTAAAAGAGAAAATGCGTGCATTCATTATAAACAAACAGAAAGTGGGAAATTAGAGGCACTGTAGATGAGTGCAAGAATAATAAAAGAAATAGATAAGAAAAATACCCCTTTTGTCACTTTATCAGACAGGCAGGTTTTAAGAACATAGTCACAACAGGCAAGACTGAAGGGAACAGAGACAGATGGGGACGTGAGAAAATATTCATGTGACAACCTAGCAAGGCTTGGAAACAACGATCCTGATAACAATACTGTGAACAGGGAACCATGGTCACCTACGCCAACCAGAATGGCATATGACAATGATAGATGAGTAATGATGAGGTTGTGTGGTGGTGGGGTGAGTGGGTTTGGGGAAGGAAGGATACAAAAAGAATCATCATTTGAAAACGCATGGAATGAATGTGAAACCAAATATAGACATAAACATATATATAAAACCAAACCTAAACATACATAGAAATGTATACACAAACCAAGAGTCAAGAAATAAACACATAACAAAATGGACACAGATGTGTGAAGGATACCCACACAAAATGCACAGGCATGTAAATGTATCCACACACAGGAAAGGGCTCACACCAGAATAGGCATACACATTGACACAGAATGTAGATATGTGCATTAACATAAACAAGCGCTCACACACACATATATATATATATATATGTATACATAAATATGAACATTCATTCACATAAACACTTTCTCACATAAATAAAAACAATAACATGAACATTCGTACACATAGAAACATATACATATATTAATGTAAATATAAACGTTCGTTCACATAAAGATAATGCTATAACAACTGCATATGTATACATACAAATGTGTGGCCCAAAGTAATTGTGTGGATACATAGAACCATGTAAAACGAAATGCATATACAAATAACTATACATGTGTGGGCACCCATCGAAGAGACAACTGCAATAACAACGAGGAAATCAAAATCTAAATATGTAAATGATTTAACAATAACAAAATGGCAGAGTACAAAATAATCACATATTGACATACACAAATGAAAGAAGACATAAAAGAATTATATAGAAGTACGGCAAACACAAAAATAATAATTACTCACGAAAGTGTACAAAGACAAATAATTACAAGAATCAGTACAATATGGGAGTAGAGGGTATAAAGAAAAGGTGGGTAACTCAAACAAAATGGTGATTAATGTTCATTCCGTGTGGTTGCAAGACTCCCATATGACAAATGAGACGATATTCCAAGGACTGACGTTGCCGGTCACCGGTATAACAACGTAACAAACCGGTTACAGAGACATCAGAGCTACCATGATGTGACGGGCTGTTAAAATGATTAGCCAATATTCCAAGGACTGACGTTGCCGGTTTAACTCATTGTGCTTTACTATTTGTTCATTAGGTTACTGCGGCACCATCCACTTTGTCGGACACCCTCTGACCACTTGGTTATATAATTTTTTGTACACTTTCAGCTTAGTCTGTTGGTTAATGCCATCTCTATGCCACACATTTGCATACAATCTGCTGAAAGTGCTGCTTACCTTGGCGATTCTTGTATACAGTTCATTATCAATGTTGGCATTTTGTGATAAAGCACTACCAAGTATGTGAATCTATTCACAACTTTAAGTGTTATGCCATTTATCTTTATGCAGTGCTCAAGATAGCTTTGGCCAGGTGCTGATTGTATCATGATTTCTGTTTTCTCTGTGTTAATATTAAGTCCAAAGTTGGTAAATTCTTTGGAGAATCTGTCTATAATATTTTGTAGATCAACCTCATAGTTGACATTTAGGGCACAATCATCAGCAAATAGGAGATCCCTGATTGTGACAATGAGTTTTTGGGACAAAGAGTTATTGAATGAAGTTTTGAAAGGTATAATGAGGTGTTGAATGACCTATTGAAAGGAGACAATTAGGTGTTGCGTTAAGTATTGAATGGGGGCAATGAGGTATTGAAACATTCAAATATTGAATAAAGTATTGAAAGGGGACAGTGAGGTGTTGGGACAAAGAGGCATTGAATGAAGTTTTGAAATGGGACAATGAGGTGTTTAATGAAGTATTGAAGGGGGACATTGAGATGTTAAGTGTTGGATGGGGATAATGAGGTATTGATGCATGCAGGTATTGAATGAAATATTGAAAGGGGGCAATGAAGTGTTGGGACAAAGAGGTATTGAATGAAATTTTGAAAAGTGAAAATGAGGTAAATGAAGTATTGAAAGGAGACAATGAGGTGTTGAATGAAGTACTGAAAGGAGACAATGAGGTTTTGAATGAAGTATTCAAAGGAAAGGAAACGATTCATACATCCCTTGTGAATAAACGTGATTTCATATTTGTTCATCAAGGACTTGTGTTATCAATCAATATGTGTAACCACCAGAGGTCGCCCTGTGTGTGAGAATGCTTTGAAAGGTTCTGATAAAATATAGGATATCTTACACTTAGAACAAACACAACATTTGTCTGTGCAGTATTTATATAAAACACCATACATACATTGACAGACAAGATTAAATATGTACATATTTATATACCACTTCTTTATCATGGAATATTACAAATTATAAAATGTATACATATTTGAAGTACAGATCTTTCCTTAGAATGTATAACAAACTTCTCTCTTATACTACTCATTTTAACCACATACAACAGTAGACATTTGTCTTGTTCTCATTTTAACCACATACAACAGTAGACATTTATCTTGTTTTAATTTTAACCACATACAACAGTAGACATTTGTCTTGTTCTCATTTTAACCACATGCAACAGTAGACATTTGTCTTGTTTTAATTTTAACCACATACAACAGTAGACATTTGTCTTGTTTTAATTTTAACCACATACAACAGTAGACATTTGTCTTGTTTTAATTTTAACCACATACAACAGTAGACATTTGTCTTGTTTTAATTTTAACCACATACAACAGTCGACATTTGTCTTGTTTTAATTTTAACCACATACAACAGTAGACATTTGTCTTGTTTTAATTTTAACCACATACAACAGTAGACATTTGTCTTGTTCTCATTTTAACCACATAAAACAGTAGACATTTGTCTTGTTTTAAATTTAACCACATACAACAGTAGACATTTGTCTTGTTCTCATTTTAACCACATTTCTCATAGCTCCTTACATTATTTGTAACAGGTAAGTGTGCAGCGATTAAAGTTTTTTCTAATGAAATTAATCTGATTAGGCCTATGTATAGGCCTACTGGCATACATAAATGTACAATATCTGTTATTGTTTTGTACAAATACATTAGTCTATCTTCAAACACTGAAGTATCAATCATAAAAATCTATTGAAAATTAACTTTGGTACAGTACAAGTAGACACCATATTTTATGGAACAATATTTGGTGGAAAGAAGCTTTCTGATAACTAGGGTGCAAAGGGACATAACAACATTATACTCATGTTACTCATTTCCAAGTGGTTGGGTGAACCATGACCATTTTTGTTGTTGTAAACATCGATGAGTGAGCTCAAGTCATATGGTTGGCAAGGAACCTTTTTTGTCCGTGACCCATTTTCATGCAAAACTTGTTTAGATGGTACAGTGGTAACCCCATCATAACTATGGTTAAGAGCAACTGCTATAGACGAAGATGGACTCAAGACATCTCAGACTGAATATTTACAGACACCTGCAAGTCATTTTCTTCGTTTGTTCTTATTATTCCTGCAGGTTAAGCAGAGCGTAATACAGTGGAATCCATTTATAGTGTAGGCCTATACATTTAGCCTATAATAAAGTTCCTGATTTAACAAGTTTCAAAATCCCTAATTAGTTTCCTTTACCTGTTTAAGGTATTGATAATTATCGATGGAGATATTTCTTTCTTTCGTAACTGTTGCCATTATTTTGGTCTTTTCAATATTAAACTTCATGTTGAATTTTTGACATGTTGTGTAGAGTCTGTTCATCTGTTCTTGCAATTGTTCTTCTGTTGTCACTATTAGTACTTGTTTGTCTGCAAAGAGTAGTTCGTTCAATTTGTCGTTCATGTTATCTTCATCATTGGTACTTGTTAGTTTACAGATGTGGTCAATATGTTATAAGAAGTAGGGGGGGGGGAGGTGAATACGACATACTCATGATTGAATTAGAAACTTATTGGACACTCCTACATTTGTTCTTACTTCTCATTGGCTATTAGCATAAATGCCCTTGCATATATTGATTAAATGTTCTTGTACTCTCTATATTGATAGTGTTTTCCATAGTTGTTGTCTCTCTACTCTGTCGAAAGCCTTTTCTTGGTCGACAAATGCAATGTATAAATCTTTGTTGTTTTCTGTGGCTCTTTCTGTAAGTTGGCTAAGCGTAAAGATAACATCTGTATGGCTTTTGTTCTTACGGAAGCCCATTTGGGTATTTTTAAGTTGTGGTTCAATACCTGTTGGTGACCACGTTAAAAGTTAACCATGGATGCGGATGTTTGGATCCTTTTATATCATTGTCTTGCTCTCAAAGACACCCATGTCACAGACACCCATGTTCTTCCTGCTTGATTTCAGACTGCTATGTTGTGACATTGGTCTGCATATCCTGGCCACAGGTACAGAACATTGTATATTTTCTCTAGACAAAAGGTAAATACGAAGTTAAGTACACAGAATACTCAAGTTAACTATCAATATAAAATAATCAGAAATAATAATAAAACATAGGACAAAGACAATTATTGACATGTTGGTCCTATTGGGACCTTTATCAAGAAAAAACAAAAACCAACTAAGACAACACAACAATCTAAAAAACTAAAAAAACAACCAAAACAAAGATAAGTGGTGAGAAGTAAATGGAATGATATAATAATTAATAATAAACCTAAACTAAGTGAAAATGAGAAACAACAGTAAGAAGACAACGAAAACAATGAAAGGTAGCAGCTAGAAGACAAATATAAATAACCAAAATATTGGAGAATGTCCGACAAAATGGAAAGTGCCGCAGTACCCAGACAAATAAGAGGTAAATACGAAGTTAAGTACACAAGTTACTGAAGTTAACTATCAATATTTCTATAAATATTAACTCTATATTATATATAAATATTAACTATAAATATTAAATGAAGTTAACTCTAGACAACTTGTCTTAAAATTTGCAGTCCAGGTATTGTCCTACTTGTTTATTCCAAGAATTTACTTCTGTACAGTTAAAGCACACAACTCTTGTTTATATCATTTAAAAATATTTAATTCAATTTATTTAAATTTGATGTGCTAACAATTGATGTGCTAATAATTTAATTCTGTACAGTTATATAAAGCACATACCTCTTGCATATATATATATATATATATATATATATATATATATATATATATATATATATATATATATATATATATATATATATATATATATATATATATATATATATATATATATATATATATATATATATATATATATATATATATATATATATATATATATATATATATATATATATATATATATAAAAATATATTACTCAGTTTCATTAAAAACAAACACATTTACCTTCAGTAAAGTATGTTTTATTTTTGAGCTGAAATATAGAATGACAATTCTGGAAGTTGATAAACTGAGTACAATAACATTTCAGATCAATCAATGACGTAGCTATTTCAACATACTGTATTACAGTATTAATAAACAACAAACTATTACAAGTGTTTAGAATATTTATTATTTACAGGAATGTTGTTTGTAGCCATATTTGCTTGGTAAATAAGAGTCATGGGAACTAACTGTTCAAAGTTTGGTGATTGTATAAGAGATATATATATATATGATTAAAAAACACTGACCAATATGCTGCACAGTGCATGTAGACTGTACCGGTAGATGAATTATAGATGAGAATTAAGCATCAGTCTCAGCAGCTGCCATTGCCTGTGTTGTATGGGCAAGAAGATAAGAGGAACACCAACACTGTGACCTGTCATGCATGCTGTAATTTATTTAATTTATGTTAATTTAAAAAAAATTCTCTACCATAATGATAAGTTGCCTATTGTGCCCATGGTAAATTGAACTCACACGTCTTTTTGCGATCGAATTGAGGAACTGTTGTCAGTCGAATCTGCTGATTTCATCTTGGGTATTGTGACATTGT
Organism: Meghimatium bilineatum; assembly: GCA_034231615.1. Classification (NCBI taxonomy): domain Eukaryota; kingdom Metazoa; phylum Mollusca; class Gastropoda; order Stylommatophora; family Philomycidae; genus Meghimatium; species Meghimatium bilineatum. Next base: position 31,600,453 of record CM067319.1, on the reverse strand, counting down.
TTTTTTTTTCTAACATACTTCTGGCATCAACATTTCATTATAAACAATAACATCAAATTAAACTAAGACTTGTATTGTTATTATTAACATTACTAATACTTTTGTTTTAATTTAGTTTTTTTGTGTATATCCACAGTACTTTCTCATCATATATTCATATTTCCACAATTCTTTCCTCTCTTGGTTTTTTGGGAGGGGGTAGAAAGGGAGTAGTTAAATTAGTTAATTAGAGATAATTTACGATTAACAATTGAGGGGTAGGATGAAGAATATACACAATCATTGAGCTACGGGAACTATCAGTATGCATACCACTCACCATCTGTTGATAGAGATGGAACTTCTGTGAAGATATCCAGAGTGTACATCCAGTTCAGAAAAATCACTAATCTCTGTTGTCAAGTAGAATTATAATCTAATGTAAATCTTATGTAATCTGAAGATAGATGACTCACTAATTGCTGGACTTGATCCTGTTCATCAACCAACAGGATATGAAATGACTGCGATGTACCTACCTTTTCAATGTCACATGTACGAGGGGAAGGTCAAAAGTAATGCACCCCATATTTTTTCAATCTTTTTATTCAAAATGCAAGAAATGTGTAGACAAAATTATCAGAGATATGTCAGGTAAACATCTCATTCACTCAACATAATCTCCATCCATGAGCACAGGTTTACATCAATGTTAAACAAGTATATAATCTCCATCTACTTTTACAACTTTACACCAGTGTCAAACAAGAACATAATCTCCATCCACTTGTACAGAATTACACCAGTGTCAAACAAGTACATGTATACCTTATCCCTACTAGAACTTGTTCTAATCATGTAAAAATCTTTTCTAATTGAATCACACCCTCATTGTCTTCAAAACTTTTTATCTTTAAGTTGACAAGAAAGATACAAATTACAGGAAGACAGATCAGGGCTGGACAATGGAGTACAATCCAACCTAATTGTTTGATGTTGCCAAAACTGTGTGAGTGTCTGATGCTACAGAACTATGTGAGTGCTTGATGTTGCCAGAACTGTGTGAGTGCCTGATGTTGCCAGAACTGTGTGAGTGCTTGATCCTGACAGAATTGTGTGAGTGCTTGATCCTGACAGAACTGTGTGAGTGCTTGATCCTGACAGAACTGTGTGAGTGCCTGATATTGCCAGAATTGTGTGAGTGCTTGATCCTGACAGAACTGTGTGAGTGCTTGATCCTGACAGAACTGTGTGAGTGCTTGATCCTGACAGAACTGTGTGAGTGCTTGATCCTGACAGAACTGTGTGAGTGCCTGATATTGCCAGAATTGTGTGAGTGCCTGATATTGCCAGAATTGTGTGAGTGCCTTATGCTACAGAATTGTGTGAGTGCTTGATATTGCCAGAATTGTGTGAGTGCCTGATGTTGCCAGAATTGTGTGAGTGCCTTATGCTACAGAATTGTGTGAGTGCCTGATGTTGCCAAATTTGTGTGAGTGCTTGATGTTGCCAAATTTGTGTGAGTGTCTGATGTTGCCAGAACTGTGTGAGTGCTTGATGTTGCCAGAACTGTGTGAGTGACTGATGTTGCCAGAACTGTGTGAGTGCTTGATGTTGCCAGAACCATGTGAGTGTCTGGTGTTGCCAAATTTGTGTGAGTGTCTGGTGTTGCCAAATTTATGTGAGTGCTTGATGTTGCCAGAACTGTGTGAGTGACTGATGTTGCCAGAACTGTGTGAGTGCTTGATGTTGCCAGAACCATGTGAGTGTCTGGTGTTGCCAAATTTATGTGAGTGCTTGATGTTGCAAGAACTGTGTGAGTGCTTGATGTTGCCAGAACTGTGTGAGTGCTTGATGTTGCCAGAACTGTGTGAGTGACTGATGTTGCCAGAACTGTGTGAGTGCTTGATGTTGCCAGAACCATGTGAGTGTCTGGTGTTGCCAAATTTATGTGAGTGCTTGATGTTGCCAGAACTGTGTGAGTGACTGATGTTGCCAGAATTGTGTGAGTGACTGATGTTGCCAGAACTGTGTGAGTGCTTGATGTTGCCAGAACCATGTGAGTGTCTGGTGTTGCCAAATTTATGTGAGTGCTTGATGTTGCCAGAACTGTGTGAGTGACTGATGTTGCCAGAACTGTGTGAGTGCTTGATGTTGCCAGAACTGTGTGAGTGACTGATGTTGCCAGAACTGTGTGAGTGACTGATGTTGCCAGAACTGTGTGAGTGCTTGATGTTGCCAGAACCATGTGAGTGTCTGGTGTTGCCAAATTTGTGTGAGTGTCTGGTGTTGCCAAATTTATGTGAGTGCTTGATGTTGCCAGAACTGTGTGAGTGACTGATGTTGCCAGAATTGTGTGAGTGACTGATGTTGCCAGAACTGTGTGAGTGCTTGATGTTGCCAGAACCATGTGAGTGTCTGGTGTTGCCAAATTTATGTGAGTGCTTGATGTTGCCAGAACTGTGTGAGTGACTGATGTTGCCAGAACTGTGTGAGTGCTTGATGTTGCCAGAACCATGTGAGTGTCTGGTGTTGCCAAATTTATGTGAGTGCTTGATGTTGCCAGAACTGTGTGAGTGACTGATGTTGCCAGAACTGTGTGAGTGCTTGATGTTGCCAGAACCATGTGAGTGTCTGGTGTTGCCAAATTTGTGTGAGTGTCTGGTGTTGCCAAATGTATGTGAGTGCTTGATGTTGCCAGAACTGTGTGAGTGACTGATGTTGCCAGAACTGTGTGAGTGCTTGATGTTGCCAGAACTGTGTGAGTGACTGATGTTGCCAGAACTGTGTGAGTGCTTGATGTTGCCAGAACCATGTGAGTGTCTGGTGTTGCCAAATTTGTGTGAGTGTCTGGTGTTGCCAAATTTATGTGAGTGCTTGATGTTGCCAGAACTGTGTGAGTGACTGATGTTGCCAGAACTGTGTGAGTGCTTGATGTTGCCAGAACCATGTGAGTGTCTGGTGTTGCCAAATTTATGTGAGTGCTTGATGTTGCCAGAACTGTGTGAGTGCTTGATGTTGCCAGAACTGTGTGAGTGCTTGATGTTGCCAGAACTGTGTGAGTGCTTGATGTTGCCAGAACTGTGTGAGTGCTTGATGTTGCCAGAACTGTGTGACTGCTTGATGTTGCCAGAACTGTGTGAGTGCTTGATGTTGCCAGAACTGTGTGAGTGTCTGGTGTTGCCAAATTTGTGTGAGTGCTTGATGTTGCCAGAACTGTGTGAGTGACTGATGTTGCCAGAACTGTGTGAGTGCTTGATGTTGCCAGAACCATGTGAGTGTCTGGTGTTGCCAAATTTGTGTGAGTGTCTGGTGTTGCCAAATTTATGTGAGTGCTTGATGTTGCCAGAACTGTGTGAGTGACTGATGTTGCCAGAACTGTGTGAGTGCTTGATGTTGCCAGAACTGTGTGAGTGACTGATGTTGCCAGAACTGTGTGAGTGCTTGATGTTGCCAGAACCATGTGAGTGTCTGGTGTTGCCAAATTTGTGTGAGTGTCTGGTGTTGCCAAATTTATGTGAGTGCTTGATGTTGCCAGAACTGTGTGAGTGACTGATGTTGCCAGAACTGTGTGAGTGCTTGATGTTGCCAGAACCATGTGAGTGTCTGGTGTTGCCAAATTTATGTGAGTGCTTGATGTTGCAAGAACTGTGTGAGTGCTTGATGTTGCCAGAACTGTGTGAGTGCTTGATGTTGCCAGAACTGTGTGAGTGCTTGATGTTGCCAGAACTGTGTGAGTGCTTGATGTTGCCAGAACTGTGTGAGTGCTTGATGTTGCCAGAACTGTGTGAGTGCTTGATGTTGCCAGAACTGTGTGAGTGCTTGATGTTGCCAGAACTGTGTGAGTGCTTGATGTTGCCAGAACTGTGTGAGTGCTTGATGTTGCCAGAACTGTGTGAGTGCTTGATGTTGCCAGAACTGTGTGAGTGCTTGATGTTGCCAGAACTGTGTGAGTGCTTGATGTTGCCAGAACTGTGTGAGTGCTTGATGTTGCCAGAACTGTGTGAGGACATGTATTTTCATGAAGGAGAAGTATTTTTGCTGGATTCTTGTGAGGTCCAACTCTGTGGGATCATAAATTGAATTTTGTTAGTGTCTTGATGTAAGATTGTGAATTGTCTCTCCACTTGACATTAATGCAAGAGGCTAATTGTTGACTAGTGATTTGCCTATCACTGTGATTAATTTCATCAGCATGTCTTGCCTGGTTGCTGTGGCAGGACATCTAGAACTTAGTAGAACATGCAGCATGTCTCTACTTACTGCCAGCGACTAATGGTGCTGATATTGACTGCTTAACATTCATAAAAAGTACACAAACATTTGTGAATATTCACAGCATTTTATTTCTTCACAATGAGGAATTCTCTCACAATTTTCTGTCTGTAATGCAAGTTGTTCATGGATGTCATTATAACTGTTTAGTGCAACTCACCAAATTAGAAGAATGTGGTGCAATTTTGTGCACTTAATAAAAACATTCCAAATTAGAAGAATGCAAAATATAGCTAATATCTTTATTATTAGCTAATAAACATAATGTAGTAGATTACTTTCTGACTTTCCCTCATATCAGTTACAGTACTTTTTAAATCAACTATTGGTAATGCTAGCTCTTTAATTTCTATACCAGTATGGGTAGACTCTATGGCTCTGCTATCATGAAGTTATGACCTATTCACAAATTCACTATAAATAACGATTTTGTACAAATATACAAACAACGGTGCGTGACACAGATATTAATTGTCAATAGACATGACATTTGATCACAATGATAATTTTTCTAAGTAAAAATTTTGAAAATGTCACAAATTAATTATAAGTTCTCCAATCTGTTTCAAATGTCGAGATCAATTCCTCGGAGCAGTGAGGCTTCAAGTGGAATGTCAAACTCTGTAAGAGATTCTAGAATGTGCATGACAAAGTTGATGTGACTTGGGATGCGTAGGAATGAGTTCTCCTCATACATCTGGGTAGTCACAATTGTATTGGCCATGAGAGGCAGCCAGCGGTGAAGGCAGTGTCTCCTGTGAACATCCAGAAATATTTATGCTTATTATAAGCATGAAATTTAAATATGATATTCTCAGGTTTCACTATGCCATTCTTATCAGTCAACATGTTCAGAAAACAGATTCAAAATTCAGACTGGTCATACATAACAAACTCTGAAAACATGAATGTTAAAACTCTCAACAGAAGGGGCACCTACATATGATACAATTTATAATCACATCCCTGTAAAGTCAAATAGTTCTTCAAGTGACATACCGGTAGTCCATTCACATGAAGGAATATCTTTAACTTAGAACACTGCAACTTGGACACAGACTTGATGTCTACAACTAGACAACTATCATGCGAAATACTAGATAAAGGTTCAATAACATGCAGTAACACACACAATTAGTATAATTAAGTTCATAATAAATGTCTTTCTGAGAAAGGGTGCAAATATGGGCAATTGTTACTAACAGCATATTTCCAGTATAAAATTGGTTCAGTCAACAGTGAAATGAACAGACCTGGATGGAGCCTTTTCATCTACAGAAAAGTGCTAGAGAAATTGTCTACTTACCAACATCATCTTCAGAATGGAGATAGAAGCAATGATGGGCACATACACTTGACTGGTAACTCAAATGTCAACTCAGATTGATACTCTCCAACTCTCAAGCATATTGTGTAAGAAAGGTGCAGGCTAAGAAAGGATTGGGTCACTTTTGTGAGCAGCTGATGTCTCCAGAATATGACATAGGTTGTTGATGATTAGAATTCATTCATTACATTGTGTTATAATTAGCAGAACATCAGATTCTAGAGTACAAGATTTCAATTATGGAGTACACAATTTCAGTCACAGGTACAAGATTTTAATCACTGAGTACAAGATTTCAGTCACAGAGTACAAAATTTCAATCACATACAAGGTTTCATTCACAGAGTACAAGGTTTTATTCACAGAGTACAACATTTCAGTCACAGAGTACAAGATTACAATCACATAGCACAAGATTTAAATCAGGGTACAATATTTCAGGCATAGAGTACAAGCTTTCAGGCATAGATTTAAACATTAACACTCCTGATTAAAACAATGCACTACAGATGCAGACGTTCAAATAACAGCAGACAGAAACAAATCTCACCTAATGCCAACACAGATAAATACTTGAAATTTTCCATCCTTGCCAACTGAATCTGATGCTGTGTTAATCTTCCCCATCAAATCACAGAACAGCCAGTACCCGGCTTTGCATACCTCAGATAGCTGACCACAAGATCTGCTTGTTAAGGCACTTTCAAAGAATGTTTTCAGGCGTTCTAGAACAGATAATGAAACTCATGATTGCATTGACTTCATGGATGTATACAATACTACACACTTACATACAGATTTTTGTTTGTTGATCACATTTGTATTGATTGCATTAATTGCCTTGTATTGATAACAATGCTAAACTCTCATATGGTCATAATTACCCTTGGCAGAGAATGTAGAGACTGGGGAAGTGGAATAGCAAGTCTTGAAATTAATCAACAGATAGCTGATAATTCAAAAGTGATGATGATGTCATAGCGTTCACAGATGGATCTGCCCATCGTGGTGATAAATCTGGTTGGGACTAGTGCAAGTGGTACAATTATTGTTGAGCTCAACAAAGCATATAGTACAACTGCTGCCAGTATGAGGATGGAGGTTGAGTCTGTTACTGCAATTCTCCAATCGCTCTCTATTTAATTTACTAGGGCAGTTACAGTAAAGTTCTCATTTTATGCTCTCTGAGATTTAATTTTCTAGGGCAGTTACAGTAAAGATCTAATTTTAATGGGGCAGTTATAGTGTCTGATTCTCAGTTCATGCTTTGAAATATTCAAAAAAGGTTAGCGTCAACATTAGTGGATACATTCTATAGCATGTTCCCACATTCTGGGTGTCACATGGATTTACTGCCCAAGGATATGTTGGCATTGGTGGATATGAGAGAGCAGATATGTTTGTGCTGAATGCAGTTATAGTTGTTGAATTTAAAATAGATAAGAGAGACATTTTGCAGTTACTTGGCAAGCGGCCGTTGAATGTAGACACCACTATAGATGATTATAGGATACGATTGGGAGAATTTGGTATTTAGTGTGGCATGAGTAGGACTGGACATCTGAGGGTCAGAATGTGTTCAACCAGCGAGCCACAGGAACCATCAGTACATACACCAATATTTGTGTGGGGAACCTGAGCACGTATAGGTTTGTCCAAAGTACAGTGACGTTAGCTCATAATCTACAATATCAAACAAATACTGATCTTCAGAAGCTGGAAAAAATACAGGGAATACATAAGTGCAAATCATTATGTAGGACTAAGGTGAAATATCATCAAGTGCCATCTTTGCAATGATGGTTAGCTGCAATAGATTTCAAACATCCCGTCTCTTACTTTGCTTGTACACTCTGCTAGACTTAACCTGCCATCTCATATTTTCTTCCTACTTGTATCACTGCCTACTTCTTGCTCACTTCATCTCGACTTTACCCTCAAGTAAGGCCTTCAACAAGGTATCATGTCATTTAATATATCCAAAATATTTTATTTGCTTGATCCTTATTTTCTTTAATAATTATTTTTTCATACAAAGTGTTGCTAGAACTTCTTTATTTGTTTTCTCCTCTTTCCACAAAGTTCTCCATATTCTTATATATCCACATCTCAAAGGCATCCTTTCTGTCTTCTAGTTCATTGTCCATGTTTCTGAGCCATACATTAATATAGAACGGATATAGTAGTTTATGATTCTCATTTAGCTTGTTTGTAATTTGTTTAGATGTCAATATTTTCCACATGTCATTGAATGTACTTTAAGCCATTCCTATTCTCCTTTTAACTTCTACTTCACATCTGCCATTATTTGTGATTATGTGTCCAAGATATTGGTAATGATATCTGCTTGTTGTAGTATCTCCTCATGTACATTTATGTTTAATACCTGTTGCTGATGATTTCACTGATTATCATGGTTTTTGTTTCCTAGATGTTTATATCTATTCCATATTCTTTACTTGATTTATTGACTTGATCTAGTAGTCTTTGTATTTCTTAATAACTTTCTGCTAAACGAACAGTGTCATCTGCATATCTCAGGTTGTTTATTATTTTCCCACTGATCTTGAGTCCTGACATTCCTTCTATATATTTATAAAATGTTCACTGTGTAGATGTTAAATAGGTTGGGTCATACAATACATCCTTGTCTTACCCCTCTTTATTTCTATGTATGGCGAGTAGCTGTTTTCACACATTGTTGATGCAGTTTGTTCCCAATATATATTTCTAATCAGTCTGATTAGAAATCTGCTCGGGAGGACTGTGAAGGCATAGGATACAGGACATGACACAATGAAGGATCAAGACCTGTCATTTGAGTGCTTGTGCCTAGCAGGGATTGAATCCATGTGAACCTAACCTTAACCCCCAAATGTAAAATGATTTATGGTGACTTCATGAAGACAAATGTTGTATGCACTCTTCCTCCACCAAAGACGGATGTGTCGGGCCATTGGCGGAAATAAAACGGTGACACAACGCAGTTCCATTTTCTGGACTACATCCTTCTGGAAATCTAATAGGACCATGGCCCTGCTACAAGAGATATCCAGTGGGAGTTTGAGAATGAACGATGAAGAAGAGGAAGAAGACAATGAAGAAGTATGCACTCTTCCAGATGACAGTAAAATATTGTTGTGCTACAAGAAATATAATCTACAATCAATGGCAATGATGGATGTAACTCACAAGACCAATAAGAGTTACAAAATCTTCCACAGTATATATAAGGAATCACAGGCCCACTTGTACCATCATGTGCTGTCTTCTTAAATGTGTAGCCCTTAAACTAACTGCTATCATTTTCTCCTTTGTCCTTATACCACTCTTGATCTTTCTCCTCCATGTAACACGATTCATAGCAACCTATTCCTGTGATTCCATATCAATGGCTGACGTCTATGGAATGTCATGGAACAATGATTCTCCAGGTTCATTCCAGGTTCCAAATCGGAGCCAAATCATACACTTGTAACACAGATGACTCAATCATTGCTTTATATATCATACACTTGTCACAGATGATTCAATCATTGCTTGATATATTATATACTTGTAAAAGATAATTAAATAATTGCTTAATATATTGTACACTTCTCACAGATAATTCAATCTTCTTCTTCTTCTTCATCGTTCATTCTCAAACTCCTGCTGGCTCTCCCTTGTAGCAAGACCATTGTCCTACTAGATTTCTAGCAGGATGTAGTCCAGAGAATGGAAATGCGTTGTGTCGCCGTTTTATTTGCGCCAATGGCCCAACACATCCGTCTTCGGCGGGAGATAATTCAATCATTGCTTAATATATTGTAAATTTGTCACAGATGATTCAATCATTGCTTTATATATCATACACTTGTCACAGATGATTCAATCATTGCTTTATATATCATACACTTGTCACAGATGATTCAATCATTGCTTTATATATCATACACTTGCCAAAGATGATTCAATCATTGCTTAATATATTGTGTACTTGTCACAGATGATTCAATCATTGCTTTATATATCATACACTTGCCAAAGATGATTCAATCATTGCTTAATATATTGTGTACTTGTCACAGATGATTCAATCTTTGCTTTATATATTATACACTTGTCACAGATGATTCAATCATTGCTTGAATAATAGAGTGATGAAAATGAGGAAGTATCCAGTATCAATAGTCCATATTCTTCCATCTTTTCAGACAGTAATCATTTCCAATAAATAGGATGGGTGCCTCCTACTCAACACAGAATTGTATATGGCAGACAACTGTGACCTCTACATATTAATCATAAATATTTACATGAGAGTAAGACTCAGAATTGATAACTTTGTGAGTGCTTCAAATGAAAATCTTAAAAACTCTGATATGCATTAGAATAACCATTGCATTGTCTTGTTAATATTATTGCTAAGGATGTCATGAGTGTCCCATGATAGTTGTTCTCACCAGATTGAGCTCAAAGTGATGCGACTTGTTTGGATGAAACAAAAGAGTCATTGAAGGAAAGATTTTCAGATCAAATGAAGAGGTGAATCAGGTATTTAGCCATACGACATAGATAATTTTTGTGTACAGGAATCCAAACATTTTAAAGGTGCTAGAGGACTTGCATTAAACTCAATGGTAACTTCATAGACAAAAATGCTAAGAGTATGTTTTATTTTTTCCTGAATATATCCACCAAAAGACAATATTTAAGGTTTTCATTTGAAGCAACCACATATCTACTGTGGTTTTTGCTAAGATTTATTTACAGAAGTATCCAATGTGTGCTGAAACATCCAATGTGGTACCCCTATGACCCTGACGGGTTATGGGTTTATTCATATTTATTCAGGTACAGACGTTTTACTTGCCCATATAATCCCAAATAAAAATCTTGTTGCGGAACAGGCGGGAAGACCGAAAACCAAACTGAAACACCATCTCCATGCAGTGGACAAGTCCTTTATCTCCACAGAGTAGGAAGGTTATGTTTCCACGCTGCAAAGGAAATTACAGACATATAAAATATGTATGGATTTTCAAACAAGATGTCTGAAAGCAGTTTATAAGTGAGTACAGACACAATATATGAATCTTAAAACAAGATATCCTACAGTAGTTTATAAGTGAGTACAGCAGAGATGTACATGGTCTTATACCGATTCTTCTCCTGATTTCATCATTTCTATTTTGTCTAGTTTGGTCACTCTTGCTGCAGTTACCGGTATATGATAATGATAGAGGTGTTATTTATGGTATCAAGCACATACAAGCCAGCTTGATCTTGAATGCAATCACAAAGGAGCAAAAATTTCTCATTACAACAGATCCCTCTATCAAATTTAGAACTATTTCTTTGAATATTTCAATCCTGGTACTTGTTTGAACCTGATATTTTGCTGATGGTTGCTCAGAGAATCTTGTGGTTTTTTTATAATATCTGGTATGATATGTCTTGATCTTCATACAGAATCACTTATAAAATAGAGCTATAGTCTTTATATGACTTTTAACAGATTTTCATCTTTATATGACTATCTTCACCTTTTCTATTACACTAACATAGCCATTTGTAAAACAGAAATATATATACATCCTGTATCTATCTGTAAAACAGAGATGTGTATGTATACTTTAGCCATCTGTAAAATAGAGATGTGTATGCATACTTTAGCCATCTGTAAAATAGAAATGTGTTTACATACTGTAGCCATCTGTAAAACAAATGTGTATACATACTGTAGCCATCTGTAATACAGAAATATGTATGGATATAAAAAAAGGTGAACTTTTGCATAAAAAAATATGAAATAAAACAAGAAACATTCTGAAGTTTCAAGACATGTGTACACATGTGTAGTATGTATAGGCCTACACATTTAAAGTACCTCCATGTATACACATCTCTGTATTACAGATGGCTAAAGTATAACCATCATCAGGTGACATATTCTTTCCAGAATGTAGTCTTCCCTGCGGATCTCTTGAATTACGGTATCTGTGGTCTTGAGCAAGTTGTCCCGCCTCTTTTAGTGACATGTGCAGGCACTCTTGAATGTCTTTTGTCTAACAGAGTCTTGGGTGGCCTTTGCCCCTGTTGCCTTCTATCATCTCCACCAGTAACACTCTCTCCATGCCATCGTGTCTCTTAATGTGACTGGAAAAAACTAGCTTTTTCTTTAATATAGTGTTCAGAAGCCAGCCTTCCTGAACATCAATTGTTCTTAACACCTCCTGGTTTGTTTTCCTTGATGACTAAAGTATGCATACGCATTTGTTTTACAGATGGCTAAAGTATGTGTACACATTTCTGTTTTACAGATGGCTAAAGTATGCATATGCATTTCTGTTTTACAGATGGCTAAAGTATGCGTAAAGAGATAAAATGAAATGCTAACCTCTTTCTCTGGTTTGTAGAAATGTTTGACTAAGTTATTGACAGCCTGACCAAGGTTTTCCTGGATCTCAGCCAAACCAACACCTAGAGATGGCAAGAGAGTAGACAATTATGGTTAACTTTCACAATGTCAATAGCTGGTCAGCGTGAATGTGTCTCATATAGAAGCAACTATAAGTGAGGGCAGTGCTGGGATGCACTAGAGAAATTTCCATGTTGCCATGAGGTTTCTGCTAGGTCAATAAAGCATTACGGTTTGACATCATATGAAGCTAGCAACAGCATACCTTAATATAGCCAACTAACCCTTACACCAACATCTAGATAAAACAAACACAACACCAATCTAGGATGGAAAGGGTCATTGATGGTAGAAACAGAAGACTTGTTACTGAGGGTTTATGAATTGGAAGAAGTAGAAAACAGGTTGTGATGTAAGAAGTGTGCAGAAATAGGAACAAGTTGTGAGGGGTTGTGAAGTAAGAAGTGTGCAGAAATAGGAAAAGTAGTAGTGCATTTCAGAACCCTTTAGGGTCGTAAGGGTGTTGCGGTAGATGCATTAACATATGGATATCTCCATTTTCTCCTTTGTCTGCAGTTCAGTTGTGCAGAATTCAAGTATAATATCATCTCTATAGCATATAAGTAGTATCTATATAAAATATTCACAGGCCTGGAATCTTCTCTCTAGATCTGCATGAGGTCTGGAATCTTCTCTAGATCTGCATGAAGCTTGAAATCTTCTCTCTAGATCTGCATGAAGCTTGAAATCTTCTCTCTAGATCTGCATGAAGCCTAAAATATTCTCTCTAGATCTGCATGAGTTTCTAACTCTTGCATCTATACAACATGATGGATAACATAACATTAATGTTTTATATAATTCTGACATGTTCATGTGTTGACTATTTTATGCAGTATTTCTGTATTCATCAGGGTTTCATCATGTTGACAGCCGTCTCCTCTGCAATCCCCTTTAATGTCTCACATACATGTGAAATCTGTGAATAATTGATGGTATTGATTATGTCTCGCAGAGAGGTGCCCTTAGGTTCTATTCAGGGATATTGATGCAACATTTTTGTTAAAAGTTCTCAACAGCAATAAACTGTCAGACCTGAAAGAAGTCATACAATAAATCATCCTAAGAAGGGAAGTGCTACAATGGATACCATATCACCTAGGCATCCTGGAAATGAAGAGACAGAATGTTAGTAAAAGATGGAGAAAAATAGGAACAAAAAAATAATTTTCCTACTTCGTCATATGTGTTTTCCAATAGTCTTAGGTGACCCCTGCGAAAGAGTCATTCCACTCCCAAGGGAGTCCCTATAGAGATGACCCACAGGTTGAGAACCGCCAAGCTAGATAGTCACTGGTAGACTAAAATCATCTACAATGGTCATCCCATGTCCGAACTGTACAAGGGCATTTGCAGCTAGAATAGGTCTTACTAGCCATCTACGAACTCATAGTCATGGACATATCTCTTACTGAATTTCAAAAATGGTCATTATCACTTGTGATGGAGGAACAACAGTTCTCTTGTGGGTAGATGACTTGTCTAATAGTTTTTATGAGGGTTCTCTTTTCCTGGTAGGTGATTTCTAATTAGTTAGTTTGTTCCTTTCGTAGTACAGGCGGAACATAGGGCAGAGGTTTTGATTCTCCATGTCAAGTGGTCCGCTGCTTGTAATTTTAGTTCTTGTTTGGCCTTGTGACCTATTATTTCTCCTTCTTTAAGTATGGTGCTTTTTAGGGTAATTTTGGGTTTTCCTTTTTCTTTTCCCCCTCAGGAAAAAAATGTGTCCACATAAGGGTTTGATGCAGTTATAATATTCATCAAGTACTTTCTCACTTTATTTTGTATTGATATAACAAGCTTATATTAACTAAAATTATCTATCTATAAACCTGAAACCCGCCAGAGTCATACCACATTGGGTGCATCAACACAGAATCCCGTAGCAATTTCACTCTGTGTGTTGATGCATCAAATGTGGTAATAATGTGTTTTAGATAATATCTGGCAGGTTTCTCTGTGAACGGATACAACGATAACACCAAATGAATGTAAAGCTAAAGTTTCGAAGCCTTTATATTGAATGACACGATGTTAATGTTTATGACCTAGTTAACTGTCATTGAATCACTCAGTGTGAAGTTCAATATTAGGTGTAGTGTCAGTACAGTGTAGTGAAGACCATAACAGAAAGCATATCTATGTAATGACATTGTAAGATTAACTGGAGAGGAGATGGGAGCAGCCAGCTAAACTTTTCGCCCACTGAAATATTGCAATGGACTAATATTATGGTGGAATATAATTCAACTATCATACTTGTGATATTTGTTGAAAATAAAAATAAAAAATTCTGTCCAAATACTAAAATAATTGTGCAATTAATCAGTTAACTGAAGGACATGAATGATTTATAGTGATTCAGTTAACCAGCTGACATAAATGATTCACAGTGAGTCAGTTAACCAGCTGACATAAATGATTCACAGTGAGTCAGTTGACCAGCTGACATAAATGATTCACAGTGAGTCAGTTGACCAGCTGACATAAATGATTCACAGTGAGTCAGTTGACCAGCTGACATAAATGATTCACAGTGAGTCAGTTGACCAGCTGACATAAATGATTCACAGTGAGTCAGTTGACCAGCTGACATGAATGATTCACAGTGAGTCAGTTGACCAGCTGACATAAATGATTCACAGTGAGTCAGTTGACCAGCTGACATAAATGATTCACAGTGAGTCAGTTGACCAGCTGACATAAATGATTCACAGTGAGTCAGTTGACCAGCTGACATAAATGATTCACAGTGAGTCAGTTGACCAGCTGACATGAATGATTCACAGTGAGTCAGTTGACCAGCTGACATAAATGAATGTGAAGATGACAAGCATTATCAACTAAGATGAGATATGATGCAAGTTGTTGTTTTCATGAATACTTTGTTGAACTTACTGGAGCTGTGATCTTCCTTAGGAGATTTTAGTGAACAGATCTTTGGTGGTGAAGTAACTACAACTTCATCTAAAATGACAAGAAAATATACAATAATAGCATGATAACATAGTGCAGAAACAGAGTACTTCAGTAACAAGAAAATCTACAATAATAGCATGATAACATAGTGCAGAAACAGAGTACTCCAGTAACAAGAAAATCTACAATAATAGCATGATAACATAGTGCAGAAACAGAGTACTTCAGTAACAAGAAAATCTACAATAATAGCATGATAACATAGTGCAGAAACAGAGTACTCCAGTAACAAGAAAATCTACAATAATAGCATGATAACATAGTGTAGAAACAGAGTACTTCAGTAACAAGAAAATCTACAATAATAGCATGATAACATAGTGCAGAAACAGAGTACTCCAGTAACAAGAAAAATGTACAATAATTGATAACATAGTTCAGAAACAGAATACAGATTACTTCAGTAACAAGAAAATCTAAAACAAGTACAGATAATCAATCCAATAGTATATAATGCCATATGATATACAAGTCTGTTATGTTTTATATATTATATTAGAAATTATTTTATTTTATATTTGATAAGACAGAAATACATACAAGATGGGCAGAATATGTGACAAACTTGTTTAATGATCAACAGAACAAAAAAAGCAACAATAAAAGACAATGATGGCCCCGCAACATTAAAATCAAAAGTATAAAAAAATCAATGATGATGATTATGATGAAATAATCCTTTTAGCTGTGAACAGATAGCTCTTAAGTTCATAGCCTTTCTGAGAAAATCACAGGTTCTTCTCAGTTGTGTAACTCAGGTAACAATGGGACTCATATAAGGTCTTAAAGGTAAGGGTGTGTAAGGTGGGTTAATGGATACTGGTACATATTTAATCAATGAAGGTAGACATTCCAGTGTGCCAGGATTCAGGATTACAAAGTCATGTGGAGTGCAGCACACACTTTTGGGCCAACTGTCTCAACATACTTCTGTTCGATTTTTTGACCCATCAGCAATGATTACTCATCTATCATTTCCTGTCACATAAGGACAAAGGTGCAATGTCTGCTGGCATGCTTCTCTTCATCATTCATGGGGATTATTTGATAGAAGACAAAAATAAGAAATTGAGACAAGAAGTGAATTTGATAGAAGACAAAGGTAAGAAATTTAGACAAGAAGTGAATTTGATAGAAGACAAAAGTAAGAAATTGAGACAAGAAGTGAATTTGATAGAAGACAAAGGTAAGAAATTTAGACAAGAAGTGAATTTGATAGAAGACAAAGGTAAGAAATTTAGACAAGAAGTGAATTTGATAGAAGACAAAAGTAATAAATTGAGACAAGAAGTGAATTTGATAGAAGACAAAAGTAATAAATTGAGACAAGAAGTGAATTTGATAGAAGACAAAGGTAAGAAATTTAGACAAGAAGTGAATTTGATAGAAGACAAAAGTAATAAATTGAGACAAGAAGTGAATTTGATAGAAGACAAAAGTAAGAAATTGAGACAAGAAGTGAATTTGATAGAAGACAAAAGTAAGAAATTGAGACAAGAAGTGAATTTGATAGAAAACAAAAGTAAGAAATTGAGACAAGAAGTGAATTTGATAGAAGACAAAAGTAAGAAATTGAGACAAGAAGTGAATTTGATAGAAGACAAAAGTAAGAAATTGAAACAAGAAGTGAATTTGATAGAAGACAAAGGTAATAAATTGAGACAAGAAGTGAATTTGATAGAAAAGGTAATAAATTGAGACAAGAAGTGAATTTGATAGAAGACAAAAGTAAGAAATTGAGACAAGAAGTGAATTTGATAGAAGACAAAGGTAAGAAATTGAGACAAGAAGTGAATTTGATAGAAGACAAAGGTAATAAATTGAAACAAGAAGTGAATTTGATAGAAGACAAAGGTAATAAAATGAGACAAGTGAAAATGTTTTTTTTTCATAGGTGACAAGTTGTCAGCCTATCCGTCAACTTTCCTTATTCACCCCTACAACATGCCTGGAATTAAGGCAGTGATTCTAGGTCCTAGTTCCCGAAAAAAATCAATAAAAACAATGAAATGTGGAAAAGCTGCACTGACAACATAACAGGAATAATAAAATTTCTAAATGAATTTGGCGTGAAAACTCTCAGAAATGTGCAATGACATATATGAACAGGCCACATACCTAATGATCTAAAAACATCAGTATTTATACAAGTAGCAAGGACTCAACAAGAGTTCAACATGAACAATTAATTGAATGCCTCCATGAAACAGACTTACAGGAGACATCAAACAGATGGGAACAAACTGCAACAATAAGGTGTAAATGAATATAATCAAGACACATCACATGTTTACGCTATCTGATGATGGCTACATCCTATCACAGATATACTTGCTTCTTCATCTTCTTATTCTTCTGCGTTCATTCTCAAACTCCCGCAGATTAGCAGGATGTAGTCCGGAGAACGGAATGCGTTGTGTCATAGTTTACAGCATTGCTGCAATATCTGCGCCTTTCGGCCTGACACACCCGACTTCAGTGTGGTTTTGGGTCACTGACCCTATATGGGATGGACAGCCAACTCCATTCCATAACCTCCTTAGTCCCCTTTTATGACATGCGTGGAAGGTAAATAGTGTTGCTATTCTTTGCTCCCCTTTCGGGCCTCAGCAACACACGGGCGATACACTTGCTGATAATTATATAAAGCTTCAATAACCGACTAATAATACTAATCTGCTGTAATATGTCAGTAAGAGGAGTCACCAGAACAACAAACCTTCGATGTCAATGGTGTGATGCATTAACTCAGCAACCAGCAGCCTCTCTGTGCTCCCATCATCTACACCACGGCCCAACCATCGGCCACAGTTAAACCTGTGCGAGATCATAACTTTCTGATCACTAGCATTAAGAAATCATGATGCAGCAAATGAGATTTGAACTAGGCCCACTTAGATGGCACCCGCTTGCCTCACAACAAGTGTCAACATACTTTCCATCTTCGACCACACACCACATTTCTAATGGTGCTGTATGAGTGGACATAGTTCAAATAACGTATGCTGTATTATGATTTTTCTTTAATAATAAATCCTTGATGCTTCTATATTATATTGTTCATCTGCTAAAGAAAACAAAAACTCAAACACATAAGTATTTTGGGCACATACAAAAAGACATAAACATTGATGAAGGCCTTACTTGAACATGAAGTCAGAATAACATTTTTGTAGGATAGTCTCACACTGCGGACCTATCCTGAATGTGTTAATTTATACAGTGGTTAGATTTGGGCTTGGTGACCAGCGTCTAAGCACATGAACCAGTTATATTGTACATCTGACTTACTATACTAGTGATATCTTCTTCTTCATCGTTCATTCTCAAATTCCCGCTGGATCCCTCTTGTAGCAGGACAATGGTCCAACTAGACTTCCATCAGGATGTTGTCCAGAAAATGGAAATGCGTTGTGTTCCTATTTGATTTGTGCCAATGACTCGACATATCCAGCTTCTGCAGTTAACTAGTGATATGGTTACAGATGATCACAGTTCAGTAGAAGTGTGACACTCTGACTGTAATAATTATCAATACCAAAGGTGGATGTGGCAAGTCATTAGCGTAAACAAAATGGGGACACAACACATTTCCATGATCTGAAATACACTGGTGAGCATGGCAAAAGTGTAAATCAATACATCAATGGTTTAATGAGACATATTTAATATACTAAAGAACCTTGCATGCTCAGAAGATTTTTAACAATTTTAATCTGAATTGTCATTGCTCTCAAAACTATATGAGCCTGGTGTAAAGATTTGAACAGCCCGTAAAGACAAACATAAAAAATATAGGAAGAGAATGATAAATCAGAATTGAACTAAAACTGTGAGCTGCTAGACGATGGATTTATTCAGACAGTGATTGAAGTACATATGGACTTGTCCAGTGTGCGCTGATGATAATCCGCAATTATAACTCAAGAGAGATTCTGTGGGAGTTTGAAAACAAATGGAAATATTTTGTTAATTGATCACTTAAATGTTAGTTAGTCAAAAGATCATCATCCTGCACATCAAACCATTGATCCATAAGTGTTCGGATCTCTTCCTCTAGATATCCCTTACCTTATAGCGACTGACCACACTTACTCTTGAGTTGGCAGTCTCCTCTGGTTACCTGCATAATGCTCCTTTTTTTTAGCCACACTCCTCTTGACATGTTATTCCTGGTGTCTGATCAGGGTTGCAAATTAACAATTTATTTGTTACATCGGTTGCTTGTCCTATCTCCCTAAAATCATTCAGAACATGAGCTCGATCCATTTCTTGTCTGATCCACATTATCCCCATACCAGCAAGCTTGTCTGTGTGTGCATTTCTCAGACATCGCCATGTCCAGGCACAAATATAAAATTGATTCTTGTCAGGTTAGACCGTTTCGCAGACTCCAATCACTGTCAGCATGCTGAGCCATTCTCAATATTTTTTTACCAATCTCATTGAATCACTGAGAAAGCATACACAAGTGTAGATTTGAAACTCTAACCCATTGCCCTAGATATTGCCATGTACCTGCATGGTCATGCTACTTGTAGTCATAGCAAATGAACCATTGTCTTCACTCACAAAATCCTTTTTCCAATTTGTGTCCTCAATGACTATGAGCTGCACACACTCCAAACAAAAGAAGAACCATCTGTATAAATCACTATGTCTTCCTAGGACAAATTTTCATCAAACTAGGCCTGAATTTCTGATTCCACTACCAAGGGGTTCTGTAGCCTAAATGTTCTATCAAGTCTGATGTGTACTGAAAAGGTATTCTGATGGCACTTTCTTCCATTCTGCACTAGGATCTATGTTTTAATCCAAGATGTCCCTCTTTTATGCTGCTCCCCTTAGTTCTAATTTCTCCATGCAGCAGATAATTTGTGTGTGCAATAACTCCAAGGAATGCACTGGCTCAGAAAATCCTTGTTCTATCCTCCATGGTTAGAAAATCAAAGAGGTAGTGCATACTTACACACGCTGTGCCTTTAGTGCATCCAAGCATGATGCACATTATCTTGTTCTGCATCCTCTGCATTTTTTCCATTTGTGTATTGCGCATGGCTAACTTAAATACTTTGTTGAATAACTAAATACTTAGAGAGCTGGTTTAGTTAGAGAGCTGGTAGGCGTCTGGAAATGCCAATGACACACCCTACGTTACTATGCCTTGTTTCCTCACTACAGAATCACACGAAATTAAGCTCACATGACATAGAATTCCCGCCACATGAAGCTAGGAATATGTCACAGCCTAAAGGTCAAATTCCTTTACACATTATGATTGTAAGAAGGAGAATACTGGCTGATTTATTCACTGAAAGTCTAGAGCGAAGTATGTTGATTTTTCGATGCCATATTTTCTATCAAATGTAGTACTGAATGGCATGGTAAGTGATTGTCAAGGAAAGTAATATCTACATGTTTTAGTTGTTTTTGTGTTTTGTGTGTTGTTATATTATAAGAATGTTTGTTTATTAATTGATTAACACAAAAACAATATGGATCAGAGGTGCTATGTGTCAGCATGGAAAATAATTACATTGTATGTCTGCCTAGGCTTAATGTTGGACGGACAGACATTGTATGTGATTGATTTCTTCATGTTTTATTAGTTTGCTCAGTCTATATTATATTAGTTTGAATATGAAACAACATATATACAACAGGAATATGTATTTAGGAGGATTTGATCAATGTTGCTACACATTGTTCAAGTATAAGTGCGTTAAGAAATAATTTTTGAGATTTTTTTATAAGGGCAGTTTTGATATTTTTCCCCCAATTTTCAACTTCACAACTGTCATATATCACAACCAAGAACAACAAAAAAATGATTATATGCATTATTCACTCCTTTATTTACACAAGCAAAAATGATTTTGATATCTTTACAAACAAAAAAGTTATCACGTTTACCAAACACTTACCAAAAATAATGCACATTGTCAAAGAAGAATCCAGACAAGAGGGAAAAAATTGCATAAATTTAATCTGGGGTCTTTAAGGTTAAACATACTCTGAACATTAGCTGGGGACAGTTGGAATCAGCCTCATAAGAACCTCTTGTGATAAGCTGCAGAAAAATACTCAAAAAAATATCTAATATTGACACATTCAAATGCATAGAATACTGGTAGGTCTGATTTGAATGCTGCTCTCACAAATTTTATTTATCTTTTGACATTCTGATATTTTTCTCAAAATACGATATGTAAAAATGTACTTATTACCTGTATGTATGACCTGTTAATTCATTCCTAACCAACACGTATTCCACCAACCATTTTGGCATCACTCCGCTGTTGTCATGTCCGATACGCAGAGTAGTTAAAACACCCAAGTTTTTGTGCTGCAAAATGCAGAAAAAGTCTTAATAATCTCTGATAGCTATTTATCTGTATTTCTTGAATCAATAACATATTAAAATTCTAAACCAATATTTGAAGAATAGCAACCCATTGTTTCACACTTATGAAATTCCCATAGCCAGTGCACAATATGGAAAATTGAAGGAAAGGCTGACAACCTGTCATCTGTGAACAAATCAATGCCACTTCATTGCCAATCATTGATCTTGTATCAATTTCCTACTTTTGTCTTATTTATGATGCCTTACGGGTTAGCAGAAGGGAGTCAACATCTACAGAAAATTGAGAGGGGAGACCCTAATGTAGTCAATGGTGTATTTAATCATCTTTAGGAATCTCCTATGGTTCTGCTTGTTTGAAAGTGTATTGGCACTGCCTTTCCCTTGGAACTAATCAACAGAGCCGAGAGAGGGTTAGTGCAAACTGGTAAGGCCCTTTTTTCATAAAACCTACAAGGGCAAGTAATTATGTGTGAAACTGGTGGTAACTGCGATTGACTGGTGTGTCAGTTCCAATGATGATGTCTGCTCAAATATTCAGTTACAAGTTGTATGGCATGCAACAATTGATATTCCAATATACTCAGCAACCTCTACGATAGTCGGATGTTAGTTAAACTGTATGATTTCTTACCACACATACCATGATGGTGTGGATGATAAATGTTTTGTTTTGACGGAGGTCAGCTTCAAATGATCTGCATCTACTTTTGAAATGAGAACACCACTCAAATACTGTAGATCTATTTATTTAGATAGGGTTTTCTTAAAACTGACTGCAGCTTTTAAGAGACAGTTTTTCCAAGTCAAGAGCAGAAATCAGTGCATACACATAGTCAAAGATTTACATTTCTTTGAAATGTGGTGACATTTCTTTCTGAAATGTGATGAGACAAACTAGGTCACCTTCAATTATAATATCTAACACAGTGCATGCGTGAAATTACATACTTCTGATTTTGTACATACATTGGCATATGCTCATCATATGCACTTTGTATATAGCAATGTTATGTAGTATTTGTGATTTTCATTTAAAAATCACCCAGGCACATATTAAACAGTCTTGTATATACACTGGAACTATTTCATATTATTTCTATTTTATTGATGAACTCTAGACTGTCATTATCATCAGGTGCCATCTCTGCAATAAATATTGGCTGCAACAGACCTCCAACATCTTCTGCCTAGGTGGTGCATTCTGCTAGACTGTAACCTATCCATCTCATGATGTTTCTTTTTGTATCTCTGCCTACCTCTTGATCGATTCCCTTGACTCTACCTTAAAGCAAGGTCTTTAACAAGGTGTCATGTCTGTTAATATGTCCAAAATTATTTTATTTTATTTCCTTCAGAACCTCTTTGGTTTTTTTCCCATGAAGTTCCCCCTATTCTTCTATCTATATTTCATAGACATCAATTCTGTCTTCTAGCTGTTTGTTCTTTATCCATGTTTCTGAACCATTCATTAACTTGAATATATTAAGCATTTTATAATTCTCATTTTTAGTTTTCAATTTTTTTAGATGTTAATATTTTCCTCAAATCATTGAAAGTACTTTTAACACCATTCTTATTCTCCTTTTAACTTGTTTCAGTTCTACAATCATTTATGATATGTGTTTACACACTTTAAATTCTAACAACATTAATTATCTTCATTTCATTGAAGCTTGTAGAATTAAAAAAAGTCTAACCTCAAAGTTCATCTCCAGTACACTTTTGGGTACTTCCATGGCACCTGTCTCTCCTAACTGTCCAGTAACAGACAGCCATACATAAGCAGTCGTTGTTGAGCAGCCTATTTTTGTACTTGGATATATTAAAACTCTGTATGGCACCACTATAAGTAAACAATAATGGCACACCTATTATATAAACAATAATGGCACCACTATAAACAATTATTGAAGCATAAATGGAAATGCAATCTCCACTTAATATCAATTTTATTGATTTTGAAAAGGCATTTGATAGTCTGTACCGACCAACACTGGAAAATTCTTGCCAAATATGGCTTCCCAAGTAGATATGTAAATGTTTAAATAAATATGCCAAACTATGCTTAACTCGAAATGTAATATCCGTATTAATATATGGTTGTGAAAGTTGGAAAATAACAAAAGTAAAAGAGAATAAATTAAATTAATTTGAAAACAAATGTCTTAGAAAACTCCTAAATATTGGTTGGGAAGAATTCAAGTCAAACAAGCAAGAGAAGACACCAAACAGCAATATGTTCTACAACAATAAGAAGAAAACAATGGACTTATATTGGACAAGTACTTAGAATGAATGAAAACAGACCGCCACTATAAGCTCTAACATAGGTTCATATCAATCAATCAGTCAATCAAGTGCCATGCCGAATGGCGTAGGTGATCATGTTTCTCCACAACTCTCTGTCTCTTGTGTTGTCAATAAGCTTGGTTGGTGAGCTTCTACCGTGCCACAATACTAGTCCATGTAGCAACTTTTCTCTTTGTCATCCCCTATCTCTTCTGCCCTTGATCTTTCCAGTAGTTATTAAGTGTTTAAGCTGAACACTCCATATCGCAAAAGAAAAAGAGGATACCTAAGAGATATTCTGTAAAGACAACTATCAAAGTCGATGAGTGTCAACAAAATGCCAGAATTACAGAAAGTAGCATTACATCATTCAATCTGGAAAGCTCTGGTTTCTGCCATATGCACTGCATTACGTGCTGAAGGAACATAGCTAGATAGATAAACAAGAATGGCACAAGACCATCGTTAAGGCTTTACAAACTTATCAATCGCTGGTGTTTCTCTTGAAGGTAAATCAAGTTAAATTTTTTACTTTATTAAAAATCACTGAAATGCAAATTTTAAATTTCTACAAATAAGACTGTGCAGTGCATGGCTAAGAGGTTAGATCTTTAGTCTCACCATTAGGTCCAAGGTTTGATCCCAGGAAAGAAATGGGTTTTTTTCCTGTCAGAGTATAAATTTAAATATCCACCCTGAACATGATGTGGCAACAGCAAGGATATGCAGCTTTCATCATACAAGTCACATGAAACCTCCCTGCAAATCTCTAACAGTAAAAAATGCAGTATTGACAGATTTTGTTTGTTTGTTTGCTACAAATAAGACGTTCATAAGATGTTTGGTAAGGTGGTTCTAGTCAAAGCTATAGAATTTATACACTGCTGCTAAGATGGTTGGTAAGGTGGTTCTAGTCAAAACTATAGAATTTATATACTGCTGCCAAGATGGTTGATTAGGTGGTTGGTTGGTTCTGGCCAAAGCTAGAGAATTTGTACACCATTGGCAAGATTTCTCCATCCAGGAAATAACTCTGCCAGCTGATGATACATTGTTCATTCATACAGTCTCTGCCAGCTGATGATACACATTGTTCATTCATACAGTCTGAGCCAGCTGATGATACATTGTTCATTCATACAGTCTCTGCCAGCTGATGATACATTGTTCATTCATACAGTCTCTGCCAGCTGATGATACATTGTTCATTCATACAGTCTCTGCCAGCTCATGATACACATTGTTGAATGTTATTTATATTTTTTATCTAGTTCTATTGTGCAAGCACAACAAAAAGAACAACTGAGACTTAATATGTTCACTTTCGGTCCATTCTACATGCTCTAGACTTGTTTCTGGTATTTTAGTGAATTGGTTAATGACCTTTCATGTCACCACATACATTCACATGTACACATATATACATACCAGAATTAGGAAATGTATTTGTAAAGCAGAAAAAATCCACAGCATTCAATGACAAAAGGTGATAGAGAAATTGTTCTCGCTCATCTTCACATCGTAAGAAGGCATATCGCTTGTACAGACGCCTAAAATACAGACAATTGTTGACTCATTCATAGCTGAATGTAACTTGATCATCTAAACACAATTTCTATATGGAAAAACTAATATTCTTTATAAAGTAGATGTAGACTTTGTGCATTAGATGAAGACTTTGAGCAGTAAATGCAGAAATTATGCAGTAAATGTATACTTTGTGCAGTAGATGTAGACTTTGTGGAGTAGATGTAGACTTTGTGGAGTAGATGTAGACTTTGTACAGTAGATGTAGACTTTGTGGAGTAAATGCAGAAATTATGCAGTAAATGTATACTTTGTGCAGTAGATGTAGACTTTGTGGAGTAGATGTAGACTTTGTGGAGTAGATGTAGACTTTGTACAGTAGATGTAGACTTTGTGGAGTAGATGTAGACTTTGTGGAGTAGATGTAGACTTTGTACAGTAGATGTAGACTTTGTGGAGTAGATGTAGACTTTGTACAGTAGATGTAGACTTTGTATAGTAGATGTAGACTTTGTACAGTAGATGTAGACTTTGTGCAGTAGATGAAGACTTTGTGCAGTAGATGTAGACTTTGTGCAGTAGATGTAGACTTTGTGGAGTAGATGTAGACTTTGTGCAGTAGATGAAGACTTTGTACAGTAGATGTAGATTTTATGGAGTAGATGTAGACTTTGTTTAGTAGATGTAGACTGTGTGCAGTAGATGAAGACTTTGTGCAGTAGATGAAGACTTTGTGGAATAGATGAAGACTTTGTGCAGTAGATGTAGACTTGTGTAGTAGTAGACTTTGTGCAGTAGATGTAGACTTTGTGCAGTAGAAGAAGACTTTGCATAGTATGTAGTAGATGTACACTTAGATGAGGGTGGAAGAAGAAGAGGACAAAAGAAAGTATTGATTGATAATATCTAAGAGTGGAAAGGTTAAATTAGTCAACACTCAAACAAGGCACTGAGAAGCAATGCAGAACTTTTGTATTGATATTTATAAAGTGGCACCTCAAAAATCCTGACAGGATAATGAAACTGTCAAAAAGGTATGGACATGTATCAATTCTATACCATCGAAGTGTACCACCCACTGTGCCCTTGGGATTACATTCACCAACGTTCCCTGGGACAGATGACAGTATCATGAGTCATCATATTCTATGTATCTTCAGCTCCGTATACGGTGCATAGAGAAGAAACCTGAGTTCTTAATTTCAAGTGGTGTGCTGCTAATGTGTGTAATTCTTGCATGTTATTGACTCATAGTCATACCCTCTTTGATGGTTGTTCTGTGAAGAGTCTCTCTTGGTCTTCCTCTTTTTCTTTTTCTATTTGGTACCCATTTTAATTTCATCGTATTGTCTAACCGTTATTATGATGCAATAAAAATGTGAAATTATCCATTATGTTACCATCTCCTCCACAAATAAATATCAGAAAGAAAGAATTACTTCTAAAATAATGTCATGGAAACTATATCTATTTAAATGGTCATACCTCAGGAGATTTTTGTCTGCAAGAATCTGTTTTAGATAGACAGATAGCATTTTTCTCTCCAAGGCCAGACGGATTAATGCCCTTGTTTTGCCAACATCAGTATGAATGTCTGACATCTGTTGTATTTTTCTGAAAAATAGCAATTACTCATACAATCTCTGAAACAATATATACCAAATTCATATTTGACAACTGGAAATGATAAAAAAAACAATTTAATTTTGTGTGTTTTTCCTTGAGTTATAACAATGAATGGGAAATGAGTTATTTTCAACACATTAATTAATCAAATGTACCTATCATTCATCTTAGAACTAATATTGGTGTTCGACAAGGATGCTTACTTTAACCACCACTATTTAACATCTACTTGGAAGCAACCATGAGAGAAATGTTAGAGGAATTCCACTCAACAACAGTGATCGAAGGTCACCAAATTTATAATCTCTTCAATGATGTCATAGTCCCAAATAGTTGTTCATCTGATATATCAGTGATGACATCTGGTATGTCAGTGATGACATCTGGTATGTCAGTGATGACATCTGGTATGTCAGTGATGACATCTGGTATATCAGTGATGACACCTGGTATGTCAGTGATGGCATCTGATATATCAGGGATAGGGTGAAGAAGATGTATCTTTTATTAGACTAAAATAACTTGCACACTTACTTCACATAAGAATTGGGTGATTGGAAGACTGCTTTGGACACAGCATGGTAAGTCAATATTGAAATACAAATATTGGAAGAAAAAAAAATAGGTCTTTATATTAGAAAACAAGTATATAGGGCCTACAGAAATATCTGAGGTACTCGGTAGCCTAGTTGATAGTGAGTTTGCTTGCTATCACCTGGTTACAGCATGCATGTCTGATTCAAAACCATGTTCAGACAAACAAAATCCGAGTTGTGATTTCCTGCTTGACATGATCACTCCTCCAGTCAACTCAGCTGTAAATGAGTACCTGATGCATAGTTAGGGGAGGTAAAGACAGCAAAGAAGGGAACTGACTACCCGATCTAATAGTTTCTGTGGCTTAGTACATGGAGAGTTATCTTCATTCCCGACGACAGGTTGCTGCCATGGGACCTACTTTTCCTTTTAGAAGCAAATATATTAAAAAAAATATATAGAGAAAAATATATTGAAAAACAAATATTGAAGAGAAAACATAAAAAAAATATTTAAACATTTTATATTATTTTTTTAAATATTTACTTACTTCACATCATTAAGAAGTGACCTTGGCATTGGTTTTAACACAGGCAACTCAATTCTTCCTTGACTGCTGCGTCTATGATGATTTTTGTCCATGATATGAAGTTTCTCTAGGTCTGGTCCTACATTTGTCAAATCTGAAACAGTCATAAATGTTTGTGAGAAATTTGTCAATGACTAATTAACTTTATAAACTGGAATGTTAGTCTTTTTGTTCTCTCTCTTTTATCGATATTGGCTACTTGTGTAGGTGAACCTCTAAAACATCTTATTTCTGATGTCCTACAACTATTTTTAACACATCAAGAGGCTAAATCAGTGGAGGTCACTCATGGCACATGTGCCAGTGTTGGTTATTATAAATACCTAGTCATATAAAATGTATTAACTATTAATTAATTCTCTGCTGCTCTCAGTATCAAACTCAAATCCAAACATTTCCAGCTTAACAACATCAAAATAGACTAAAGAATGTAATTAAAGTAAGTAACTTTATCTTGTCTTTATATGAATAAATCAGATATATTACATAAATGTCATTAAAGTACCAGAAGAAACTTTATTTTATCATATAAATAAATCAGATACAGGTATATTACATAAATATAATTAAAGTAGGTAACTTTATCTTGTCCTTAAATGAATATACCAGATATATTTATATTAATGTCATTAAAGTTAGTAACTTTATCCTGTCCTTATTTGAATAAATCTGATATCTATAATATAATAGCTGTGTTCTGTCAGTCTCTCCGCAACGCTCTATAAATAGCGTATTTATGTCATGGAATTCCATGCGACATCCTATCAAAATGATTAGTGTCATGACGTTATTCAAAGCAGACAACATTTATGTATACAAATGTTATTGATGTGCTAACAGATAAACTTCTGTATCGGCTTATGGTTAAAGTTATCTAAAATACTTTATTTTAAAAGTATACATATAATTTATTTTAAATTATAGATGAAGATGATCCAATTGTAAGAAAGGGTAAAAAAACAAAAGAGCGAAAGCTAGATTTGAGTCATCAAAGTCAAGAATCACTCGCTCGGATTGTGCCGCAAATGCCGCAGAACATAGACATAGAATTGAAAGAGAGATGCAGAGAACTGATCAAGAAACCCTTCAACAAAGACAAAAATGACTTGCTAAGGATGCTGATTTGCATTAGCATCAAGCTAGAATTACCTACGTAAAGAGACAATTGACAAGCTATGAATAAGGAATACCAACGTCATCACTGTTGAGCAAACACAGAGACTTCGAGCTGCAAATGTCGAGGTTCACTCATTGTCATAAATGATATCTATCAATGACAGGTCTGTAGTTGGAGACTGTGGTACTGTCTTTTCCTCTGACAGCCTGTTAGGCAGTCATAAAGTAGGTGATATTGTGCTGAGACTATCTCAAAAAGCATAACGGTCTTGTCAACCTAAACACGTAAAGTCTGATATTCGGCGAATTTATGCGTACGAGGTACGATGGTTTATCGGCCCACCGGGTAATGTAGGCGAATGCCAGCAACGCGGTGTGGACCGCATTGGGCATGGTGAGACATGTAGAAAACCATGGTCATCCACTGCATCGTACTTAACTTCCGGTCGTCTCGATTCGTCTTGCCACTGGTTTCAAATTAGGTCCGACAAGAGAGTGAGGGCAACGCTTTGCACAATTCTTCCTCACTTTAATCAAAATCCCCAGTGCAAGTCATTTTCACATTCACTAATCAAGGACATAACTAAAATTGAATTTTCAAAAGTGGATGTAACAAATGGTCATCATCACTTGTGATGGACGAACAACATAACACTGTCTTTTCCTGGTTTTGGAAGTAGTATTGTGATTGCTTCCCTTCAAGTCTGTGGAACTTTGCCTGTTATTTAGTTATTCCTCTACGGCCAAAGTAGGCACATAGGGGGAATGTCATAGATTTCTATGTCTCGTTTCACTGCAATTTGTTTTAGGTTTTCATTGTTTCTGATACCGATGGTGAAGCGCTCTCTTGTAATAGTTCTACGTAAGGTTTCTCTTGGTCTTCCTCATTTTTTCTTGCCCCTAGGTGACCACATCAAAGCTTGACAGAGGAGTCTTTTGGTATCCATTTGCAGTGTGTATCCGATGTAATTCCAGTGACGCCTTCTAATATAGGTGGATACATATTCTTGTTTTGCTTCTTGCCTGACAACTGTGTTTGATTTAAAGTTTGTCTGTAGTTCAACATATATTGATGATCTACAGCAGCTTTGTTTTTGTTGCAATTACCAGATTTTATCTCATTTCATTGCATACTTCATCAGCTAGTGACATTTTTCTTTTTAATTCGATACTGAAATGTCCAGTTCCAGTTTTCAGTGTGATCAGTGTGAATCTATAACTTAATAATTCCAAAAGTCTATAGTAATCAAAAACACTGTTTTTTGTGATGAAGAAACAAGGACTTAGACTTTACACAAGATCATAACAAATATTCTTTATGAAGTTTTGTGAAAACAATCTGCCAGTCACTTGATAAGAAAAGCCAGCAAGTACATAAAGAGAAAACATTAGTACAATTAAATCACTTATTTAATAACAATTTACTAATGACAATCTACCAATGACAATCTATCAATGATAATTTACCAATGACAGTCTACCAATTATATCCATCAATGACAGCCTACCAATGACAATTTACCAAGTCTCCCAATGCCAATTTACCAATGACAGTCTACCAATTATATCCATCAATGACAGCCTACCAATGACAATTTACCAAGAAGTCTCCCAATGCCAATTTACCAATGAGTATACCAATGACAGTTTATCAATGACATATACCAATGACAATCTAGTATGACAGCTTATCAATGACATCTACCAATGACAATCTACCAATGCGTCTACCAATGATAGTTTACCAATAACAGTCTACTGATGAGTCAATAAATGACAATCTACCAATGACAGTCTACCAAGATAATTTACCAATTTTTGTAAATTTAAAAATAATGATGAAACCTTACCTTGTACCAACATCTTCGGATCTACAAACTTATTTGTCTCACTGCAGTCTTCTATTTCCTGGAAACTCAACAAGTGTGACCAAACTGCAGACTTGCCCTGTTCCAAATACAGACATTGCTTCCTCTAGATTACTCATGTTGATATGTATTGTCTATGATGAATATCTATTGTAGTAGAAGTAATCTATATTTCCACACATTTTTCAGTACTATTGTTTGTTTGTTTGTTTTGCGTTCGCTCCATTGTAACCATCACGGATATCCGTGCGATTTCCGCCGGGAGCGTGATTACGTTGTGCCACCGTTGTAGGCCTAGCACATCCGATTTCAATTCGGGTGGGCTACCCTTAGCCTGTGACAGCTTCTATATCTGTCTCCAGGCACGCGTAGTGGCGACTCTTCGTCCAGACGATTTTTGCTCTCATCTGACTCGCACGAGGTGTTCCACTGTCTATGAACTCGCCTTGTGTAATTGGACGTGCTGTGCCTGTGCCCATTGGGTACTGAACCGTTTCTCATCCGTGAGCCTGGTTCCTTAAGGGGAAGAACTCAACAGAGGAGTTGGACCCTGGCTCTTTTGCCCTCTTAGCCGAGGTGTCGTTCACCGACATCGTGTACCCCTTGTCCAAGTTCGAGTCTCACACCACGCGTTTCAGAGCAAGGCGTTCTCGAGCTGATCGTCCTTGTCCCAATAGCGCCTGAGCCCATCAGGTACTGAACTCTTTCTCTCTTCAAGTGTATTTCCGGTGTAGGAAAACCTGACAGTAGAGTTGGGCAAGTGCTATTTCGTTGTCCCTTTTGTGCCTGAGCCCATCGGGTACGGAACCCTTTCTCTTTGCAAGTGTACTCCCGTTATAGGAAACCTTGACAGTAGAGTTGGGCCAGGTCTACCATCGTTGTCCCTTTCTTGCCTAAGCCCATCGGGTACAGAACCCTTTCTCTTCGCAAGCATATTTCCGGTTTAGGAAGGCTCGACATAAGAGTTGGATTAGGTCTTCTTGCTTTACCAAACGCCAATGGATGGGTCTGGGTCTCTGCCTGTAAGGAACACAGGTAACTAGAAGCTCGACTCGAGCTGACAGAGCTTGTAGTTCCCCTTTCCTAGGGACTTTTCACTTTCTATTTGCAGTTCGCGCTGCCCTCTAGCGCTGTTCTGCCCTTTCATTGTTTCATTGTACTCGGTATGAAATCTATTTGTCTCTCGCCATGCATCTACCTTCACGTGCATTTTACATTGGCCGCCCCTCCAATGTTCGGACTGAACTGACTAGCTTCACTGTATGTCGACAGTGTCGCTATATGTGGTGATGCTGGTGGTGTCGGAGATATTGTCTGTCTCTTGTGCAGTCAAATCTCTTTCCATCTGCTACCTTCACATTCTCGGACACGATCCCCAAATGATTTGGCCAGAATCAGCTCGAGCTGCTGTATTTCTGTTTCCAGGGTGCACCGCGTGGAGGTACATTTGGGATCTTGGTTATCTGCTAACCTTGGGTCCGCCTAGAGCAATGCGTTCCCTTTGCACCCCTTTCAGTACTATGATTGCAGTCCAACCCCTGTTGCGTCAATTAGTGCCGATCATTTATTAATTTAAATATAATTATATTTATGGTTAGGGTTAGGATTAGTTATGTAAAACATAGCTAACCAATGTCCTAACCCTAAAAAAATGAATATTTCAATTAATTATTGATTATTTATTGATATAATATTTAGATAATTAACCACAAAATACGTAGGTAGGCACTAATGGGGAAACAAGAATGAAAACGGGGGTTGGACTGCAGTCATAGTATCCATTTTTCAATATGAATATTGACGAACTTCCAAGCGCAACAATATATATATAAAATGGAACAGTGCAACTCATGCCCAATTGTTTTATTTAGTGTTTTTTTTAATGCATGTGTATCCTATTTAGGGCAAAATGATAAACCCAGAAATATTTCACTGTGAAGGTGATCAACCATTGCAGAACAAAGTGAGCATGATGAGACAGAAAGGAACCCTGGTCCTCTACTACACCCCAGCACAATTATAGCTGTCTTGTCTTGTCACTCAGATCAAGTGTAAAAGGTCAAGATGGTGTGTTTGATGATACCATGCATCATTTAAACATAACTCTCACAGTGTAAGTTATGGTATTATGCTAATTTAACAGTAGTAATGCACCAACCATGACCAGATGACCCCTAACTAGAACCCTCAAGTAATGCATCAACCACGACCAGATGACCCCTAACTAGAACCCTCAAGTAATGCACCAACCACGACCAGATGACCCCTAACTAGAACCCTCAAGTAATACACCAACCAAGATCAGATGTCCCCTAACTAGAACCCTCAAGTAATGAACCAACCACGACCAGATGACCCCCTAACTAGAACCCTCAAGTAATGCACCAACCAAGATGTCCCCTAACTTGAACCCTCAAGTAATGCACCAACCAAGACCAGATGTCCCCTAACTAAAACCCTCAAGTAATGCACCAACCAAGACCAGATGTCCCCTAACTAAAACCCTCAAGTAATGCACCAACCAAGACCAGATGCCCCTAACTAGAACCCTCAAGTAATGCACCAACCAAGACCAGATGTCCCCTAACTAAAACCCTCAAGGAATGCACCAACCAAGACCAGATGCCCCTAACTAGAACCCTCAAGTAATGCACCAACCAAGACCAGATGCCCCTAACTAGAACCCTCAAGTAATGCACCAACCACGACCAGATGTCCCCTAACTAGAACCCTCAAGTAATGCACCAACCAAGATGTCCCCTAACTAGAACCCTCAAGTAATGCACCAACCAAGACCAGATGTCCCTAACTAGAACCCTCAAGTAATGCACCAACCAAGACCAGATGTCCCTAACTAGAACCCTCAAGTAATGCACCAACCAAGACCAGATGTCCCTAACTAGAACCCTCAAGTAATGCACCAACCAAGACCAGATGTCCCCTAACTAGAACCCTCAAGTAATGCACCAACCAAGACCAGATGTCCCTAACTAGAACCCTCAAGTAATACACCAACCAAGACCAGATGTCCCCTAACTAGAACCCTCAAGTAATGCACCAACCAAGACCAGATGTCCCTAACTTGAACCCTCAAGTAATGCACCAACCAAGACCAGATGTCCCTAACTTGAACCATCAAGTAATGCACCAACCAAGACCAGATTTCCCTAACTTGAACCATCAAGTAATGCACCAACCAAGACCAGATGTCCCTAACTTGAACCATCAAGTAATGCACCAACCAAGATCAGATGTTCCCTAACTTGAACCCTCAAGTAATGCACCAACCAAGACCAGATGTTCCCTAACTTGAACCCTCAAGTAATGCACCAACCAAGATCAGATGTTCCCTAACTTGAACCATCAAGTAATGCAACAACCAAGACCAGATGTCCCTAACTTGAACCATCAAGTAATGCACCAACCAAGATCAGATGTTCCCTAACTTGAACCCTCAAGTAATGCACCAACCAAGACCAGATATCCCTAACTTGAACCATCAAGTAATGCACCAACCAAGATCAGATGTCCCCTAACTTGAACCATCAAGTAATGCACCAACCAAGATCAGATGTTCCCTAACTTGAACCCTCAAGTAATGCACCAACCAAGATCAGATGTTCCCTAACTTGAACCCTCAAGTAATGCACCAACCAAGATCAGATGTTCCCTAACTTGAACCATCAAGTAATGCAACAACCAAGACCAGATGTCCCTAACTTGAACCATCAAGTAATGCACCAACTAAGATCAGATGTTCCCTAACTTGAACCCTCAAGTAATGCACCAACCAAGATCAGATGTTCCCTAACTTGAACCCTCAAGTAATGCACCAACCAAGATCAGATGTTCCGTAACTTGAACCCTCAAGTAATGCACCAACCAAGATCAGATGTTCCGTAACTTGAACCCTCAAGTAATGCACCAACCAAGACCAGATATCCCTAACTTGAACCATCAAGTAATGCAACAACCAAGACCAGATGTCCCTAACTTGAACC
The DNA here is from genome assembly GCA_034231615.1 of Meghimatium bilineatum. Lineage (NCBI taxonomy): Eukaryota > Metazoa > Mollusca > Gastropoda > Stylommatophora > Philomycidae > Meghimatium > Meghimatium bilineatum. The sequence goes on along the minus strand of CM067319.1, from coordinate 31,565,510 downwards.
ATCAAGTAATGCACCAACTAAGATCAGATGTTCCCTAACTTGAACCCTCAAGTAATGCACCAACCAAGATCAGATGTTCCCTAACTTGAACCCTCAAGTAATGCACCAACCAAGATCAGATGTTCCCTAACTTGAACCATCAAGTAATGCAACAACCAAGACCAGATGTCCCTAACTTGAACCATCAAGTAATGCACCAATCAAGATCAGATGTCCCTAACTTGAACCATCAAGTAATGCACCAACCAAGACCAGATGTCCCTAACTTGAACCATCAAGTAATGCACCAACCAAGACCAGATGTCCCTAACTTGAACCATCAAGTAATGCACCAATCAAGATCAGATGCCTTCTAACTCAAACCCTCCGTTACAGTTCAACAGGTAAACTAAAATACACACACATTTTTGTACCTTGCTTCACTCAAATACAGACGACAATTGATGAATCACAGCCACAGATGTAGTAGAATTTGGAAGGTTTTCGTGGCCCATAAAGACAATAAGACTAAAAGTCCAAATAAAGTTTTACTGCAGTCTCATCAATTACTAAAAGTCCAGAAAACTAGCACCATGTTACACAAAAAATCTGGAATATAAAGATGACAAAAGTGACAAGTACCATGTCACACACAAAAATCTGGAATATAAAGATGACAAAAGTGACAAGTACCATGTCACACACAAAAATCTGGAATATAAAGATGACAAAAGTGACAAGTACCATGTCACACACAAAATCTGGAATATAAAGATGACAAAAGTGACAAGTACCATGTCACACACAAAAATCTGGAATATAAAGATGACAAAAGTGACAAGTACCATGTCACACACAAAAATCTGGAATATAAAGATGACATAAGTGACAAGTACCATGTCACACAAAAAATCTGGAATATAAAGATGACAAAAGTGACAAGTACCATGTCACACAAAAAATCTGGAATATAAAGATGACCTGCAACTGAATTTGAGGCATGTACTAGAATATGTTTTCATGATTGTGAGACATGCACACCACCTCTCAGCTACTGCACTGAACCATTTGAAGCCAGAGCTCAAACATGATAGCACATGCTTGGATTATGAATGCATACAAGATTGGATCTGTTTACTTTGTAAACAACAACACACCTTTTTGTATTGCAGACCATGGCTCCAGATTCTCTCCATGAGGTCACACAAACTGGCAATCAGGGTGTTCTCTTCCACACCGATGATGCTGGCATCATTATGTCCCAGTTCAACTGCTTCTTGGCCCATTTTCTCCACAAGGATCTTCTTTGTCTGTAGAAGAATCAAAGTCATATAGATAACTATTTCATACACCTGAGGTACATGGGCAAAATAGTGTTAGGCTTGTAGTTTTTAATGGCAGATACTTTAAGGGTGATGTGGTCAGTATCATGCCAGCCACATTTTAACTCATTTATTCTGGACCCATTTCCTAATACTTGGTCAACCATGGAACAATTTGTGGTTAAAAAATATATTCCTAGAACTGGGGATCAAATCCAATTTCATGTGACCCAATCATAACCCAATGGCATGTGAAGGCAGTGTACTACTACTGAAAACTATGAACACTATTTCAAAGAGAAATGAAAACTAGAACAATCTTTCTAAACAATATAGCCAAATAGTACACATCTATATATCTATCTATGTTTCTTCAGCAATGAGTACGGTGCACAGGGCAGACACCAGAACTCTTCAGTTTGAGAGATGCAATGCTACTGTTTGTATTCTTGCATGTTGTTGAGACCCATAGTCATACCATCTTTGATGCTTATTCTGTGAAGAGTCTCTCTTTATCCTCCTCATTATCTTTTGTATAATTGTAGTGGCAGTCTTATTCTTTCATTCTAAGTACATTTCCGATATACGTCCATTGTTTTCTTATATTTGTAGAAACATATTGCTGTTTGGTGTCTTCTCTTGCTTGTTTAACTTGAATTCTTCCCAACCAATATTTAAATTTTCTGAGACATTTATTTTCAAATTAATTTAATTTCTGCTCCAGTACTTTTGTCATTTTCCAACTTTCACATCATCATCAAATACCATCTCTGCAACAAAGGTTGACTGCAACGGACCTCCAACATCCTGTCTCTTTCTTTGGTAATGCTCTCTACTAGACTGTAACCTGTCCATCTCAAGATGTTTCACTTCCACTCGTATCTTTGCCTACCTCTTGCTTGCCTCCTTTCAACTCTACCCTCAAGTAAAGTATTCAAAGAGCAAGGTGGCATGTCTTTTAATGTCCCAAATTTTTATTTGTTTGATCTTTATTTCCTTTGATAGTTCTTTTTTTATACAAAGTGTTAGAGCTTCTTTGTTCATTTTCTTCTCTTTCCAAATTCTCCTTATTCTTATATATATCTCCATTTCAAAGACATCAATTCTATCTTCTAGTTGTTTGTTTATTTTTTTCCTTTTCTAACTGTGTTGCCGATGGCATAGTGCAGACTTGGTGTTTTAGTATTTCTCTCATGTCATCTATCCATCTTCGTCTTCCCATGATCTTCTATTGAAGGCTATCGATGGAATACGATCTGGTTCTACTCTGATCATGTGACACAGAGTTGGTATAAAAATACTGTTTATTAATTGTCATTTTGTAGCCATGTAGATAGATGGATGTTTGAGTATTAATGACAGCTGGTAAGCCACAGCACTGGCTTTCTGACATCTTGTTCCAATCTATCAAATTTGTCATCTACTGTAAGAACACTTCCTAGATATTTGAGCTCTGAGACCTGCTTTAGTTTCTATCACTCATAGATACATTTAACTGACCTAATGTTCAGCGTAACTCTATATTCTCTGTTTCTGATATTTTTTAATGTTGTATTGTTTGCAGGTGTGTGTGTGTGCCGATGTAATTCATCTTTGTTTCGTGTATTAAACTTTGAACATCGACAAATAGCAGTTCATTTAGTGAGTTGTATTCTTCATTTGGTTTCACAGTGGTAGATTTGTGTCTTGGATCTGATTCTTTTAGTTATCCTGTCCAAATGACAATTTTGTCCCACTAACTTAACAAAATATGAAATAAGCAATTAAGATCTCACAAACATAATGTTAAGCAGTTACAGAGTTAGCCCTGTATAAGTATTTTAAAAATTTAGCACAGGTTCCTCATGAGAAAACTAAACTGCAGCTGTCATCATTCACTGTTACAGGAATAACACAATAATTCAGAATGATAAGCATTACCTTAATTTTGGACTCTTTCAAGAGAGTCTCAACAAATTTCCAGTTTGCCTGGCTCATTTGAGCCATTCCAGTCTGTGACATATCTGGAATCTGAGGCTTGTAAAGTCTCATATATTGCTGTCAACAATGAAATATCATGAATTTATGGAATGTTGTCTACATTAAAACATGAAGTTATGTATTGGTGTCAACAATGAAACATGAAATTATGTATTGCTGTCAACAATAAAACATCATGAAGTTATGTATTACTGTCAATAATGAAATATCATGAAGTTATATAATACTTTCAATAATGAAATATCATGAAGTTATGTATTGCTGTCAATCATGAAACATGACGTTGTGTATTGCTTTCAATAATGAAATATCATGAAGCTATGTATTGCTGTCAATCATGAAACATCATGAAGTTATGTATTGCTTTCAATAATGAAACATGAAGTTGTGTATTGCTGTCAATAATGAAACATCATGAAGTTATGTATTGCTTTCAATAATGAAACATGAAGTTGTGTATTGCTGTCAATAATGAAACATCATGAAGTTAGGTATTGCTTTCAATAATGAAACATCATGAAGTTAGGTATTGCTTTCAATAATGAAACATCATGAAGTTATGTATTGCTTTCAATAATGAAATATCATGAAGTTATGTATTGCTGTCAAATTGTGTGTCCTGGCATGAATAAATAGGTAATTTTCTTGTCATAGATTGTGACAATATTGTGACAACCCATTGATAGCTCCTGCTTCAATTTTGCGAAGCATGTTCATTGAGTCACTAGGAATGCATGCATGAGAATAGTTCTGTGACATCTGCCATGACAGTGCTTCCGTCACAGCTTGTATCACCATCATAAGACTGCTCTTGGTTGCAGTAAAGGCACTGCTGGATTCTTTGAATTTTACCCACCAGACTATGTAAACAAAATCAAAGCACATCATTGATGACACATGACTGATCCATCAGTGTAGATTATTACATTATTCTCTGTAGTGTTATCATCAATGAGTGCCCTGACTTCTGTCTGCATCCAAACTGCCACCAGATTTTTATCCCTGGAACTTCTGTCGAGTGTGATGATCACAGAGAAGATACCATGTAATACAGGTAGAGTTGGTATCTACTCCTCCCCAGGATCAATGCAGTTAAGGTTACACACTTGCCCAATGATAGCTTGTCAGTTTGGTCCAACCATCATCTGCCCCTTTTGAGCCTGGAGCCTTTTACCTTATTGAGATGTGAATGTAATGGGTGAAGTATACCGACAATGATTTTAAGATATGTCCAAGCTTGCCACACCTTGATTCTGTCAGCTAATGGTGGTAAGTCAAGAAGAAATTTCATCACCACGCATGGTGTATCCTTGGTGCATTTCAAGATAATATGCATTGATTCATTCTGAATTTTGTCGTCTGGAAATCTGTATAACTAACCGTGAATATGGAACACATGCATTCCATATTATAAACGACAAGACTCTGCTATAATAGTGTGAGTAGATGTTGTAGAATATCACAAGCTGCCATTACTCTCAATGCCGATAGACCTTTGTGGGGTTTGGTTATGACATGGTCAACATGTTCTAGTTCTATGATTTCTCTATCACATATATTATCATCTACAGAAATCTTTCTGATATATTTGAACTTTCTGACATTCTTCAATGTGGTACTAATAAAATGTTATCACTGTTATCCTGAGTTGTAACAATTTAGAAATCTTTCAATGTTGATTTACACAAACAATACAGCAAATTTGTCAAAATGAAAACATCCCATAAAATAAATTAAATCACACAATAAACATAATTTTTATAAAAATGACTTGTCATTAATTAATTAAATATATGAAGTATATTAAATAAATTACATATATTAAGCTATTAAAATATAATGTTAATAATAAAAGCATGAATTTAATTGCAATTATTTCTGACAGTATGCAGCTAACATAAAATACTGATACAATCCATCTATTTATAAAGGTGCAGCTACATCAGAGGCATCCGGAACAAAAAAAATCACCACTGTCAAAAAATGCTGAGTTGATGGCTACGTCCTGAATAGGATACACTTCCAATACAGAAATAAGCAAGAAAATCCTGTCAAATTAAAGCTTCAATTGTAGCAAGCAGTTCCTATTCATCTAATCCAACATGTGTTCATTTGTCTATCTTATCCAACAGCCATGTATCTACTCATCAGTTACTGTTACACACATAAACATATTCACTTCCTGCCCGGGGTGCAAAGGGAACGCATTGCTCTAGGCGGACCCAGGGTTAGCAGATAACCAAGATCCCAAATGTACCTCCACGCGGTGCACCCTGGAAACAGAAATACAGCAGCTCGAGCTGATTCTGGCCAAATCATTTGGGGATCGTGTCCGAGAATGTGGAGGTAGCAGATGGAAAGAGATTTGACTGCACAAGAGACAGACAATATCTCAGACACCACCAGCATCACCACATATAGCGACACTGTCGACATACAGTGAAGCTAGTCAGTCCAGTCTGAACATTGGAGGGGCGACCAATGTAAAATGCACGTAAAGGTAGATGCATGGCGAGAGACAAATAGATTTCATACTGAGTACAATGAAACAATGAAAGGGCAGAACAGCGCTAGAGGGCAGCGCGAACTGCAAATAGAATGTGAAAAGTCCCTAGGAAAGGGGAACTACAAGCTCCGTCATCTCGAGACGAGCATCTAGTTACCTGTGTTCCTTACAGGCAGAGACCCAGACCCATTCATTGGCGTTTGGTAAAGAAAGAAGACCTAATCCAACTCTAATGTCGAGCCTTCCTAAACCGGAAATATGCTCGCGAAGAGAAAGGGTTCTGTACCCGATGGGCTTAGGCAAGAAAGGGACAACGATGGTAGTCCTGGCCCAACTCTACTGTCAAGGTTTCCTATACCGGAAGTACACTTGCAGAGAGAAAGGGTTCCGTACCCGATGGGCTCAGGCACAAAAGGGACAACGATTTAGCCCTGGCCCAACTCTACTGTCAGGTTTTCCTACACCGGAAATACACTTGAAGAGAGAAAGGGTTCAGTACCTGATGGGCTCAGGCGCTATTGGGACAAGGACGATCAGCTCGAGAACGCCTTGCTCTCAAACGCGTGGTGTGAGACTCAAACTTGGACAAGGGGTACATGATGTCGGTGAATGACACCTCGGCTAAGAGGGCGAAAGAGACAGGGCCCAACTCCTCTGTTGAGTTCTTCCCCTTAAGGAACCAGGATCACGGATGAGAAACGGTTCAGTACCCAATGGGCACAGGCACAGCACGTCCAATTACACGAGGCAAGTTCATAGACAGTGGAACACCTCGTGCGAGTCAGACGAGAGCAAAAATCATCTTGGCGAAAAGTCACCACTACGCGTGCCTGGAGACAGATATAGAGGCTGTCACAGGCTAAGGGTAGCCCACCAGAATTGTCAAGGCATGCTGAAATCAGATGTGCTAGGCCTACAAGGTGCATAACAGTGGCACAACGTAATCACGCTCCCGGCGGAAATCGCACGGATATCCGTGATGGTTACAATGGAGCGAACGCAAAACAAACAAACAAACAAACTTCCTGCCCATCTTACTCCACATGTGTACAGCCATGTATACATTGATCAGTTGTATTTGTATACACTGATCAGCTGTTACACACATAAACATATTTCTAAAACTGAAAAAAAGTGTTGTTCATACATGATTACTTAAAACAAACCAGCTGTAAGTCACACAGAATCCATTATCCATGTCTCTTGTATTATAATGTGTTACACACAATCCATTATCCACTTCTATTTATTGTATTGTGTCACACAAAAACCATTATCCACAGCTCTTTTTTAAAATTGTGTCACACGAAATCCATTATCCATTTCTCTTTATTGTATTTTGTCACACAAAATCCATTATCCATGTCTGTTTATTGTATAGTGTTACACAAAATCCATGTCTCTTTATTTTATTATGCTACACAAAATCCATTATCCGTGTCTCTTTATTGTATAGTGTCACACAAAATCCATTATCCATGTCTCTTGTATTGTGTTACACAAGTTATTTTTAGATTAACTCAAGTCAAAATCTCAATGTAGGTCAGCGTATCAAACTTGTTTCCTGCATATTAATTTTTTCATCATTCATGATTTGTTTCCCATAATGCAATGATATCGGCTCATAATCAATATGTGACAAGAATCAGGATATATCAGCATATATATGTCTATATTCCAATTCTCCTCATCCTTCAGCCCTTACTAATCTTTAGTTCATTGCTGTGTATGACAAAGATGACTGTAGGATTATCTTTCTCACTGACACCTAGGCTATAGAAGTCAGTCAAGTCTTAAACTTGCTGTTTGATCTCTTTCAGAATGTATCCACAACTTGTGTGCAGGAATGTACATGTTTTACTGTTATAATAAATGCACAACTTGCGTGCAGGAATGTACATGTTTTTACTGTTATAATAAATGCACAACTTAAAGACTTGAATCTTGTCTTCTAGCTTGCTCTTCTATTATACATGTACTGTTTGGCTGGAGATGGCTTTAGCTTCTATTCTAAGGCTAAACCTTAATTTGGAAAAAGCAACATCAGTGTTAGAGTGAAAATCAACTTTATAACTCACTAGTGCTTGCTATTGTGTTATATGGTTGTGTTAGTTGGACACTCACTGCGGATATAGAGAGAAGATTACAGGCTTGTGAATACAAATGTTACAGACGAATTCTACAAATCTGCTATAGAGAGCATAAGGCAAATGTCTATGTAAGAAATAAAATAGAGATGTATACAGGTTCACAAGAACCATTGCTTTCAATAGTGAAATGAAGAAAACTAGTATGGTTGGACATGTATGCATACATGATTCCTTGTCAAAAATAATACTGCAGGGAACCACTGAAGGTGGAAGATGAAGAGGAGGACAAATAAAAGCATGGACAGACAATATCAAGGACTGGGCTTGTCAAAAGGTTTCCTCACTCATCCACATCATTCAAGATAAATCTCTGAAGGACTCTGTGTGTTGATGAATACAATATAGTGTCCCTACGACCCTGACGGGACATCAAACAGTCAAGAAGAATATCACTAACTACATAGTAGCTATTATTTGTAGTTCATTATGAACTTGATTGCAATGGCAAGCTGCTGGAATGTATTTTTGTTTACATTTCTTCCTGTTTAAGATTGTTAACTTGGACAAACCATAAGATCACTGTGAATGATTTAGTACTAATTTTAGCACAAACATATGAGACTTCTGTCCATGATGAAAACAGTCTTAAGCTTGTGATAGAAAAATTTATTAATACAGAAAATTGTGAGCTCAACCATCACCAAGATGAAAGATTTATTAGATATTTCAAGCAAAATGTTATGAAGCATCAACTCAAAGTAAATTTGTTTGTACACAAGAAAATGAAAAGTTAGAGTTAAATAAAAATGTGTTTTGGGACTACTTACAGTCCATAATGATGTCTGTTTCTCCACAACTGGCAACTTAGGAACATGAAATGTGTAAACAGAAAACAAATTTGAGAGAGAAAAAAGTTCACACAAGAGATAAGAATTCAAACCAACACCTGTATGTGAAATATTTACCAGAACATGAACACAAATAAATAACATTCATGCAATATAGACAAAAGTAGAAAGAAGTGATCTAATATCCTAAATTTTTATAATGCCACAATTAACTGGAAATAAGCAGTCATTTTCTTAATATTATTCTTATTTGTTCCAGTTCCCCGAGGAACATAGAGTTACAACTGTTGCTCTTCAACAATCATTATGCTGTTTTTTTGTCTTCTTCAACTGTTGTTATTCAACAATCTTTATTCTGCTGTCTTCTTCAATTTGCTCATGAGGCCCCAATTGAACTGGTGTTTTCTTCCACTGTTCTTCTTCAGGTGTTCATTTGTCTTTCAACCCACCTCTTCCTTTGTGGTCCCATTCAAGCACAGATCTTGCTATGCTGTCAAGTCTCTTTCTGTAACTATTAGACTCAGTAACTAACAAATTGAAAATGTGTGTTAATTTATTAACACATTCCCAATGTGTATTTAAACTATATGCAACATAAATTTTCTTCTCTTCATTTGAGATGGAATTTTAAATAATTGTGCACATGTAAGAAATTTTGGACACATTTCTTAATTATTTATTAAGATCTGGAAAACATTTTCAAGCATGGCTGAACTTTTGTGATCTTTTGGTTTTAAACTCATGTCTAGAAACCATAAATGAGAGGGCCAGAAGGTGTCACCACTTTGATACATCAGGTAATTTTATTAACATTCACAGGTCATGAACTCAATTCAAGGGAGAGAAATTCCAAGGTAGACAAGAACTGCCTTAAATAAATTCTGCCTATTGTGTTTTATAACTTTATTTATATCAATTCACATACATATGTTCATTAGTCATGCTTTTCATTGCCAAACTGAATACATTGATTGCAGAATATTTTACTTTATTATTATTATTTTTTTTAAACTTCCATATTACATTGTCATTTCATATGCATACTATAAAATATTAATTTGCTTATGATCTAAATATGGTTATTGTTTAATTGTGGGCAATAAATATGTCAGGTTCAGTCACACCTAATATAGAAATATAAGAGGTTAACATTCTAACTACACGTTCCAACTGTGCAAGGAGCTATTGGTGGTATAATTCTTTCCAGGTAAATCACTAATATACTGGATATGTCAAGAAACTCTATGGGGCACATTACCAATATATTGGTTTTGGTTTCCATTGATCATACTTTGATTAGTATACATTACAAGCTCAATAATATGGGTTTTTATATTAACACATTTCAATATTGCTACATATGAGAACACGTCCACTTCATATTTCAACAACACGTGTTGTCTTTAAAAAATCATGATTGTCTTCACTCTAATGTGTGCTGTTTATCCTGAGAAATAATGGCAACACTGAATGTTTCTCATCATCATTAAGTGCCGTCTCTGCAACGAAGGTTGGCTGCAACGTATCTCCAACATCTCCTGTCTCTTGTCTTGGTGGTGCACTCTGCTAGACTGTAACCTGTCCATCGTGTAATGTTACTCTCCCACTTGTATCTCTGCCTACCTCTTGCACGCTTCCTTTTGACTTTACCCTCAAGTAAGGTCTTCAATAGGGCGTCATGTCTTTTAATGTGGCCAAAATATTTTATTTGCCTGATCTTTATTTCTCTTAGTAGTTCTTTCTTCATATTAAGTGTCTTTAGCACCTCTTTATTTGTTTTCTTCTCTTTCCATGATGTTCTCCCTATTCTTCTATATACCCACATCTCAAAGGCATCAATTTTGTCTTCTAATTGTTTATTTAGTGTCCATGTTTCTGAGCCATACATTAATATGGAATAGATGTAGCATTTTATAATTCTCATTTTTTAACTTGTTTGCAATTTGTTTAGATATTAATAATTTCCTCATGTCATTGAAGGTATTTTTAGCCATTCCTATTCTCCTTTTAACTTCTTATTCACATCTGCCATCATTTGTGACTATGTGTCCAAGATATTGATACTGTTTTACTTGTTGTAGTTTCTCTCCCTGTATGTTTATGTTTACCTCCTGTTCTTCTGTGTCTTTGCTGATTATCATGGTTTTTGTGTTTTGAATATTTATATGCAGTCCATATTCATTACTTGATTTATTGACTTGATCTATTAGTCTTTGTAGTTCATGTTCACTTTCTGCTAAAAGAACAGTGTCATCTGCTTATCTAAGGATGTTTCGAATGTTTCTAGATACAGTTTAAAACACACTATTGTACTCATTCCTAGCCTGTTCAGAGACAGAGAATGCACTAGCATTTATAATTATAGTTATGACTACCGGTAGTTCAATTACATAAAAAGATCAAATAGGTCTGGATTATGTGTATGTATGTTTGATATTGGTAACTTAGTCATCAGCAGTCAACTCCTCTGAAACATCCAAGAGAAGTGATGACAAAGCTAATTCATAAGATAGAATAACTAGTTGATTTCAAACAAGTGGAAGTGACAATTTTGTAAGGAGAGTTATTGTATGGAATAGACACACAAAAAAGACCGACTGATGAACTGTCTTACTTTATCTTACAAGTAAACAAAACTTGCAAATAATTACATTTTGGTGTTATTTGTATATACATTTATATATCTATATTTATATCTATATCTAAATATCTATAAATCTATATATAATTAATATATATATCACAGGTGTCAATTAATACAGATTTTCCATATTAATACTTCTTCTTTATCGTTCTTCAGTCAGATATCAGGTTACAGCACCAATAGCTTCAATGAATTGTGTGATTCACTTCAGGTCATCCATGAAACCCCTCAGGTCTGGAAGCAGTGTCATCTCAGTAGGCCATATTTTCTCCCTCTCTTCTTGGTAGAGTTGACAGGCATGAAGAATGTGTTCTGCAGTCTCTGGGCTCAGTCCACAGTTGCACAGGTCTATCTCACCAATCTTCAGCTTTCGGAACATGTGACTTCTCAGTCTGTTGTGACCAGTTCGTAGTCTGAAGATGATGGTTTGTTCCTTGTGTAACATTTGGTGGTAGGGGTCATTTGGTTCTGCAGTTGGGTGCATTTGCTTCCACTTTTTCTTATATTCTGCTTTTAACATGGTCTTACATTCATAGTACGTATTATCATTTTCTATTTGTTCCAGTGATCCCTCTTTCCTTGCCAGGAGATCAGCTTTTTCATTTCCAGGTATGTCACAGTGACCTGGGATCCACTGCAGTATTGTTTCATTGGTAGTACTGCTGAGGTGTACAGGCCCTCCAAAAAAAAAAAAAAAAAAAACACCCTATATTTTTAAAAATTTAATTTAATTTTGTAAAATATTTTTTTTTTTAAAAAGGTCACTTGGTGTAACATTTTCTAGCAATTATTACTAATGCTGACATTTTTTATCTCACACACGCAAAATGAGCGGTTTTAAAAAAAAGGGCTTTTGGGGTGCTAAATACAGACATTTTTATTGAAATATTGGAAATAAATTGTTAAAAATACGGATTAATAAAAAAATAGGATGACAGCTTTGATATATATATAGGAATAAATGAATCAAATAAATTGTGTATTGACTACAATTAAAGTCTATCATGAAATACCACAAAGTAGATTGAAAGGCTTAATACCATTGACAAATCAGTGTATTTGCAATATTAAAAAAAATTCAAAATGATAGGTTCTGAATTATTAAAAAAGATATAAGTTAAAACTCGGTTTTATGAATGGACACATTCTACATATCAACAAGAGGTGCAAAGGGAACGCATTGCTCTAGGTGGACCCAGGGTTAGCAGATAACCAAGATCCCAAATGTACCTCCACGCGGTGCACCCTGGAAACAGAAATACAGCAGCTTCAGCTGATTCTGGCCAAATCATTTGGGGATCGTGTACAAGAATGTGGTGGTAGCAGATGGAAAGAGATTTGACTGCACAAGAAACAGACACCACCAGCATCACCACATACAGCGACACTGTCGACATACAGTGAAGCTAGTCAGTCCAGTCCGAACATTGGAGGGGCGGCCAATGTAAAATGCACGTAAAGGTAGATGCATGGCGAGAGACAAATAGATTTCATACTGAGTACAATGAAACAATGAAAGGGCAGAACAGCGCTAAAGGACAGCGCGAACTGCAAATAGAAAGTGAAAAGTCCCTAGGAAAGGGGAACTACAAGCTCCGTCAGCTCGAAACGAGCTTCTAGTTACCTGTGTTCCTTACAGGCAGAGACCCAGACCCATTCATTGGCGTTTGGTAAAGCAAGAAGACCTAATCCAACTCTAATGTCGAGCCTTCCTAAACCGGAAATATGCTCGTGAAGAGAAAGGGTTCTGTACCTGATGGGCTTAGGCAAGAAAGGGACAACGATGGTAGTCCTGGCCCAACTCTACTGTCAAGGTTTCCTATACCGGAAGTACACTTGCAGAGAGAAAGGGTTCCGTACCCGATGGGCTCAGGCACAAAAGGGACAACGATTTAGCCCTGGCCCAACTCTACTGTCAGGTTTTCCTACACCGGAAATACACTTGAAGAGAGAAAGGGTTCAGTACCTGATGGGCTCAGGCGCTATTGGGACAAGGACGCTCAGCTCGAGAACGCCTTGCTCTCAAACGCGTGGTGTGAGACTCGAACTTGGACAAGGGGTACACGATGTCGGTGAATGACACCTCGGCTAAGAGGGCGAAAGAGCCAGGGTCCAACTCCTCTGTTGAGTTCTTCCCCTTAAGGAACCAGGCTCATGGATGAGAAATGGTTCAGTACCCAATGGGCACAGGCACAGCACGTCCAATTACACAAGGCAAGTTCATAGACAGCGGAACACCTCGTACGAGTCAGACAAGAGCAAAAAACGTCTGGGTGAAGTCGCCACTACGCGTGCCTGGAGACAGATATAGAGGCTGTCACAGGCTAAGGGTAGCCCACCCGAATTGTCAAGGCATGCTGAAATCAGATGTGCTAGGCCTACAAGGCGCATAACGGTGGCACAACGTAATCACACTCCCGGCAGAAATCGCACGGATATCCGTGATGGTTACAATGGAGCGAACGCAAAACAAACAAACAAACATATCAACAAAAGATATCGACCAATATAGAGATGAATAAAAAGAGAAAAAAATTAAATACAAAATGGACTGTAACTACAAAGATGCAGCTAGGCTCCCAGATACTGAAGACAATGGCTATCACATTTTACATGTCAAGATAACAAAACATAGGCCCCTACTTGGTCAAAATAATTTAAAACATTGAAAGTATTAAAAGTTAAACTCCTTGTGGAATCTTTCTTACATTCATTTTTACTCCTTTACCCAACTCTCATTTTTCCACAACCAATTTTTGGAAAACATATATTTAAAAAAAATTGCATCATGCAAAGAAACAAAAATCCATTTATGAAAATTTTAAATTCCTTTTATACACTGGAACAAAAATGAGATATATATTTTTTTAAAAACAATTAAACAAATATCTCCAACCAGAATTTCATAATAGATGAAATCTTACCTCTTGTTGCTCGACCTCGAAACCTTTTTTCAATTGCTCTATGTGCTTGTCAATCTTTCTCCCTCTTATATTGTCCCTGTATTTAGATCTGTAGAAAAGATCACATGCCGAAAAAAGGGCAATATTTAGAGCACGTTCTTCTCATGTATCTTGGCCTATTTAAAAGGTTTTTAGTTGTGAAATAACATGGACTAGGGATTTTGATTTAATTTAGGAAGAGTTGAGTAGAGCATCAACTTCACTCTCTTGCTGGACTCCATTTGAAACCAGAGGCAAGACAAATCCAGATAACTGGAAATGAAGTTTGATGCAGTGGATGACCATAGATTTTACATGTCTCACCATGCCCTACATGGTCCACATAAGTGATGTATACTTGACTCTTTCACAGAGGGATAAGTGATGTATACTTGACTCTTTCACATAGAGATAAGTGATGTATACTTGACTCTTTCACAGAGGGATAAGTGATGTATACTTTACTCTTTCACAGAGGGATAAGTGATGTACACTTTACTCTTTCATAGAGGGATAAGTGATGTATACTTTACTCTTTCACAGAGGGATAAGTGATGTATACTTTACTCTTTCACAGAGGGATAAGTGAGGTATACTTGACATTATTGTGATGTTGTAGGCAGATCAATGCAATTCATAGATTGACCAAGAGTATTTATCTGATGATTAGGTAAGTCATGTGATTCTAGTGATAGAAATTGGTAAATTTAGGATGATCTGTGCAAAGCATCAGACGGAGTTACTGCTAGGCTATAACTGAAGGGGATGGAGGGAGGGAGTGGGGTGGGAAGAATATGACTAGTGACATTAGATACATGTGTGTACACATCTTTACTATATGTGTACTGAACTATTGACATTAGAAGATGTGTATACAAGTCTATGATGTATGAGATGTCACAATATCATAACATACCATCGACCAAAGATGACATAGGCCACAAACAGATTGTCATTACATCCTGCGACACCTTCAGCAAAAGTAGAGAAAAGACATTAGATAGACAGAATAAGTATGAAAACTGTTAACGTTTCAATCAAGGATCTTCATCAGAACAAACATATAATTTAAAAAACCCAGAATAATAGAGAAATATAATTAACTAAAAAACATGTTTACAAAGAAATGCACACTAAGAAGGAATGGCGCACTATGTAGAAATGTGCTAGAAACAAAATATTGAGAAAAATGTTACTGAAATAATAAAATGGGACAATGATTATAGCAACAATTAGAAGACTAGGAAAATATCTTATACCACAGATACAAGAGTGAGACAAAAGACTAGGACAATATCTATACCACAGATACAAGAGTGAGACAAAAGACTAGGACAATATCTATACCACAGATACAAGTCTTCTTCTTCTGCATTTGCTCTCTGATAACCACCACAAAAGTTTGTGTAATTTCCACCAGGGAGCATGAGGTACATTGTGCTGCTAGTTCCACAGCAGAGCTGTGTTATTTGCATCTTGGTTGGCCCAACATATTTAAGGCCTGGACATCCAAGGTCCAGCACATCCATTTTCATAATGCCTTTAATTCGATTAGTGGGATTATTTTATTAATTTCTAGCCTGTGACAGTCTTCCTATCTTTCGCGAGATGGCGAATGAGTATCGACTCTACTCCATGACAGTTGATCACCCACTGTGCCCTTGGACTTTTCAGGCCAAAACATGTCCCTGGATGGCAATCTCAGTGGAGACGGCAGTTATGAATTTAGGCGTGGGTCAACTACACCTATCTTGTATGAGGTGTTCCACTGCCAGTGAACTTGTCTCACATAATTAGACGTATGTGTCTCTGCTCATCAAGTACTGAACTTTTTCTCTAGACAAGCATGATTTTGATATACAAAAGAATCTATGGTAGAAGTGGGCCTGGGTTCGTTCGCCCTCTTAGTCGTCATGGTTGGTTGGTTGCTGATCCAGCGGTCCATGGGCTCATGCACTTTGACCTAATGTCATTAAATGGCATTATATTGCTGGGAAGTCTGTGGATTTTCGGCCCACCCCGGGACAGAGCCAGAGAATAACTCTCACACCTCCAGGTAGGTAGGTTTCAACTTATGCACTGCTCCTAGCCACTGTAGCCGAGATAGGGTTCACTGTGTTCATTCCCCACCACCAATTGACTACTGGTTATGTCGAACTTCTCTATTGCTCCAGGCATGCAACCAAATGTTCAAGTCAAAAGGATTGTCACGTCCTGAGTTACTGTGCCTCTATGATGGGTTTCAGCCATAGGAAAGAACAGTGCTGTCAGTTTCCTCCTCCCCAGTGCTGCACAGTACATCTCTGGCTCCCTCCTAACCACAGTATATATATATATATTCAGGTAAACATGAAACACATTTCAACAACAAAATAAAAGCATAATTATATAGATGACGTGCCATGAAGCTTCTCTAAGAAGATAAAACCTCAATATAACGGCATGTCATCCACTAAGGTTTTCTGTTGCATGGGTGGTATGTCTAGTGGGCCATTGGTGAGACCCACAGACGCAACCACATGCGTATTCACCGTCATCATGAACCCTTTGTCAAAGTCTGTCTACACATATTTTGAGGAGCACCATAGCCTGGAATCTTGTTCTTGAGCTGAACAAAACTCTCACCATGAGCATGACTACAGTATAGGAAAGCATCAACAGTAGAGTTAGGAACTCCGGGAACTAGAGGTACATTCTCGAGGCGAACAGCCCTTAGTTCTGCTTTCCTTTTAACGATTTCCATTTGTATATAACGCTGTTCTCTGGCACTGTGGAGCACTCTTGTTGTACTCAAAACAATGTCTTTTGGATTTACTGTTCATCATGGTATCTGCCCATTTTGAGTTAATTGCATTAGTCGCGCCTCCAATGCTCGAGTCGGACTGAGCTGCATCACTGTGTGTCGACCATGACTTTGTATACGTTGGCACTGAGGTGTCAAAGATATACTTGTCTTTTGCAGTCAATTCTCATTCCATCTGCCGCCTTCACATTTCTGAACACGATCTCAAAAGTGTCTGCCAGAAGCAGCATGAGCCGCATACTTCTGTTTCCAGGGTGCACCATGAGGAGATACTTTTGGAAACTTGGCTTATCTGCTAACCCTGGGTCAGCTGAGAGCAATGGGGTACCGTTTGCACCCCAGATACAAGAGCAAGATAATAAACTACAAAAATATGTATACCACAGATACGTGAGGGGAACAATAGACTAGGACAATATCTATGCCAAAGAAAGAAGAGTGAGACAATAGATGGAAACAGTTAATACAGCAGATAGAAAACCGAAATGATTGACTAAGAGGACAACTCTACTAAAGGTACATGACTGAAACATCAACATCTATACCATAAATGTGTAAGTTTGAGGAAACAACTATACCACATACACAAGACTAAAGCAGCATATAAACTGCAGATACAAAACTGTATTGTTAGACAACATCCATATGACTGATAGAACAGATATAGTAGGTCAAGATACTGTCTACAATAAAAACATACACAAAACACAAGTACAATATTTCCCTCTAAGACATGTGCCTATGAGAAACAAATCCCTCTAAGACATGTGCCTATGAGAAACAAATCCCTCTAAGACATGTGCCTATGAGAAACAAATCCCTCTAAGACATGTGCCTATGAGAAACAAATCCCTCTAAGACATGTGTCTATGAGAAACAAATCCCTCTAAGACATGTGTCTATGAGAAACAAATCCCTCTAAGACATGTGTCTATGAGAAAACAAATCCCTCTAAGACATGTGTCTATGAGAAAACAAATCCCTCTAAGACATGTGTCTATGAGAAAACAAATCCCTCTAAGACATGTGTCTATGAGAAAAAAAAATCTATCTCCATGAGCTGATAAATAAAAAACTATCTATAATGGATAGATACGTACATACGAATTGATACACACACAGATGGATATAGAGACACAGGTAGATGTACACACACAGATAGATATACACACACAGGTAGATACGCACTCACAGATAGATATGTACATACGAATTGATACACACACAGATTGATATACAAACAAAGGTATATATACACACAAAGGTAGATATGCACACACAGATAGATATGCATATTTTCCATAGATAGATTTACAGGTAGATATACACACACAGATAGATATGCATATTTTCCATAGATAGATTTACAGGTAGATATACACACACACATAAATATACACATAAAGATAGATATACATATACAGATAGATATGCACACACAGGTAGATATACAGGTAGATATGCCCACACAGATAAATATACACATACAGATAGGTATATCAGAAAGACAGAGTTTAAGAGAACACAAGTCTATCTGAAAGAGGAGACAGCTTAGTTTTAACTGACCATGCTATCTTATTTGAGTACTTAGCAAAACAATAGGTCCATCAGCTTTACAATGAACACACAGACTATCAGACTATAGGGTATGTGTACGAAAAAAACACACAAATAACAGTATACAAGACAGTTTCAACCTTAAGTTCTTTTTCAAGAAAATACAAGATAAACAGTGAACAAACGGTAAAAATAAAGGCACTATCACACAAGCATTAGATGGCATATATTTAACAGCAGAGACATACAAGGTAACAATGATGTATCTATACACAAGCATTGTCACGGATGCATTAAAAAAAATATGGGGAATGAGAACGAAATAAAACAACTATGCCTGAATATATATCAGTATGTTTATATCTATACGTATGTGTATATCTATTCTACATATTCCCATACCCTATAGTCTAGTCTAATAGTCCAT
Organism: Meghimatium bilineatum; assembly: GCA_034231615.1. Classification (NCBI taxonomy): domain Eukaryota; kingdom Metazoa; phylum Mollusca; class Gastropoda; order Stylommatophora; family Philomycidae; genus Meghimatium; species Meghimatium bilineatum. Next base: position 31,546,412 of record CM067319.1, on the reverse strand, counting down.
GCATTCATTGTAAATCTGAATGACCTTGTGTTTTACGTAAATACTATTGCTGTGCAGTACTAGTGCTATAAGCAATGGCAAACTACAAAAGTATTGTGCCATGAATTTCCTTATGGATGTGTTGAAATTTTCATTTGCACATGTGTGTTCCCAGTGGCGACCTACGGCTGCGAAACATGAACAATAAATAAAATACAGCCAAGAGAATAGAAGCTTTTGAAATGAAGTGCTATAGAAGAGTCTTGAGAATACCATGGACGATAAGAAATACGACATGCTAAGAAGAATGAACGTTCAAGAACATTGACTTTTTAACACCATATTAAGAAGGAAGTTAGGCTTTTTCGGCAATGTGAAGAGACATGATGGTATGGAAAGAGTGTTGTTGGAGGTGGCAATAGAAGGTAGTAGAGGCAGAGGCTGATCAAGACGTTATTGGACAAGAGCTACTCTGCAATGCATGCACATGTCGCTAGAGGAAGCGGGACAACTTGCCAGAGATCACAGGGATTTCAGGAGACTCATAAGGAAGACTACGTTCCGGAAAGAATATGTCACATGACACACACTATTGCTATAAAGTTTTACAGCAGTATAACCTATCAAAGATTGTCATATTATCTTACTTGACATGTGCAGATTTGGAGTTCAAGATTTCTTTGTTCAAGACAGGAAACATCCCATCGACATAATGACCATGTGACAATTGACCGGCAACCTCGTATGGTTTTGTAGCTACAAAGTTTCTTGCTCTCTTCCCAATAAAGCAATCTAAACAAATAGAGAATATTAATGTCAATGTTAAATTAAATCTGTGCTAAGTGCATACTCTCTGGTACATTTTGTTGGGGATGGAAGAGATCTGAGCAGTTTCTGCGATGCTAAACAAAAAAATATGGAAGCTTTCAGGAAAAAAATGTCTTTAAATCATACAAGACAAATTTAAGTCACAGTTATGTAGTTATGCAAAAGAATGTTATAGATAGCTACAATAAAAGAACAGATACTGAGAGAGATCAAAGATCAAAGGAAAAGTTTATTTCACAAATCAGAAACAAGGCATTCATTATTATTTGACATGCAAGGATCACAAAAAGAAAAGTTCTGTCACAACAAGGAAAGTCCTGTCACAATAAGGAAAGTTCTGCCATAATAAGAATAGTCCTGTCACAATAAGGAAAGCCCTCATAAAAGTTTGATTAGAAATTCAACTATATTTTTGAATCACATCTACACTGTTTCTAAGTAATAAGAGTTAAACTAAACTAAACAACAGATCACATCTTGCCAAGTTTCCCCTCCCTACACTCCCTTTGCCAATCTCACCTAATTTCTCGCTTGCTTGACCATTGGTCACTGAAAAGCCTCAACGGTCAAGTTTTGATCTGATTCGCTGATCTCACAATCGCCATAGTTCTCAGATAGCCTTATGTAAGAATAAGACATTAGTCTCTAGATAGATCTAACCATATCTCACAACCATATGTCTTATGTCATTTCCCACCAGATCCACATAGTAACAATGAAGCTAGACTGTATTGTTTATATACATCACCAGTCAACTCATCGAAGCTGATGCCTTAGGCATGGATGTTTCCAGGTGCTAATATGTGAACAGTGCAAGTATCATCACCAGCATGTCTGCAACTGGGACGATGAAAGAGGGGGAAGAAAAAAATATGTCCAGACCTGGAATCGACATTACTGGTACACTGTCAGAGGTGTCCACAGCAACCAAGCCACAGGTCATTGTCACTGGGATGTGTGAGCTATGCATTTCCCACCTGCCATCCAAAAGTGCTCTCAATTATGTAGGACTAACATCTTTTGCCTGATTCTTGGCTCTCCTAGAGAATTGTCACATCCTGCACAGAGTTGCTGTTCACAACACCCCATGTGTCAGCAGTTTATAGTCTGGATATGTTGATAGCTAGAACCATGGTCATGACTGGTACTTATATCATTCTCCTATACAAGTATGATGTGTAATTATGGGTATGGTTCTCCCAAGTGTGATGTGTAATTATGGGTATGGTTCTCCCAAGTGTGATGTGTAATGATGTATGTGGTTCTCCAAAATGTGATGTGTAATTATGGGTATGGTTCTCCCAAGTATGATGTGTAATTATGGGTATGGTTCTCCTAAGTGTGATGTGTAATGATGTATGTGGTTCTCCAAAATGTGATGTGTAATTATGGGTATGGTTCTCCCAAGTATGATGTGTAATTATGGGTATGGTTCTCCTAAGTGTGATGTGTAATGATGTATGTGGTTCTCCAAAATGTGATGTGTAATTATGGGTATGGTTCTCCCAAGTATGATGTGCAATAATGGGTATGGTTCACCCAAGTATGATGTGTAATGATGAGTATGGTTCTCCCAAGTGTGATACGTAAATATGGGTATGGTTCTCCCAAGTATAATGTGTAATTATGGGTATGGTTCTCCCAAGTGTGATGTGAAATAATTGGTTCTCTAAATGTTGCATAACATAAGAAAATGTAATTTTACAGATGAAATTCTGTGGACCTCCACAATAAAAAAAACTTCACTATATTGGCATGTGCTATGATAATGGTTTAATGTTGCATAATTATTGGTCTAACAGGCCAATAGTGAGACTTCAGACCTTCCAATTGCAAATTTGTCCCTGTCTGTAAAAAAAAAAAGACAAGCATGGATTTGCCAAGAGTTCAGTGATTTACGTTCTGACAACAAATTAGCCAGTAGTAAAATAATTACCTGTCTCTTTAGATGTACAATAAGCTATCATCTGTGGTTCTCCTCCTGCAACATCCTTTAAATCCTTTATCCGAGAATCAAACAGTCGTAAACCAGGCTCTGCCCCTTCCCACTGAGACACAATCTTGTTATCCATTAATGTTGTGAACATCTGAGTTTCTATAAAAGCTGACAGGAATGGAAGATGTGCCACAGGTTGATCGCTCAAGAATGCTGCCTTGTCAAAGTTATGAATCGTTTCTCTGTTGCTTATCCAGGACTCGAGATCCTGTGATGGACTGATTACAAAGTTTTCATACGAAGCAAACATATGTACAAAGCAGTTGAGAAAGATGTTCCTGACCGTGTTGTTGAATTTAAGATGATTAATTTCCAGTGTTGACATTTCATCTGAACACTCTGGGACAGAAACATCTTTCTCTGAAGGTGACAAGTCTTCTAGAACAATGTCTTCTACTGAATCCCAAAGATCTGACTCACTGGAGTCACCACCAATGATATTCTTGTACTTGTTGAAAACTTCAGTTAGTTCAATAGTTAGCTCAGATTCGTAGGGAAACATTGGGAGGTCTTCCGGAAACTCCACCAGCTTGTTATCAATATCCACAAAGCACATATTAGCCTGTTGAAAATAGCAGTATTTTTATGACTAATGTGAAATAAAAAATATGTGTTAACATATTGTGAAAGCTGAACAAAAGACACTGGAGAAGAAATTACACAAATTTAAAAAGAAATGTCTTAGAAAAATATCAAATACTGGCTGGGAAGAATTCAAGTCAAAAATAAGAGAAGGCATAAATCAGTAATATGTTTCAATAACAATAAGAAGAAAACAGTGGACTAATATTAGACATGTACTTAAAATGAATTAAATTTAACTGCCATGTCAAGACTAAATATAATATGGAAAAGCAACATCAGTGTTAAAGAGAAGATCAGGATTTATAACTCACTAGTGCATTCTATTGTACTGTGGACTGCAGACATAGAGAGATGGATACAGACCTACAGATGTAGTCACTTACAGTTGGGTATGGTTTTTTGGAATGTGAGAAACTCATAGATGTTTAGGACACAAGTTGAAAAGAGAATTGTGAGGAAAGGCAGCAATGCTTTTGCCATGACCACAAGTAGCATGAGCATAGACATCATGACAATCAGTAGTATGAGCATGGAGATCATGGCAATAAGTAGTATGAGCATGGAGATCATGGCAATAAGTAGTATGAGCACGGAGATCATGGCAATAAGTAGTATGAGCATGGACATCATGGCAATCAGTAGTATGAGCATGGAGATCATGGCAATAAGTAGTATGAGCATGAAGATCATGGCAATAAGTAGTATGAGCATGGAGATCATGGCAATAAGTAGTATGAGCATGGAGATCATGGCAATAAGTAGTATGAGCATGGAGATCATGGCAATAAGTAGTATGAGCATGGAGATCATGGCAATAAGTAGTATGAGCATGGAGATCATGGCAATAAGTAGTATGAGCATGGACATCATGGCAATAAGTAGTATGAGCATGGAGATCATGGCAATAAGTAGTATGAGCATGGAGATCATGGCAATAAGTAGTATGAGCATGGAGATCATGGCAATAAGTAGTATGAGCATGGACATCATGGCAATCAGTAGTATGAGCATGGAGATCATAAAGCAATGGCTGCTGCTCAGAGTGAATAGAGGTTACTATTCCTTCTTCTATACCAAAGGGTTGTATATGCAATGGAATACGCATTGCAAATGATGACTCTCAGTCAGACAGACTGAAAGGTTGGATAAATTCCAAAATGAGGTGATGCGTATCATTCTTGGATGCAGAAGTGATGGATCTGTACGAGCAGTGCGATTCCTACTTGGCCTTCCAACTATGGAACATAGATTACAGTTGTGCCGAGCAAGAGCCTACCTCCAAATGATGATCCTGTCCCGATAAATTAAGTCCAGTAAAGAAGTTTTTAGCAAAATGCAATACAAACATGGCATGACTTAGAATATAAGTAGCTGAAAAACTTCAGTATGGGAGTCACACTAGCTCAGTTGATAGTGCACTGTCTACCTAGTCAGATGATCCAAGTTTGATTGTTTCCATTCAAGAGGAAACTATTTAAACCACAAACAGCTAATAGGTTTATTCAGCCTAAAGAAATGGGTACCAAATCTACCGGTTAGGCAAGGGCAGCAGGCAGGAAGCTGTCCACATTAGCAATCATTGTTTAGTACAACACTGGTAAATGAAAAATATGAAACTAACAACAGAAACTCCTGTACATAAAAAAGTGACTGTTTTCTTACAAGGCAGTAACATGATTTTTTAAAATATATCCAACAGAACAACAGATGCAGAAGTTGCCAAGATCAAGATAAAAAACAATAATAGGAACAAGCACATCAGATTTTTCCTTTGAATTTACTTCCATGCCCTTTTATGTAAACATATGATCCTGTAAGACAGTTGAGGTTTATAATGTGTACACCATTAATCAACTAGATATGATACCAACCAAAAAGGTAATGGATAACATCTTTAGCTGCCACTCTTATCATGATCCTATCATAACTATTCTTGATGGCATACATGGGCTGTGATAAAATATTACCTCACATGGCAGAAGAAGTTGGGACTTGTCAATGCTTGAGACTTTACACAAGCCCATGATAAATGGGACAGGAGCATCCAGAAAGTGCTGCATTGATGCTGGCAGTATAGGCACATAGACAAGCTGCCACTGAAAAGGAAAGGTCAAGGCACTCATTCCTTCGGCTACAAGCATGAGTCGTTGGTATTCTGAAAGTAAGAAATGACGTGACGGTTATTAAATCAGGAGCAGCAACAAGATCTTCTTAGATCATCATCAGGTATATGATGTATATATCTATATATAAACTGACATAAAACAAAAATATTTGGCAATACACCTGCAGTCAATCCCATCTAAGCCTGATTAGAGCAAGAATATTCCAGTAGCAATTAATGACTGTACAACATGGGTTCTCAACAAATCAGTGGCAAAGAACATTGCTGCCTTTGAAATAAGATGCTACAGAAGAATTTTGAGAATACAATGGACAGCAAAAAAGACAAACCATTCATTAATATCTGGGTGACATAGGCACAAGTGTAGCATTTGCTGCGTTTACATCTGATGGTGCCAAAATGATTAGGAACGTCAGGCTGAAGGTGACTCCGGACCAGTAGATCCCTGAGGTTCTTGTTACGTCTGTAAGCAACAATTTCCTACATTCCTGAAAGATACCAACCATGCCCTGTCCATCTTTGCTTCTATTTCCCTGTCCCCTTCCCATATGTATCGTCTCTTTCTGCTGGACGTCTGCTCCCTTTACACCTCCATACCGCACTCAGAGGGTCTCAAGGCTGTGAAGTTCTTTCTCGATCAGCATCCTCACCCCTCTGTGTCTACTTCTACCCTCATCCGTCTTGCTGAACTAGTGCTTACTCTGAATTCCTTTGAGTTTGATGGGCACTTCTTTGACCAAATCAGTAGGGTCACCATGGGCACCAAGATGGGGCCCAGCTATGCCTGCTTGTTCATGGGCCACCTTGAGCATCAGGTATGGGGTTCCTATGGAGGGCCCTTCCCATCTGTGTTCCATAGGTACATCGATGATGGGATCAGCATCACTGACATGTCTGAGGCTGATGGAACGCTTCATACAATTCATCAACAATTTTCATCCGGCCATCAAGTTCACATCTGAGATCTCCACCTCCCATGTGAACTTTCTTGACATATCTATCACTGTTCAACCCCTCTGTCTTAGCACATCGGTACACTACAAACCGACTGATGCTCATAGCTTTCTTCTATACACCTCTTCTCATCCCTCTGCCTGTTGTATTCCCTTCCCTTCTCCCAACTTCTTCGTCTTCAGCGCCTGTGCACTCGTGAGGATGACTTTATCGAGAAGGCCTACGAGATGATAGCTTTCTTCCCACCTGTACCCTGAGGCTGTCCTCAGGTCTGCCCTTCTTCGTGTGCGCAGTCTCTCCCGTCAGGACACCCTCTCGACCACTCGCAAGTCTTCCTCATCTAACCGGACTAAGCTTGTTCTCACTTTCCACCCCCATAACGCTGCCGTTCGCCATGCCCTGCTTCATCACCTTCCCCTTCTCCACTCTGACACGAGATGGGGGAATTGTTCTGTAACCCCCCCTCTTGTTGCTTACAGACGTGACAAGAACCTCAGCGATCTACTGGTCCGGAGTCACCTCCAGCCTGACGTTCCTAATCATTTTGGCACCATCAGATGTAAACGCAGCAAATGCTACACTTGTGCCTATGTCACCCAGATCTGGTCTGTCACATTCCCTAAAGTCACCTTCACCATTGAGGAGAGCTTCACATGTGTGTCCCGCAACGTCATCTACACCATCATATGCAAGTGTTGCACCATGACATATATAGGTGAAACTGGAAGGAGGCTCGCAGACCGATTCTGCGAACATCCGTACAGCATAAAAAACCATTCGGGTTTGCCTGTTGACGTCCACTTTAATGGCACGGGCCATCGGGGTGACCAGGACATTCAGGTTACTGCCATTAAGTCGAGCTTCTCTGATGACCGGGCTCGTCTGGCGCTTGAGAACCGCTACATATATCAATATGGCACTCTGAAACCCGACAGCATTAATGAGCGCCTGTCTCTTGTATGACTTTCGTCTTTCCATAGTTTCTGTTTGTTTCGTGCCACATGATTGTTGATGAATTTAGTCTTTCCATAGTTTCTGTTTGTTTCGTGCCACATGTTTGTTGATAAATTTAGTCTATCCATAGTTTTTGTTTGTTTCGTGTCACATGTTTGTTGTCATTTTTGTATTTTCCTTGTCCGGTGTCATTTCACCTCTTCCGGTCAATCCAGACTACCCATACTTATGTGACCGTCGATATTATTACTGTTCGCTTTCTATTATATGTTTTAAGTTTATTGTCTGTCTTGACAAAGGCCTTTTGGTCGAAACATTGACTTGTGTGTGTCATCTAGTGTTGGCAAAACTAAGTTACCTTTTTCCTGGATCTACCTGTTAGATTTTAGTTTTGCGCAGTAAGTACAATTTTTCGATGTTCCCTGGTTAGTTAGTTGTCTAATCACCATCATTGTAATCCGGACACGTCCATAAGTGCTCCGATCTCCACTTGAGTTTATCCACCATTGTAGTTTCAGTTTTCTGTTGGTTGACAAAAATTCTTCTTAGCCCACAGTATCACTCACTTTTGGCAATGTCACATTCCAAGTCCAATTCTTTTATTTTGAACATGGAAAAGGAATCATCACCATTATTAATTTCATTTGCCCTTGTCGTTATCCCATAAGAAGTTCAAAATATCAAGCCAATGTTGATGTACCATGATGTACCAATGACCTACCATCAGAAAAAAAACATGATCAAGTCAATAAGAAAGTCACAAATACCAACAAGAGATGACTATCACATTAGAACAGATCAGAACAAGTTGTAATTCTACACCTCAGAACGGAATACAACCGACTCCAAGTCACATGTACACACAATTCAAGATTGGCAATGCAGCCATGTGTACATGTAGAATGTCTGTTATAGTTTGCGCATCTTTCGTGTTGTCACAGAAATCTCACGTCATTAGCAGAAGACTCGATGTTAAACCAACATGGCTAATACAATCGCCGATTTCTGTTTACTGAGCTTGCCAGCTACAGAGAAAGATGCTGTTACATCTGTTACAGACTCAAGGACTGCCACATCGAGAAAAGATGTCACCTAATCATGGTCACCCAATGACCTATTACTATAATGATGGACGCATCCAGTGGAAATATAATAGAAGTAGACACCGCCAGTACACACATGTAAAGATTAAAGATCTGTGTGTGCAATTCACTAAGATTTCACTAGTGAAAATATGTTGATTCATTTATGCATGGGCTATCAAAATTATATTTATTTAATGATGCTCATGTGCACCAACCATACTCCCCAAAAAAAAAATCTAAACATCCCCCCCCCAAAAAAACACTAAAAATTAAATACTAATCCTAACACCACCTCACCCCCCCCCCCCCCCCCAAACTATCTATCCCTCCCTCCTTCCCAAAAAACTATAATACATTGTCTCCCCTCCAAGCTATATTTCTCAACTGTGCTTGAATAACACAATAAATGTTATGTCTTTGTTAACACTGCTTATCTCCTTCTGAGTTCATACACTAACGGTGGTTACATTTTTTATGAGACTATATTTAGTTCCACAAAAAAAAGTAGGCCACATCTGCTGAACATGAACACTTTATTTCTTCACTATCTTCAGCATCTGCGGTCATGTTATATTGTTAGGCCTGTGATCAGGGCGAAGTCCACTATCTGCCCAATAGATTTTGCCTCAAATCTGTATCCTCTGGCCAGATCAATTGTCTTTGCTCTTTCTATGTTTGGCAGTCCTGAAGAATGTGTTTGGGGGCTTAGGTTCCAGAATCACATAGACATCTGGTTAAAAGCATTGACCTACAGACTAAGCTGAAAGTTCACAGAACAGTGGTACTTTCAGTGCTGTTATATGCTGTCGAAACATGAACTGTGTATAGACAACATGTGAGGAAACTCAATCACTGTCACATAACTTGTCTCAGAAAAGTTATGAATATCAGATGGCAAGACATGATTCCAGATACCACTGTCTTTGACAGCTCTGTTATCCATAGCATTGACACTACTTTGATGCAGACACAGATTCATTCGGCAGATCATCTGGTACACATGTCAGATCACCGCCTGTCTAAGATGCATTTCTATGGTAAGTTGCAGAAGAGCATATAATCTCAAGGTGGCCAAAAGAAAAAGCACTACAAGGACTTGTTAAAGTTCTCACTGAAAGCCATTCCAATGGACCAATATACATGAGAAGAACATGCACAAAATAGCTACATGGCGCTCTACAATAAAAAAAGACACAGCATCTTTTGAAAAGAGGAGACATGTAGCAGCTCAAAAGCAGAGAGTAGCTAGAAAGTCATGGGTAGATCAAATATCGTCTACAGTGGTCATTCCATGCCTGAACTGTCCAAGGACATGTGCAACCAGAATAGGGCTTATTAGCCATCTACAAAACTCATAATCAAGGACATAACTCTAAATGAATTTCAAAGTGGATGTAAAAAATGGTCATCATCACTTGTGATGGACAAACTACCACATAACATGGTCTGCCTCTTGCTCTCTTTCCTGGATCCTTTCCCTCCATGATTAATATTTCTAAAATTTCTTTTTTTATGTCCAAAATATGTTAGCTTGCATTTTTGTTAGTTTTGAGAAGCCTATTTTTATGTTTAGGTCATCACAGATGTCTGTAGATGGATCATCATTCTGTCCATGACATTTTAAAGACCTTTCTATAGCATTCAATGGCTGGATCACTGACAAAGACAAAGTAATATTAGATTACTGCTCTCATTTAGATCATACCTGATGAGTATAAAAGCACTTGATGTTCTAGTAGCACACATTTAAATATATGGAGAACTCCATCAACACCCAGAAGCATCATCATGTCATACATGGAAAAATCAAACAGAGGCAGTTCTTCTAAACCTGTTAACAAAAACATTGATTTTGCTCATGATTCTACACACTTCACATAACAACATCCATCTCATGATAGATTCTACACACTTCACATACCAAAATCCATCTCATGATATATTCTACACACTTCACATACCACCATCCTTCTCATGATATATTCTACACACTTCACATACCATCATCCTTCTCATGATATATTCTACACACTTCACATACCATCATCCTTCTCATGATATATTCTACACACTTCACATACCATCATCCTTCTCATGATAGATTCTACATAAATCACCATCCTTCTCATATATTCTAAACTTATCATATATCATTTATGTTTAGCAATAACATATCAGCAATTATTATTGTGGTAGAAATCTGGTTTCTGGTGATTACAACCCAGCTAAACCCATACATCTTTTTCTCTTCCTCTACTTTGTACACTCTAAGACTTCAATGTTTCAAGAAAGCAGTGATCAATGTAATGCTACCCAGCATCCAGATGTCCACAAATTCTATCCAGCATCACAATGTCCACAAATGCTATCCAGCATCACAATGACCACAAATGCTATATCCAGCATCACAATGTCCACAAATGCTATATCCAGCATCACAATGTCCACAAATGCTATATCCAGCATCACAATGTCCACAAATGCTATATCCAGCATCACAATGTCCACAAATGCTATATCCAGCATCACAATGTCCACAAATGCTATCCAGCATCACAATGACCACAAATGCTATATCCAGCATCACAATGTCCACAAATGCTATATCCAGCATCACAATGTCCACAAATGCTATATCCAGCATCACAATGTCCACAAATGCTATATCCAACATCACAATGTCCACAAATGCTATATCCAGCATCACAATGTCCACAAATGCTATATCCAGCATCACAATGTCCACAAATGCTATATCCAGCATCACAATGTCCACAAATGCTGCTGCCTATGGCCATACAAGCTCTCTATCATACACTGTACACATCTGTAGGAGGTGGTATCCCCCCCCCCAATGCCAATATCACATTCCAATTCTTTCATCTACCACGTCGGATGCTAATGATAGAACTCAGTTTGTTTGTCCTGTTCTCTATGCAAGTTAGTAGAGTTTTACTATCAGCTCCAGATTGCTATTTTATTTTCAGCTCTAGATTGCCATTTTATTTTCAGCAATAGATTGCTGTTTTTCTTAGCATTCTTGTTAACTGAACCAGAACTGGTTCTATTCCAAGATTATTGTTTGTACAGGTCTGTTGGGTGCACTTTGCCAAGGTGGGCAGTCCTCTATTCCACTGAGGATTGCTATGACTTTCTTGTTTGTTTGTTTGTTTTGCGTTCGCTCCATTGTAAACATCACAGATATCTGTGCGATTTCCGCCAGGAGCGTGATTACATTGTGCCACCGTTATGCGCCTTGTAGGCCTAGCACATCCGATTTCAGCATGCCTTGACAATTCGGGTGGGCTACCCTTAACCTGTGACAGCCTCTATATCTGTCTCCAGGCACGCGTAGTGGCGACTCTTCGCCCAGACGATTTTTGCTCTCGTCTGACTCGCACGAGGTGTTCCACTGTCTATGAACTTGCGTCGTGTAATTGGACGTGCTGTGCCTGTGCCCATTGGGTACTGAACCGTTTCTCATCCGTGAGCCTGGTTCCTTAAGGGGAAGAACTCAACAGAGGAGTTGGACCATGGCTCTTTCGCCCTCTTAGCCAAGATGTCATTCACCGACATCGTGTACCCCTTGTCCGAGTCTCACACGACGCATTTGAGAGCAAGGCGTTCTCGAGCTGAGCGTCCTTGTCCCAATAGCGCCTGAGCCCATCAGGTACTGAACCCTTTCTCTCTTCAAGTGTATTTCCGGTGTAGGAAAACCTGACAGTGAAGTTGGGCCAGGGCTAAATCGTTGTCCCTTTTGTGCCTGAGCCCATCGGGTACAGAACCCTTTCTCTCTGCAAGTCTACTTCCGGTATAGGAAACCTTGACAGTAGAGTTGGACCAAGACTATCATCGTTGTCCCTTTCTTGCCTAAGCCCATCGGGTACAGAACCCTTTCTCTTCGCGAGCATATTTCCGGTTTAGGAAGGCTCTACATTAGAGTTGGATTAGGTCTTCTTGCTTTACCAGACGCCAATGAATGGGTCTGGGTCTCTGCCTGTAAGGAACACAGGTAACTAGATGCTCATCTCGAGCTGACGGAGCTTGTAGTTACCCTTTCCTAGAGACTTTTCACTTTCTATTTGCAGTTCGCGCTGCCCTCTAGCGCTGTTCTGCACTTTCATTGTTTCATTGTACTCGGTATGAAATCTATTTGCCTCTAGCCATGCATCTACCTTTACGTGCATTTTACATTGGCCGCCCCTCCAATGTTCGGACTGGATTGACTAGCTTCACTGTATGTCGACAGTGTCGCTATATTTGGTGATGCTGGTGGTGTCGGAGATATTGTCTGTCTCTTGTGCAGTCAAATCTCTTTCCATCTGCTACCTCCACATTCTCTGACACGATCCCCAAATGATTTGGCCAGAATCAGCTCGAGCTGCTGTATTTCTGTTTCCAGGGTGCACCGCGTGGAGGTACATTTGGGATCTTGGTTATCTGCTAACCCTGGGTCCGCCTAGAGCAATGCGTTCCCTTTGCACCCCTATGACTTTCTTGCATTCTCCAGGCATATAGCGGATAAAATGGTTGATTCCCTTCTAGAGCTCCATGCATCATCAGGCTTCATCACAGTGGAGATCATGAGATTGAGTAGTAGACCAATTGTACATCCTCCATATATCATGCATGCAGGTGGCAGTGTTTCTATTATTTGCTCCCCTTTCAGGACACTGTATCGGACAGGCATTATATGTAAGTCAGACCAATCTTATCAATTCTTGCTGCCAATTACTTCTTTAGCTGATAAAGACTTTGTTTCTATTGACAATTATACCAAGACCACTTTCAGAATATCTTACTTAGCATATTAAACAAATGTAACTTGCATGTGCTACAATTACTTACTAGGTCTGATGACATGAATGGGATTGAAGCAGCCATAAAAAGTCATGCTGCTACCACAAGGTGGAAGAGGGACATCATAGATAATATTGAACACATAGGATTCTAAAGTTAAAGCCAGTTGGTTGGGTATCTGTGATCCTTCATAAAGCTGTTGCAGAAATTGTTGACCAGATCTGAAGACAGCACAAGAAAGCAGTATTTATGATATTAAACATATTATCTTTTACCATACCTCTCACAGGTCATAATTTTTGTCTACTCCACAATCACATCGAGCATGAGAATTATGAAAAAAGTGGTGGCATGTATTCACTTCCATTTCTGCATTCATTCTTAAACTCCTACTGATTAATAGGATGTAATCCAGAGAATGGAATGCACTGTGTCATGGTTTACAGCTTGGCTGTTATATATCTTGTCTTACTGCCTGATATATCCAACATCAGCATGGCTTCTGGGTCACTTGACACCCTATGGGATGGGACGGCCAACTATACTTCTAAAATCTCCTTAGTCATCTCTAATGACATGCATGACAGATAACAGTGTCACTATTCTTTACTTTCAATTCGGATGCTGGAAACACACTTAGCTGATATCTGAATTGTTAATAAATTCAACAAACATCACAGGTTTTGGCAGAAGAAGATGAGGATGGGGGTAATTTAGTACAGAATGAAGATGATGAGATGAGATGTGATTTGGTACAGACTGAAGAAGATGAGGTTGGAGGTTTTGTTTGTTTTTCGTTCGCTCCATTGTAACCATCACGGATATCCGTGCGATTTCCGCCGGGAGCGTGATTACGTTGTGCCACCGTTATGCGCCTTGTAGGCCTAGCACATCTGATTTCGGCATGCCTTGACAATTCGGGTGGGCTACCCTTAGCCTGTGACAGCCTCTATATCTGTCTCCAGGCACGCGTAGTGAAGACTCTTCGCCCAGACGATTTACTTGCTCTCGTCTCACTCGAACAAGTGTTCCACTGTCTATGAACTTGCCTCGTGTAATTGGACGTGCTGTGCCTGTGCCCATTAGGTACTGAACCGTTTCTCATCCATGAGCCTGGTTCCTTAAGGGGAAGAACTCAACAGAGGAGTTGGACCCTGGCTCTTTCGCCCTCTTAGCCGAGGTGTCATTCACCGACATCGTGTACCCCTTGTCCAAGTTCGAGTCTCACACCACGCGTTTGAGAGCAAGGCGTTCTCGAGCTGAGCGTCCTTGTCCCAATAGCGCCTGAGCCCATCAGGTACTGAACCCTTTCTCTCTTCAAGTGTATTTCCGGTGTAGGAAAACCTGACAGTAGAGTTGGGCCAGGGCTAAATCGTTGTCCCTTTTGTACCTGAGCGAATCGAGTACGGAACCCTTTCTCTCTGCAAGTTACTTCCGGTATAGGAAATCTTGACAGTAGAGTTGGGCCAGGACTGCCATCGTTGTCCCTTTTGTGCCTACACCCATCGGGTACAGAACCCTTTCTCTTTGCAAGCATATTTCCGGTTTAGGAAGGCTCGACATTAGAATTGGGTTAGGTCTTTTGCTTTACCAAACGCCGATGGATGGGTCTGGGTCTCTGCCTGTTAGGAACTCTGGTAACTAGAAGCCCGTCTCGAGCTGACTAAGCTTGTAGTTCCCTTTCCTAGGGACTTTTCACTTTCTATTTGCAGTTCGCGCTGCCCTCTAGCGCTGTTCTGCCCTTTCATTGTTTCATTGTACTCTGTATGAAACATATTTGTCTCTCGCCATGCATTTACCTTTACGTGCATTTTGCATTGGCCGCCCCTCCAATGTTCGGACTGGACTGACTAGCTTCACTGTATGTCGACAGTGTCACTATATGTGGTGATGCTGGTGGTGTCGGAGATATTGTCTGTCTCTTGTGCAGTCAAATCTCTTTCCATCTGCTACCTCCACATTCTCGGACACGATCCCCAAATGATTTGGCCAGAATCAGCACGAGCTGCTGTATTTCTGTTTCCAGGGTGCACCGCGTGGAGGTACATTTGGGATCTTGGTTATCTGCTAACCCTGGGTCCGCCTAGAGCAATGCGTTCCCTTTGCACCCCAGGTTGGAGGTGATTTGGTACAGATTAAAGAAGTTGATGCTGGGGTTCATTTGGTACAGATGGAAGAAGTAAGGCTTGGGGTGATTTAATGCAGACAGAAAAAGGTGAGGCTGGAGGTAATGTGTACAGAAATCTAGAAATGGGAATAACCAGGGATAAGGAAAGAAAGTTTGTCTTCTGTGCAGGGCTGTAGATATGATTATGTTATGGAGGGGATTTTACCTAAAAAATAATTGTCTGTCTGTGTAAATTTCACTAGCTATTTAGCTAGGAATTTTAAGTACTTTTTGACTAAAATCACTATGGGAGGGGTTTAATCCCCCCTTAACTATGAACCTGCCACTGTGGAATGATCTGAAGATAATGTAAACAATATTTGACTGAGAATTTGAACACTCTTGGATGACTGATGGGGCAGTACTTATCTTATGTTAAGTGATCCAAGACTGTCTGCAGTTACAGAAGACCTGTTCGCTAAATTATGTTTGAGCACACTCATTATGTGTTTTGATTATTTTTTGGCTTTTAGTTGGTTACCATTTATATACCTGGAATCGCTTAGGCTATTTTTGGTATGTGATTCCAAGTATATAAATAGTAAACAACTGAAAGCCAAACAATAATCACAACACACTGGGTCCAACTTAATTTAGCGAACAAGTCTTCTATACTGCCGATCAGGCACAAACGATCACATGATATATATATGATATATGTTACCAATTCTTGTCATTATACTTGTATGGTCAACATTTGTATAACATTTCTTGTCTTCTATCAAGATATAATCCAATCTTACTTTTCTATTTCATAAAACTATGACAATCCTTTTCCTGAGGCAATAATGTTTCCGTTAATATCAACACAATCAATGTTTTATTTTTTTAGCACATGATACACTGCATGAAGCTTGAAAAGTTAAGAACTCTTCAGATTTGTAGGGGTGCTACACTGGAGACGTCAGCACAAAAAGTCCTCCAAACACCTCTATTACTAGCCTTTTGGAGGAGTATAGAAAAATCAAGCCCATATCGTTCCTTGATGTTATGAATCCATGACTCTCATTGCCCACCTTATCTCCTTCCACCCGTTACTTTCCTGCAAAATAATTTTAGAAAGTGAGTTGTGTCTTGCTACACATCCAAATTAAACAAGTTTATGCCGTTTCACCACCGCCAAAAGTTGTTCTTGTTAACCTGCACTTTATTTGCTGACGAACGAATATATTTATCTTATAATCTATATAGCTAATTCTTAACAAATGACTGTAGCACCTGTACTCAAAGACCTGAATCCTACTTTTTGTGTTTACATTGACTGTCAAGCTTTCACATCCGTATAAAAGT
The DNA here is from genome assembly GCA_034231615.1 of Meghimatium bilineatum. Classification (NCBI taxonomy): domain Eukaryota; kingdom Metazoa; phylum Mollusca; class Gastropoda; order Stylommatophora; family Philomycidae; genus Meghimatium; species Meghimatium bilineatum. The sequence continues at coordinate 31,529,649 of CM067319.1, read as the reverse complement.
ATACTTAACAGTAGTGATTTATCTTTATTGTAATACTGATCTTATTTTTTCCAAAAAAAATTAAACCTTGCCATAACTGTCATTGCCAAGGGTGAATATAATTTGGAATTTTTAGTGACACTGGAAAGATCAGGGGGAGAAGAGACAGAGATAAGCAAAGAAAGAAGCTTTTGGATGGGTTGTCTTCATGATGTGGAAGAATGTCAATGATGAACTTATGAACAACAAGAGACAGGGTGTTGTGGAGAAACTTCATAACCTACATCACTTAGCAATTGATTGATTTGGTACATGTTAGGCAAATGTGACCTCATCAAGTGATAACACTTTAACTTTCATAATGTTATCCACACAACCAAGTAATTTCTGTTATAGTTTGCGTATCTTTTGTGTTGTCACAGAAATCACACATCATTAGCAGATGACACAACGCTACACCAACATGGCTAATGCAATCACAGATTTCTGTTTACTGAGCTTGCAAAACATCATCCCTCCAAAAACTAAAGAAAATTTAACACCAACAACTAACTAACCTTCCCTGTCTTCCTAAAAAACTAAAATACGTGGTCTCCCTTCCACGCTATATTCCTCAGCTGCGTTCGAATAAAGGGACACAATAAATGTAATGTTTTTGGTAACACACAAATCTCCTCCTACTGAGTTTCGTGCACTAACACTGATTACATTTTTGTATGAGACTATATTTAATTCCATAAAAATAGGCCACATCTGCTTAACATGAACCATTGATTGAATGAATGAATCCACCTAACATGCATACCTTACAAATGGCAGTGATGTAATAAGGCAGACACATTTGCTGACATACAACTTGTCTTGGCCGCTATTAAAATAGCGCTGCTTTTCTTTATGTTCTGATATCTTTTTCATAGGTTCTGGACTGTCCTGAGAAGAAGAAACTGCTGTGTTAGCCTGATGCATGACGTACAATGTCTGCATGGTGTCCAGTACTGACTTATTAACAACTTCTTCATAAAAGACAAGCGCTGATCCAAATGAACGTGAACCATCTTCTCGAGTGATAATGAATGAGTGGTATTTTGCTTCTCGTGACTCCCACTGCATTTTGAAGGACAGCCCATGAGGCAGACACAACTGCAAACAAAAAATCAGTGATAATGACATGTTTTTGGTATGAACATTATATTAGACCATCACAATTGTTATTCAAATGTCTGCCTGATTTGCACCCAATTTCCCATCAAAATAATTACAAAACATAAGATTAAGATTCTCTTTGCATCATAGTCCTGGATTTAACACACTACTGAAGCTATTCAGAAACATAATTTTCATTGGTCCCAGTCAAGTAGCTAGTCTTATTGATAATAACATCAGATGTTGCACATAGAAATTCTGCACATTGAAGAACTCTTAGAAACAAGACATCATCATAAGAACAAAGAGAAATGACATCAGGGATGCTTTCTGGTTCCACCGAGTTTGTGTACTGCAATTGAGATGTCAGAATGAGATCAGAGCACAAATGGCTATTGGCCAGAAAGCAATAATAGTGATTCCACTTTATAAGTACACACACAGATTAATTATTGGATATAGTAGGTTCCTACTTTATTTTAGAGAGCTTCACCATCGGTATCAGAAACAATGAAGACCTAAAACAAACTGCAATGAAATGCGAGACATGGAAATCAATGACATACTCCGTATGTGCCGTCTTTGGCCCTAAAGGAATAACTAACTTAATTTTATGGTTTTTTGGGGGAATTATTTATTGGGGAATTATTTTGGGGAATATTCTGCCTCTCGGGGAGTTGATCTGTCTGGAAGTTTTAAAAAAAATAATTTCTATTTCATCTAATACTTTTTGGGGAAGTTGGTTTATCGGTCTGTCAAGTAGTTAGTTGATTTTCAGGAAGTTAGTCTGTTGGGATGTTGGCTATCAGGATTTCATCCAGCACCTTCAGCTGAGACATATTCCTAAAGTTAAAGTGTGGGTTCAGATTTGGTAGATCTACCGCTGACATGTTCACTCTCAGACAGATTCATGGAAAAGTACAGAGAACAAGAAAGACTTGTCTTTGTCAACCTAACAAGGCGTTCAATACTATTAACAGAGCATCCCTCTATAGGATACTGGAGCCTATTGGATGTCCACTGAGGCAGCTATAGCTCCTTGCTTCGTTCCATGAAAATATGAAGCAGACATTCATTTTAATGGCTTTATACCTACAACTTTGATGTCAAGAGTGGAGTTAAGCAAGGATGTGTCTTTGCTATTCAGGATATTCTGCTTTACCCATTTACATCAATTCTTCAAATACATAGTGTCTAACATTTTTATTCGCACAAGACATGATAACTTTATGTTTAAAATATCTATCTATCTGATATGTCCTTTACAGAATGTTGTCCTCACTGCCAATTTGTAGGCCTTTGTGTTTTTATAAAATATTACTAATTCTAATAAAGTCTGCCAGTACTCTTGGTTATAAGACACAAGAATAGTAGTCAGCAATAGGTTAGCCATTAAATGCTAAATTGAGAATACATTTTATTTTATCATATGTCTAATACTATCAATATCCCATAAGTATTTCTACTATTAACAATAAATGTACCATGCCAACAGCATATCCATCAAATGGATTCCATGGCACTGATTCTGGAAAGTGGTCAAGAACTTTGGACTTGTATGAATGTTCCAATGGTGGGCACTGCTGATTATCACCTGAAAATATATTTTCATTTCATAAAGTTTCAGAGTCAAACTATGAAATTGGCAAGGTAATGATTACATAATAAAATAAGATATACTACGGACATATTATGTGCACATTTATTAATCATTGTATTTTTAGACCTATTTATTATACAATGCATAGCAAGAGGTAGTATGTTGTAGGATTACTGCATGTCTACTATCTACACTGAGAAATGTGGTAGCCTAGTTGATAGTGAGCTTGCTTGATTTGCTTGATATCATCGGGTTACAGCATGCCAGGTTCTAAACCACGCCCAGATAAAAATCTGGGTTGTAATTTCTTGCTTGACACAATCACTCCTCTAGTTGACTAAGCTGTAAATGAGTTCATAATCACAATATCTGACAAGGTCCTACATGTTATTCTTGTTAATAATTTGTGTTCACAAATTGCTCAACTATTATTCCTAGAACATGACTATGCACAATAATGCTACCAATAATCATATGTATAATGGGATTTGGGGTGGGGGCAGGAATAATACAGCAGTAATAAAATCTCTACTTACTAGTAGACGCACATGAATAATATTCCTTCCCACAAGCTGCTCATAAAACTAACTACCCAGTAAACACATCATGCACATAATCCATGCAAATTTTGTCACATTTGAAGCATAGAAACATTTTATCATAAATAACTGGAGACATTTTAACAATTCTAAATTAAAATCAATTTTAATTATGCAAATTAGCCATTTTGAATATTAATTCGCTTTGGTTGTATCTAAAAAAATTATTAAATGTAATCCGCAGATTTGGATAGTATTCCTGAACACAAAAATGTATAGTTTGTGCAATATTTTATCATAAATAACTAATATATTTAACTACTAAATTCATTGTTCATTATGCAATTTAGCCACCATTTTTAATGTTTATTAACTCTAATTTCATCTTTTTATTAGCACAATGTAATAATTAATGTGGAGCGCGTGGATGTATGGCTAGAATGCCGACCTCAGGTTCCTGAGGTCTCGGGTTCAATCAGCGGTTGGGACAAGATTTTTGTCTTTCAGGGGTGCAACAAAACCTGTACACGTCGCAGCAACAACTTTGGCAAAGCGACCTTTATTTCCACAGCCTTAAAAGCCTCCCTGCACTCCTTAACAGGAAAACATGCAGTAATGAAAGTTTAAAAAAAAAAAATTAATAAAGTCAAAGTTTATTATAAAGTGATACGTCTTGTCTTAGAGCACACAAATATATTATAGTGTCAGTGTATGTATCTGTGGTATTTTATTATATTTAATAGTTATATAGTTAACTTTCATGTTAATTAGTTGTCGTTTATAAATAACAAAGATAATTTGAAATTATCAACTCTGCTATAACAAATGCTACATTTTGTGGTCACAAGTTTTATTTATATTTTCCTTACTTAATGTTTTAGTTTCATGTAAATTATTTTGATGTCAAATTAATTCAAAACAAAATTCATAATATTTTTCAGGGTTGACATACAGACTTGGTTGAGGTATCGTTGGATTGAAATTTTCAAGGGCTATCTAACTACATTATTTTTTTTTAATGATGTAGCATTATTTTGAAAATGTCAAAGTACTTGATATTTTAGACTTAGTGACTAGGCCTACCCATTATCGATTTTGTACGATCTTTTTACTAACTCTTCCACTCACATCCTACCTGATAATTTGTCTGGCTCTAATTCAATAGTTTCATCAAGCCCACAAATTACAAAATAATCAACAAATCTTGTTATGTTCTCATGTGATGCCATAATCAGAGTACTCAAGCCATTTGTTTTCCTTCACTCCAAGTTCTGACTCCGATTTTTCACAAAAGTGTCAACATCCGGTTCTATCGAACTTCTACCCATCAGCATCATCAGGTGCCATGCCGGCTGGCGTATGCGGTCAAGGCACTCCACAGCTCTCTACCTCTAGTATTATGTATTAGGATCATTGTTGTTTCCATACCACGTCAGGTTGTTAAACTGTCTTATATTTTCTCACGTTGTCACCCCCTGTCTCTGTTGCCTTCAATCTAGCCTGTTGGAACTATGTTCTCTAAACCTCCTTGTCTCATAAAGTGGTAAAAAAAATGAAGATTGTCTTTTTCTTATAGGCCCCCTATTGTTGATTAAGGTCCGTCTCACATTTGACTCAGTACCTCCACATTAATTTTCCTAGCAGTAAATGGTATTCTCAGCTTGAACTTCTACTTAGCAGAACAATATTCTGGAAGAGTTAAAACTAGAAGGTCAGGTGTGAATCAAAAACAGAAAATAAACAAAACATCCAAATATCCCTGAAACAAGACAAACAAAGGAATGACGGAACAACAAAACATCATTCATACGACTGACGGACATGATCCCAAAGGGTTCAATCAGGCCCGTAGATACGAGGGAGAGAGAATGGATGCTTTCATCTTCCCTAGCATAGTTTAGCAGTATGAGATTAACCAAGTAATGTCAATAAAAGCTACACCGTTGGCGATTTTTCACACAAAAAAGGTTTCAAATTTCCCATAAAACAGTACAATTTACGCACGAAAACGGACGTATGGCCGTTTTTATTTTTAGATAAAACCTCCTCCTTAAGGTAATCATATCTAGGGCCTTTTTTTCAATCGTGCCAAGTTGATATAGGTCTATATAGTAGTTCTCAAGAAGGTGACGGTACGGCTTCCGAGAAGCACTACTTAAAATGTCCGACACATGAATATCATGGACATAGGCACCACGATGGCCCATGCCATTGAAGTAGTCAGTAATATGCGTACAACTTTGTTTTTTATGCAGTATAGTTGTTAACGTAATCTGTCTGCTATTTTAAACCCAGTCTCACCTATGTATGTGCTGGTGCAATGTTTTTAGATAATATAGAAAAAATTGTGAGACACACTTGTGAAACTATCTGCAATGGTGAAGGTGGCTATGGGGAATATAGCAGATCGGATCTTGGTGACATGGGCACAGTTTAAACATTTACTACATTTATATCTGATGGTGCCAAAATGATTGGAACGTCAGTTTTGAGATGACTCTGGAACAATATATCCCTGAGGTTCTTGTCACGTCTGCTCCAAAGGGGGTCTCAGAACATGTCACGCGTATTGGCATCAGACTGAAGAAGAGGAAGGAATGATTAAAATGAACATCATGGACAACAGAGTTATAGAGGTGGAAGATGAGAACAAGTTTGTTGCTGTCCGTGGAGGAAGACCTCCGAGTGTTCTTGGGGGTGACTTGGCGGCAAATGATGCACACTAGAAACAAAGCTGATCTGAGGACCCTGTCAGGCGACAGCGCAAGAAATCCATAATCTCATTGACTTTCTCCAGAAAGTCATTTTCCCCACTACACTGACGCCCCAGACAGAGAAGTTGAGAGAATGGAAGGTAATCGAGACAGGCAGTGGGGATGGGGGGATGAGTAGGTGTAGAGGAGAAAGCTCTGGGAATCGGTCGGTTTCTAGTGTACCGACGGGCTAAGACAGGTGGGTTGGATGGTGACTGATATGTCAAGGAAGTTCACATGGGAGGTAGAAATCTCGGATGTGAAATTGATGGCCAGGTGAAAGTTATCGATAAAGTGTATGAAGAGTGACAGATCAGTCTCATGCATATCTGTGATGTCAATCCCATTATCGATGTACCCCACCATAAAATCCCCATGCCTTTTGCTCAAGGTAGCCCATAAACAAGCAGATATAGCTGGGTCCCATCTTGGTGCCCATGGCGACGCCATTGCTTTGGTCATAGACGTGTTCATGAAATTCACAGGACTTGATAGTGAGCACAAGCTCACTAAGTAGAGGTAGACACAGAGGGATGATGATGCTTGTCATGGAAGAACTTATGAGCCTTGAAACCCTCTGTGATATCGAAGTGTAAAGGAAGTAGACATCAAGTAGAAAATGACGATAAGTGTGAGCGATGGATAGCGAAATAGAAGCTAAGAAAGACAAGGCATGGTTAGTGTCTTTTACGAATGTAGAGAGTTATTCCACTAACGGCGGAAAGACACTATCCAGGAAGTCAGAGATGTATTCCGTAGGGCAGGAACAAGCAGAAACAATAGGTCAGTCAGAATGGAAGGGCTTGTGAATTATCAATCAATCAAGTGTCATGCTGAATGGCGTAGGCGATCATGTTTCTCTAGGATTCTGTCTCTTGTGGTGTCAATAAGTTCGGTTGGTGACCTTCTTCCGTGCCATATACTAGCCCATTCAGCAACGTATCTCTTTGTCGTTCCCTGTCTCTTCTCCCATTGATCTTTCCAGTGGTCATTAAGTGTTCAAGCTGTGTTCTTCTCAGCACATGCCATAGAAACAATTACTGTCGGCCCTTACTATTTGCTATATTTTTTCTTTTTACGCCAGCATCACAGAGAACGTCTGCATTAGTTTTGTAAATTTTAGGTTGCATATAAAATGCAGACTTAAGCAATGTGAAGAGCCGTGTCGATATAGTCATCAACTGGTGATAAGGTAGTGGGGGAGAGGGGACTGGTGATGTTTGACGTAAGGACAAAGATCTCTATCGGTAAGAGGGTCTGAATAGCTGTCACATCCCTTGTTTTACAAGGCAAATATATGCAAAAGATACCCTATTTGTAGACCACAACGGTACATTCTCTACCATCACTAAGGACTTGATACCTGACAACCTCCTCCCCACATCAGCAGCTTCTCTGTGTTTCACTGAACGCAGTTTGAGTAAGCTTCATTTAATAGCATCAAGCTATGCCTACTTGTTTATGGGCCACGTTGAGCATCAAGTATGAGAGTTTTATGTTGGGCCCTTCCCATTGGTGCTCCATAGTGACATCGATGACGGGATTGGCATCACGGATGTGTCTGAGACTGATCTGTTACGTGTCATATACCTCATCAACAACTCACACTACACCATCAAGAAGTCTTTATATCGAGAAAGTCAATGACATGACAGATTTCTTGCGCAGTCGCCTATATCCTGACAGGATCATCAAGTCAGCTATGTTTCGAATGTATGGTCTCTCCCGCTGAGACACTCACAAGAACACTCGAAGGTCTCCCTTCACAGACAGGGTCAAACTTTTTCTAACCTTCCACACCATAGCTCTGCTGTCTGTCATGTTCCTTTGTACCTTTTCGTCTTCCTCTGTTGGATCCTAAGACGGTTGACGTGTTCTGCCACCCCCCCCCCCCCCAGTTGCTTACGGAAGTAACAAGAACCTCAGGGATATGTTGGTCAGGCGTCATCTCAAGACTGACGTTTCCAACAATTTAGTCACCATCAACTGCAAACGTAAAAGATGCGATACCAGTACTAATGTCACCCAGATCCGGTCTATCACATTCACCAAAGGCAACTTCACCATTGAAGAGAGTTTCACACTTGTGTTCATCAACGTCTTCTATTCCATTTGTAAGTATTGTACCATGACGTACACGAGTGAGACTGGAAGGAGGCTCGCAGACCGATTAAGTGAATAACTCTAAAAACTAGACTTGTACTTCTGTTGCTGACCACATCAATGTACGGGCCATGATATTCATGTGACAGTTATTAAGTCGTGCATATCAGATAACCGAACACGTCATGCGCTTGAGTACTGTTATATATAACAATTTGGCATGATTGAAGCCTTTTGGATCAACGCCTGCCAGCCGTATGGATGTGATCCTGTTTTTTCACTAATTCTGTTAAGTCACTAAAATTTGGGTGGGTTTGATCTATTCTATGTTTGTGTTTTTTTCACCTCTGACCTTCTAGTTTTAACTCTTCCGAGTTATATCTATAGTTAGCTCTGCCATTTGAAAGTCAATTGTGCCGTTCTTACTCGTCCTTTTTTGTTGTGAATATATCCTTGATAAACGCCTTTTTGTCGAAATGTCGGTTTGTGTGTGTTATTATTTGTATTTCCTGTGATTAGCAAAATCGCATTGCCATGTTCAATTTTTCGCCTTGGGGATTTCAGTTTTGCTGCAGTGAGTACATATTATAGAAACACATTCCAGCCTTTTATGAATTTACTGACACGGTAATTTGTATCGATAATAGCTGCCAGATAGTTTATATGTATTTCGCCTAAACCTCATTAAGAGACTAACTAGTACGCACTGAAGGGGGGGCATGACAAACACTCTCCGCCAACTTTATCTTGACTGTGAGATCAGTAATGGATTATAGCTTTCCTCTTCATCTTCAGACCATTGTGAGCAATAGTGTATCTAATCCCTGAGTATGGTGCATAATCAAGCTCTGAGAATAATCTGTGAAGGGATGCCATCAACACCCACAGCAGTATGTGAGATAGATGCAAATATAGAGCCACTGGATATGAGACGGAAAAGAGCACGGATGGAAGCGGTAGAAAGGTACAAGAGACAAAAGAATGACCATCCAAATACAATACTTATGACACTGAGAAACAAACAAAAATACTAAAACAACTGTCTCTACTGGATATATACGGAGAGGAGGATGACAAGCACCATCTACAACAAGAGAGAGAGAGTTAGAGTACAAATACCTTGGATAACCCTCTTGAGAGAACTTGCAACAACCAATTATCCAAACAAAATTACTAGATAAAACAGCCAATAATGGAACCATACCAACAATCCCGAAGACATGTTCCCTAGAAACCGTAAACAACTACCCATCATCAGCAATCAAGGTCTACACTGATGGATCGGCTATCAATGCCACCTGTTTTGCACAATATGGCATCCATATACCACATGGATACCATATACGATACCCTGATGTATCTGAGTACGAGTTATGTGACTCTTATGGTGAAAATTGTTCAAATTATGAAGCAGAGGCTGAGACCATCATGACAGTGATTGAGTTAATACACCAAAAGTTTGATCTCATGGCACAAACAACATCATAGTCGTTTTTGCAGACTCTATGTTCGTTTTGGCAGCACTTAAACATACCACATATGAAAATTAAGACAGTCTTCACATAGCAAGAGCAAAGCACAGTCTTATCTCCGCATATCCAACCAGTGTTACCATGCAATGGGTGCTTGGACATAGCGATTTAGCAGGAAATTTTTGTTTTTTCGTTCGCTCCATTGTAACCATCACGGATATCCGTGCGATTTCCGCCGGGAGCGTGATTACGTTGTGCCACCGTTATGCGCCTTGTAGGCCTAGCACATCCGATTTCGGCATGCCTTGACAATTCGGGTGGGCTACCCTTAGCCTGTGACAGCCTCTATATCTGTCTCCAGGCACGCGTAGTGGAGACTCTTCGCCCAGACGATTTTCTTGCTCTTAGTCTGACTCAAACGAGGTGTTCCACTGTCTATGAACTTGCCTCGTGTAATTGGACGTGCTGTGCCTGTGCCCATTGGGTACTGAACCGTTTCTCTTCCGTGAGCCTGGTTCCTTAAGGGGAAGAACTCAACAGAGGAGTTGGACCCTGGCTCTTTCGCCCTCTTAGCCGAGGTGTCATTCACCGACATCGTGTACCCCTTGTCCAAGTTCGAGTCTCACACCACGCGTTTGAGAGCAAGGCGTTCTCGAGCTGAGCGTCCTTGTCCCAATAGCGCCTGAGCCCATCAGGTACTGAACCCTTTCTCTCTTCAAGTGTATTTCCGGTGTAGGAAAACTTGACAGTAGAGTTGGGCCAGGGCTAAATCGTTGTCCCATTTGTGCCTGAGCGAATCGAGTACGGAATCCTTTCTCTCTGCAAGTGTACTTCCGGTATAGGAAACCTTGACAGTAGAGTTGGGCCATGACTACAATCGTTGTCCCTTTCTTGCCTAAGCCCATTGGGTACAGAACCCTTTCTCTTCGCGAGCATATTTCCGGTTTAGGAAGGCTCGACATTAGAGTTGGGTTAGGTCTTCTTCTTTACCAAACGCCAGTGGATGGGTCTGGGTCTCTTCCTGTAAGGAACTCAGGTAACTAGAAGCCCGTCTCGAGCTGACGGAGCTTGTAGCTCCCCCTTTCCTAGGGACTTTTCACTTTCTATTTGCAGTTCGCGCTGCCCTCTAGCGCTGTTCTGCCCTTTCATTGTTTCATTGTACTCGGTATGAAATCTGTGTCTCTCGCCATGTATCTACCTTTACGTGCATTTTACACTGGCCGCCCCTCCAATGTTCGGACTGGACTGACTAGCTTCACTGTATGTCGACAGTGTCGCTATATGTGGTGATGCTGGTGGTGTCGGAGATATGTCTGTCCGTGTGCAGGCAAATCTCTTTCCATCTGCTACCTCCACATTTTCGGACACGATCCCCAAATGATTTGGCCAGAATCAGCTCGAGCTGCTGTATTTCTGTTTCCAGGGTGCACCGCGTGGAGGTACATTTGGGATCTTGGTTATCTGCTAACCCTGGGTCCGCCTAGAGCAATGCGTTCCCTTTGCACCCCTAGCAGGAAATGAAGTAGCGGACACTTGCAAAAAGAGGCGCATCAAAATAACAAAAGCAAAGACCTTGTAGTATGGGAACAGTCAAACAGATTCTAAAAAGCACTTCAGAAATCTGACCGAACAGATGGACAAATCGATTGACTGGTCCAAATGTATTTAGTGAAATGACACGACCTAAGGACAATGACAACATAAACAAACTCTGCAATCAATCCCTTATATTTCAGTTTCGAACAGGACATACAAAGATTAATAGCCATTTAAAGCGTATCAAATCCCAGCAACTACCCACATGTAGACACTGCTCTCAATCCAATGAAACAGTGGAATACCTCCTTATTGACTTACCTTACCTTTCAACTGCCAGGAAAAAACTTCTACAGACATCCATAACAGTCACTAACTTACTATATGGATCACTAAGTCAACTTCAGAAGACCTGCACTTTCTTTAAAAGAATGGTATTGTGATGACAAGAGTAGAATTACTCATTAACATTTGGATATCGACAACAACAACAACAACAATTTATGTTTGTGGTTATTTATATACGAGAGTCTTATTTCCAGCCGCAAAACATTATTATGCCATTTATTGTTTTAGATCGATCCAACCAAAGTAAAAGAGTACAAAATCTTGGAAAGACTGCGAACGTGAAGTGACAGTATTATCCATAAGTTATAGGTTAAGAGAACATGATATTATCAGCCCGCACCATCATCACTATCATCACGTGCCTTCTTCGCAACAAAGGCTAACTGCAACGGACCTCCAACATTCTCTGTCTCTTGATTTGGTGGTTCACTATGCTAGAGTGTATCATGTCCATCTCGTAATGATTATCTCCAACTTGTACCTCTGCCTACCTCTTGATCGCCTCCCATCGACTCTACTCTTAAATAGGTCTTCAACAGGGTATCATGCCTTTAATAGTTCTTTTGTTCATACGACGTATTGTTAGAGCCTCTTTGTTCGATTTCTTCTCTTTCCATGACGTTGTCCCTATCCTTCTATGTAATCACATCTCTAGGCATCAATTATGTTGTCTAGTTGTTTGTTCATTCTCCATGTTACTGCGTCATGGATTAATATAGAATAGATGTAGAATTTTATAATTCTCCTGTTTAGTTTGTAATTTGTTTAGATGTCAATATTTTTATGTCATTTAAATTACTTTTAGTCATTACTATTCTTTTTGAACTTCTGTTTCACACCTAACATCATTTATGATTATGTGTCCGAGATATTGATAATGATCTACTTGTTGTAAAATCTCTCCATGTTTGGCATAATTTCTTCTGTGTTTTAGATGATAAATAATGGTTTTTGGATGTTTATATCTAGACTATATTCTTTACTTGATTTATCGATTTGATATATTAGTATTTGTAGGTCCTGTTCACTTTCTGCTAAAAGTACAATGTTCTCTCTATATCGCAGATTAATTCTTATTTTCCCCATTGATCTCGAGTCCTGATATTCCTTCACCCCACACCAGATATGTCTCAAGACTCTCTGATCCACCTCTCAATCAATCAATCTATCAATCAATCAATAAAGACGTAGCCCTTCAGGGTCGTAGGGGTACCACATTGGATGCTTCAGCACACAGAGTCCTCCAGCATATTCTATCCTCAGCGATGCGGATGAGTGTGGCAATATCTTGTCCTGTCCATTCATTGATGTCTGTCCATGCCTTTATTTGTCCTCCTCTGCTTCTTCCACCCTCGACAGTTCCCTGCAGTATTGTTTTTTACTAGGAATCATGTCTGCATACATGTCCGAACCATGCTAATTTTCGTCGTTTCACTATTGAAAGCAATGGTTCCTGAACACCTGCACACATATCTACTTTATGGACACTTTATACACCTCTCAATAAATACATCAGAATATATTGGTTCATAGTTCCAGTTCAATGTTGATGTGTCATTCTCTTCGTATATATATACAAGCAATCGTTAAAACGCATGTGCATGTTTTCATGAGCCACTGCACTTGCTGAAATTAAATAAACTTGAGTTATTTTTTCCACTTTCATAAACCATTTGCTGAATCAAATTTGCAGTATTTTTTTTGTACAAATAGATAATTCAGATCCGGAGTAGTAAGCTGTTGTTTACCATTAATGTTTTTTTTCCCTCTGTGTCATTAATGTCGTATGTCCACCTACACCATCAACACAAGCTTGACACGGAAGTCGCATGCTATGGCAGTGTCTCGAAAAATGATTGGGGCATGAAGTTCCATTCTGCAATGAGTGCTCACTTGAGATCATTCACATTGTTGATGTCATGCTGCCGGACCGTTCTTTTTTCAGAGTTCATCCCAAGCGTGTTCAGTCTTTTCATTTATCATATCAACAAATGAGATATTAAACTGGCTTTCTTCAGAGAACAACGCCGTTCTCCATTCCGTTCTTGGACGATGAATATTTTGTTGGGCCCAAGCCAGTCTGTTAGTACAGTGGCGTCTAGAAAAAATAGGGCCAATGCTAGGACTTGTTTTGTAAGCCAGAAAAGTGTCTCATTCGCACAGTTTTTCCGCTAATAGTCCCCCGAGTGCCACGTGTATGAGCTGATGTCTGAGTTGTTGTTTGAAAGCGAATGCGCAGATGCATCAGTACAATATGACGATCTTGAGCTAGTGATGTTACACTAGATTTACAAGGTCTGGCGCGGTCATCGGTGGTACCTGTCCACATGAGTCGTTGGTGCAGCCTTACTATAGTGGACTGGTCACAACTGAAATGTCAGACAATTTCTCTGGCCATCATTCCACTGACAAAAATACTAGCATTTAGCCATCGTTCTTGTAATATCAATTGAGGCATGAAAAAAAAGCTGTAACTGTCTCTCGATAAAAACCAGATAATGTCTTTTACTCACCAAAACTTTATTAATGTGTGTGTGTAAAGTTCCAACATGTGTCGACTTTTAATAAAGTCGGAATGTATTTATTTGCTGTTCTACACGTGAAACACGAAAAATGTGAAACACCATCTCTACAAACAATGTGATTGCACAAATTTAATCGCTTGCTTGAGCTCTTGGTTGAAAAATCGCTCACATACTATCTATCTATCTATCTATCTATCTATCTATCTATCTATCTATCTATCTATCTATCTATCTATCTATCTATCTATCTATCTATCTATCTATCTATCCATCTATCCATCCATCCATCCATCCATCCATCCATCCATCCATCCATCCATCCATCCATCCATCCATCCATCCATCCATCCATCCATCCATACATCCATCCATCTATCTATCTATCTGTCTCTGTCTGTCTGTCTGCCTGCCTGCCTATCTAATCTAATCTAATCTAATCTAATCTAATCTAATCTAATCTAATCTAATCTAATCTAATCTAATCTAATCTAATCTAATCTAATCTAATCTAATCTAATCTAATCTAATCTAATCTAATCTAATCTAATCTAATCTAATAAGCTAATCTAATCTATCTATCTATCCTGGACCCTGACCATGAACCTGACCATGACCCTAACCCTATCCCTAAATTTTAATCTTAATCTAATCTTATCTATCCATCTTATCTATCTATATTATCTGTCTATACGCTGTATCCCGTGTTTGCCATGCGGCGTCAGCGGTAGAAGTGTTCTCTGGAGATGGCCTTCCTGTGTGCTGTTTGTAAGTTTGTTCCTGTGGCTGCTTTGACCATCTTTTACATGGTCTGACTCTGACTTTATAGCCATTATATCTATGTGTCATGGCCATCTGTGGCATGCTGTCTGTTGGTAGTCTGGAAGCGTGTGAAAACCATTTGATCTGTTGTGTTTTGATGTGTTCTAATACTGGTATTGTTTTGGTTATATGTCTGATGTTATCGTTTCTAATTCTATCTCTTATAATTCTATAAGCTATATTTCGGCCGTAAATGTCCGTGGACAGTTCTGACATGGAATAATCAATGTAGATTGTTTTTGGTCTACATGTGACTTTCTAGCTACTCTCCTCTGTTGCGCTGCTGCATTTCTCCTATTCACAAGATGCCGCGCCATACTTGATTGTAGAGCGTGCGAATGTAGCTATATTTCAATAATCTAAAATGAGTCATCATCTTGAGTTTTTTCACAATGTCTGGTTAGAAAACTATCAAAGAATCCAGTGGAGCCTTCACTACAACCACGAGGAGAGTCTTACGAATGCGATAAAGGCTGTGACGGAGACAGTATCTTTGCTGATGCCACATGACTAATCTCCCTTTTTCACAAAAAGGTCAGCAAATTTCGCATCCGAAATAGGGATTTACACACAAAAAGAGGCGGATTACCATCTTTTTGTATTTCGAGTGGGTATTTTTACCCCCCCCCCCAATTCCTTACTGAAAACGTATCTACTGCTAAACATGATCCAGGAATTGGCCGAACAGCCCAAAGAACTGTTGACTTCATGTGTACAACTGCTCACAAAATTGGTGATGTCAAGTGTCGTACTGTCAAATTTTAGTTCTCAATATATTTAGGAACTTTAGACAACACTTGCCCGGTTCACGAAAACAAATGTACTTTTTTCTACGTCCTTTATCAGAAAGTCCATCCGTTCTGCGGGATGTAGATCAGAGAATAGATTTGCGTTGTATTGCGATTGACATATTAATTCCGATATCTAGGCTTACGCTTTTCGACCTGACACATTCGATTTCAGCATGACTATTTTGGTTACGTCGAATAGTGTGATACTTACTACCAACCCTTCATAGTGTGTCTAACATAGGCCTATACGGTAGTTCAAGGTGTTATAAAATTATCCCCCCTTTCCTTTCGGACCCGGTATATCAGTAACACATGAGCGAGGAGTATATGTATCGTTATTGAGGACAGGTTAAACCCCCCCCCCCCCCTATAGAAATTGATTGTATATGCTGGAAGCAGTGCTTTCATTTGATACATAGTGGGTTCAAGATTCAGGAAAGTTAACTTTTTGGGATAAAATGAGCATAATCTTGGAAATATCGCTGAAAATGTGATGTTTTATGCAACAAAATTGTGAAATCTATGGGCCTGTCAATAGGTTTATATCTCAAAAACTAACATAGATAGCTTAATGAAATTTGATAAACACATAAAGGACAATGGTAACTTTCCGATGAACCACTTAAGTCTTTGATCAGAGATATGGTTCAAATGTTATACTATGTTATGTGAAAAAACAATTCTTAAATTTAAGTAAGGGATATGGGTTAACATAAATGACATAAATACATAAAGTATTCAATCTGTTTCTGTGCAAGCGCTACAAATTGTGTGTGTGATAGTTTCCTACATGTGGGCTAAGTTTGGATAGCATATGTTAAAAACGTTTTGAGATATCTCCAAAATGCCGACTGAAAACAATGGAAAAAGTAGTTTTGAGAAAAATGAAAAAATCTGACTTAAAATGCTGGTTTCCTATGTAAATCCAAACTTAGGCAGCTCCTGCTGCATAGGAATCAGCCTTATTATGTTTCTTGGCTTCATCTAAACATTTCTTGCTCTTTTTATCTTTCTATGTATTATATTTCCTTCTTCGGCTCCTCTTCTCTGTGTCGGCCGATTCGCTGAAATGTCGTAACATTTTGGTAAAAGTAAAGTAAAGTAACCCATAGCATTTATTAATGCCGTAGGGATGTGAGATGTTAGTGATCTCACATTTCAGATGCTCTGCAAATGAGGGCGGTAGCCATCTCATCTCCCTCGCAGTCTTCACTTCCCGGATTAATCCGGTACCCATTTAAGGCTGGGTCAACCCGGGAGCCGTTGCGATCTGAAAAACATTTCCACCTCAACTGGGGAATGAACCCAGGACCACTAATATGCTAAGCCAGTGCACTAACCACTGCGCTAACGCGGCTCCCAACATTGTGGTACCCACAGCTGAGTCCCAATTTATTCAAAATCACAGTCCTGAAATTCAGTCCTGCCTAGCTTCCCTTCATTGAATACCATAAGGGCATCATTTACAGCTAATTCCAATCTCCTGCAAATGTTGCTTTATGACAAATATCCCAGATCATGTGATGGAATGCTTCATGTGAATTTTGTGTCCCACCAGGGAAACACACTTTTTAACAAATTATCATCTGAAACATCTTCAAAAACAGGTTTTATTATTTCTATGACAAAATCAGTCAGCTTATTCCTGTTTTGACTATGAAGCCATGATTGTGAACAGTTTATATGTATTTCTTGTATATGTTCCCATATTGCTTCTTCATAGAGTCTAAATTTCCCACATTGATCTAATGGCACCTCAGTAGTGACCCTGAATTCTTTTTATTACTGCTTTTGTTAGTCTTTCTGCTTCTCCAATTCCTTTATATGTTATGCCATTCTCTATAAATGATGTGTTCCTTATAACTTAAACTTTATCTAAGAGTCTTGTGACAATAAGACTTGTGAACGTGGCCTCACCATTATAGTTTTATTATTAATATACCCAAAAACCAGTAACCATGGAAACTCAAAAAAGTAATTTAAAATACTTCCAGATGGATGATTACAACTAGACATGTATCATTGTTTGCACAAATGTTTACTCTTTTAAATGGATCAACAAAAAACTAAAATTATTTAATTTTAAAGGAAAATACTAATATTGAGGGTTTAACCTGACCTTGATGTACTTAACATCCGCAGAGCACGTGACTGGGCATCAGTGAATCAGCTGATCATCATATAGAGGGCAGTCAGTTCAAAATACGTATCCTTAGCAACAAGAAATATGAAACTGTTCATTTAATTATCTGAGTTTGAATCTAGAAGACTAGAGATGGGTAGAAGGGGGGACGTGCATCATTTTGTCACGTCTGCCAGCTTTGAATAAATTGCTTACGTGTGTGTATATGCGTGTGAGTTCTAGTTGCCATGTTTTTTCTTTTGTACAGGTCTGTCAGTTCAAGGTTTTTGATATCAACGAGGAATTTCGTGCAAAGATTTGGAAAATGAGAGAGGAAGCTTGATGGCGAGACACAGCTTGATGGATAAGCCTACTGGGGATGAAATTAGAGTTCGGGATGCGAGAATGAAAGTCAACTAGAAACAGGAAGAGTATGTGATTGACTGAAATTAGTAATGAATGTCTATACATTACGTCAACAAAATTGTTTGAACAGGATGGTCTGATATAACCAACATCTACGATTGTGGTCTTAGGTTGAAAGAATCGTGCCTCGACCAGAGACTTTAATCTCTCAATTAACAAACAAAAAATATGCTTGAACAAGTTTATCTCCCTATCGTAGTGGTTAAGCTGTTCGCCTTGTGTTCAAAGGGTCATGGGTTCGTGTCGTCAATACGGCTCGTGTCGTTTTATTTACAATGATGACTTTTTTGGAGATTCCTGTGGATTATCGTTTAAAGCTATGGAGTTACGTGCTATGAATGATATTCTTGGCAGGCGGCGCGTAGCTTCGTTGAGAGTGACGTAGTATATATATATATATATATATATATGGGAAACCGAGTACAGTTAACTCAATCCTCTACGACTTTTGAACCACTTTTTGAACAGTTTTTTAAAATAAAAATTGACGTAAACAATACTGTTTTGTATACACAAATTGTCCGGCTCTATTGCGACGTGGCACAGAGCGCGCTGTGACTGGAAGGGCTCAAATCTCGCAACTTCTATTTCCCTATCTACGGGCTTGATGGACACGTGGTATATATTGAATATAACACATGAAGAGACCAGGCGGCTTACACAGAACTGAGAGGTTTATAAAGTGACAGAGGACAACGTTCTGCTAATTTACATGTCTCATAGAAGTATAATGAGATTAAGAGAAAAATATAATGGCAATGTACAGGTCCTCAGGAGGAGTTGGGGTTGAACTCCCTCCTTCGTAGTTAATCGGAACATGGCTTGTAGTACTAAGAACTTAGCCAAAAGCTATTGGCTGAGACCCTTCTGTTATATTTCCCAATAATTCGTAA
Source organism: Meghimatium bilineatum (assembly GCA_034231615.1). Lineage (NCBI taxonomy): Eukaryota > Metazoa > Mollusca > Gastropoda > Stylommatophora > Philomycidae > Meghimatium > Meghimatium bilineatum. The sequence continues at coordinate 31,510,600 of CM067319.1, read as the reverse complement.
GGCTGACGGGAATTGAACTAGGTTCGTTCTAGCGACACCGAATTGCCTTGTAACTCAAGTAAACAGGTTATACACATGTATATATCATTGGTTGAGACCCTTCATTCATATATCACTGGTTGAGACATTTCATTCATTGGTTGAGGTACTTTATTTATTGAGGTACTTTATTTATAACGAGATCACATCTTTTTTGAGGATGTGGTTGGTCAAGTACGGAAAACCTGTTTACTTGAGTTGTAAGGCGAATTATTTTCATTTATCCTCATGCTTCCTACTTGAATTTATTTATATATACCACTGGCTGAAATCATTCATTCGTATTTCAGTGGTTGAGACCCTTCATTCATATATCACAGGTTGAGACTCTTCATTCATATATTTATTCATATATCATTGGTTGAGACATTTCATCCATATATCTTTGGTTGAGACCCTTCATTCATATATCATTGGCTGAGACATTTAATTGATATCTCATCGGCGGAGACACTTCATTCATATATCACTGGTTCGTCGTCTTCTTCAGCGTTCATTATCCCTTGTAACAGGACCATGATCCTACTAGATTTCCAGCAGGATGTATTCCTGAGAATGGAAATGCGTTGTGTCGCCGTTTTATTTGCGCCAATGTTCCGAAACACCCGTCTTCTGCGGATATAACTGGTTGAGTCCATTCATCCATATATCACTGGTTGAGTCCATTCATCCATATATCACTGGTTCAGTCCATTCATCCATATATCACTGGTTGAGTCCATTCATCCATATATCACTGGTTAAGACACTTCATTCATCCTTTAGTTACACTAATGGCTTTCTCCAAGACATTGCCTCCTAATATCATTTAGGCCTACCACCAGCTTTTCATATTCGATGTCTATGCCACGTGTACCTGATATAACACTCGCGTGTGGTCTCCAGGTTTTGTAGTTCTCTCACAACAAACGAACGCGCTCATATTATCTGTATGAACTTCTACAAACGTGCTCACGTTCTGTATATACTTCCACGCTGATTCCGCCTTGTCGAACATGTTCTTATTCTCAGTTATTATAAGTTAAATTACCACTTCTTCGGCCAGTTTAGTTGTGTTATTATGGGTCAGTTATGCCTGCTTCTTATGGGTTCCACATGTCGAAGTTCTGCGGCTGTATACTTCTAGAAGTAGATATGACTACGTAATAAGGCTTTTCTTAGAGTTAAAATCTCCCCAACAATCATATTTGCAGTTAAAATGTTACACGTTGCATATCAGTATACCACAAGCCCACATATCTGTGACTAGTCTCTTCTCCTGCCTCAGAAAACCAGTATACCACAATTCCTCATATTTGATTAGTCCCTTCTCCTGTCTCAGAAAACCAGTATACAAACAGGGTCACATATCTTTTACTAGTGTCCAAACATAATGGACAGCCAGCTATCTTCCATACACAGTGAAAAGCAAGCTATCTTTCAGACATAATGGACAGCTGAATATGTTCCAGTCACCATGGATAGTTAACATTCCTTTCAGTCAAAATGGATAGCTAGGCTTCCTTCTAGTCACATTGCACAGCTAGTCGTCCTTCTAGACATAAGGACAGCTATTCCTTCTTCCAACAATAATGGATAGCTAGTCTTTCTTCCAGACAGAATGGATAGCTAGTCTTCCTTCCAGACACATTTGACAGCTAGTCTTCCTCCCAGACACAATGTACAGCAAACATTCATTCCAGACACATTAGAAAGCTAAACAAACTTTCAGACATAATGGACAGCTAGCCAGGAAATTGTATATAATTATATTGCAATATTTCTATAATAATTACGAATGCTTTCAATCCAAGTAGACCACTGCAGTTGGGATTGATCCGTGGGATGCTTATTTTTGTTGTTGTGAAGACATGTTATCTAGTTATGTTTTTTGATACCATGGTTGTTGGTACGCATCTGCGCCTAGTATTTCTTTTTTCAGCACAAGTGCCTGCTTGGACAGGACTGTGATCCTGCTTGATATAGTTGATGGTCGAACCAATCACAATCTTAGTTCCCAGCCTCTGTTGGCTGGACTAAGCCCCCATCTCCACTTCAAAGAGTTGGCATCGATTGGATAAGAATGCTTATAAGAATTTATATATCATGTTTACTTAGTTATTTCTATGCTGGACTGTGAATACCCACTGTGAATCGCTGACTGGATTTCTGCTTCTCGGATCTATCTTATCGCCTTTTCTCTGCTTATGATGTGAGGCGTCGCAGGATTGAATGACCATCGGTTTTCGAGCTATTGTACGCTTAGTCGCTTGATATGCAGCAATACATGTGCCGTGTCTGAATGTTAGTAATTTCTTCATTCCACTTTCTTCTCGGTCTTTCTCTGTATCTTACTGTTTCAATTGTTATAATGTAAGCTCTTGCAGCTGGTCGATAAGGGTTAATTCTCATTAGGTGGCTAAACCATTTCATTCACTGTTTATCAATATATTTGACCACTGATGTTGTTCCAACAGTTCTTGTGATCTATCCTCATTTCTCACATGATCTCTTCTTGTTATGTTTGCTGCCTTTCTTAGTCATCTCATTTCACACGTAGTAAGCTTTCTCTCTTGTTCTTTAGTTAGAGTCCATGTCTGACATTGACAACATAATGTTGGGATGAATATTGAATTTGTGATTTGTCATACACTCCACTATTTCTGGTTCTTTACTCTTGATGTCATGGACGTTCCAAGTACTGTGGTGTTTTATGGCGGATTGGTACTTGTGCCCTGCAAGCTATTCCGATCACTGATTGATTTTTTAATTTTCTTGCATAATATCTACAGCAGATTTCTGTGAACACTCAATTCCCTACCGGTTTGCAGCTCATTTCTCTGATCAACTGTTTAATTCCCAGATAATAATTACTTGTGTTAAAGATTGAAAATGGCCAGTGTGTACAGCTTATCCCACCTTTGGAATATCACATGGATTTACTGTCCAATTGTAAATACATTATTCTATTAATACTGAGCACTTGATAAGCCCATTATATTTTACTTACATATTTATTGTACGTTTGTTTCATTATAAAGCCCCTTCGACAATTATTACAATTCATGCGTATTTAAAAAAAAAATAGATAGACCTATAATGCCTAATTCATAGTAATAGCCTATGTAATTACTTATCCTTATTAATTGTATGCCACTTTTTTAATTGTGCGGCATCTATATGAGCATTATTAGCATTGCTTACTGATTTAAATTTGATTATATTTCTTGATATATAATCTTCAATTCGTAAGCAGCTACATCGGTCGCTTACAACTTGGCAATAATACGTACAATATAACCTATGTGACTGAAATTTCTTCAAAATAGGGGATCTGACATACTCTATTATAAAAGCATTGTAAGGGATTCTGAAAACAGTTATTTATGAGCAGGTCACTCTTAATTTGAAAGATGAAATTTTTGTAAAAAGTAATGGTGTCGTTTTCATGTATGAAACCTACCATAATGTTAGACAGAGAAAGAGAGAAAGAGAGAGAGAGAGAGAGAGAGTGCGTGTGTGTGTGTGTGGGGGGGTGTGTTATTGCGTTTTGGAAGATTTATTAATTAAATCTTTGATGCCAGGAATATTACAGATGATAATGAAATAGTCCCTTTATCTGTGAACAGGTAAAAAAAAGTCCATACCCATTCTGACAAAAGCACCTGCACAGGTTCTTCTCAGTTGTGTTAAGTTGTGTAGCGGAGACGGTATCTGGACATATAAGGTCTCAAATATTTGGATGTGTGAGAGGAGTTTATTGCAATGCTACGGTTTCCCAGGATTATCACGTCCTGACAGGAGCACAGCACACACTTCTGGGCACTCATCACTCTTCTCATAGATTTGTTGATCCATTCGCTGTGATAGCAGATATAGCCTTCACCATTATCTAGGTGTCTGCCATAAAAGAATAAAGGTGCAATGTCTGCTGACCTCCATCTCTTTGTCATCCATAGGAATTATTTTCTAAAAGACAAAAGTATGAAATTGAGACAGTATGTGACAATTATGATTTTTTCATAGATTGTCACCATTTGACCGGAATTTCAGAGAAAAAGTCCAAATTCTTTAAGATTTATTTGTAACATTTGTCACTATAATATATTCTTCTTCTTCAGCGTTCATTTCAAACTCCCGCTGGATCTCCTTTGTAGCAGGACCATGGTCCTACTAGATCTCCAGCAGGATGTAGTCCAGAGAATGTAAATGCGTTCTCACAGTTTTATTTGCGCCAACGGCCCGACACATCCGTCCTCATCGGAACTAGAATATATGGGATGGCTGCAATGTTATAGTGCTGGTCTCATAACTGAAAGATCCATGGTTCAACTCCTATATGAGTAGCTCTTTTTATGGACAGCCAATAGAATATTAATGTAAAAATATAATTGTGCTATAAAGCAAAGACACAAAGCAAAGATCTACATGGTCATGGAGAAAGTTGACATTGTTGTTGGATTTTTATTATTGCTTACAGATCTGGGAAGAACATGTCTCGCCACTACTATTTCCTATTAACTTACTGAGGTCTGTGTCTTTTTTTGCCAGATATTCTTTGGCATCTTTATTATTAGATTTATTGTCCTGGGCATTCTGAAATCCATGGAATTAAAAGAGCAGACAGATTTGTGTCAAATACACCTATAGCATACCATGTCAACTTCCAGAAAGATAATTCTGTATTTCAGTTCATAATTTCCTAAAATTGTATATGTTTACAGAAAATTCTACATAAAGAGGAGATCATTATCATATTCCTAAAACATATTCTGGATAGGATGTAGCAGTTATCACAGCCTCTCAAAAATCCTACCAATCCTGAGCCAATCTTCCTGCCTCTGTGAGTGTCATGTTTAGGTGGTCTTTTATATCTTGAGTCCATATTATTTTTGGTCGACCTCTTTTTCATTTTCCTGGCATCGTTCCCTCCATGATGGTCATTTCTAGGCAATCATGTTTGATATGGCCAAAACATAGTAATTTTCGAGTTAGAGTCTTGTTGTTTAGCCCATTTTCTTTTACTTTCAATTCTCTCAGAATGTCCTCAGTGGTGATCTTTTTGTAAAATAGAGTAATTCGCTAAAGGTCAATATTAAAATATTAAAGGTGAATATGACAATTTCAATGTCACAAAAACCATATTCAATAAAAACATAAGTATTTTCTGTTCAAATACAGAAAATCTGTTTTTTTTGGTCAGGAAGGGCATTTGCCTTACCAAGTTATAATAAATAAGATACTGCCTTCATTTGAAAAAAGTTTATTGTATTATTTCACCATAGGTTGTATAACAAGTTCAACAAGGCATTATCAACAAACAAACATGAATGAATTCATGTGACCTTATGTATAAATAAGTTAATGTAGGGCCTATGTCATACATACAGTTTCACAACAAAATATCAATATATTTTCTAACATAAATATTGATGAAAACATGGCTAATTACTTTCATTCTTGCTTTCATTTAGTCATGACTAGAAGATTCTTTGGTACCTCCTTCTCATTATGTAAAAATACATGCGATGAAGCATATGAATTTGTAACAGATGAAATAAAATGTTACATAGGAAACATTAAAAAATAATTGTTCAAAGTTTATGCTTTGTACCAGTATTTTACATCATAAATTCTTGGACCAATGGCAAAGTTAGCAACATTTAGACCCATATATACAATATATAGACAATTATTCTCTCACTTCTGATTGGTGTCTGTAAACCACAAGTCAGTGTCATCTTCACATGCTCTATTAATCTCCCAAGCACACACGTTAATCTGTAATTTTCCCTTACATTGTAGTTCTCAATCATATTGGGAGGTCAACAGAACAACTTATTCATATCATTAGAACAACTCTTGGCCACCATGAACAATTAGAATTCTACTCTCTACATTGATGAACTGGTTGTCTAGAATGTTACAAGCATTTGTTAAAAACACAATTTAGCAAATATTTGTTAAAAAGTACAATTTAACAAACATTTGTTAAAAACACAATTTAATCAATGTTAACACCTATAAACTTGGTCACCACTTCAACATGGCATATTCATTTTGAGAATAATTAAGTAAATATTGAACAGACTTAACTAGTAAAATGTGTGATCTGTACTACTAATGACATTTTACACATGTGAATAAATAATGAAATGTAACTACCGGTACATATAAAACATAATGAGATTCTCAATTTTTATTTCGATTATTCTATCTTCAAGTAAGCCTATTCTGTTCTACAAATTAAATTTTGCCATTAATAAAAATAGACATGGAAGTATTAACTATAAAGCCAAACAATAATAGCTAATAAGTACCTATATCTAAATATATAAACAAGAACAAATTTAACATTTTTTATAACCTTCAGCAATAAATTGTTTTTCATATAGGCCTTTTATTATCATTTTGTCTATATTATTTTTTGACTCTTTTCTTTTCTTGATGAAGGTTTTAAAAAGACTGAAAAGCAAAATAAAACATAATATGAATACTTGTTTATAAATTTATATTTGCTTAAGATCAATTTCTATTGTTCTTTCATTAGTAACACATCCCTACCTATTTTAGTCAATACTGCCCATTTTTGTCATGTCTTCTCTGTCATTTTGTTTATTATCATCAGATTTGGTACATCAATTTCAAAGCTACACTAAAATGTGGGTACATGTTGGGCACATGTGACCTCATCACATGATAATAGTCAAACTTTTTGTGTTGTCACAGAAATCTCATGAGATTAGCAGACAATTTGATGCTAAACCAACATGGCTAATGCAATCGCAGATTTCTGTTTACTGAGCTTGCCAGTTACAGAGAAAGATGCTGCATGTTTGCTACACCTCAAGCACTGCTACATCGAGAAAAGATATATGGTCATGGTCACCCAATGACTATCCTATATTACTTTAATGATTGACACATTCAGTGGAAATGTAATAGAGGTAGACACAGCACGCATCTAAAAAATGGACATGTGTGAAATTCACTAAGATTCCGCTAGTGAAAATATGTCAAATTTGACACCAATCCTACCCCCTCCCCTCCATGACACTGATCCCCCAAACAACCAACCCTCTTTCCCTCCCCCTCCTTTCCAAAAAAACTAAAATATGCTGTCTTCTGTCCAAGCTATATTCATCAACTGTTCTTGAATCAAGGGACACAATAATTATGTTTTTGTTAACACAACTTATTTCCTCCTACTGAGTTTCATACACTAATGACTAATTTACAAATATATTTTCAGACTATTGCTTTTCCATTAAAAAAATAAGGCCACATCTGCCTAAACATAACAAGATTAAATTTTGTTTATAATCTCAATAAAACAGATTTCAGATCATGTTTGTTGTTTGCGTTCGTTCTCTGATAACCAACATGAAAATTCATGTGATTTCTACCAGGGAGCGGGAAGTACATTGTGATGCTAGTTTATAGGATAGTTGCATTATTTGTGACCTTCCAGCCCAACACATCCAATTTCAGCATGCCTTTGGTTTGGGTGGGCTTCCCCAGCCTTCTTATCTGTTGCCAGGCGACGGATGTGTATTGAATAAACGCAGTGACGGTTTATCATCCACTCTGCCCTTGGACTTTGCAGGCCAAAACATGTCCCTGGGTGGCAATCTCAAAGAAGGTGATAATCAGGGCAAATTCTATAAGAATTTTTTACAAATTAAAAATTTTTTTACAAACCCGATGGACACTGGCACAATACATCTAATCACGTGAGACAAATTCACTGACAGCGGAACACCTTGTGCAAGATAGACATAGTCGATCCAAGTCTTTACACTAACATTGTGCCAGTGTCCATCGGGTACTAAACCATTTCGTATCCACAAGCATGATTCCAGTATAGGAAAAATTTGGCAGTACATTTTGGTCTGGGTATGTTCACCCTCTTAGCCAAGGTGTCATTCTTTGAACCCCCCCCCCTCGCCAAAGTCTGAGTTTCTATACATATTTAGGAGCACCAGGGACTTTACTTTAGTTCTGATTTTCATATAGTATTTTCCCATTCTATTTGCATGTGGCTGTGCCATCTGATGCTGTGCTACCCTCTTATTGTATTCAATGTTATATTTATAGAAATTAGCTCACTAATCTCCATATTCATAGTGACATTTAACCATATCATGACATTTGCATTGGCTGTGCCTCAAATGTATCTGCATTTTTTTCTGCCGGAACCATAATGTCATGCATCATTGTGTGTCGGCAGTGCTGCAGTATGTGTTGGAGCACAGGTGTCAGAGATATTGCTCGTCTTTTTTTTGCAGTTGAGGCTCGCTCAATCTGCAGCCTCCACATTCATGGACATGATCCCTAATAGTGTTGGTAAGAAACAGCATGAGCCATTGTATTTCTGTTTCCAGAGTGCATCATGAGGAGGTACTTTTAGGATTACCTTGATTATCTCCTAACCCTGGGTCCGTACGAGAGAAAATCGGTAACTTTATCACCCTATTTCAGACAATTAGCAATGGTAGGACCTATGCTTAGTATTCCTATTATCACTACTAGGGTAAAGCAATTGATAATATGTTATTTTCTAGCTTTTAACATCAAGTATGACTGGCTCAGTTTGTAAACAAAGGCCTACAATATGACTTGTTGCTATGTCACTGTAGAGATGCATAAGTTTATTTCATTTTTGTTTTCAAATATGAACTTAGGAGCCATTGTTTTGCATCAAAACATCTAACATAATTGGTTAGCTAGCTGGCTCATGTCCTTTGATTCACTAGTATAATTAAATGTATCAAAAGCATGTGGTTGTACATAATGACATGATTAACAGGTATCAAAAAGTTCTTTATGCAATGGAGGGAACTTCTTGTCAAACTCAGCTGGAGACTTCATTTTGATCATTCTTAAGAACTTCAAGTGGTCTTCATTTACTTTGTGGAAAACAGGCACCAGATTCATCAAAGAAGTTAATGTTTTATTTGCATCTGAAAAACCAAAAACATTAAATATATCAAAACACAGTGAAATTCGAAAAACTTCAGTAAACATCTTCAAGCAATATTTTACAGTGTTTTTATTTATTGCAGATAAAAGGAATGCTTCCTTCTTAGTATGGTATACATCAGGTTTCACATTTACCAGAGATCATCAGGGATAGAGTCCTTACTTGAGGGTAGAGTTGAGGGAAGGTCAGTAAGAAGTAGGCAGAGACAAGCGGGTGGGAAACATCATGAAATTGAAATGTTACAGTCTAGTAGAGTGCCACCACCAAAGCAAGAGACAGATGATGTTGGAGGTCTGTTTCAGCCAACATTTATTGAGGAAGGGCACTTGATGATGACAGTGAATGAATTTATGTGGCCAGATCAGGCATGTGTTGTAATAGAAGACCCAACTTTCATGACATGTGGGCAAGCATTGTCATGCAACAGATTGACACCACACGATAGCATGGTTGACACCACACTATGGCAGAATGTAGTCTAGAGAATGGAAATATGCTGTGCCGCTGTTTTATTTGTGCCATTAGCCCGACACATCCATCTTCGATAGATATTTTTTAAATTTGAATGTACATTTATTCTATTGTGGTATTAACACATACTAGGAAAAATATGAAGTATTTTGAAAGAGACATACCTTGGTGGCTCTGTTTCAAGAGAATATAGAGAGCCTGTAAGAAAAGCTGTTGCAGCACACCTACGGCAGCTTGGTTTTTCAGACCTTCTCTTTCTGAGGACACAAGACACAATAAGTGAATAATTTTTCATCTTATAAAATATTTTTCTTACATCTCTATTATAAATATTAATTTGCCCAAATATCTCAGCAGTGCTACTTGATAACATCTTTGTGCATAACCTAGATTCACAGCAAGTATTGTTTGGGAAACTTTCAGAAGAAAAAAGAGTTAGAGGCAGACCACTACTGAAATACAAAGATGTATGCAGGGTCTCAATGATTCAATGTAAGACTTTTTTATTGACCATAATCACTGGAAAATTGTGGCAGAGGACTGTGGTGCATGGAAGTCAGCATTTCACACAGTTGCAGAAACTTTTGAACATCCTTTGAGGGACAAACTAAAAGTAAAGTAAAGTTAACCCATAGCATTTATTAATGCCATAGGGGTGTGAGATTTTAGCTATCTCACATTTCATTGGATTTACTATATGAGAGCTGTAGCCATCTCCTCTACCTCACAGTCTTTACTTCCCAGATGACACATTGCTTATGATTACCACTGACTACCACCACTAACACTTTTCTATTAGATTCCCTTTTATTTTATGATGTTCCATCCTTGATTCTTGTGTCTTAGTTATCTGCCAAAACTTGTGAAAAAAACCTGTGCTCAGGTTAAGGCTCTCATTATTTCCTGGAACATTTTTCCAAGATGTCCAATAAGGCGAGTTTCCTCTGGTTTTTATGTTCTGGACTCATACAGATATTCAGCTGTCAGTTTTTAAGTTTGATAAATGTACATAATAAAAGATTATATATTTAGATATTAGTAATGATTTACTTGTTGTAGTATCTGTCCATGTATTTTTATGTTTGCATTTTTCTTTGATGTTACCACTTCTTTTGTTTCTATATTAGTTAGTTAGTTCCATTCGTGCCAAAGGTGGCACATAGGGCAGAGATTTTGATATCCATGAGTTGTTTGTTTCTATATAACATTTATAAAATAGTATTAGGTTATCCACATTTTCTTTCATAACTTCACATTATTGTTGAAGTAACATAAAACAGTTTTCTCTATAACATCCACTATACCTAGACTGCTTACCTGGACAGATCATGAGAATAGCTGTAAATAGACCAATCTCTTCATCTGTGAGGTCAAGAGGATTGAATTGGCTTGCTACTGTGAAAAACTGATCCAAAAAGGGACCCATTGGCATCTCTTTAACGAGGCATCTGTAAATATATTTCACAGCTTTAATAATAGTTATTCCAAAATATCTTTAATTTGTACAAAAATTTTATAAAATTTACGAACATGCAAAGCAACTTATCTACAAATAAAAAATATTTATCCAATTAATTGGTACATCTTTGAATAAAATTAAAATATTGACTGTCTCACCTATGTCTCAATTGACTGAATAAAATGCTCACTAGAATAAAATATTAAGAGTAGAGGGTAGACAATGTTATAGATGAGAAAGAGCTTTCTGGATCATGTGGAATAAAATAATATTGACCTGTAAAATGTGTCAGAATTTGGTGTGCGCGGGTTTCTGTAGACTGCAATAGTGAGAAAGTGCAGATGGCACTAATTTCCTATGGTGTTTTTGTGTGTGCGTTCTATATAGGACACATAATAGCAGGTTTATTAATGTGAATTAATGCGTGTAATAATAATTATATTTAAAGAACACAAGAATGCATATATCTTTCGATTGAGCAGACACTAGCAGGTCACTGACTGAGCAGGTCATAATGAAGAGGTAAAATTAGATTTAGTAGATGTGTTCATAATGTGTAGTCACAGAACAAAAATGATGCAATCATGTTAAGTGTGAATTTCTTTTCTCCCAACATCATAAATGACAATGTATTCTATGAAAACCTGTGCTCACCAGATTTTACAGGCCAGTATTATTGTGTTCCATATGCATCAATTATCAAAAGCAGACAATTAATAGTAGGCCCTATATCAGAATATGCTATGAATGAATTTAATAACTACAGGGATACAAACATACCTTGTTGCTTTAACCTTCAGTGTTGGATCAATCATTTCTTCATTGACATGATCCACAAGCATGCAGAAGCGTGCAACCATAACTTCAAAACAGCCTTTCTTTATCAGGCAGATCTTATCCTCCTGTTCCAACTCTGGAAATCCAGGCAATTTTGCACAGAAATTGATGACTTTAGTGATCTCTGGTACCATGGCACCCATAAAATGCTGCCACAAGGTGGAGCCATTCAATGAAAGTGAAGACATATCAGGCTGTGGGACATAATAACATTTATTTATAATTTCTGGATCTGACATAACATAATGTGACTTCTACAAATGATAATATATTTTACTATCTTTAGCAGCTGACAGAAGTTGGTTGCTTTAAACCTCAAGTTCATGTATATTAAGGGCAAAGTCATTTCAGTTACAATATATAGGATATATATATATAGGCCTATATCAAGTAACATTCTTTCCAGAACGTTGTCTTCATCATGGATAAGTCCTACTCTGAATGCCTCTCTGTCAAACAGACCTACATTGGCCAGAGACATGTACATACATAATGTATAGGGGATATACTATGCCCAATAGTTAAAAGTGATGGATGCACACAGGAAATAGGACCTATTCCTGTAACTTCCTCACAGAAAGCAGATAACATAGACAGTTTTGTTCTTGAGTTTAGTAAGGGCCTACTTCTCTGGTACATTTTGCTTGTTTAAATTGTCTAACATTGCACTAATTTGACTAATTTATTGACACATCCTACTCCCAGTGGCTTCAGCTGAGAGGGCATATTTACAAATTCTAAGAATAAGTAGCTCCCCCTATGCTTCAACTCTATCAAACATGTTCTCATTTATTTTCTTTGAAGGGAAAATATTTGTAAACTCAATATACTGTGTAATAAAAACACAGATAAATCATAAAATATTTGGGCTTTACTAAAAATCTAAAAATAAGTACAAATAGCAAATTTAAATGACAAGAAATAAGTATAAATACAAATAAAAAAGATTATTTCATCTTGCAGCCAAGAGGGACATTTGTAAAAAAAAAAAAAAAAACATAGGCCAATACAATATAAAAATAAACAATATCAATTGATGCTTGAATCAAGTGCAAATTAAAAGTCAATATTGGTATTTGATGACCAACAAAAAGTGAAAAAAACCACTGCTATTCATTTAAGTACTTTTTGATTCTGTTAAATGAATGAAAACAGTGAATAATAGACAATGAGATTACCATTTCACTTTTTTCCCTGTGTATCCTTTCATTTGCTGCAGCCACATTACTGGATGTATTTATAGTTGTGTTCATATGGGTGTCAATAATAGCTGCTGTCACTTGGTCAATTAATAACTGTCTTGAATCTGATGGTTTCTCATGGACCTGATTAAAGGAGGTCAGATGTAAATATTATATGCCTATCTTCACACACAAAAAAACAAAAATAATAAATACTCCATGTAATTTCACATTAATTAGGCACATTTCCATTGATAGTTTGGAAATGTTCAAACTCTTCATATAAACAACTACAAATAAATAAATTCTGACATGTGTTCAACATAATAATCAATACGACATGTGAGAAAACCATGGTATATAAAAATTGCTCTCACCTCTGCAAGAATAGACCCAATGTCAACTGTGTTATTTGCATTATCATCAGGAATAATATGTCTTGCTCCATTTGGTTCCACCTTCTGGGTTTCAACTTTCTGAAAAGTCAAACCATCATAATGTAGGCCTATTCTTCAAAGGTATTCTCTAACATATAATGAAGTTGTGTGTGTCATTATAATATTACATGTAATGAAATGTCCAACTATGTGGCAGTAAGGTACCAGGTTAAAATCCAGCTACAGGCAATTGTGTATTTGAACAGTTTAGAAAGCAATGGCAAACTACTAAACTATTTCTTAAAAAATCACTACAGCCAACAAATTCTGAGTTGATGGCTGTAGAATGGCCAACAAGTTCTGTATAGGATAGACCTAGCTACCAATTTCTCTACTGTTTACAATGAAGTTGAATAGTAAAGTGTTACAAACTTCACTGAGTTTAAAGTCAAACTCTGGAAGTGAGGAGGCATTGCTGCTTTTTTCACTGTTCTAAATGTACGGAGACAATTATACTGTAGACCTATTACTTATGACAGAATATCTAAGTGTTGACTTGTCTTCTACAGTATAATAATAACTATGGGTAGACCAAAAACAATATAAGCTGGTCCTCCCATGCTCAAAATTTTCAAAGACATTTGCGACCAGAACAGGTCTTATTATCCATCTACGCAGAGCCGTCTTTGCACCATTTTGGGCCCCTGGACAAAGAAATAGTGTTGTGCCCCTGGGCAAAGAAAGTATGCCCCCCCCCCCAAGGAAAAAAAATAAATGGTTGATAATATTAAAAATAATGTATTATTTATTTTATTGTCACTAAACTAATTTCAACCAAATTGTTGTTAAAACATGCTGTACAGCTGCAACTATAATCAACAGTAAACATGAAAAACAGAGAAAAGAGATTTTATTTACGTGTTTTATAGACATGGTTCAAGATTGGAAGTGATTGATAAACTTGAAGGGCCCGTTTGCATATAAACACAAAATTATGAGATTTTTATAAAATAATACTAAATTTTATGTGTTTTCCGAAACCCTACAACATATTCGCATGGGGCCCCTATGTCCGTGGGCCCCCGGGCAAATGCCCAACGGGCCTATGCATTAAGACGGCATTGCATCTACGAACTCATAGTTAAGGACATAACTAGCTAAATTTCAAAAGTGGATGTAACAAATGGTCACCGTTATTTGTGATGGACAAACAACAAATAACAACTAATTGAACTCTGTCGGTTCATACGAGACAGCTAATGAATCTAGAGTGCTTTGTCAGTGTGATTCCTTTGTAAATGCCATGCAGAGATATAGTTATACAAATCAACAGAGTGGAGAATACTACTACTTCTTAGGCTTCTATTCAATCATTTCATTTGTATGCCTTATATCCTGTTAAAATTAACCTTAAAATAATGTAGCTGGAGGTTAGCCTAATTCTACTAGTCCAATGAGTGCACACCACTAGAAGTTATGGCATCACAGATTCCAGAACATAGGCCTATTCTGCAAGACTGCATTACACTAAACCAGTTAGGGGTAGAGCACTGGCCCACAGAGACAGACACCGGGGTAGAGCACTGGCCCACAGAGACAGACACCAACAGAAGGATTTACAGGAGTCTTAAGGAGCTTTGAAATCCAGCACCATTTATGAAGTAATTTACCAAACTTTGTGACCAAATTTTACTAACAAAATTGTATCATGCCTATTCAGAAAATAATAACAAGAAGGTCTACACAATTATTTTTGTTAGTTTCATCCATGGCTACAGAGTTATCTTTGAACCTATATGATAAAAATACAATAATTACTATTTACAGTCACACTAAACTTAGACATGATTATGACATTTCCCAAATAATCAAATAACCATTTCTAAACCTACTTAGTGTCAAAACTTACCCCTTGTCTTGATAATATAGAATTTGCTTTGACATTCATGTTTTCCATGACAGTTGGAGTAGCTTCAACATTGACATTGGTCACAAATGTGTTAATATTATCATTTGCCGTTGAACATGTTGAGTTCAGATTTGTTTTGTTCAGCTCATTAAGATTGGAAGGGATATTTGAAATCCGGTTGTCAATGGGCATTATTCTGGAGCAAGGAAAACTGCTGTTCTCAAACTGGACACTTGACACATTAACTGTAAAAAATCAAAGACAGATAAGAGCTTTTCAATTATTTTTATATTTTATTATTATTAATGTGGAATTAATGCATAGTCCAGATATAGCAATAGGGGCTTATAGCCAGTAACATAAAATTTGATGGTTTAAAACTACATAGATGCCTATTCATCATTGTCCTTTCGTTAGCCATCATTCCATAGCATTAAAATTATCGTTTGTGAACTATGTGTTGCTTTGAATCACATATAGAATAGACCTACATCTGAATCTGAACTAGAGCAGTCTCTATATGTCACATCAATGCAGAAACTAAGAATTTTGGCACACTAAGAAATCTCTTCCCCTTCATTGGCATCAATTAAATTCATTTTAGTTGTATCGCATGTAGATTTGGCACTTCCACCCCGGCCGACACTGGTAAAGAACATTATCAGGACCATAGATATATATGTTCTCAAGGGGGGGGGGGGTGGTGGTTGGTTTACCTTAAAAGTAAAGAGTAATCATACATTTTATGATAACCGTTACAAAAATTCAAAAATTCCCACGGGAAAGGTTTTTGGGCTTCTCGCCCACCTGTTGGTCAAGTTCCTATTACTAAAAGTCATGTTACGATTTTCTAGGGAAGGGTTTAACACCCCCCTTCCCCCTTATCTATGGGTCTTAACATTATACAATAAGTTTATATCAATATCCGCCCATGTGTTGCCAGGGCCCAAAAGGGGAGCAGAGAATAGCAACACTGTTTACCTTCCACGCATGTCATAAAAGGCGACTAAGGAGGTTATGGGATGGAGTTGGCTGTCGCATCCCATATAGGGTCAGTGACCCAAAGCCATGCTGAAGTCAGATGTTCAGGCCAAAAGGCACAGATGTCGCAGCTGTAAACCATGACACAACGCATTCAATTCTCCGGACTACATCCTGCTAATCTGCAGGAGCTTGAGAACAAATGCAGAAGAAGAAGAATATCAATATAGAATCACTGGAATTCTGGATGAACCTATGGATGCTCAGTTTCTTCAATCAGTTTATATATATATTTTTTAATAATGAGAAACATAATGGGAAACATAAGAGATGGCCAGGTCATACAGAGTTTCATCTTTGGAGAACAGCATATCCCAGAAATTAGTTATGCAGATGACACACATGTTCCTCACCTCAACCAACATGGAACTAGATGTCATTTCATGACTTTAAAATGGAGGGGGGGGGAGAGTATGAAAATAAAATGTACTTGAGGGATACTCAGTTTGTTCTTGACCCCATGATAATGTATAATAAAATTATAATTTTTTAATTTGTTTAAGAGCATGCTATTAATTTTCATTTACTGACCTGCATTTCCATTAAGATTGACATCTTGGAATGAGAGATTTTGGTTGTCATAAGTATTCGTATTGTTAGCAGTAGACATGTCTGTGTAACTTGTGAAGGGTGTCAAAGTTTGAGTGGTGGAAGAATATCTAACATTGGCTTCTGAGCTTTTAGTCAAGGATCTTGCGTTTAAATTAACATCTGAATGCAGGAAAGAGCATTGCTGGACATGATCTGTCATTAAGAGAGATCCACCAGTTAGTTGTGCCTCTCCTTTATACTGTGCTGAAGACAAAAAACTCTGAGGAAGATATTAGAACAATTCATGTATTATTATTGTGCAAATAACACAGCAATATCATTAAAAACTAACTCCCCCAAAAACCAGTCACTGTGTGAAAATATATGATATGGCAAAACATCTCAACATCAACCACAACATGCATAGAGGTAGTACCCCGTTTGTAGATATAATGTTCATAGAGAGGGGGGGGGCAGTTTGAATATAAAAAAAGAGGGGGTGAATTGCCATTTGTGTTACTTCTTTTATACCACTTGCTCTAGCTATGAAATCTCAGTGAATTCTTCACAGTCATTGACAAATCACAGGAAGGTGGCAAAAAATTAAATTGTTGATGTAATTTATGGACAGTGCACTTATAAGGGTGACATATTAAACATGCTAAAAAAATTATATGCTAATAACCTTTTAATAGCTTTGTCTCCAGGCAAACAGTATTTTTTTCTTCTTCTTTAGTGTTCATTATAAAATTCCCGCTGGATCTTTCTTGAAGAGGACCATGGTCCTACTAGATGTCCAGCAGGATGTAGTCCAGAGAATGAAAATGCGTTGTGGTCATTTTATTGCCGTCGGTTGCCCGACACATCCGTCTTCTTCAATAAAAACAGTATTTAAAACCCAGCACACTTTATTTGAAAGAATATATGTTGCCCAGTTCTGAAATGACCTTAAATAACCAAGCTACTCACCAGCATCAGGTCTGACTTGAATGCTGTATTTTGCTCAAGCAACTTCATGAGTTCTGCCATTTTGAAGTCAATGTAGAATGTGAAGATAAGAACCGGTAAGATTAAATTCAGAAATTCTTCTAAAACTGGGCACTCACTTTCTATTTAGACTTGAAACTGTGGATGAAATCATTGTTGCAAGTCTGATAAGTCACGTGAGTAATTCAGGCAATATATTTGATCTAATTTTGATGGCAAACATGAGTAATTCAGACAATATACTTGATAAATTGTGTTGGCAAACTAAGTAATTCAGAAAATATACTTAATACTGATATAAATGATATCAAAGAAACATGTATTTCATAGGACCCAATGAAGAAGAATGGTTGTGTATGCACTTTAGAAAGTGGATTGAGTTTAGTCATGACCCACTGCCTAATGGATAACCACAGGCTCAGCCAGCACAGCAGAGAGAATGCAATGCTGATACGATACAGCACTATCAAAATTAACGAGTATGACATGACTCGTGCTTATTTAAATATGCCCCCTTGCTAAAGTAATCATGTGCAAAGTATTTGAAATAAGTACAAGTAACAACAGATATAAATTTGCGAGTTGACCGAATAGATTTGAGTAATGAGGGTAGCATATGTCAAGGTCTTTGTGCACACATGTTGCAGTCGATTATTGGAGATGCAGTTTTAACAAGTTCTCATGCGAGCGCAAATTTTTTTTTTTATTGGTAAGGCTGCTAGCTTATCATGACTCGTACTGTGGCTATTATAACGAATTCTGGCTAAGCTGGCAATTTTCGTGAATCACTGTAGGCCTACAATCAAATATGGCGTGGGAAAATAGCACACGCTCAGCTGAAGTATATTTCTTGTAAGGTGTTACATGGTCACCTCACACGCTGACATTTACTTCGTTGACCGAAATGTCACGAACCTTGGAGGATTAATTGGCCGATATCTCCCGAGTTTTGGAGACTTAATTGACCGAGATCTCGCGAATCTTGGAGAGATTTAGTTGACCGACATCTCCCAAGTTTTGGAGATTTACGTGACTGACCCAGATCACCGAAGTTTTGGAAACTTAAATGATTGACTGAGATCTCACGAATATTGCAGATTTAACAGATTGATCGAGATCTCCCAAATAATGGAGACTTAGTTGAGACCAAGATCTCATGAATGTTGAAGGCTTTAGTTGACCGAGTATTGGAAACTTCATTGACCGAGATCTCCCAAATATTTGAGACTTTATTGAACGATATCTCACGAAAGTTGGAGACTTAATTGACTGACCGAAATCTCACGAATGTTAGAGATTTAACTGTTTTACTGAGATCTCCCAATATTGAAGACTTCATTGACCGAGATCTCCCGAGTATTTGAGACTTAATTGACCGATATCTCACGAAAGTTGGAGACTTAATTTATTTACCGATATCTCCCAATATTGGAGACTTAATTTACCAACCAAGTTTTGGAGACTTAATTCGATTATATCTCGCGACTATTGGAGATTTCATTGACCCACATCTCACAAGTATTGGAGTATCTCGCGAGTATTGGAGATTTAAGTGACCGAATCTCAAAAGTATTGGCGTATCTCGTGAATATTGGAGATGTCACTGATTTCAAATCTCATCCTAGATGCGTCATCGATAGAACTACTCCTGTTGCAGTTTAGCTCGCCGCTCGTATCCAATATCAACTTCCTGTCTATTGATGCTTTAGACACAATTTTTTCTTATCTCTTTCATTACTGCGAACACCAGCATGTCCTTGACTGTAGATCCATGTGATGCTTTGACGTTTGGACGCAGCTATAAATGGCATCTAATTTTAGTGGTTACAGAATGCTTAAATTATTCACAGTAGCATCACATCTTTCAGTAGCTTCCAGACTTCTGACAGATAGCATGCTAGAAATGGCCATGACACATAGACATAACGGTTATAAAGCCAGAGGCAGACCATGTAAAAGATGGATCACAGAAATCAAAGAAGCCGCAGGAACAAGCTTACAAACAGCACACAAGAAGGTCATCTCCAGAGAACTCTTCCACCCCTGACGCCGCAAGGCAAACAAGAGACACAGCCTATAGACAGACAGACCGGACAGTCAGAACAGGACAGGACAGACCGGACAGTCAGAACAGGACAGGACAGGCCGGACAGTCAGAACAGGACAGGACAGGCCAGGCCGGCAGGCAGACAGACAGACAGACAGACAGACAGACAGACAGACAGACAGACAGACAGACAGACAGACAGACAGACAGACAGACAGACAGACAGACAGACAGACAGACAGACAGACAGACAGACAGACAGACAGACAGACAGACAGACAGACAGACAGACAGACAGACAGACAGACAGACAGACAGACAGACAGACAGACAGACAGACAGACAGACAGACAGACAGACAGACAGACAGACAGACAGACAGACAGACAGACAGACAGACAGACAGACAGACAGACAGACAGACAGACAGACAGACAGACAGACAGACAGACAGACAGACAGACAGACAGACAGACAGACAGACAGACAGACAGACAGACAGACAGACAGACAGACAGACAGACAGACAGACAGACAGACAGACAGACAGACAGACAGACAGACAGACAGACAGACAGACAGACAGACAGACAGACAGACAGACAGACAGACAGACAGACAGACAGACAGACAGACAGACAGACAGACAGACAGACAGACAGACAGACAGACAGACAGACAGACAGACAGACAGACAGACAGACAGACAGACAGACAGACAGACAGACAGACAGACAGACAGACAGACAGACAGACAGACAGACAGACAGACAGACAGACAGACAGACAGACAGACAGACAGACAGACAGACAGACAGACAGACAGACAGACAGACAGACAGACAGACAGACAGACAGACAGACAGACAGACAGACAGACAGACAGACAGACAGACAGACAGACAGACAGACAGACAGACAGACAGACAGACAGACAGACAGACAGACAGACAGACAGACAGACAGACAGACAGACAGACAGACAGACAGACAGACAGACAGACAGACAGACAGACAGACAGACAGACAGACAGACAGACAGACAGACAGACAGACAGACAGACAGACAGACAGACAGACAGACAGATAGATAGATAGATAGATAGATAGATAGATAGATAGATAGATAGATAGTCTATTATGCAAGAAATAAGAGGCAACTAAAGAGCGTCAGCTACATATCATGTAGAACACTGTTTCCCAACGTGGCACCCACGCCCCACAGGGGGCAGTTTCATTGTTCAGGGCGTAAATTCGAACAAGTTGTAATTATGATTCATTCAGGAATAATTCAATTTTTAAATCTAAAAATATGTATATGTTACATAGGGGGGCATTATAGTTGTAGAAATACTTAGGTGGGGCATAGTGAAAAAAAGTTGGGAAACACTGATGTAGAAGGTTACAGTAAAATATCACCCGTGTTTTGAGGATGGGTCCGAGAGGGGAGCAAAGAATGGCATCAGTTACCTGGTACGCAGGTCGTAGGTAAGGATGCTCTGGGATGGAATTTGATGTTCCAAAAGTCGCAATATTGACTCAGAAATGCTACAGTCGCATGTATCAGGTAGAAAACAGAAATCACAGCTAAAGCTGTAACAACCATGGCAACGCACATCCCATTCTCCGGACGACACCCTACTAATCTGTTGGAGTTAGAGAACGAACACAGAAGAAGAGTCAAATAATGTTGTAGGTTTACTGAATTTATCCAACGGAAAGGTGCCGCAATGCAGCAATGCTGTAAACCACAAAACAAGTTTCGTTCTCCGGAGAAGTTCCTGCTCACCGGTAGGAGTTTGAGAATGAACGTAGAAGAACTAGACATGTAAACTGTGCCAGCTCTGGTTCACAAACATATGCTGTTGAGAAATGTGTAAAAATTAAAACATTATTTATTAGTTAAATATTGGTTATTTGGCATGATTACATCAAAAAGGATAACTTACCTAATTCGCTGAAGAATCTCAGAATTACCAAGCACTGGGAATAACCGTCTTATATAGCACTGCCAGAACAGTCCACTTTCAATGTGGGTGACAGGTTAGTGAACCTTTCAATAAACCGGTTAGTTGCCCGACTTTATTTAGCGGGAAGATTTGCTTACACTGAAAAGCTCTTTAAATAAATTGCAGATAAAACACACCCAGATGTAATAGCTGTTAACAGGGAGGGGGGGATGAAGATTTTTAACCCAGATTGATGGAAATGCGTGAAGTAAGATATGACACATATATTATCATATATGTTTTTCTTGTTCCAATACTATGTTATATAAGCATTGAATCACTAAAAAAAAAAAATTTAATAGTTTAATTTAAGATTTTATTCCAAATCAGACTATATGAAGTTAACAAAAAAAAAAAATACTGAATTTGTCAAATAGAAAGGAACAATCGATTTAGTGCCTATATATTATATCAATGTTTCAATGTTGTATTTTTAAATCTTTTATTATGGGGAGACTATCACAAACTCGCAAGCTAACTTATTTTGGACATATGGAAAAGACACAATGATTTAGAAAGATTAATCATGGAAGTAAATGTTCCAGAAAAAAAATAAGAGAAAGACCAAGGGATATCGAAGACCTTATGAACATGACACTGGAAGAGGCTGAACAGCATGTACAGAACCGAGAGGCTTACATAGGGTAGTGAGGATTATGTTGTGCAAAAGACAAGTCACGATAGTGAGATGGTTATTCTGGTATACTTGTTTATCTGACACAGCTATTTGTCTATCGTCTTTTCACTGATATTGCTGTAAGGCATCGCAGGATTCAATGACGATCGGTATTCGGACTATGTGGCACGTTTTATCGCTTGATATGTAATAATATTATGATGCCTCAACGCGTGTAACTCCAAATGAATGAATTAAAATGATTGCTGTCGTTACTAAACAGCTAAAGAAAAGAAATAATTCTCTAGTGCATTCTAGACCACTCACTGACAAATCAGGGAAAATGGGCAGTCCAGCTAGCGAAACATGGAATTAGCTGCCCACAACAACAATTCTGGTATTGCACTTAGTTTTGCATCTAGATCCTGAAATGTGGTGTTTGATGCAGGACATCACACAGCTGAACCATGTTCCAGGTGTTGTCTTATGCCTTGCTGGTAAACTTTACGGAGTATATTCCCACTGGCTCCCCATGTGGTTTCACTTAGTTTTCTCGGGATAGCTAACTTCCTCCTGGCTTTTGTTGTTGCTTTGTTTATGTGCTGCTTCCATGTCATTCATTCATTTTCCTTTTGTGCTAAAGTTAGCGCATAGGGCACAGGTCAGATCTCTCCAATTCTGTCTGTTAAAAGCTATTCTGTGCAGTTCTTGAATAGTATGGATATTGATTGTTTTACTTTCTCTAAGTATCGTTCTTCTAAGCTTTTTCTTTTGGTCTACCCCTGGCTCTTTTGCCTGTAGGTATCCAATCAAGAGAATGGTGGTGTATTCTGTTGATGTCTGGGCGTAGGACATGCTTGATGTAGGACCAACGGCGTTTTCTGATAACATCTGTGATGAAATTTTGATGTGTCTCTAGTCTCTTCTCTTATTTTATCATTCGATTTGAATTCACTCCAATGGGTGTTAGTTATCCTACGAAGACATTTGATAAGCTTCTATGTCAGCTTATCATCTAAAGTAACTCCGAGGTATGTAGGTTGTTTGTTTTCTTTCAAAACCTCTCAATCTATCTTGATATCACTGGCTTTTTGTTTTGGTGAGAGGGTAAAGAGTGCTGCACTTATCTGTGTAAATGCTGACGCACCATCTATTTGCCCATAGGGTTAAGGCATCTTTCAAGGTTCAGCGATTCTGGTTTTTTTCTTCTTTCCAGCTGCTCCATCTGGCTTGTAACTTGGCCTTCAATTTTAACCTTTGTTGATATTTGTTGTGGTGTTCTTGGCTAGGTATATTCTCTGCCTGCTGTCTAAATGTTTTCAGCTCATTTTGCAGCTTCTCCATTTCATCATTCCAATTAGTTTGTAATTGTAATTTTTGCGTGCCCCCCCCCACCTGGGTATGGTTTTACTAACAGCATGTAGCATGGGTACACATCCGTCTTCGGCAGGACATTTCATTCAAGGTCTATTGAATGGAATTTCAGGTATGATGTAGAGGTGGGCGAAACTGGTATATGCTCCTGTATACAGTCTCAGGATAGCACAGAACATGCCCCTGCAGACTGTTTCTAGATAATACAGAACATGCACTTGTAGACAATCTCCAGAGAACATAGAACATGCCCCTGTAGACAAACTTCAGAAAATACAGAACATACCCATGTAGATAATCTAAGAACACAGAAAATATTTTGTAGAACTACCCACTGTACCACAATACAAGACAACTATCGCCATTGGAAACAGTTCTGACTGATAAGCTCCACGGCCCTGTCATGGGGACATGTGACATCAACTGCATCACAGAAAATGTTAATGATCCCAGCAAATAAACTTTTTGGTTTACACATTCTGAGACAGCATGTCTTTATTAAGAAAAAAGTGGCAGCCGACGATGCATATTTAAGTTTCGTAAGATTGAGTAGGTACACGATTTCAGAAATAAGATATGCTGACGATATAGTCCTCATTTACTACTCATCCTGAAGGACTGAAACAACTAATCAACAGTAACAAGGAAATAGAGTGAATCCAAAATGTATATTTAAACGCGCAAAAAACAAAAATTATGACAACAGACAAAACAAAGATCAAACCAAAAATGGCAACAGACGATATGGAACTGGAATGTGTAAACAAATTCGAATATCTGCGCGCAAATATTAACAGTTCCGGAGATTGTGCGGTTGAGATCAAAAGAAGACTCACAAATGCATTCTCAAACTAACAAATTAATACGTGACAAAGAAGTAATAATCATCATTAAGTGTCGTCTCCGCAACGAAGGTTGGCTGAAACAGACCTCTAAATTCCCAGCCGCTTGTCTTGGTGGTGCACTCTGCTCTACAGTAACCTGTCATCTCGTAATGTTGCTCTCCCACTTGTATCTATGCCTACCTCTTGCTCGCCTCCCCTCGACTTTACCCTGAAGTAAGGTCATCAAGAAGGTGTCATGTCTTTTAATATGGCCAAAATATTTTATTTGTTTGATCTTTATTTACATTTTTTTTAATGTCTTCATTCGAAGTGTTATTTTATAGAACCTCTTTGTTTGCTTTCTTCTCTTTCCACAATGTTCTCCATATTCTTCTATATAACCACATCTCAAATGCATCAATTATGTCTTCTATATGTCTGTTTATTGTTCATGTTTCTGAGCCATGCTTTAATATGGAATAACTGTAGCATTTTATTATTCTCATAATTAGCTTGCTTATAATTTGATATATAATTTAGATGTCAATATTTTTCTCATGCCATTGAAAGCACTTTTAACCATTCGTATTCTCCTTTTAACTTCTATTTCACATCTGCCATCATTCGTGAGTATGTGTCCGAGATATTGATAATGTTCTGCTTGTAATTTCTCTTTATGTATTTTTATGTTTATAACCTGTTCTTCTGTGACTTTGCTGATTATCATAGTTTTAAAAAAAATGTTTATATCCAATCCATATTCCTTACGTGATTTATCGACTTGATCTATTAGTCTTTGTAGTTCCTGTTTACTTTCTTCTTACAGGATGGTGTCATCTGCATACCTCAGATTGTTTATTATTTTCCACTGATGTTGAATCCTGGCATTCCTTCTAAATGTTTAAAGATATTCTCTGTGTAGATATTAAATAGGCTGGATGATAAAATACATCCTTGTCTTACCGCTGTTTTTATTTCTATGTATGGTGAATAATTGTTAAAGTAGTAATAATAACACTAAAATAATCATAAGTTCATGCGTTTTTCTCAGTAGCAACATACATCTGCGAGACCTGAATTTTAAACAACATTAAAAAAAAGTGTAAATTCATTTGAAGTGAAGTGATACTGAAAAATTATACGAATATCATGGACAAAGAAAACGAATAACACATAATTTTTGAAAACGCTCACGTTAAAAGAAGTGGGGCTTCTAAATACAATCATAAGAAGAAAGTTACAGTTCTCTTAAAGATAAAGAGGCAGAGCTCCAAGTAGAGAATAAGAGGAAGACCAAGAAGACAATGGACTAGCGATAACAAAGAGTTTATGAACATGTTCCTGGCAAACGCAAGCCTGCTCGCTCAGGACAGATACGCGCTCAGAGTGTCCATGATGCAGACATGTCTGCAAAGAATACGTCACTAGATATAAGCTCGAGTCTAATAATGGAGCAATGGTAGTCATGTCTTAGAGATTTATTCATTTCGGTATTAGATGCTAGCCTATATCAAGATCTTGGCCGTATTGAAGCCATGCGACCATATGGACTGTGTGGTCACACGTGTTGAAGATATGCGACCATATGGACTGTGTGGTCACACGTGTTTAAGCCTTGCGACCATATGGACTGTGTGGTCACACGTGTTGAAGCCATGCGACCATATGGACTGTGTGGTCACTTGTATTGAAGCCATGCGACCATATGGACTGTGTGGTCACACGTGTTGAAGCCATACGACCATATGGACTGTGTGGTCACACGTATTGAAGCCATTTGACCATATGGACTGTGCGGTCACGCGTGTTTAAGCCATGCAGCAATATGAACTGAGTGGTCTAAAGCGGCCAACATTGATACCGGCAAAGGTTGCAGGTTTTTATGTGATTGGGTTTGGAAGCTTGCGTGTTTGAACATGCATTCAACATATACCCCCTTGAGTAGGAGGTTTCCTCTCACAGCATTGCCTATTTCTGAGAATTGGTGTCTTCTGTGTATGAATGAATTCTCAGAAAATATTTTACTGCACATAGAAAGCAGAAGCTTCATTGTGCATATTTCCTGTTATTGAAACAAATAAAGAGTGTGGATTAATATTTGGCAGTTTAATTAATGGCCTGTGTTTCTTATAATCATTTATACTAGGATATCAGTTCCGGTAATCTCTTGTGTTGACATAGAATCCGTGTTTTTCAGAAAATTATTCCTGCTTCATGTTAGGTATGGCATTGATATATATGGTATTATATTTTCATATAAATATATAAGTTGCAGCTAAACAAATCCGACAGGTCAAACTTGTAAATAGGTAATGAAATTTTCCTAATCACTTGAAACATACAGGAAAACATCAATTTTTTGACTAGAACCCCAGTGTCAAGAATACAACATAACACACGACAAGTAAAGGAAGTGTCAATGATCATATCAAACATCTGAGTGGGAACACATCTGAGTGGGAACACATTTGAGTGGGAACACATCTGAGTGGGAACACATCTGAGTAGAGACCACATGTCATGTACAATGTTTCCAATTTATATAACATTAATAACACCATTTATAGAGACAGAGATAGATACGTTGGTACTGGATCAGACATGCGTTTCATATAGAAATTTATTAGTTTCGCCGCTAGTTCCGTCTAGGATGGACACCTGAGGGTAGATATAAATGTGGAAGACAAAAAAAAAACACGAAGGAGAACAGTGGAACAGAAAATGATAGTGATAAAGTCGGACTGACACACAATACACTAAAGAATAACCAACGACTGTGGAATGGGTACTTTTGTTTCTATCGTAAGTACCGGGAACGTAATAGTATAAATGACAAGGTTGGGTATTCTATGAAAATGTTCTGTGTCTTATTTTTATATTTTTAGGTCTGTATATGGGGAGGGGGGAAAGGGGGGGGGGGACTGTCTATAAATTACGGCAACACTATTTGGGCAATTTACTCCTCCCCCCCCCCTTTCCCAATGCCAAAAATGTGCAAAAATTCAGGGACCATCACTGTGTAATTATGCCAACAAATGTACACACTCAGTCAAAATAATTGTATAGAAAAAGAACCATAAAAATATATTTTTTTCTGATTTAAAAAAAACAAAAAACTTACAACTTAATGTGTGTATGTAAACCATTTTGTTGATGTTTACTGTGGTCAACACCTCTTCTCACCTCTCGCCATGTC
This sequence comes from Meghimatium bilineatum, assembly GCA_034231615.1. Classification (NCBI taxonomy): domain Eukaryota; kingdom Metazoa; phylum Mollusca; class Gastropoda; order Stylommatophora; family Philomycidae; genus Meghimatium; species Meghimatium bilineatum. The sequence continues at coordinate 31,482,740 of CM067319.1, read as the reverse complement.
AATAACTGTCAAATTTTTTTTCATATACGCCTCCCCCCCCCCCCCCCCTCCAAATTGTTAACGTCGTTTACCCTATTTGCAAGAAATGCAAATTTAATTAATAATAAGTATTTTAATTTTGCATAAATGTATGAGGTTTTACATTAATTTTTCCCTTCTGCTGAGTAGCAGCCTTTATTCTTCATTCTAACTCTTTCAACACATATAGTATCCATACTTAGCTCTGTCTTGTGAGCGTGGACAATTGCGTTCTTACTCATCGTTTGTTATGTTGTGAATGTATTCTTTATAAAAAACCTTTTGGTCGAAATTCGTGTGTTATCATATGTGTATGTAGGGATTAGGAAAACGCCACTTTTTTCAAGTTTCATCTGTGTGTAGGCCTATAGGTGAAGTCTTTCTTCTATTGCGTATATCGATTGTTTTCACATGCCTATTGATTGGAGAACAGTGAGTTATCTTTATGCTCAGTCGTGTCATTTAACCATGAATGACAGTTCATCAGTTAATCATTATTACTATGCAAATATAACATTTTAGTTGACTGTCCGTTAGATGTAGTTTGCATATGTGCCCATTCTTTTAACGGTGCTGCGACAATCTCAAACGTCAACTAAAAACTAGTAGTTGAGAGCATGTTAGGAACCTATCACCCCTATTTTCACATGGAAACCTCGGGTTTCCTTTGACCCAAAATGTATTAACTCAATTAATCTTAAGTCCCGCCCAGTTTATACAGTTTTCTTCAAAGCTGACTAGACTGACCGATATTATGTATAAAAAATTGCCCAGATTCGTCAACATGCTTAACTTAACACGGTTTTATGATAATATGTTTCCGGGCTACTCAGATGTATAAATTAGGGCAACTGGAAACCGTATTATGTTATCTACTTATTTAAAATGTGGTTAATTGAGCTTCTTGTATGGGAAGGAAATGTCACTTAGTTTCTTGTTAGCTTCATTCTCGTGCTTGGTTTCATCCGTGCAGTAACCTGGATCTGAACTTCTAGTTCAGGTTGCAAAAAATATAGACACGTTTTCTTTCCATGCATATCGTAAAAAGCGACTAAGGAAATTTGGGGGATGAGCTGACAATCGGTCGCTTGTGATAAAGTCATTGTCATTATAGGCCTATGTCTTGCCTCGATTTCTTTTGTCCAATGGATGATGAATAGATGCAGGCCAGCGGACGTTGTACATGTATCCTTTTGTGGAATGGTAGGTGGTGTGTCATCACTGCAGATGGGTCAACATATTGGCGGAAGAATGACTAGTTGGCCCAGACGTGTATGCTGCACTCCTAGCAGTACGTGATGACTCTAGGATACTGCCACGGTGGAATGCTTCACTCTCGGGACTAAACATGTATTCATAAACTCCAATAACACAACCATGCCTTTGAAGGCAGACATTATGCGTTTGAGTGTCACATTTTTTACTCAAATAAAGTTGACCTATGATATTGTCAGAAAGGTAATGGGCTGTCAAAAGCGACCTACTCACAACTAAAGGGATTATTTCGCCATCATCATCATCGTGCATATATCGGTTCTTAAAGTATAATATAAACCCACCTTGTATGTTTTATGAAAGAGGACTATCGTAGTCTTTTCAAGTTAAAATAAATGACTGATATATTAATGTGTCTTCAAGCATCACTGTTGTCACATATAGGCGTCCTTTATATATATGTGTGTCTGTATTTATATATATATATATATATATATATATATATATATATATATATATATATATATATATATATATATATATATATATATATATATATATAAACCTATTAATGTTTCTTCAAGCATTTTTGTTTATCACATATAAGCTTACTTCAGACATCTCCAATCGCTTCTGCACGGGCATGTTTGTTATTGTTGTGAGCCAATATCATTGCAATCCGAGCAAATCAATAGGTGCACAGTCTCCCCTGGCAAATGACTACGGGTATGCATGCTGATGGTTCCTGTTGCCCGTTTGTTAAACATTCTTCCTATTTCACATTACATGTATCAAGTTCTACCACTACATTATATAACGCGAATTCTACAAATCTCATTCTAAGTGGCATCAATATCAATCAATATCTACATCAAACGGGTTCGTATAAAGCTATTTCAACTCATCGTCCTTATTCATTATCAACTCCCTGTCTATTGATGCCTTAGATGCAAGCCTGTTCACTCTCTAATTATCGTGTATGCCACCATGTCCGGGTAGTATATCTATTTGACAACTCGATGTTTGGACATAACTATAGATGCTCCCACTCTTAACGACATATGCTATTTTGAATCTTCAGAAGCATGGACTGCCTTAGAAAACATTCTAATAGAGCCATATAAGGGCTGCAGAAATTGCATACATTTCCATCTTGATACTGCATATAATTGTCCGTACGCTTCGCTACGTTTGGTTATGACTACCATCAACAATAATTATAAAACAAGTCAGACCTCTCGCTCAGACGTAGAGATCCATCGATGTACACAATGGCATTACTACGTCCTGCTTTATCAGCAGGTAGATGATCTGTTTCAATGTGTGCCTTTTCGTTGCACTAATAATCACTGCATTCCCTGTCAAGAGTGATTTTAATCGCGTTGGTGCCTGTAATTAGGTGTGAATCCCATCAATTACGACGATTCTTCTCCTATTGGTAAGCTCAAGACGGTTATTATCATTCTTACTTATTTTTAGCTGCAGCCATCTATGATATGCAGCGCTTAATTATTTTGCCATTCCGATCATTAATTTTATTGTGCATTGCGTGTCTTTGGTTTGAGACGATATGCATTATGCTTTCATTTGATCTAGAGTATTATTATAATGATAAGAACCGAACATATTGTACAATAGAGGTATCCCTAGCTCAGCCCAGAACTATATTCATTCCCTCATTCTGCACACGTTCTAGACGATCATATTGCGAACGTGATAGCGTGAGGATTCCATATCCATACTTGACTACGGACATGACCATCGGCCGCTTCTCAAGGCATGCAACTACTTTAGCTATAAGTGAAGCAAGGCCTCGCTTAATTGGCTGCAGCATTTGCTTGCAATGGTGTATGAAATATAGACTACACTAAAAGTTAACACCAAAGATAACACAGACTATAACAAAGCTCAATGTCTTGTCATCCAAACAAAGTGACCTTCTGTATATCAACCTTCACTATGCAGCTATTAAAAAAACCACAACAATATGTCTGCCTTCTCGAGACACAGTGACGGACGACGTTTCGACTAAAAAACCTTCATCGGGATAAACAAAAGACAACAATCAACACATCTTAAATAGAGACACACGTGGTCTCGCGCTTCTCATTCATAATTCTTTTTTACTGTGAACATTCTTCCCATCATCGAGCTTTAGTACTATTTTACGTTTTTATTTTATCTCATTTCAGTTTATGTGCATTATATATGATATATTTCCACTCTATTCATCCTGTACTTTTTCTGTCCACTTCCCCCTCCTTACTTTCCACTTTCGCCTTCCCCTCACACCCTATTTTCCCCTTTCATACTGCCCTACTTTGCTTCCTGTGTCCCTCTTTTTCCTTCCCATCACCACCATGTGTGTCTTTATGAAAGATTTGTTGACTGTGGTCTTTTGTTTATCATTATGAAAGCTTTTTAGTCGAAACGTCGTCCGTCACTGTGTCTCGTTGTTATGTGCTTTACCTATTTATTTTGGTAACACGAATACTTATTTCTGTTCATTTTGATATTTACCCTGTGTTACCCCAGCCACCTATTTTCAATTTCTGATTGTTACCGGACACTAATTTTATCTGCCTTCTCGGGGTTGACCAGAAGTATGGTGCTACTAAATAAGTGCAGTAGGCGGCGCTATTTAAGCATTTTTTAGTCAAGAAGTGACTACTGCAGCTCAACAGTTACGTTGGCCTACAAGTTTTTGTACATAATTAGTGATCATATGCCTAAATACAGATAGTTAAAAACAGGAAACGTTCGGCAGACGTTAGAGTCCGTAGAGTAATTTGAGATATCAATGAAATTGTCACCACAACGCAAGATCATTTTCGTCTTTATCGCCGGACATGCGGGTGTGAAATTAAAGGAACGAGCCGAGAACATGGCTGGTTCCACCGCTATAACAGAAACATAATATATGAACAGATCAGTAACACGTATGATTACCTGATTATGTGAGAAATATGAGATTGATGTTAATTAGCGTGGACTGTATTGAGATTTCGTGAATTGGTGTGTGTGTATGTGTGTGTCAAGGTGGAGATTGAGAATTGGCGTGTGTATGTGTGGAAAGATGAGGATTGAGATTGGCGTTTGTGTGTGGGAAGGTGGGAATTGACGATTGATGTTGTCCCATCCATATAGGGTCAGTGACCCATGCTGAAGTCGGATGTGTCAGGCCGAAAGCGCAGATATCGCAGCAATGCTGTAAACCATGGCACATCGCATTCCGCTCTCCGAACTACATCCTGATTCTTCTTCTTCTTCTTTCGTTCACTTGAAACATGTCTAAATCTGTAATTCTGTCTCCTTAATAAAACTCACTGTCTTTTGTAGTTCATACAGTGTCCCATAGAGTTTTGATTCCAGTGTTGTTTCCTCTGGCCAATATGTCTGCCTCAGCGTTTCATGCTCAGAACACTCTTGAAGTATATGTTTGGCACTCTGTGCTGCCTGTCCACATGTACACATGGCTGTGTTGCCAATCTTGAACTTTGTATACATGTGACTGCGGAGTCGGTTGTGTCCTGTTCTGAGACGTATAATTATAACTTGTTCTGGTCTGTTCATAATATGATAGTCATCTTGTGTTGGTGTTTGTGGCTTTCTTATTGACTTGATCATCTGTTTTTTCTGATGGTAGGTGATTGGTATATCTGGTTGGTCTTCGGCAGCACCTTCCTTAGCTAGTTGGTCTGCTTTTTCATTTCCTGGTATTCCACAGTGAGAGGGTATCCACTGCATGGTTACCCTAAGACAATTCGCTAAGTAGTTTTTTCAAGTCTGTTAGTTTTTCAGACTGGAGAGCTTGAAGCACTGACCTTGCATCTGTCAGGAATACCACAGGCTGTAGGTCAGAGTTGGAGTTCAGCAGTTTTTTAGCTGCCACACTAATTGCCTGGATTTCTGCATCATAATTATTGCAGAATTTTCCTGTCGGTGTTCTGATTGTATCTCTAGGCTTGTGTGGATGTTTCTATATATACACCTGCACCTCCATTCCTCACGGCATTCTGTGCTGACCCATCTGTGTATACTCTGACCCATATATCTTGTGGATATTCCTCATCCAGGAAACTGAGGGTGACTGTCCTTCGCTGCACACTGTTCTGTTCGTCCACGCTTAGTATTCCTTTCACATGGGCCTGAATGTATATTGGCATTCCATGTCTTTCACTCCACGGGGTTTGTTCTGGTACACGGGGTTTGTCCTGCTGATCTGCAGGAGTTTGAGAACGAACGCAGAAGAAGAAGAAGACGATTGATGTGACTCGAATAATATATTAACACATATTTTACAAACAACACAGTCAGCTCAGAATTGGAACAATTACACTTGATACATTTTATGTGTCGGAAAGCTAAACACCTATACATCCGGTGAGATATGACAATAAATATGCATACTGAACCAGATCTGTATGGATGACTGCTCTCTGCAATCAAAAATATTTGGTACATTGCTGTGTAGTCACATATAAAGGTCAGTTTGTTAAGAATGTTAAGATAGTCATGTGACCTACTGCCTTATTAACCTGTTTCTTATTTACGTTTTTTTTTTTCGTAAATAGTAGTGAAACATCACTAAGCTTGCATTTTCACGGTTGTCTTTACGCAGTAATTTGTGAAGTGATGCAATCTATAATTGAATATATTTTAGAAATTCGGCAGAGGACAAAAAATGGGGGGGGGGGGGGCGGGGCGGGGCGTAAGAAGTTTTGAAAATACTTAAATAAAATGAATGGTGGATTCTAAATACACTCGTAAGAAGGCTAAAGTTTTTCTGGACACTTAAAGAGACATGGTGGTATAAAAAAAAAGCTGATTCTAGAGGGCAGAGTACCCTCTAGCAGAGACAAAGAATCATTCAAAGTATCAGCGACGAAGACAACGTTTTGGAAAGTGTATCACACACACACACACTATATATGTATATTATGTATGTATATATGGTACTTCCAGTGCTGCTATACGCTAGTGAAACATGGACTGTGTATAGACGTCATGTGAAAAAACTCAATCATTTTCATACACATTGTCTCAGAAAAGTTATGAACATCAGATGGCAAGACAAGATTCCAGATACCGCTGTCCTTGATAGAGCTGGTATCCCAAGCATTGACACGATCCTGATACAGACACAGATTCGTTGGGCAGGTCATTTGGTGCGTATGCCAGACCATCGTCTGCCAAAGATACTTCTCTATGGTCAGCTAGAGAAGGGTATACGATCTCAAGGTGGACAAAGGAAGCGCTACAAGGGCTCGTTAAAGAACTCACTGAAAGCCTTTGAAATAGACTACGATACATGGGAAGAACTTGCACAAAATAGATCTACATGGCGTTCTAAAATAAAAAAGAGCGCATCATCTTGTGAAAAGAAAAGAAATGCAGCAGCTCAACAGCGGAGAGCAGCTAGAAAGTCACGGATAGACCAAGATCCGTCTACAGTCGTCATTCCATGTCCAAACTGTCCAAGGACATTTACAGCTCGAATAGGGCTCATTAGCCATCTACGAACTCATAATCAAGGACATAACTAAAATTGAATTTTCAAAAGTGGAAGTAACAAATGGTCATCATCACTTGTGATGGACGAACAACAATATATATATATATATATATATATATATATATATATATATATATATATATATATATATATATATATATATATATATATATAAATATATATATATATATATATATATATATATATATATATATATATATATATATATATATATATATAGGGCCTATATATAATAATAATAATAAAATAACAATAATAAAATTAAAAAGAGTACCGTGATGGAGAAAATGTCAAATTCCATTGTAGTTAATGTTATTGACATTACTTTACAATTGGTATTTTGGCAACATATTAGTTATATTAGCTACAAGTGACAATTTTACTTTAATTATTCACAGAAAGCAAACATTGTGACATACCAAGTATCATCATTGCTGATCAACCCAAAAATCAAGATGAAAGTCAAGAGACAGATGATAAACAGTATTTTTATGTCAACAATGTGCTATCAATGCCAAACATAAGCGCTGACAGCAGAGAAAACTTACTTGTGAGATGAAATGTCTGAGAAAAGCCGCAAGTGGCCAAACTAGACACAATGAGAAATGAAATCAAGAGAAGAGCCGGTATAAGACCATGCTCAGAATACATCGAGAAACAACAAATAAAATGGTTTGAACACCGTATGAAAGTAACCATAACCAACTACCAAAAAAAACATATAATATAAGAAGATCCGGATACAATTATAGAGGAAGATCTAGAACAAGATGGATAGATAACATCAAGACAACATTGAACAAATACTGATTCAACGTAGCCAAGGCGGCACATCTGACCTTGGATAGAGAACTAAAGATTCCAATAACCATCCCTACGCTTAGCGGCAAGTGTGGATATTCTGATCAATGTCCACCTGGGGATAGACAATTATACATTATCACAGTTGTTTTCACTTCTTATTTTTTTTTTTTACTGCTGCACTCTCAAACTTGTCGGATATCATCAGACAGTTTGCTATTATTCATCAATTTGTGTTTGTTCTTGACTTTTCTCACTGGTAAGAAAAGTTCTCACATTTGTTGTTGTTAAGCTGTTTCATTTATTGTCAAATTTTTCTTCTCAATTAACTCTTTTGTATTGTTCCATGCACTGGTATCTTCTGCTTCTGCGTTCGTTCTCAAACTCCTGCAGATTAGCAGGATGTAGTCCTGAGAACGGAATGCGTTGTGTCATGGTTTACAGCATTGCTGCGATATCTGCTCCTTTCGGCCTGACACATCCGACTTCAGCATGGCTTTGGGTCACTGACCCTATATGGGATGGGACAGCCAACTTCATCCCATAACCTCCTTAGTCGCCTTTTACGATATGCGTGAAAGGTAAACAGTGTTGCTATTCTTTGCTCCCTTTGGGCCCCGGCAACACACGGGCGATGCACTGGTATAGTGTATTTCATTCCTAATTCAAGTTGAACTCACAAAATATGTACTCTAAAGACACGTAGACCTGTATTTAACAAGCATAAATAAATATTTTAAGAACGATATTTTTCTGACACATTTTAATTTAGCCACCATATTTACTCAATCTAGCGCTTTTATGCTCTCTCCTATTAGGATATGTTATTTGTACGGCTTATCTGTGTCACGCCTTAGCCGACAGCTGTAGTAGATGGCGATTCAAGGTCAGAGCTGCAATTTGGACTCAGACTGTATTAGTAACAACCGCGCACTCACAGTGCGCACGTGTTGATCTCGTGACCGATTTGTATGAGAATTTATAAAAACTCACCAACTTTTAACCAAGGTTGAGTTGTGAGAAGAAGGAAAAAAAAAACAGCTTTAATCGCATTTATTATCTTCATGAGAAGCAGTTTCACCGCCCAAATATCACAACGATGTACAGTATCCATATCTCTTTAACGACTTTTTATGCTCGTGAATCATTTTTATAAATATACCAGTTTTATCGTTCATGGAAACATTATCTTTATTTTTGACATTTTTTTAATTACTACCCCAACATGCATATTGTTTTCTGTCTGACATTTTTCTTCACTTCATCAAGACGTATATGTGTATTTATTAAATATAATTGTTTACTCCCGTTTAGAATATTCGGCGGACATTTTTGTTGTTTTCATGACCGCATTTAAGAAAGATGCATGTATAGATAAGCGTTCTTGTGTGTAGATCAAATGTCAATTGGTTCAAGATCTTTGACAGTGCTAAGAAAGTTTGTTCTTATTTGTACATAAAATGTTGGAGAAATCAATCAGCGTGTAACAGCTAGCACACGTGCAGTAGTAACAGTTTTTGAAAAAGATGGCAAGCTTTGTTGTCATGTTTTGACAGAGATGATGTGATCCTGTGTTCAGATTGTTGAGATAAATCATGCAATGAAGTATCTAGGAATTAACATTTTTTTCTTTTCGTTTTGTACATCCTTATGCCTTGCAGCGTCATGGGTACGAGTTTTATGGACTCGGCCTTTTTGTGTGCTTCATATATGTTTGTTTTCGTTGATTCTTTTATTACTGTAAACCATCTTTTGCATGGTCTGCTCCTGACTTTATAACACCATCGTGTCTGTATAGCAATGCTTTTTGAGGGACACTGTCTGATGGTAGTCTGGAAACATGTGAAAACCAGATAATATGTTTGTCTTCTGATGTAATCCAGGATTGGCATTGTGTTGTTCGTCTTCTGATGTTTCTATTTCTGATTCTGCCTTTCTACTCCGAGAATTCGACGTAGACAAGTCTTTGTAACACATTTCTGCTGTCTTTTGTAGTTATCATCCACAATGACATAGTATAGATGACCAACTTGTATACCTGGTCAAGAAGTAGATAATGCCTTTCAGAAAATAAAAAAGCACTGTAGTCTTTGTGGACCTATCAAATAATTTGATAAGTATGGAATGTAGGACTACTCCTAAGCTACTTAGAAATAAAGTTGAAGGAGAATATACAGGTGGATACAGGTCTTCCTAGGGGTACCGCACATCAAGCGTAAGGCTATATAGAACGTTCAGCCACCAAGTCTGTCTCCAACATGGTGTACCGCAATGAGGAGACATATTCCTAACGTCTATATCCTTCTTTATATTAATGACATCATAGACAAGCTAACAAACCACATCTCCCAATGCGGTCCATGATGACCTTGCGATGTGGACTGCTGCAGATCATATAAATACAGTCACGAGTAGAATGCGGACATCACTAAATAACATCAGCAGATGGACAATTGACTGGGGAGTACAGATTAACCTCAATAAGACAATATCACATGTTTTAACTTGTCAAATCAGCTGTACATGAATATTGTTGCAAGGGTTCCACTAGACATAAATATTGTTGCAAGGGTTCCACTAGACATAATATTGTTATAATGGGGATCCTACTAGACATAAATATTGTTATAAGGGGATCCTACTGGACAGGAATATTGTTCTAAGGGGATCCTACTAGACATAAATATTGTTATAAGGGGATCCTCTGGACAGGAATATTGTTATAAGGGGATCCTACTGGACAAGGAATATTGTTATACGAATTCAACTAGCCACGAATATTGTTGCAAGGGTTCCACTAGACATGAATATTGTTATAAGGATTCAACTAGACATAAATATTGTTTAAAAAGCAGGTCTGCATCTTGAGTGACTCTATGAGTATGATTAAGAAGGTACAAGTGGGTCTCGTTCGCGAACAGTGGATTGAGGCCTTGAGAAATGCGAGCTTGAAAGCGGTTACATTTATTTACGTGCCGGGACATGTGGGCGTTCGAGGCAATGAAAGAGCGGATCAACTGGCATCGTGTGCGATTGTGGTAAAGGCGATGGGGCAATGGATCGCGCTGACGTTTTAAAACTCCTTAAGAGATATAACACGCGAGAGTGAGACTAATGTGGATGATGATTCCTTTTCAATGGCTAGGATTAAAGATCAGGGATTGAAATGCGGTGTTGCTAGAGGTGAACATTTTGGAGGGCGCAGAAGAATGATGGTCAACCAGCAAAGGACCGGTACTGTCAGCAGAAGTGTGATGGCGGATACACTCATGGAGAATCGGAGCAACTATGGATGTGTCCAGTTTGCAGTGATGATGATCCGACGACTAACTAACTAACTAACATTGTTTAAAAGGTTCCCCTAGACATCAATATTATTTCAGTATTTCCACTAGACATGAATATTATTTCAGTGTATCCACTAGACATTAATATTGTTTCAAGTGGTCCGCTAAGATAAAAAGTTTGAAAAACATTGCTCTATGGCATGAGATAGGACAGCTTCTGCATTTTCAAAACCTCCTTGGTCTCCTCTTATGACATGAATTACAGGTATTCATATTCTTTGTGCCCCTTTCGAGCTGCAGCGAAGCTTAAGTGAGAAAGGCATTTAAACTATCTACATTAATTTTTAGATATCTAGTAAACGTTATGTACATAAATTTTACCCTTTCTGCCAAAAAATAGTGTTCAAAAAAATTCATCCCATTTTAGCGAATTGTTGAAAAATTGTGTTTAATTTATCCATACATATATATTGAGCTTAACCATTCAAGCATGTTGAAAATACCCATACAAGTGTATTGTATTTATCCATACAAGTATGGTGAATTTACCAATAAAAATATTGGTAAAGTACAGACTCCACCACATAGTCGAGTTATTTCCCTTGGCCATGTTTGTAAATTTAATGTTGATCATTTAATAATTAAATATTAATTTATTTTTGTGTTTGGGTTAGGGTGAAGGTTATGATAACTGTGTTTTACATTAATTACACTAATCCTAACCCTGAATAAATAAATATTTCAAATATTAAATGATGAACATGAAATTTACAAAAATAGACAATGGAAATAATTAAACATGTGGTGGCGTCTACTTATAATGTACCAAATATTCTTTCTTCATTCTGTAATAATTATGCACCCACTGAAAACATTTATTATATTTTATATTGTCAAATTCACATTTCTTTATTGAAAGTGGCGGCTAATGAGATCAGAAAAGATGTGCGTGCGTGCATGTGTGTGTACCCTGACCTTAATCTTCTTAGTTTATTACGATTCCAATTATGTTGATGAAACTTCTAGAACTATTTTATGTTCATTTTACCATCAAATGTCCGTATTTGAATTTTATGTGTGAAATATGTTTGTTTTTTTTAAAAGAATTCAGAATGTGAGATAAGTCATAAGTTCTTTCCTGCTTTTTCTGCAAATTTATTTTAAAACATTGGGTTGGGGGGGGGGTGGCGCGTGGGAGGTGGTGGGTAAAATATTTTGATGTAAATAACCAGGGAGAGTTCTTGACTTCTTGATAGTTGTTGACTAACAAATTGGGGAGGGGAAAAGAAGGTCGTGTCTAGATATTGTTAGAAAATTTGCGACACTCTTTGGACTGTCCGAAAATACTATTCCAAGGGAAATAACACAAATATCTCATTTTCTTATATTTGCATTGGTTAATTTCCTTGTAATAATACCTATATGGAAGAACAAGGGTTCAAAGAGAGACTGCGACAAATACATACGGATATTGCTGACATGCGCAAAGAAAAAAGAATTAAGACCCCAAATAAGTAGAAATAAAATTGGATTTAGGAGGGGCATGGACTGCACCGACGTCCTTTTCACACTTAGACAACAGAGCGAAGAGACAATATAATACAAACAATTAACTTAACATCACATTTATCAACCAAGAAAAGTTTTCAACAGGATTAACAGACATGAACCGTGAACCTACTTAGAAGAATACGGATCCACAGACAACTTGAAAACACCAGAGCACAATATCAGAGATTCAAAACAAGAGTAAGAACACTAGAAGGCAGGGCCGACCCTAACAATTGCTGGGCCCAATGCGAAACGGATTGCGCGGGGGCCAGTCTGGGTAGGGAAGAGGATAATAAAATATATTATAATATGAATTTATGGGCCTATGAAGTGCGGGGCCCACTGCGGCCGCATAGGTGCAATGGCCTAAGACCGGCCCTGCTAGAAGGAATAACAGACACATTTATAATAACATCTGGAGTCAGACAGTATTATCCCCGCTTCTATTCAACATATATATAGACAAAATAACCAAAGAAACATTAAAGCAATAAAACAAGAAAACCAACATTAACTAGAGAACGGAGAAAAAGAATAAAATCATAAACGAATTATTATTCGCAGACAACCAGGCGTTGATATACGATATATCTGAGCTGCAAAAACGAATTAAATACCATTGCGAAATCAATAACAAGAGAATCAACAAGCCAAAATCAGAAGCACTGAAAATATTCAGAAATCAATCCCCACTAGAAATACACATAGACGACACAAAACTCAAACCAAGTAAAGGAATTTCAGTATCTAGGCAGCGTGTTCTCGGAAGACGGGAGACAGTCAGAATAGAGACAAGATGTTAGAAAGCAAACGCAGTTTTAAATCAATTAGCACCACTGCTGAAACATCAGAACAGCGATATGATATCCAAAAGAACGCACAGTGTTCATGCCGACACTGTGCTATCAATGTCAGACCTTGACCATGACAAAGAAAATAGAACAGAAACTCGATGTGTGTGAAATAAAGTGGCAGCGCTGTGGGAAAACAAACAAGAGATAAAATAAACAATGACACTATAAAAAATCTAGTGAAAACAATATCGTACAAAAATACATAGACACACAAAAGATCAAATGGTTTGGCCAATTAATCAAAATGGAACAAATCGCATTCTATTGAGAGCCTTCAATAAAGATCATCTGAAAAGAGAAACAGAGAAGACCCAGACGAAGATTGATGTATGACATCAGAAAACTACTAGAATACCAAGCTGCACTATGGCAGTGGCATCACAGTTATCAAAAGAAAGAAGACGTCTGCTACACGTGACGCCTAGCGGCACACATGGATAGGACAAAACAAGTTTCCTTGTTAATTCCAAAATGTTGTACGTCCGTCGTAGTTGACGATGACCATTCAGCTCAATTGGGATGATATTGAAGATGATGTGCCCGACTGTTACTAATTAGCTCTATGTGTGCTTGGACTTTTATACCGTACTCTGAGCATGTGTGGGAGGAGTCTGTGGACAGTCAGCATCTATTGCCTTTCTTCTAGCGCGTTTTGTTGTTGTTGCTGCGGATCTCTGCAGTTCTCTGCAACTGCTGCCTGATTCTACGATGCATACATGCATATTGAGTATCTTTACGGAGGCAGCTGAGTTGGAAATGGTTGATTCTTCTTGCGTGCTTGGCGTATACTCCCCATATTTCACAGACACAAAGAAGTATTATATTACTGTTGTCTGGTAAACTATGAACTTGTTGGCAGTCGTTATTGCCTTTCTGTCTCATTACATTTTTTTGTTGCTGTCTTCCATATGTGGCACTGACTTTCGCTATCCTACAATTTACCTCAGTGTCGATGCTTACAGGTAAGCTTGTTGAGAGAGTGCTGCCTCAGGTGGGTGAACTATTAACAGAAGTTATTCTTCTTTGATTTTGATACTATATTGAAATGTAAATTGTTTAATGCGTGTTGAAACATGACATCTATTTTCTTAGTGTTCACGGTGAAGCCAAAGTTGTCTCAGGCTTCAGCAAATTGATTTAGGGTGTCCTGCATGCTGTCTGCAGAATCGACATGAAGTAATCCCCAGAGTACTAACCATGGAAAACTATAGTTTGCTCTGAAGTGTATGCCCTCAATCTAATACAGTTTCCTTGAAATCATGTCAAGGCATTCTTCTAAATCTTAGCAAGCAACCTTATATTGAATATACGCTACATCAATTATGATCATAAGTTCACATGTATCTCTCTCATCGAGGACAACTCGTTGAGCTGGAGATGGGGGCTTAGTCTAGCCAATAGAGGCTGGAAACTAAATTGGTTGGGTCATCCTCATATCGAGCAGGATCGCAGTCTTGCCCAAACAAGCTCAGGTGCTGAAATCAGAGATACCAGGCCGAGAGGCACCAGAAACCAATGTATAATGCAACCCGCCTATTTAACACATAACAGACTAAACATCCATTTAAAAAGACTAAGGCTGGTTCCATCACCTGTGTCCACGTGGGCAGACAGAACAGACCGCCGAAAATATCCTGCAACACTGTCATGTGACGTATTCTTTTCCAGAACGTTGTCTTCCCAATGAACTCTCTGAACCCCTCTCTGTCTTGGGCTATGCGGCTTGCATTTTCAACGATGTATTCATGCTATCTTTAATGTCATCAGTCCATCGTCTTCTTGGTCT